>FR989942.1:4996176-5644093 GCA_905404155.3 Plebejus argus
TTACGTCTAGGTCTGGAGTCAATGCCTCAGTATCAGCTTGCACGGTCGTTTGATTTTTACTTCACGTAACGCACGATGCAAGTTTATATAATATATTAGTTATTACTTATTAGTTTGTAAAATATTTTGGTTGTCTTTTATTTACATTAAAAACACAGTCAACTAATAAGAAAATAATTGTCCTACTACGGTTATATCGCAGAACCGATTTTAATGGAAGTTGGTAAGGAAATATGAGTCCCGGCCCCCGGGAAAGGTCAAAGGGCGTCATAGTTGTATCAGTGACTGCGTTGGTGGGGGTTTGGGCCTCCCGCCTCTCGTCATAGGGTACAAGTTACAAGTTCCAAGTATAATAAATAAGACGCAATTTAATCATGTTTCGCATTAAACATATTTTTCTGAGGTAGTGCGTATAATGTGATATTTCTGACGCATTAACTTGAAATTGTTTATATCTAATATTTTTAACTTTCGGATCGCGGATTCTTGGAAATCTATTGTTCTCGCGGCTGTATGTGGCCGCTTGGGAGTTGAAGAGTAACTTCCTTGTGCTTTTAACTAAAAATGCACGAATCGAATTGAAATGTTTCATTTACTCAATTATTATTGTAAATGAAATCTAATTTTATTATAGTGCGTCGTCATCTTTGGTATATTGCAGAAAAAATTCGTCCACGCCACAGACATAGATCATGATAGATACCGCATGTGTAAGTACGTCGCGTACCAAATCGCGCTCCCAAACGACGAGCGATGCTCGTCTTTCGAAAGTCTGTACTCTGTACATGTCTGCTATCGGAATCGGACGTCAATCGAAATCTTAAAAATGCCTAAATGCCTAAAAGTGCCGTATTGAGCTGTAGAAATTCAAATAGAAACGTTGGCCTAGATAATAGGCTCTTTTCTTATCATCGGTACGTCGCAGTAGCTATAAAAAAGTGGCACGCACGTTTTCATACAAATGGACATCAGGTATCTATCTTGATCTATGTCTGTGGACCACGTAAAGGTTTGTTTATATGGGGCCGCTCCGAAAGTAAGTACCTACAGGAATATCTTTGATGATTATCTTATAAATTATAATCAGACATCATCTTTATACCATTTGGATTTCGTATTTGTTTAAGTATACAAACGTATATAATTCACCATAACAATAAACAACTAAAATCCTTCAACTCCATACATTTACAAGGAAATCCGTACAACGAACCTTCCTGCCGCTAAAAATATATTCGAGGCTGCGCACACGACTCATCAATACAATATGTATGTATGGAATATGGATGGATGGATGTGTAACGTCAAGCCATTGTTCCTGAGTAAGGTCACGTAGATAAGGTAGACAGCGCGACTGTTTTCGAAAAAGGGAACGACTCCTGCGCACGTTCTCACCAACTATAGTGTTTAGTGGAATTTTAAAGTTGGTGTTGAGAGTTGAGACGAAAATATGATGGGTGACGCCGCGTTAAAGTAAAAAACCGTGTTGGGTATGTTTTAGATTGCTTGATTGCTTTATGGAGAAATGGAATAGCAAAAAATGGAAAGGGCGTAAGCGTAAAGAGGTAAACTAGACTCTAGAGGACTAAGGGTCAGTAGCATTGCAACGTGAATCGTGATGTGGCGAACCAAAGCACAGAATATATAATAGTACACCAAAGCAATGAATTGGTCGCCCAATACTGCGGACGGCAAGTCTATCAATTTAGCGTGTATGTTTTTTTTAGTAAATCAAGATTTAAAACATAGGATCAGTGTCGTCACTAAGCTACGTTGGAACGAAAATATACATTCCTTTAGCCATAGTCAAGTAAAAAGGATATTTTGTTGTTGTTGACGCTAGTGGCAAGTTCTTTGACCGGTCAGAATTACAGTCCACCGTTGGACAAACAAAGGTTATGCTAATGTAAAACGGCCGCCTTCGCCATGACAAATTGTAAAGTCAAATCTTGGCCACACAGTGTCCACTGTATCGGTAACCGTAAATATGATGGTTATTTTTAAAACTACAGTTAAAATATCCAAAAGTATGATTTACATTGGGTTGCACAGTGCACTGCGGAAGCGCAGAAGCGAAAACTAAACAGCAAGCGCAGGCATTTAAAAAGCGGCCAAGTGCGAGTTGGACTCGCCCATGAAGGGTAGGAAGGGCTCCGCAGCAGCAATAAGGTTTATTTTTATGAAATTAAAAGGTTTTTGATTTATTTTTATATTTCAGTCGATTTAATTAAATTTAGATTAAGGTTTAGGTACCATTTATGACGTATGAAAAATCTACTGGCTAGATCTCGTTCAAACCAATTTTCGTTGGTAGTTTTTATAGTAATCTACATCATATATTTTTTTTAGAATTATCATACCCCCCCCCCCCCTACTTTAGAAATTAGAGGGGGGGACAGACATTTTACCACTTTGGAAGAGTCTCTCTCGCAAACTATTCAGGTTAGAAAAAAATGATATGAGAAACCTCAATATGATTTCTGGAGACTTATCCATAGATACCCCACACGCATAGGTTAGATGATAGATTTTTTTTGTTTCAGTTGTAACTATGGGGACCACTAAATTTTTAATAATTTTTCCATTTTTGCATCAAAATCTTAATGCGGTTCACAGACTACGTTTCAATAGTATATTAGCTCTAATAGTTTCGGAGAAAAGTGGCTGTGACATACGGACGGACAGATAGACAGACAGATATGACGAATCTATAAGGGTTCCGTTTTTTGCCATTTTGGCTACGGAACCCTAAAAATACGTCACATCATCTAGTGAAGTCGATATGTCAACTGACCTTTAAGAGCTTTTATCGACTTTTTACAGTCGGGTAAAACAAAACATTAAAACACCACATTAATAATAAATTAAATTAATTGAGTGTCAGTAAACAAAATAGAGGAAGTGTTAGAAGTCGGAAGATTCACAGTGTTCAGTGTTCAAACATTATTGTAAAAACCTTGGGTTTGTTTGTCTTTGACTATCGACAGTTTTGTTGGAGTCTTTAAATGCAAATTATGTACTTTATTTACGAGTTACGACCTAACAATTTATATAAACACTAGATCCCTCAACTCCGCTGCGCCAAAATTAGTTTATCGCGCGAGAACCGTACACTTTCATCTCCCTGTTTCGAAAAAAAGGAGTTTCGATTTCGTCACTTCGTTTCGAAAAAGAAGTTTTGATTTCATCATATCTTTCAAGTTTATTAAATCGAAAGCAATGATCGAACGAAACTTATTCAAGTTGTGCAAGAATGACATCATTCTTTATTTTGCGTTAAAACATAATATTAGTAAAGTACTAAAACGTTCAAAGTGTCAAATATGCTTTTAAATAGGCATAATATCTTAATATATTCTGTGATAGCTACAGCCCACAAAAAATTTAATCAAAGATGGTAAAACTGGCAAAACACCAACTAAAGAAAATCCTATTTTGGCATCCTTTTTTTTTCAAACAAAATTCTAAAGTGTCTATAACTAATAGGATGACTGTCAACGATTGGGTAGTTCTTTTATTAGGGTTCCGTAGTCCGTTCCCAATAACCCAAAGGGTAAAAACGGGACCCTATGACTGAGACTTCGATGTCTGTCCGTCTGTCTCCAGGCTGTAACTCAAGAATGGTAATAGCTAGATTTGAAATTTTCACAGATTATGTATTTATATTTATGCCGCTATAACAACAAATAGTGAAAACAAAATAAAATTAATATTTAAAGGGGGGCTCCCATACAACAAACGTGGTTTTTTGGCCCTTTTTTGCTCTATATCAATAATGGCAACAGGTAGGTACTTGAATTTTTCACAAAGTCCTTAGTTATATTATGTGTACTCTAATATTCAATAATAATATTTAAAAATAAAAAAAAATTAAGGGGGGCTCCCATTTTTTTTTTAAAGAAGGCAGGTCGCTGTAGCCCTGACGTCACTTCGACCCATAAGGATCTATTGTGACTCCTTCGCATTAGAGTATCATCCCCAGCCCAATACTAAATACTCTCCCATACAAAAAAATATAATTTTTGGCCTAATTTTGCTCTATAATGGTACGGTACCCTTCATGCGCGAGTCCGACTCGCACTTGGCCAATAATTATTATTAATTCTGAGGGCAGAAGTTCTAAACCTTGTCAGGAAAGTAAAAACCAGTAACGCCCGTAAAGTACCAGGAAACACGACAAGGCTTGAGTAACGTTATCTATGCTATTACTTTATAAAAACTCGCATGCACATGAACTTGAACTGTGCTTATCGCGATCTCAGGCCTCGCCAACCGGTGGAGCGTGAAGACAATGTCTAGGAAATACTTACTTTTTCAAGTAAAAAAATATTTAGCAGCGTTGTGCACTTTTTTACGATTTTTTAAAGTTCAAAAGTCAGGACATATTATGATCGGAAAGAATTTGTAATTTAAAGTTCTTCTTTTCCTTTTATCGAGCGCTGAAAATGTACGCCTACTCAGCTGCTTTGTCGTTTTTAGGGTTCCGTAGCCAAAATGGCAAAAAAGGAACCCTTATAGATTCGTCATGTCTGTCTGTCTGTCTGTCTGTCCGTCCGTCCGTATGTCACAGCCACTTTTCTCCGAAACTATTAGAGCTATACTATTGAAACTTGGTAAGTAGATGTAGTCTGTGAACCGCATTAAGATTTTGATGCAAAAATGGAAAAAATATTAAAAATTTTAGGGGTCCCCATAGGTACAACTGAAACAAAAAATTTTTTTTTTCATCTAACCTATGCGTGTGGGGTATCTATGGATAGGTCTCCAAAAATCATATTGAGGTTTCTCATATCATTTTTTTCTAACCTGAATAGTTTGCGAGAGAGACTCTTCCAAAGTGGAAAAATGTGTGTCCCCCCCCCCTCTAATTTCTAAAGTAGAGGCATGATAATTCTAAAAAATATATATGATGTAGATTACTATAAAAACTACCAACGAAAATTGGTTTGAACGAGATCTAGCCAGTAGTTTTTTTTATACGTCATAAATAGTAAAGTACAACTGAAACAAAAAATTTTTTTTTTCATCTAACCTATGCGTGTGGGGTATCTATGGATAGGTCTCCAAAAATCATATTGAGGTTTCTCATATCATTTTTTTCTAACCTGAATAGTTTGCGAGAGAGACTCTTCCAAAGTGAAAAAATGTGTGTCCCCCCCCCCCCTCTAATTTCTAAAGTAGAGGCATGATAATTCTAAAAAAAATATATGATGTAGATTACTATAAAAACTACCAACGAAAATTGGTTTGAACGAGATCTAGCCAGTAGTTTTTTTTATACGTCATAAATAGTAAACCTTAATCTAAATTTCATTAAATCGACTGAAATATAAAAATAAATCAAAAATATTTTAATTTCATAAAAATAAACCTTATTGCTGCTGCGGAACCCTCCATGGGCGAGTCCAACTCGCACTTGGCCGCTTTTTATTACTCCTACCCTACCACACTTCCCCCATAGTTGTTTTTTGTGTAATTCAGTAAGTTTTGTTTGCCTCTTGTAGTTTAAATATTTTATGTTTCAAAAGTATTGCGAAATACGTGGCCTGTTTATGAACTGGGTGCTGGGAAATACCTGCTGTCTCGCGCAATGTGAGTGATACATTGCGTTTTTTATTTGCTATCTGAAGTACAACAGAGCAAATATAATATTACACCGTTACACGCATTCCCGACGCGCTATTCATATCAAATACGGTACTTAAACTTGCACCAGTTTGAGTTAAATAACATCTTATTTCTTTCGTTAGTCGTAACAGGTTTAACTTTAACTCTAATTTGCGCAAGTGCTGAAGCTGTAGCTAAAACTTTTATAATATTTTTCCATACTTTAGAATTTAGCGCCTTATGTCATACGATCGTTTATAGGTTAAGCTCATCATCAAACATTTGTCATCCTTAACAGTTTCCGTAGCTTATGCACCACAAAATACTTACACTCATATAATATATTTACAATAATAAATTTTATATTTATGAAGATTGAAGAGTACTGTTAAATTCCTATCAGACATTGTATAACATTCCGTAGAAAAAAAATCGACAAATATTTTGGACAATATAACTGCAGCTGCTGTACTGTCATTTTGCTTCTTTCGTAGTAAACGTCAATGTCTACTATTCTACAGTACACTCGCTAACGCTATGCATGTCGGTGAGCTATTTGCTCATTTAACAAAAAGGTTGACGAGCCCCGCCTATCTGATTGCACGTTCATTAACTAATGCGAGTACTAACTGTATGTAATGTAATTTTTCTACTTCACAATTTGCTTATTATGATGAAATATTTTTATGAGGCGGGTGCCGGGTAGGGCAGACTTTTACCGTATAACGTAATAACCTGTAATAACTAATAAGTAATAATATAACTGTACAATATATAAGTAAATTACTAATTAGGATTATTTTAGTAGGCGCTAGATAGATAAGAATTTTTTGGTAGATTATCAACACAAAGTTAATACACCGCGGAATTCCGCTAGGTATATTGACTTTATGATTCTCAATGAAAAAAGTGTTTCGAAAATCACAGTAAGAAAATCGGCCAAGTGCGAGTCGGACTCGCGCACGAAGGGTTCCGTACCGTTACTGATGAGCAAAAGTTGGCAAATATTGTGTTTTTTGTATGGGAGCCCCCCTTAAATATTTATTTTATTCTAAATTATTAAAATACTAGCTGTCCCGGCAAACGTTGTTTTGCCATTTAAAGTATATTTTCTACATCATCACTTGATACATGTTTTACCCCCTCTTTTGTCCCCTAAGAGGGTGTGGTGGGGAAGGTCATACACCAGATGTTAAGTTGAAAAACACAGTTAATACCTAATATGAAGTAAGTCCACTAAAGAAAAAAATTGTATACAAAATCTGACCCCTCTTTGGTCCCCAGAGAGGGTTGAGAGGGGAGGGGGGGGAGGATTTTTAGACACCAGATGTTGAGTTGGAAGAAGACAAATATAATATATCTGTGAAAACTGTGAAAAATCTGTGAAAACCGTATGCAAATCGGATCAGTAGTTTTCGTATTAAAGAAAAAAGTTTGATACAAAATCTGACCCCCTCTTTTGTCCCCTTAGAGGGGTGGGGGGAAAAATTTTATACACCAGATGTTAAGTTGGGAGAAGATAAATATATCTGCGAAAACCACATTCAAATCGGATCAGTATTTTTCGTGTGATGCTGGAACAAACATACAGACAGACAGAAAGAGTGACAGACAGACAGACAAAAAACTAACCACATTTTTGGCTTCTATAGCGATGTAGTGACAAAGGTGTAATTTCGGGTGTCATTTCATATCTTTTATGTACAGAATTTTCATTTCTACAACAGAATATTGTCTTCCTCCCGCACGCGCTTTGGTGACGCCCACTATCGTAATATTTTGATTTCGCCATAATTTCAAAACCAAACGTCCAATTTTAATCATTCAAAGACCAAATATTATCTACATAAACTGTACTTAGTGATAAAATAATTTATTTTGATAAGGATTAATAGCGTGAGTAAAATATATCCGTTTAAATGTAGTCCAAAAAAAATTCAGGATTTTTAAATAAATAAATGGTTATTGTGCCTCACTCGACATAGATAGGTATAGTGTGTCGCGGACTTTTTTGTAGATATTTATAAGATCTACAATTACTTAGAACATTTTATGGTTCTATCTTTTATAGTTTAGGCAGCGTACGCAAAATAAGTAACTTTTCTAGCTGATTTTTTACACCTTGCGTCCGAAAAACTCAAATATCTTACGGAACCCTACTTTTTTCCAAAATAAAATGTAGCCTATGTTCAGCAGAAATAATGTAAGATTCCAATAGCAAAAGAATTTTTCAAATCGGTCCAGTAGTTTCGGAGCCTATTCGACTCAAACAAACAAACAAACAAACAAAAAATCAAATCTTTCCTCTTTATAATAGTAGTGTAGATAGTGTAGATTAGTTAAAAATGACGTTTCTTGTATGAGAGCCACCCTTAAATATTGATTTTATTTTGTTTTTAGTATTTGCAGTTGTTATAGCGGCAATTACAGAAATACCTACATAATCTGTGAAAATTTCAGAAGTCTTGCTATAGCGGTTCTTCAGTTACAGCCTGGAGACAGACGGACAGACGGACAGACATCGAAGTCTCAATAATAGGGTCCCGTTTTTACCCTTTGGGTACGGAACCCTAAAAAAGGTGACGATTTTTTAAAATATGTTTTTAATTCAACTTCAAATTATAAATGTTTTAACACTTTTAACATAAATCTGATAATATATTATTATTTATAACATTTTAATGCACTTGGTAACTGTAACATATTTTTATTTCCGTGACGTTACATAAGGTCGGAACTCGGAAGCAACTTTTTTTAACAATAATAATAATTAATATTATATATCTGATAAACCTAAGAACTGAATGACTTAAAGTTATTTCTTGTACAGGTATAGATAGAAAACTGCATAGTGCAAGTGACAAAAACTAGTTCATGCCCGTAGAATTGCTGGGGGTTTGGATGACCGCCCTTAAAATGTTTGTGGCGGTACCCACATTCGCCTAACATTCCTGCATCGCGCTATCGAAGTTTTCTGAGCGCGTCGGTATATATATATATAGGTACGACGGCTGAAATGTATCACGTGGGCTTCGGCCTGACCGGGCATAACACCTCGCTCGGTTGGAACCTTTGGCTTCCACGCATATATCCCACATGTTATATTATTATAAATACACTTTTCATCCCTGAAAAATGTCTGGTTCCACCGCGATAAACTATTCCAGCGCAACGACGTTGCGGGCAATGTCTAGTATACGCCTAGTCTAGTAGACGCCTCCATGGTCCAGTCGTCTAGACCCACTAGAGCGTCGCTCTTGACTTGGAGGTGGTGGGTTCGATTCCCGCGTTGGAATCAAGTTTCCAAGTTTGGTTAGGACAATGCAGGCTGATTGTCTGACAAGTAAGATGATCCATGCGTCGTCGGATGGGCATGCAAAAAGTCGGTCCTGCCAGTCCTGCGCCTGATCTCTCGCCGGTCGTGTCGGTCTTCCGTCCCACTGGGTTATGAGAGTAAAGGAATAGAGAGTGCTTTTGTGTAAACTGCGCACACAAGAGCACTCTCGGCACTATAAATTATTCCTGCGTACCTGGCCTGGTTTCAATGAAACCGGCCACCGTCACCGTAACCGGTGTGGGGAGTATTATTACGTAGCCTAGTTTATTATGAAAATGTAAAAAGCCCGGCGCAGTGAATCCACACGCAGGCACTTTCAACAGCGCGGGTAAAAACCGATTGTTCTTACAATCTTGAGAGTTGTCGTTAGCGAAATCTTCTGATCGTTACCACTAGGGCTGTCACTAGCGTCACTAGCGCACAATACTGAAAGGCGCTATCGATGTATCAGTAAAGTGACATTTTATATTACCGTTAACAAGTGGCAACTGAGAAGTGAGGTTACCACTTCGCTCGGTCGAAAGATCTTCCTTTGGAGCTTGCCATATTTTAGAGTTCTATCCATACTTTAATTATAAATGCAGAAGTGTGACGGTGTCTGTAACCTCTACACGCCCAAACTCAAAACTGAGATGGGTTTGGTTAAAATTTTAATCGAAGATTTCGCATATTCTACGCTCTATGCGAGTTTCTTACGATTACGAGTTACGTCGGTTCTTCTCGCCGGGTTAGTTCCCGAACCGGTGGTAGGCATCGTAGTTTCTACGTTCTTCCTTCGACTTTCAAAAAGTGTATTCATGATACCCATTTTGAATAAAAATACATTTTATTTTTTTACATTATGTACATATCTGTTGCCGCTATAACAACAAATACTAAAACAAAATAAAATTAATATTTAAGAGGGGCTCCCATACAACAAACGTGATTTTTTTTTTGGCCTTTTATGCTCTATAATATGAAAAATGGCAACAGGTAGGTACTTGAATTTTTTACAAAATCCTTAGTTATATGTGTACTTTAATATTTAATAATAATATTAAAATAAAATAAAAATTAATGGACCTCCCGCCTCCCATACAAAAAATATAATTTATGGACTAATTTTGCTCTATAATGGTACGGAACTCTTCGTGCGCGAGTCCGACTCGCACTTGGCCGATTATTTTAAAAAGCCAAAAAATGTGTTTTTGCGGTTTTGTTTATGAAGAGTTTTTAACTGTTAACTGTCAACCCTGCCGTTATTACGACGGAGCAGAGGTTTCTCAATTTGTGACAAAGATGTTACTTTTACATACATTGCGTTTCACCTAATTACATTAAACATAACCTTAAATCTTGTCTAGACTCTAGTAACACCACAGCTCTACCTTTATAAACTGCCTGCTCTAATAAAATTACCCTCAATGATCCACAGTTCACACTATACGACTACAGACAACTGCAGACTGCAAGACAATGTTGTATTATCGAATTTGTTTGATTATTCATTATAGAGTCCCATAGATATATGTATAAAATATACCTGTAGATAAAACGACTGTATACAAGGAGTAGATTTTTTAACCGAAGAACTCTTGTTTAAAAACCGACTGCTCAAAGAGTAAAGACACAATTTTTCAGAAGAAAAGTGCTTACAGAGATTTCAGATTACTTACTCATAAAATTATTATTTAAACTAAGAAAGTGACATATTATGTGCATGAAACCTGATTGAATCATATTTTCAGCAGTAAACAATATGAGTCAGTTTGCTGAACTACATAAACATACTTAACAATAACTAGCTGTTGCCCGCGACTTCGTCCGCGTTAGTATAGTAGATCACGTCCCAAGTATTATTTTTCAAACATATTCAATGTACAGAATTGACTTTCTTACGATTTTATTACAATATTTATAGATGACTTAGTTTGTTCCTACAAAGGATAATTAAGATGCAATACAAACTCCACGATACCTTTTAATTATGAACAAAAGTTTCATGAGGAATAAGGGGGGGGGGGGGGGGGGTTTGGGGGGGCGCAGCCGACGACACTCGAAATTTGTATAGAAAAGATAGACAAAAGCTCATAGCATGGCAAGGAGTGAAGATAGATACAAAATGTGAATAAGAAATTTGTAGGAAATTTTATGGGCTTTCATCACGTACCGGACATTTTTTTCTCTACAACGCACCGTTTTAGCGATATGAGCAAAAAACTAAAAATATTGAAACTTGAGCCCCTCCCCCCGCCCTAGGTGATATCGTCATAATATATAGCCTATGTGTTGACCCGACCTCTATATAATATTCGTGCAAAATTTGAAGTAAATCCATTCAGTACTTTCTGAGTTTATCCCGGACATACATACAGACAAACAGACAAACAGACACACAGACAAACAGACAAAAATTCTAAAAACTATATTTTTGGCTTCCATATCGATTGTAGATCACGTCCCAAGTATTATTTTTCAAAAATATTCAATGTACAGAATTGACTTTCCTACGATTTTATTATATGTATAGATAACATGATTCTACTATTTCAGAATTCAGCGCAATAGTAGGTAAATGCATCTTTGTTCCTTATTTGGAGTCTATTTCCTAAAACTATAATATTTTAAAAAGATAAAACCGACATCAAAATTGTACGTAATTGAGAATTAAAACTCCTTATCTCCAAAACTGCTCAACCGATTTTGATGAAACTTGCACTATTCCCTAAGTTGAACAATACCTAGTAGGTACAACAAAAAAAAGAATTACTGAAATCGTAATATTAATTCCAGAGATATCCGAACACAAACATAAAAACATACATACATACATAGGTACTTACATATACACTTGAAATTTGGCACATATGTTCAGACGCGCTGAATATAGACTAACATAAGTATAAGAAAATTGGGCAGTTCTGGAAATATTACATACATACGCGTCGAATTGATAACCTCCTTTTTTTGAAGTCGGTTAAAAAAAATCATAGAACAGTTATCCATACTTAATATTATAAATGCAAAATAGTGTCTGCCTGTTACCTCTTCACGCCGAAACCTGAACCAGAGCCGATGCTGAAAGGAATGGAGTCGCGGGAAAGGACATTGGATACATTTTATCCCGGAAAAATGTAAGGTTCCCGTGCGATGCTATTTTATATTAAGTATATAGGTAAAAGACCTAAGCTCTACCAAGCTCTACATTGGTAATCGTAATTTAAGGCTGTATAGGCTGTTTAACTTGACACCATGAGTCAGAATTGGGTCACGATCACCTTTTGTTTCAGTATCGCGATGACTAACGTACTTACTTCACGGAACACGAATCTTTGTTTATATTATAGTCTGTATATTATTCATAAACTTATATTAAGCCTGCATTAATAATGTGAAAAAACTAAAATAAATATACATGGCTACAAAGTCTTATTATGTGTATCAAGAAGTCAAAGTATCTGCATTTGTATATAAATTACACCAAAGGGGTTCAGTGGTTTAAGGATAAAGAGGTAACAGACAAACACTAGACAATTTCATTTTCCAATTTGTGATATTACTATTATTATGGAAAACTACATGGCTTATTTTTCATTGTATCGACCTTTTGTTTACCGTTTCATGGCCTTAATTATATACCAATGAATCACAGCAACTTCAATTTCATTTTACGTGAAATTACCAACGTCCAACACTAATGGTGTCTTTTCTACATCTAGCGCTTACTATCAGGCGATCTATCATCTCGTTTTCCAGACATCAGCGGAAAAACCACTTCCATGTTCCCGGATAAATGGAAAAACAAGTCACACATACGGGCATCGAAATATAAAATTTCAGTCGGATTGAAATCGCGTTTTTTACTTTTTTCGCAAACATACCGTATTTGTTTATTTTCCATTCGAAATCAATCATCTACTGACGTCCATATTCGAAAATTTCCACGTGGAAAAAACCTATTACAACCTTTTTAATTCCGAATCGGTTTTCCCCATCGCTCTGCTCTCATAGGACAGGTTGCAGATAGCGGCCCTAAGCCAGTGACTACTTGATCCGGCATACTTTGTTCTGCCGTATACGTTGTGGAAATATGCTTGAGAGCCTCAAAGAAAGGTCTTCCAACCAAGTCTGGCAACAAACACCACAAAACGAGAATTATTTTGTACTAGATGAACGTCGAACGTCGTATCACTTCCCTCCTGATATAAATTATAAACCTCGAGAACGGCTGAACAAATTTGCCAAATTGGTTCAGCCGTTTTCGAGTTTTAGTGAGACTAAGATTTTTTTTTATTTAAAAATTGTTCTTATTTATATCCCGATTCCCGATAGATTATATTATTATTGTCTGAAATCACGCTATCGAAGACCGCCCGAATCGTTACATTTAAGGCCGTCACAGACTTAGCTATAATATTATATTAATATACCGTACTAAACACACAGAGACCAGAAATATATATTATAGCTGAGTGTGTGGTCACGCGAAAATTGTATAGAAAATATATATTAATATGCCTAGCTATAAATATATTAATATATATTATAGCTAGGTCTGTGACGGCCTTTATAGTGTAAACCATGCGGCCATGGGGCTTCCCAAACTTATCTGTACTGTGACGCCCTTGGGACTTTGTCATTTCTTTACGACGCCCCTCAACCTCCCCAATGCTTGCCAATTTTAGAACGAAATGATTACCACATCAAAACAAGCATAAAAATCAAAAGAGATATCTATGAAAGATATTAAACCCTTGCTGGCTAATGTGAAGATCCATGCGCTTGCTTTTCTGAGCATAGCTTCTGAAACCGGGGATCGACTGTCCGGGATGTATAAATGACATACGGCACTTCAGAAACAAATTAAATTAAATTTAAAAAACTGTTTAGTAAAGTGACAGCGCTGAAAGAACAAATTGGGAAAACACGCAACGCTGAATCTGCGCGCGCAGAAAACACGCACGTCTGAGCCCGCCCTTAAATGGATCCGGACCGAATCGAATCTGTATTGATGTAAGATCAAGGCAGAATTGAGGCAAGTATAACATAAAGGCAAGTATATTATACCTTCAATGTATTTCCAAATCCGACAGTAAGCAGATGTTATAAATGACCTTCGCGATTGACCTTGAAGCGTCTGCCCAAAATAAAGCGGTCATCCGAATGTTCAACCGTACACGTAGTTCCTTCACGCATTTTGTATGTAACATAATAATTAATATTATGACTATTGATTATTTCTGAAATAGTGGCTCTGAAAGAGTAAGCGCGATTGAACCTATAATGAAACTCGATAATTTGGGCTTTTCATATTGTGTAACAGAAGAATAACACAGAAGACAGTGATATGAGAATAATTAGACGATTAAATCTTACTTAAGATTCAAATTAATGAATTTCGATAGGTCCTAATGGAAAATTTTCATGACATTAAAATATTATATTGATTGAGTAAAAGATACCTAAATAAATTTTAGGTATTGCAAATAAATTTTGCAAAGTTTTCAAATAAATAAATTACTTTATTTATTTTATTTGTAAACTTTGAAAAAGAAAACAATTATTGTTTCAGTTGTACCTATGGGGACCACTAAAATTTTTGATAATTTTTCCATTTTTGCATCAAAATCTTAATGCGGTTCACAGACTACATCTACTTACCAAGTTTCAATAGTATAGCTTTAATAGTTTCGGAGAAAAGTGGCTGTGACATACGGACGGACAGACAGACAGACAGACAGAATTGACGAATCTATAAGGGTTCCTTTTTTGCCATTTTGGCTACGGAACCCTAAAAACTGCCGCCAGATGTTCAAGGAAGCAGTTGTAATTGTTTAACGATATTTAAACAAGGAAGAGCCTCGGCGGGGTCAACGTCCGCGTCAAGTTCAAACACCGACCTTGCCAGACTATTGGCCAATTTCATAAACAAATTCACAACTCTTTTGGGCGACATTCAAATTTCGAAGAACGTCAAATCATCGCTTAAATCTAGCGCTAATGCATTTGCCACTTGCCAGTATGCAAAATGAAAATGGAAAGAAAATTAAATGGACAATTTGCAGGACCTTATTATAACACTCTTATAATGCGACAGCCGACAACTCTACGTTGGGCAAATATTTATGTACTTCCATACTAAATTATAAATGCGAAAGTGTGTTTGTCTGTCTGTCTGTTATCTCTTCATGTCCAAACCACTGAACCGATTACCGAATTATTCTGTTTGATGTAGAAATACTTTGAGTCCTTAGGCAGACAGATACGTTAGGTCCGTTTATCCGAAAAATCCAAAAAAAAAACCCGTTCAAAGAGACGTCCTGTAGTGTGGTATACCTAGGTATAGTTTGTGGCAATTTCGACAGTCCAAAAAGCGTTAATTTTTCTTGCGTGTAGATTTTTCTATCAAATATACCCAGGCCACGCCATACCGTACGTTTTAAATCTTAGCGAAAATACAAAAGGCATACACAAAACAAATAGTATATTAATATAATTTTATATGAAAAAAGTAATTACAGTGGTGTTGTTTCGCAAACATTTGCAACATCTTTAACTGAAGGTCGACGAGAGATAATTAGATATAATTACGAATTACAATACACCCGCGATTGTTCTGTACAATTTACAGCTAATAAAACTATTTTTGTGAGAATTTTATGAATCCTTAGATGGCGTCAAAAATTCAGCAGTCTCGATTCTCGAAATGGAATAAATAAGTAACTGATATTATACACCCTTAGGCAAACCGCCTAAATTCCAAATACAAAATGATAATTTTTAATATTAAAGAATAAAATAAATGATATTTTCAAAATTCCATCTCGTGTGAATCGAGCCTGCAAATGCATTACGTAACAGTAGACAAACTTATCTATAATTTTGTCCCAAAAATTTGTCGAGATTTTTTCGCAGTTTTACTGTAACCATGCTAAGCCTTCATAAAACAAACTTATTTATTGTGAAACCTAGCTTATCAAAATATTATATTGTTCTTATAATATTTTTTACAGCTATTTTCAAGAGAACAAAAACGAAACTAGACTGGATCAACAAAAACTGTTCCAAATTTCGTAACAGCTGGTAACAAAACTTATGTTTTTTGTTGGACTACCGACTACTGGTATGTAAAATATATAAGTATTTTTATTCGAGCATACAGGAAACGGGCAGACGAATTAGCAATTCAAAGTTAGTATTAATTACTTGCTATTGTTGAATAAGATGATGTTACGTCATACGGAAAACGTAACAGTAGCGTAAGCGAGAAAACTAGAGGAAAATGCTGCAAGCGCACTGTCTACTGGTTTTATGCTGTTTGAAATTATGTGATAAAATGTATAAAACATTTATTAAAGAAGTTGTTAAGTAAGTAAAAGTCATGTAAAAATACAATCAAAAGTGATAAATATAAAACAAAACATAATAAATTAAATGTTGATTGTATTTGCACAGAATAGGTCAGCAGCTGTTATAGTAAAGTAGGTACGCGTAAAACATTTTTTGAGTTATTTAATTAATGTTATGCTGCTAGGTTTTCAGCTTCCACTTTTAGAATCATATTAACAACTCTGTCACATTTTTTTATAAACAGCGTGATTGTTTTTTCGGCCACATTCTTATTCTTATTTCACCAGACATCTTGGCATTCCAAGAATTTTGTTGCAACGGTCATCTAAAGAGGTCGACGCAGAACCTTATATGATTCATACTACAGCTATCCGGTTTTCTCATACGTTACGTCAATTCCTAAGTATCATACTGAGTCGGAATCTCCTAATAATTCCGTCAAGATTTACCCACGATCATACGTAAGATATTGGAATCTAGACGTCATGTGAACGAATAAGTTACTCGACCAGTTTCAAAACTTTGCCTTAGCAGAATCTAGGACTTAGAACACTTTCTAGACTTAGTTCCCGAACCGGTGGTGGTCATCACGTCGGTTGACTTTCTGAAAAGTCAAATTTACTCGGATTCAAATTTACTCAAACGGACTTTGATTCAAATTTACTCGGAAATAATTTTTTTTTGCTCTACGTCCGATCCGATCTGAATGTGATCCAAACCCGAGGTTTACGGATGACGAAGAGAAGTGAGGCGTCTATAAAGCTGGATTTACTGCATATCACAGAAATAGTTCTTCGTCTAATCCGGACAGTTTTTTCACGAGTTCGTATGGGATTCGAATCGGACGTAGTGTGAAACCGCTCCTAACAAACCTCAAAATTTTTGTTAAAATTTCTTACATTTCACAGTTCTTCTACTACTCTCGTTGTATCTCTACTTATGCTAGTAAATAAAACTATAAGATTAGATGAAACAAACAACTTGACGTGGGAGAGCCATGCTTCGGCACGAATGAGCCGGCTCGACCGGAGAAATACCACGTCCTCACAGAAAACCGGCGTGAAACAGCGCTAGCGCTGTGTTTCGCCGAGTGAGTGAGTTTACCGGAGGCCCAATCCCCTACGTTATTCGCTTCCCTACCCTCCTCTATTCCCTTCCCTTCCCATCCCTACCCTCCCCTATTACCCTATTCCCTCTTAAAAGGCCGGCAACGCACCTGCAGCTCTTCTGATGCTGCGAGTGTCCATGGGCGACGGAAGTTGCTTTCCATCAGGTGACCCGTTTGCTCGGTTGAAATAAGGGGTTATTTCATTAAAAAAAAACTAAGTAGATATTTTAATACATTTTCTTGGTTCATTGAAAATTACAGGTAGGAGTACCCTAGATCTTATAAGGTCTCTCTTCAAAAATTCATCGCCGAGACACAGTTCTCAAGTCGATCGATAGTGGTAGAGCCCGTAGAGGTTCTTGTTTTATTCAATATTACCAGACGACTCGGCAACATTTATTAATTTGCTTTGTAGGCACAGATAATAATCCTTCGATCATAGATAAGAAGTAATAGCTTTAATACAAGGTCGTTTCAGGCAGACAGTAGATATGTACCTATCATCAATAACAAATAATTGAAAAAAAATTTGTTTGTTATTATTTTTAGCAATATTCCGCGAAATAAACCTCAACCTTTACCTCAACCTCAACCAACAAATAATTGGCCAAGTGCGAGTCGAACTCGCGCACGAAGATGCCGTACCATTATAGAGCAAAATTAGGCCAAAAATTGTGTTTTTTGTATGGGAGGCCCTCCTTATTTTTTATTTTATTTTAATATTATTATTAAATATTAAAGTGCAATTAAGTTTTTTGTGAAAAATTCAAGTATCTACCTGTTGCCATTATTGATATTATACTTAGAGCAAAAAAGGCCAAAAAAATCACGTTTGTTGTATGGGAGCGCCCCCCTTAAATATTAACTTTATTTTGTTTTTTGTATTTGTTGTTATAGCGGCAATAGATATACATAATCTGTGAAATTTTCAAATCTCTAGCTATTACCATTCTTGAGTTACAGCCTGGAGACACACAGACAGACAGACAGACAGATAGACGGACAGACATCGAAGTCTTAGTAATAGGGTCCCGTTTTTACGGGTACGGAGCCCTGATTATTTGTATGATGCAATGGTCTTCAATTTATAACTCGTGTCTGTACTCTGCAGTCTGTACCCTGTCTGTACAACTTTTTATCATATCATAAATTACTATTACTGAAGTTTAAAAATAAATATTACTTAATCTAAAATTTGAACCATGAACCATGGACCGTGGTCCACCAATCCAGCCTACCGACCCGTCCGTTGGCTAACAACACGATAAAGTAGTTATCGTTATACGACTAAAAAGCATAGTAACTAAAATAAAGGAAACTGGCCAAGTGCGTGTCAATGTACATTTAAAACATACTTTCAAAGGAATTTGAATGAAAAGTTCCTTTATACTTCGCCGAATACATTTTTTTTAGCTGATCGACTATTACTCAATAACTTATGAAGTCAACTTAGTCGTGATAGTTTTCCTTTTAAATTCAGCATATTTCCTACTCCCGTGAATTTTTTCACATTTCCAGAAGCAACCGTTTAGCTGGTAGAAGGGGGGGACATTGGACTCTTCTAAAAAAATAAGGCGGGTAAAACTTAGGTCTTGAAGTCGTTCTTCATTCAAAGCTAAATAATCAATTTCATACAGATTTTTGCAATCATTACCGAGGAACCAAAGTGTGTTCAAAAACCAAACCAAACAATTAACAATATACAATAAGGAAACTCGAAAAAAGATTAGACAAAGATTTCAGAATTCAGATCTTAAAATAAATACAAGAATAGAAAATAGAGTAAACGTAACGCAACCAGTAACGGGTACACGACAAAAACTAATGCATTATCATTAACTAGTCTCATTCTACACAAGATGTGGGAAAATGAAAAGAAATCACATTGTAATATGTACCGCGAAAACTTAACGGGGAAACCTGAGTTATTGCCTGTCTAGCGGGTCAGAAACACAGTGTAAAATACATACAGTATTATACTCAGTCTGCCTGTCTAGCAGGTAAGAAACACAGTATAATAACGTATCTAGTATAGTCATCCGTGTCCTTCACATAATTACATTAATTTAGAAATTTTTAAGCGAATACATAATATAGCATTTTATCCGACTAAGGCATAGATAGCAAAATGATATTGTGCCACTCAATGCGGCCATCATAGACCAATACAAGCGATTACTAACAAGTAACATGTAAAGGCAATACAAGGGCATACTACTACGATCGACGTCGTATTAGCATGATTTAATAGGTTCATAAAATCGCAATGAGTAGATAGATAGAGAAGTCTTTAAGTTTCCAGCCAGCCTAGCATACGCCAACGAGATATCTCACTCTACATGTTTCTCGATGTTTGATAGTTTGTATCTTCATCTCTATTGACCCTAGCATGACAAACATTTTTTCTCGCGTAGATCTATCATCAAATAACACATTTTTATAGAGTTTTGTCGGGATAATGTCGAGATTTTCACATTATGAGACGAGTAGTTTTTAATTATCTCGAGAGTGAGATATCTCGTTGGCGTGTGCTAGGCTGGCTGAAATCAAGCGAATATGCATTGTGCGCAAGCCCGAATTAGACTAGTAAAAACTAAGAGGATAGTCTAATGACTACTACTGTACATTACTTATATTGTGAGTGTGATTATCAGTTTTTATTAACCTTACAGTCTTTAAAGAAATAAATATAATAAAGAAATAAATAATTTATCGTAAATGAAAAACAATTTTTTCCTGTAAAATATTTATCCTTTGCAATGTTCTGTTGTTGACAATTTTCCTTAACGAATTATACATACGATTTATATAATTATTATAAGAACTAGTTGACCCGGCAAACGTTGTTTTGCCATTTAAAGTATTTCTACTTCATAAGTTGATACAAAATCTTACCCCCTCTTTGGTCCCCTAAGAGGGGTTGGGGGAAAAATTTTATACACCAGATGTTGAGTTGGAAGACAAATATATCCGCGAAAACCGGAAGCAAATCGGATCAGTAGTTTTCGTGTTAAAGAAAAAAGTTTAATACAAAATCTGACCTCCCTTTCGTCCCCTTAGAGGGGTGGGGGGAAACATTTTTATACACCAGATGTTAAGTTGGAAGAAGACAAATATATCTGCGAAAACCGCATTCAAATCGGATCAGTAGTTTTCGTGTGATAGTGGAACAAACATACAGACAGACAGACAGACAGACAAAAAACTAACCACATTTTTGGCTTCTATAGCGATCTAGTAACACCCCCCGCTTATTATTTTTTGAAATCTTTAATGTAGGTACAGAATTCACATTTCTACAGTTTTATTATATTATGTATAGATATTGTTACTCTATATTTCCACAATAAATTCTATAAATCACCAAATCAAATACTTACTACTTAGAAACGGACTAATTGTTTACAAACATAACAAAAATCGCGAATTTCGAGAACCTTCCACCATAAACAGGGTATTCAACATTCTAATACCAGATTCGTGTATATTATATTCGTGTATCAATAATTATTGTGTTTATCGTAAACAAGACAGGACGGCCAACGCTCTCGGACGACGCCTACCTATTTTTGTGGCGCTAAATGTGGTGTTTCCTCGAACTTCAATAGCAGATCTGTAAGATCTGAGCATTTATATCATAAATCCATACTAATATCCATACTTCCATACTAATATAATATTATAAATACGAAAGTTTGTATGTCTGCCTATTTGTCAGTCTGTTATCTCTTCACGTCCAAACCACTGAACCAATTTTACTGAAAGGTATAAGGATACTTCAAGTCCCGGGAAATGAGATGGATACGTCTTTTTATCCCGGAAAAATGTATGGTTCCCGCGCGATAAACGAATTTTGCCGCAACGGAGTTGTGACCATCATCTAGTTTACATTATCCCAATACAGCGCTGGCTTGCTACTGGATTAATGTAAACGCGCACAGGATAGAAGTTCAGTACATTCCAGGGCATTACAATATACCTTTACAATATTCCAGTAGTAATCCAGCGCTAGATTGGATTACTGGATTGGAATAATGTAAACTGGTTAGAATGGATTGAGAATTGATGTCATCAACTACGGGCAGAACGAAAGGTTGAACGACTCAAACCAGTGAGCTCAATCCTCATTCCTCACACTATATGAATAGGAAGACTTCGGTTGACGAAAATTGGACTGGGCTGAAAATTTTTAGGTTGGACGTGAATAAACAGGGGTTAAAATTTGATGTTGAAAAACAAATGAAGTTGAAAATGCAGAGGTTCAAAATGAAATAAGCGGGCGGTGGTTTTAATGTTGAGGTTGAACATGAAAATAAGTCGCTCTACATACTTTTCGTGTATGGATAATACGACCAATAAAGTAACTAATTTATCAAATCGTACGCTTCATAAAATACAAAACATTATAGATATTTTAATAATAATGTATTAGATGAGTCGGATAAATGTGGAATAGTGATTAATTATATTATTGAAGCCTCGATAAAGTACTTACCTAAAATAGTTTTTATCACATAACCTGCAATTATTTTATCTAAGGAAATGATTAGATTTATTTATTATTTTTCATTTCTAAATTTCAAATATTATTTTTTATTTCCTTTTCTTGCGTTACCACCATACCACAGCGATAGAAAACGTTAGATATGCCTATATTTGGCAAACAGTTTGTTACTAATATGTAATCTGTGAATGTGATACAGTTATCATGCTGCATGACATAAATGAAGTTAATTTTTTTTTAATAATTACAATATTATATTGAGTGTTGATATATTTTAAAGAGCTAAATGATCAATACAGGCAGGCACACAATTTCATACAAATTTCGTCAGTTTAAAAGCGTGCCCAGATTCGCCGTAGAAACTTTTGTTACATAAATTGGATAATCTATTTTTAAACATTATGACGCAAATGGAAGCTTAAATTACATCACTGGCCTCTTTTCCGCGGAGAACCGAATCATTAAGACTTGGTCCCATGACTTGCAAAATAATTATATTATTCGAGAGTCTAGACTCTAGACTCTCGAACAGCCTTTCTCAGTGTGTTCCGCGGAGCCCTTAGCCAAAGGCCTTGTGAGGGCTCCGCGAATCGTTATGCTGAGAAATCCTGAATTGTTTTTAGAAATGTAATCAGACATCAGCACCCGTAGCACGGCTACAGTAGAAATACGAAAGCACATATAGACAAACAGCGGAGATAAACTGACGGTGCCGTTCCGATCTTTACGCGGCTAGCCGCAATCGACAAAATATCAAATATAATACCACTTTATGACATAGAGTATAGACTATAGTCCTAAAAATTCAAATAAAATCCTACTTTATGACGTAGACTTTATGACGTGGACTCTTTAGTATTTCTACTGTAGCCATGCTGCGGGTGCTGCAAAGAGATGATTCAAAGACAAAACATGATATTTATTGAGCGTCCGTCAAAAATGTCTCATCTTATATTAGGATTCAGCCACCAAAAAAAAATTGAGAACCGCTAGGTTTAGATAGTTACAAACTTATACTTCTACACTACGTAGTTAAGGGCATCTATCACTCAAAATGTTTTTGTATGGGCCACCGCGCGATTTTCGGAGCTCGGTAAGCCGCGGCGTACGCGAATTCTCTAGATATCTTGTCACTGGCATCAATAAATAAATGCTACAATTTCCATTTTTGCGAATACGGATAGATAATTATTTTATCTAATTAAAGCTATAAAAAATAGGTCGCTTAGTTCAGTATTCTTAGCACAGCATTGAAAAAAGATTTTAAAAAGAGGTAACTTTGGCTTTGTTTTCTATCGAGTGAAGTTCTTCTGTTTGTGCAATTAATGCGAAGCCGAATACGTTATATCCTCAAGTAAAGGTCGTAATTTTTTCAAAATTTTTAGATGATAATGTAAGGAATGAAACAGGATCAAAAAACTTGTCCACGCACTATTTCACTGTTACCTGCCCTTAACACTACTATCTTATACGTCTTATTTCACTAATTGCAACACAGAATAGTGATTAATTTTACAATTATTAATAATTTAATAATTTTGCAGTAAACGTGTTTCCTAGTACGTGTGTAACTGTAGAGCTAAAGTAAGACTAAGGACAAATAATTGTCATATCAATATTATAATAATTAATAACCAATCGCTCGTTTGACGCTCGTTATAAGTAGCCATGTCTACGTTTTCTAGTCTATGGCACTTTTGGCAGTTATTGTAGATACATGAAGGCTGTTTTGGCTCGTAAAAAATCATAATGAACGCTATTCTGAAACGTCGCTAAAAACTGTTTAACACATGAATTATGCTCTATTAATGTCAAACAAGGATCATTCTGCATGTGGCCGAAGGGAAAATTATTAAGAGTGCATTTCCAACCAATGGGATCGCATTATTAGCCTGACCTGGCTATGCTAATTCTATGGGATTAAAAAAAATAAGCAGCTTTAGTAGAAACGCTACCTTAAGTAGCCAGTACACAATGGCCCACGATGGCCCACGATGGCCCACTGCAGGCCACGCTTGGCAATCGTCGGCCATCATACACCATTACCCCGACTACACAATGGCTATGGCTTGTAGTGACAAGACCCACTGGGCCTGCATGGTCCATTGTGAAGAGGCACCTTAAAACTTAAGTATTTTCGTTGACAGCATCTTTGCATCCATGCCCCCATGACAATGTCATCAACTCATCAACGTGCCAAATCACCCTTGTATGTCTGTAGGTTTGACATGAGAAGGCCTTGACGTTTTTGTGGGCAGTCGGCGTGCGAAGAAGCTGTGAACCTTCGTAATGTAACTTTAATGTATGTATGATGTTTTGCATAATAATTTATGACAAAAAAATTTGACGAGTATCATATTCAATCGGTTACTTGAACTTTGAAGTCTGTCATGGAGTCAGCTAGATTAGAGCTATTAATTTAAATAAATGTTCAGTCAACTTTACGAAAAGGTAAGCTAACTTATCTTTCCCCTAAGCACAGAATACATATTAGTACAAGTACCCTAAGGCCAAAGGCCTTAAGGCGGTTTTTGGCAAACTAAGAGAGTTATTTTTTTTTTTATTTTGTTAAATTTCCAGAATTCGAATTTCGAGCTGCACCGGGCTGTTGATATCGGCAACTTTTGCATTAGAACGTATTCTAGTATCTTTTTTTTTGGACTTCATTCCAACTTTAATATTCAATCGTCATTAAAAATGCAGCGTTGCTTTCGGTGCGAAAATACCCCATTCGCTTCCGAGTTCCGCATCTTGCGATAATTATATTTTTCATGTTTTGCATAGTTCCTTCTGATACCTTCTCATCAGAATTCAGAATCCTCAGCCGTTACTAATATATCCGTGACATAAGTGATATAACACACGCACTATGTTATGTTTAATGTTACTCAACATACAACATGTGTGATCACGTGCTGCAGCGCCTGCCGCCTGCAAGTGGCGTGCACTTCGAAGTGTGCGATTTACATACATACAATATGACATACATACATATTGTCACGTTGGTAACGCCTTAGGGTCAATTCAGACCGCAACCCGACACGTAGATGCCTTTCCAAATCTGTCAATACTTTAGATATGCATCTACACGTCGCGCAGCGGTCTGATTTGACCATAATATAATATAGTCTCTCCATCGATAAATAATCGATATATTGAAATAAAAATTAAAAACCTTTTACTAGCGGACTTTGTCGTGCACTTTTTTGGTATAAGTAGGTAAAATATGTTAAACTCGCATCAGAATGCTGCAGTCAGGTAACATGACCTGATTGAAAATTCGTAAAATGGAGGGAGAGCAGACAAAAGATAATGCAAAGTAGCGCAGTTTTTTGCATGGGTGTGTAAACTAACGCCATCTTATTTTTTTGTAATCTGAGGTTTCAGGTTTCAAAATTAGGTCATCGTTAAAATTCGAACGCTTTATAATACACAGTTCGAATTTTAACGAAATGATAGGTCTTTATTGATGCCAATTGCCAGCTATAATTTTTTGTACTCTATGTAAGCCAACCTTTATCAAGTCTAGCCAACATTTGATTTAACTTTTACGTAATTATGAGATAGCGTGTTTATTTAGACCAGTCTTATTTATATCTTATCTATGTATGAACGCAATCACTATGATTATGAGTACTAAAACATAGTCTGTAATTTTGAACACATACAATCAAGGAGTTTCCTCATAATTGTATGTTACATGACATCATGTTAATATGTTGATGATTACGTTTACGATATGACACTGAAATACATAGAAAATTTAGAATCGATTTTTCTAAGAAATAAAACAGCAGACGCAGGCATACATTTTAACAGTGCGCTACATAGGGGAATTTAGAAGAGAGTGCTACTACGCCGACGGTATACTCTCTCGCCGTCTTACGAATTTTTGATCAGCTCACGTGTTTCGAGTTTTCGACGCAAATATTTTACATTCATTCAAAAAAAGTGTACAATGCCTCAAAAATGTTTTTCTTCGAAAAAAAATGAGAGACTTTCAGACTGACTTAACTTTAATTTCTTCGTGGCATTTTATGTTATACCCTAGTAGGCGACGAATTTTATTTATTTTTACATTGCCCTTTAGTAAAAATAGAGTTAAAACTGCTGGATTAAAAGCTATTCGTCTCGTTTGTAAAACAGGCTCTTTTAATTATTGTTTTTATTACGTATCCTTTCAAATGTTTACGTAACCTTTAGAAAGTAGACATCATTCACAAAAAAGGGATTAAATGTTGAATAATAAAAAATTATCTCTGAATCCTACATTCGGAACATTAAAAATGTTTTATTAGTTCATAAGTGTTATGCATAATCTCGCGACAAAACGTTATGTAATATTATGTAAGACCCGTCACAGACTTAGCTATAATATATATTAATATACCGTGAAACTACACTGAAACCAGAAATATATATTATAGCTGAGTGTGCAGTCAGACGGTCACGCGAAAATTAGTATAGAAAATATATAGTAATATGCCTAGGTATAAAAATATTAATATATATTATAGCTAAGTCTGTGACTGCCTTAATATTTTGTTACTGTCATAACTCATAAGTCATAACAATCATTAGGCCGCGTTTCCACTGATGCGGAGCGGGGCGGAGAGGAGCTTAGCGGTGCCCGAATTGACCAATCATTATGCTCGAAATCTCCGCTCCGCTTTAATGTAAACAGCACGAGCAGGGTGGAGCAGAGCTGAGCGGATATTCATAATAAAAATAGAGCGAGGCGATGCGGTGCGGAGGACAACGAGCATCGGGGTGCTCGAATTGACCAATCACTATGCTCGAAATCTTCGCTTCGCTTTAATGTAAACAGCACGAGCAGGGTGGAGGAGCTGAGCGGATATTCATAATAAAAATAGAGCGAGGCGATGCGGTGCGGAGGACAACGAGCGTCGGGGTGCTCGAATTGGCCAATCACTATGCTCGAAATCTCCGCTCCGCTTCAGTGAAAACTGACCACTTTTCACCGCTCTTCACCGCTCCTCTCCGCCCAGCTCCGCGTCAGTGGAAACGCGGCCTTAGTAAGCACTAACACGTTTTCTGTCCAAAATTAATCAATTAGGTTATAGGACCAATCGTTCTCGAGTTTTAACGAGACACCGTTTGTCAGTTTAAAGACGTAAAACTCATCTTATCAATACGCAAAAACAATCAAGATGTTTTAATTATGTCCTGGGATTTTTTTAAGACGAGCCTATAAGCTTTTTTAAGACGAGCCTATAACCTATCAAATCCGCTCGCTCAATTCAGACCACAACGCGACGCGTAGATGCATTTCTAAATTTTTACCGAATTGACAGACTTCAATTGCGTGATATGTCTTGCAGATCTGTCATATCACTCATATTAATACAAATTTAAAAATGCGTCGCGTTGCGGTCTGAATTAAGGCGTCTCCCAGACAGACGCGGGCAGCGATGGCGGTGGCCGGTGGTCAGTTGGATGACTTGAGAGTTCTAGGAACAACACAGACACACGCGGTGGCGGTGGCAGTACAAACAACTGACGTCTGCGTCAGTCTGGGAGACGCCTGACTCTACGATGTAAAACCTTACCTTATCAAAGTTAATAACAGGCGTCGCCGAACCAATAGTCCCGTCTTTCTTCTTCTCAATCCTGTACACCACGATATGGTTCCCCTGCACCAAGTGGAGGATAAAGGCCTTGGAGTCCGGACTCCAAGCGACGTGGGACGCGTGGTCGAACTCTATGTTCACTCGCAGGTTCTTGTTCTCCTTCTGGGTTAGGTCGCGAACGTCCCAGAGCAGGACCGAACCATCTGTAACAAAATAACTTAATAAAGAAAAGTATAGGTACCATCGAAGAAGTTGATCTATAAACATATTATGGATAACCCGACCACATGACGTAGTCCTACGTCATGTGGTCGGGTTATGTTAATTTAATGTTAGAGCTCTACAAGGCTTTATAATTTAAATAAACGTGGCGAAAAAAGGAACTAACGCCGCCACCATACAAAAATGCCATTTTGGACGTATTTTTGATAGTTCTACAGTCTACTTCACCAGCAGCGTCCCCGCCCACTTTCATTTAAAGCCTTGTCGGTCTGTAATCGTAATCTGTCAACTGGATTTGTCATTTCAAAGTCATAACTCATAACACAACAAAATTACGTAGGTCCATGATACTAATAATAATAATAGCTCCCACACCGGTTTCGGTGACGGTGGCCGGTTTCATTGAAACCAGGCCAGCTACGCAGGAGTATTTTTATAGTGCCCAAGTGTGTGCGCAGTACACAAGAGCACTCTCTATTCCTTTACTCTCATAACCCAGTGGGACGGCAGACCGACACGACCGGCGAGAGATCAGGCGCAGGACCGACTTTTTACATGCCCATCCGACGCATGGATCATCATACTTGTCAGACAATCAGGTGATCAGCCTGCATTGTCCTAACCAAACTTGGAAATAACATGTTTCCAACGCGGGAATCGAACCCACGACCTCCGAGTCAAGAGCCGCGCTCTGTACCACTAGACCACGGAGGCGTTGTCTAGTGGTACAGAGCGCGTCCATGATAATATCCAAATACCAAAGCTTTTCTTAGATAGATTTGAAAGCATCGTATATTAAAATACAAGACCTAAGTAAAATTATAGGATAATCATAAATAAGAAAAGGTTCCATTAGAAAATTGCTTTCCGTCAAGAAATCTCATATAGAATGATTATTGACCTTAAAATTCACCTTTTACCTTTTACGGCGTACCCAAAATAAACCTTAACTTGAAATATTCGAGCCCTTAAATATTATTGTATCCCTGAGGGTCGGACTATATAAATGACGTCATAAGGCTTTATTTTTAGGTTAAGTAGATGAAAAAAAAAACAAAGATCATTAATAATTATTCTTCTCTGACGTGTCCATCGATTGACTTAGAATAGAACTATACCTTATTAATGAACCGCTATTTCTGGACGCTAAATCAATACCTAATATAATTGTGACTTGTGGTTCATTTGAAACTCACGGCTCGAAGGCTCACATCGAGCCGGCTCGATAGAATTAAATAAATCTACTTTCCTTCGAACTTACTCGACGCGAGCCGTCGAGCTTTACTCAAGCCATATACTCAAGCGTGTGAGTTTTGCGGTCCACACAATAATTTTTACTTGATTTGGAGTAAAACTATTATGTAATGCTGAATGTGTGGACGAAAGCCCGTGCCGTGGTTTTTACTCGACGTGATTGCTTGATCGAGTAAAACCGAATGTGGAAACTTCGGAGTTCAGGGTGATATAGCCAATGTGCCACTCAGTCTGAAGATCTTTTAGGGCTATCCATATTCCCACAATTTCATACATTCAAGGGAACTCATAGAGTAACATAAGTACAATAAAGTGATGCATCTTGGCCATGAGTCGTGGTCGATTGGCAGCCTCGCTGTGACCTCAGGCCAGTATTGTCCACTTCTAAAGTTTTATTGCATATCGTAAAACGTGTAAGGTATTGATTGCTTTGGTTCTACAGATAATATCGAGAGACTTTACTTTAAAATGCATAGATTTTGAATACATTTTTAATGGAATGAACCAAGAAGCAGAGATAAACAGGTCGCTTACCAAGCGACACTGCTTACCAAATGACCCTACTGCTCATTAGACCCTCGCAAGACCGAAGTTACACGTGAGTCTGGTGCAGATCCTCAAAATCTTCATTCTCCACATGAACAGCATCAAGCAAATCAAAAACAATCCCAAAAATATTAATAGTCGCTTATGACATAAATACTGAAATTAATTGATTTAATTTATACAGACGCTCAAAAAATCTGGAAATAAGATATTATAAGCTTACAAGATGTATCTTGGCATTTGTTATACTCAAGCAAGAGCAATTTTGTTATTTATGCTACCCTAAAGCACGTCCTACACGCTAGGGCTAGGGTATTATACCTGACGGGGGCGATACCGGTCCGTCCACGTCGTGTCCCTGGGCACCTCCCCCGTGCCATCGTGAGCTTTTTCACGATGACACGGGAGGGGTGGCTGAACGCCGGTATGGCGTGTGTTTGTGTGCGTGCTTGTTGTGTGTGTTTGGCTGCGCCCGCAGTGTGAAGAACGGGCCCGCGACCCGGGGTGTCGGAGGAATTAAGATGGCAGAGCGCAATTTGAAAAATACTCCCCGGGCGGGTCCCGGTCCCTCAGGGGCCGGAGAATCCCGCACATCCCCGAAAGGGGATGTCTGCCGCGCGTATACGGGGGCGGCACAAAGTGCGTTGAGTGAGTCGGAGGCCGCAAAAGCTGCAAGGCAGAGGGCTATTTTGGCGGCCCTAGGAGGCGATGACGGCGCGAAAAAGCGCGACAGCCCGAAGCCGGCGCCCATTACCGCGCCGGCGGCGGAGCCACAGATTGACAAGAAGTTGAGGAGTGACAGAGATCTTTCGCGTGTCCTGCTGACACGCGATGCGATCATGCCACCCCCGACTCGAATCCCCGGACGAGACACTCCTGGCCTAGATAGCGAGGACTGGCTCTCGGACACTAGCGAAATGTCTGGCATGTCGCTGGACTCCGGGGGCCTGACCGCATTCCTGACCAGGACACGCCGAAAGAGGCGATCGGATAATGACATGGCACCGCCCCTCAGCAAAGGGGCGGCGCCCAAACCAAAGAGAGGACGTGGCCGCCCGCCGACGACCGGCCAATATGTCGGTTACGCCAAGGGACAGGCCGACTTTAATCGGGAGAAGGAAGAGGCACTTGGTTTACAGGCCGAGGAAAAGGTAGCTGAGGCAGCGCGGGAGGCGGAGAAAACGCGAGCGTCCATCAGCTCCGCCCGCTCCCAATCCGAACTCCCCGTTTCTTCTCCTTTGCGAGAAGAGGCTATGGAGCGGATAGGCCTTGACCTCATGAGGACGGTGGAGACTTCGCTGAAGACCATTGAAATGGTCGCCTCGAAGTCCTCCAATCTTAAGGGTACCTACGTAAGGTACCTTAAAGATTCGGTGGCGACCATTAAAATGGTCTTCGAAGACCTGAAAGATCGTTCCTCATCGGAGGAGATCAAGAGGCTGGAGGCTCAGAATGCGCGGCTCGAAGAGCAAGTGGCAAAGTTACGCCAGGAGCTTGACGAGTTGCGCAGACAGACGTCCCAGCCAACTGGAAGTGACGTGCGTGAGCTATTGGCTGAAGTCTCCCGTGCAAACGTGGAGACCTTTGGCAATATGCTCAACGCCAGGCTTGCTGGGTTGGAGGACCGTCTCCTGCCCGAGCCGAGACGGAGACCCCCGCTGGCGTCGGACATAAGGCCGATCGTGGAGGAAATGCCGGGACCCCCTCTGCAGAAGGCGAAAGGGAAACCGGCTAAAAAGAAGTCGCAACCGTCAGTTGCTGCATCGGCCCCTCCAGAGGCCCTTGCTGCACCCACGGTGCCCAGGCCTAAAAAGGCCAGAAAGAAGAAGAAGCGGTCCTCAATGGCCGCTCAGGAGGCGGTTCAAGGGGGAGCGAACTCCAGCTCCCCTCGTACAGAGACCCCTTGGACCACGGTGGGTCCAAAGGGTAAGAAGAAGAAGGCGGCGGCTACACCATCTATAGCCGCCCCGAAGAATAAGAACAAGAAGAGGAAGCTGCGTCCGCTCAAGTCAGCCGCCATCACTCTCACGCTAGAGAAGGGGGTGGACCAGAGCGTGACGTATGCTTCCATACTTAAGGAGGCGACGAGTCGGATCGACCTTGAAGAGGTAGGAATCCACCAGAAAAACAAGGTCCGATACCGGCTGGCGAGGACGGGCGCTCGGATACTAGAGGTAACCGGAGAGGACGCCCAGCAGAAGGCGGACGCCCTCGCCAATAGAATGAGGGAGGTCCTGGACAGGAACGCAGTGAGAATCACTCGCCCTGTCCAAAGAGTGGAACTGCTCGTCTCTGGTTTGGACGACGCAGTGACCGCCGCCGATGTCACCAAGGCGGCGGCAAAAGAAGGCGGCTGCCTGGCCACCGACATCCGGTCGGGCAGAATTACGGTGGGCCCCAGGGGCGCGCGGAGCGTGTGGCTCCACGTCCCCACGGCTGCCGCCAAGAAGCTAGTTGCTTCTGGGCGGCTGCAGGTGGGTTGGGTCCTGGCAAAGGTAGTGCTGCTGGCCGCGAGGCCAAAGCGGTGCTACCGATGTCTGGACACCGGCCACCTGGCATCGAATTGCCAGTCCCCGGTGGACCGTAGCGGGAATTGTTTCCGCTGCGGTAAGCCGGGGCACAAGGCCGCCGACTGCGCGGGGGAGCCTAGCTGCTTCTTCTGCGCCGAGCTCGGCAAAGAGAGCGACCACGTGCTGGGGACTAACGGCTGCCTTGCAGCAGCCAGCAAGCCGCTCAGCACGAGGAAGAAGCGCAAGGCTCCCTCCAAGGCTCGGCCGCGTAAGCGGCCTGGAGCTGATGAGGCTGGAGCGAGAAACGCCCCCGCCATGGAGGTGGAAGCCTAGGCCTGTGGGCGGTTGATCGGGGGATCACCGCCCACAACATAGGCCCCGAAGAGAAAGGCTCCCCTGATGCCCGGGGAGCCTCTCGGTGAAGGCAGGCGGCGGCATAGCCGCTGCATTTGTGTAGTGCCGGAAGCGGCAAGCGCTGCGGAGGACGCGGTGCGACTTCGATCCCGCTCCTCCGCGTGTAGCGTTGACGAGGGCATGGGGGGGTTTTAGTCGGTACACCTCTGCGGAGGGAGTCCGACATACCCCTGCCCTTTCCCCCGAGGGGGCGGGGGATGCGTAATGCATTTCCCCTCCTAAAAAAAAAAAAAAAAAAAAAAAAAAAAAAAAAAAAAAAAAAAAAAAAAAAAAAAAAAAAAAAAAAAAAAAAAAAAAGGGTATTATACCTGACAGGTTTGCCTGAACACTGAACAGGTCAACTGTTCAGGAAAACCGGAGCGTGTATGTTACAGAACTGTGCAGGTTTTGCCTCAACTTTGTTTGACAGGCGTAACTGCACAGGTACACGCTTGCGTTTATTGACTGTTAGGGTAGTATTGTGCAAGCCATAACCTAATATTTAGGTTAACCTAATGATTAGGTTATGGCTTACAGGCCTTACACAATTTAAACTTTGCATAGATTAGGTATCTACACTCTACAGGACTATGGCCAAATTCATCGTCAAAATGGCGACAGAGCGAGCTGTAAGTTGTAACCATTCAATTTGGTGTAGAATGTAGCCAGGCTATCTAGATGGGCCGGCCCTAGGTGCGTCTTTTGTATCAGTTAGGAATGCGGTTTGGTACCATTTTGTATATAATTCGACAGTGTCCTAGATACTAAACGCCACTGGGCGTTGAACATCTGTTTGAATAGGGTCAATTGAATTAATAAGCTCTTAAAATTAATAATGCGTTGTATTGTAAATTAATTTACCAAAAACACCAAAAATCGTATTGTTTTTCCTTTGAGATATTATGTAATACGTGTAAAAGTGTTTGGAAGCCTTTCTTTCACTACACAGGTTTACTGCCGAACTGGTTTTGATGATGTTAAATCCAGAGCTACATTATTTCCCGAGAAATTTTCAAATAAAATGTACAGTTCCTCCGCATTGATCTGAGCTAATGTAGATGCGGGCAACATCTAGCATACAATATTTCTTGGAAATAAACGTAAAAATGCAGATACCTGTCCTATTCGATATTATGCAGAATGCAGATAGAATGCAATAACCAAATGCAGTCAAATTATAATTGACCCGTGCGAAGACTTCACACGGTAATGCAAGGATGATTATGATTGTCTATTTTTTATCAATAGACGGAAACGTGAGCCAAATGGTGATTTAATCATTGCGCTGATGAAAATCAAGGCTGATTGCTGTTCTTAAAAAATTAATTGAACTACAATAAGTTCCGTATGATGACCGTTAGATCATGCAAAACATTGCATAATGTGGACTGTATGACTTAAACTTATGTGGTAACTGGTAAAGCAGGCTCATATATGCAACATGAGTCTGAATCGCGCTGTTGAAGTATTTTGAGTTCGTAAAACCAATTAGGCCCACTTGCGCAGATCTGGGTTAAAGTTAACTCTGAGTTAAACATCATGTCATCTCTATCACTGACTTGGTGAGTGAGAGGTATGACATGATGTTTAACTCAGAGTTAACTTTAACTCAGATCTGCGCAAGTGGGCCTAAATGATCTTCGCGCTATCGAAGTTTGAGTTCGTTTGTTATACAGCTGATATCACGCTTCAGACTAACAAAGCATACTACTTCGTCTAGGACTGCTATTTCCACAGTACCAAAACTAATATGTTTTAACTTGTACTCACTTGTCCAGAAAAAGAAGCTATTAGCCGCTAAAGAAGATATCATGGTGACATGATCTTGAGTTTCATATTGTTATGTCACAGGTACTTCTAAGCTAAGACAATGGAGCTTCCTCGAATAGACAATAGAAAGTCATAATCGCATCTTCCATGAAAGAAGCGACAGAAACAAAGTGTGGCAACAATTGTGGAATCGTTGAAAAACCACTGGACTATTACGATTTTGCATTTTGCAAACAAGACCTAGTTATTTCTCTTACTAATGTTGCTGTCATTTTATCAGTCCTATGGCTATTTCAACTTATAAAACGAAGACAACAAAATGGATTAGTTAGTAGGTCCTGGGGGGTGCCGGGTGAGCCAAGATCTTTTCTTTGTCGCTTCTTTATAGAATCGCCGATCAAAATGTATAGAATTGACTTAAGATGAAGTCGAACGTCAACGTCATATTATTAGCGAACGATTATGTCAATTCCATAACATTTTGGTTGACGATTCTATAAATATCGAAGCGAACGAAAAAGTATTAGCTAAATGGCCTCTTTCCATCTTTATACTTTTTTAATAAAACTTTTTAGGTATATTATTAAACGTTACCTACCAAAGAAGGCTTTTAAAGTTTGTGTGTCTCGTGATTTTTTTAAACTAATAATATATGAAGCAATCACTTTAAGTTCCAGATAATGACAAAATTTGATAGTTTTAATCAAGAAAAGTGTATAATTTTTGTGAGATAAACCAATTTTTGCACAACAATGTTGAGGCCAACAAGTAGGAATTTAAAAAATCAAAAAAAATTTAAAATCATCTAGCAATTATTTTAAGAGCAGATTTAGGTCACCACATGATGTTCTCATGAGTTACTTTGCCTAGTAACTAGATAGGGATTAGTGCTAGTCTCGATGACTGATATTCTATCTAGTGTTAGATGTCAGCTACTTGTAAGTAATCCATTCCACGTGACTAAGCAAGAAGATATACGGTTGTTACTTGTTCCCTCCAGCTCTGTGGAATATTTTTTTTATGCGCAGGGAAAACCCTCATGGGTGTCCCGGGTTGGGTATGTGCCTCACTCAGCACCCCGGGGGTATGTGAGACTACTCACTAAACCACCTGCGGTTCGCCTTCAGCCGTATCAAGGAGATATGTCCCGGGTCTATCTAACACGGACAGCTCTGTAGAATATAGCCTAATAATTTTTATCCTCCATATAATTCTTGAATCCATATAACTCTTGAATTTGAAATTTATACCGATACTTTTTCTTTGACAAATAGATAAATTGTTTAAAACTGCAGTAATGGATAAGTGAATCTGTGAAATAAGTATTGTCGTTATTTTAATTGATTGTTCCTACTGATTACGTCATATTTATATGCAACATCTTCAAAGAATAGCACTTTAGTACTTACTATATAATAATGTTGTAAGTTTGTTACCGCCTTGTGTAAACACTACTAAACGTTTTTTTTATGAAATAAGGGGGCAAACGAGCAAACGGGTCACCTGATGGAAAGCAACTTCCATCGCCCATGGACACTCGCAGCATCAGAGGAGCTGCAGGTGCGTTGCCGGCCTTCTACGCGGGAATAGGGTATAAGGTGAGGGTAGGGAAAGGAAAAGGGTAGGGGATTGGGCCTCCGGTACACTCACTCGGCGAAACAGCGCAAGCGCTGTTTCACACCGGTTTTCGAATTTTGATTTTGATGTAGAGTCTCAATAAAGGATGAAGGATAGTTTTTAGCGAAGAAGAAGTCGGTTAAAAATACGTTCCGACGTGATAAACGAATTACCGCGCTATGCTTGCGATCAGCATCAAGTTTAGAATATTTATTATTTACCAGTGAAAGGTATCGATAGTTTAGATTGTATTATTTGTATTGAGGTAAGCGTGCAGTAATGCGGGAACCGGTAAAAGGTCATCGGAGCACAGATATCGAAACTGAGTCACTGTATCAAGGTAACGATTTCAGCCGCAACGCCTAGCTGCAACCGATGATGGAATATTTGAGGTTTAAGGGGAAGCTGACGTAGTAGAAATTGACCAACCGCAGTAAAGAGTTGCTACAGTTGGTACATTTCTACTATGTAACTCTACCACCTTACTATTGGAGTTGGAGTTCAATAGTATAGCTCTAATAGTTATATTGGCTGTAGTATAGTGGCTGTGACATACGGACGGACGGACGGACGGACGGACGGACGGACGGACGGATCACACATAACACGATGTTCGAGCCGCGCACATTTTTACGACACTAAACGTAAATAAAAAGGTTTCTCGTTTAACATACAGTGTTAAATGTGACTGAAAGGGGTCTAATAGTTAAATTTAATTTACTTTAGCACAACGGCATAACATATTTAGAGATTGTTAATATTTTATGCCTTTAACAAAAGTAAAGTTTGATGAAATGTTTTATACCGGCAACAACGCAAGGTTTGTCAATCAATCTAAATAGTCAATAAATATATTATGTAGCTAATTTAAAATATAAAGAGTTTATTAAGTTAGTTAAAACCTCTGACCTTATAATATTGGTATAAATATTAGAAATCGTTGAGGTTATTGCAATAATTGTGTTGCAGGAAGGTAATCTCATTAAATAAATGGTAAATATTCCATTTAATTAAATACTCGATATTACAATCGTACTAGTATTTGTAAATATATTAGAAATCATCATGGAATTAAAGTTCTATTAAAATCCGAAAATGTTCCTTTAAATTCAGTTCGGTAAATTAAAATTTTCTATAAGAATGAAGCACTTTATGCCATCTTTAAATACCAGGAAACTGTGGTTAAACGGACATTTTGAATTCAATAAAAACTTAACTGTTTTTGACCAAAAACGGTTAAGTTTTAACTGAGATAACGTAACGTTAGTCATACTGCGAGCTGCGAGGTCTTGGCCCTGAGTTTACAATAAAATTTAAGACGTTAAAGCAAACAATAGTTATGATACTACTTTAGGATATTATGCTTAAGTATACCACCTACGTTTCGAAACGGCATTGGTCGTTAAGATAAGGATACAAAATTATATAGACCATAATTCGCCTACCTTCTACTATGAGTCTAATGACTAAAAGAACTATAAAATATGTAGATATTCCTAAAAAAATCCAACTGCGACGTGCCAGTATCGCTTTTTCCTGAAAAACAAAAGGTTCCTTAAGCTCAAATCCGTTTAGCAGTTTAAGCACTAGTAGTAATTCTAGAAGAAATATAAACATCTCTTCTGTCGCAATCGGGTGAATACAATAATTTACCATTTCATCTAATTGTACAGCTATCCCAAGTGCCAACTCATAAAAAAAAATACATTATATCTTTTAAACAAAACACGAACAATATGGGCACATGGGAACAATTTTGCATGAAAGTAATACTTAACACAATTAAGTACGACGAGCTGAATGAAGTTTCAACACAGCCCTGTAGGTCCGGTATTGATAAAAATGCACGACCACATTTCAACTGAAACTGGATTCTGACGCAATTTACCACCTGTGAGAATTACGATGCTCCTTTTACCCGAACACTTTTGAGAAGGAACAGCACCTTAGCTAATTCGGGCTCAACTGCTTGGCTGTGCTTGTGTGTGTAATTCAGATCTTAAATCTGTGAAAAGTGGTGGTATTGTTTATGGATTTTTATAGTTACATTACAATACCACATCTTTGCTACGATGGTTTCATTTACCCATAACAGTCTTTTAGAGCCTAAATACTATAGTGAAGACATTAGGAATTTATTAGGACTTTGACGGGAATTGAAACAGCCAAAGATTTTAAAAGTAAACACACTCCTAAAACATGGTTCTAGTACCATAAAGTCCATAACCCACCATAACAACATTAGTTTGACAGGCCAGTGCTACTTTGCATCTGTATGTGTGTCAAAATCACAACGGATCATTATGTAACGTGTAATTAGCTGTGAGTTGCGACCTGTTCTTCAAACACAACAGTAACAACAATGCCCGAGTTTTTTTAAACCAACTTTCCACTGTCAATTTCACAAAGCAAAATGTGTTACGCACACGCTTTTTCTTTTAATCTTCTTATTCACTTAAACTGTTACACCATCATCATCAGTCATCCGAGAAGAAAAAGCCGCCAGCGTTGATGAGAGAGATTTTGCAGTGAAACAGTGAAAATCCATTAAAAGCGATTCCACAGCTGACGATACATATCAAGAAATTTTCCACACAACGATCGTGTCAATAAAATGATTTTGGGATTGAAATCTGGATGATTTCCGCCAGCATTTCACTCGAGCCACTTGTGTTCTATAAACAACTCTAGTTAACGGGCGTGCCACAGTGGAAATTGGTTAGGAGGTCATTGTTATAAATCTAATTCATCTGGTTTTCACTTTTACTTGGCCAACTGTATATTTCCCGATGATTTTACTTTTGCGAGCAATTGTTTTATTTGAGCAGACATCACCATCAACGATCGCAGTTTCTTATTATTTATACTTTGAGCACTGGAATGTTGCCGCGCTCCACTTTAAACCCAAATGTACCTCCCGCTAGTGGATTTCCTGTAAATACTTAACTAATTTTAGCAATCGGATGTTTATGTGGTCGCCATCTGCTTTATTTGGCAGTTGGCACATGGATAAATAAACGATGCGCCAATGCGAATGACCATTGACGTACATTAGAGATAACACTAATCACAAGTATCAGCTGACACTGGGTGTGTTGACTGTTGACATAATATTATGCGCTTTAGCATTCATCATGAGCAATGCAATGAAGTAGCCAAGTCTTATTATTATCATTCATTTTGTAAATTAATTAAACAATTCTGAAACTAAAGGGCTAAAGGGCTTGTTTCACCACTTTCTGATAAAGTGCCGATTAGGCTATTCACAGCTTTTTTGGCAGACGACTGAAAATGACTTGAGCTTGTTTCACCACTTTCTGATAAAGTACCGATTAGGCTATTCACAGCTTTTTTGGTAGATTCTCCATACTTCATCTGTCAAGTTAAGTGGTATTATATTATATTATAGCCTATTCGGCACTTATCAGGAAGTGGTGAAACAAGCCCTTAATCTTGGAAAAGACGATTCAATTTTCTTTGCAGAGCCTAGTTAAACGCATCATAATCTGTATATAATCAGCGCTTTACCTATCTGTACATCGTTAACCACTTAATCAAAGCAAGGTCAGTACAGGTAAAACTGGAAGATGACGAAACAGAGTAAGTCCCTAAAGGAAAATCGTTGTAAAATCCATATGACGGCAAACATTTGTGAGCGTGTTGTTGAAATTTTGCGCTGTCGTATAAACACGAACCATGCGTCAAACTTAACAAATTTATTTACTTAACCTATATATTACATTGCGTAGGTCTACACTCCACGTAAAAGGGAAATTATAAGCAGTTTATTGATACCAGCCTTTTTCAAGTGGTAGGGTTGTTCCCCAGGAGTGTGTTACTTGAAAGTTTTAGAAGAGGGAATTTCCCGATAATAATATTGCTATAAAAGATAATTTTACAGAAACGAAAATCATCATTAAAATCTTTTAGCAGTTTACACCACGCTGTAAAAATGATAAATTGAAGAGAGTGGCTTTGTAGTCAAAGATAGCAGTGTCCCAGTTAGTTTTCTAGTTCTCCGTAGGAGTTGACTGTAATATTTTACACCAAAACAATGTCATTGCCTGGGACCAATTAACTAATCTAATATGCTAATCATTTAGGTGACTGTGTTAAGCGGCATATCGGTACGTACCTATTAAATCGCTTTTGGGTCGCACTTGATATCAACAGTTCTCGCGTAGAAAAGTAGAGCAATGTCTAGTCACATAAGTATAATATTTGAGTCATAAGTCATAACTCATAAGTCTACGAATCTTGGTTATAGCAAAATAGTAGTATGACTCAAGATATCAACAAGAATAAACCTTTTAAACTCTTACGTGTTCTTTTAGAACGAGCAAATTTTTATCACATGGATATTATACAGTGTCTTATGCATCGAATGATTTTATTTATTTTTTGCTTTTTATCTCTCCTCTCTATCTCTTCTATCATCTGGGGACTGGACCTAAAGAGTTAGTGAGCTTAACCCATCAAATCCCAAGTAAGCGGCATCTGGTGCCGCATAACAATTGATTATCTATTGTGTCTGCGATTCCTACGATTGATGTATTACAGACTAAACTTTCAATTTTACTTCTGGCATTTACTGCATTGTTGAACGTATATCCCTCAATTTGGTATTGAATGCAATCATTAATAACATTGAACAATGCAGTACTGTATGATAAATATTATCTGGTTCTCGTTTCGCAAGGTCTTCGCGAGAGGGTAACGCTCCCTTATCCTTCATCGTAAGGATCGTCCTTTTTTGGCGGGTGAATCGTTTACTCTCAGTCTGATGAACTGTGCTGCGCAAATCCCAAAAACAGCTGGCGAGTTATATCAATATCAGCGTAGAGTCACAGAATATATATTAGTAGTAGAGAGTAGACTTCACTAATGGTTTCTGAGGTTTTGAATAAAGTATTTATTCGCTAGCGGTTTTGATTTGATAATGTTAAAATATCATTAAAGGAATATATGTAGAAAAAAAATATATTAACCAACCAACAACGTGAACATAAACTTCTGTCAAAAAGCCTCAGACACGGGGCATAAGATGATTCAACGCTTGGTTGGTCAGGCATGTAGAGACAAGTCTGATGTGAAAAGAGTTGAACTGATACTGTAGTGTAGATACAGTGACTGTACAGTTTAGTTTATAGTAATCGGCCATGTTTGCTTTGCGGTATCTCGTTCCGTACAGTTTTAAGAACAACTGCACCGATCTTAGAGAAGTTCGATCTTGAATATCCATACTATCCATACTAATATTATAAATGCGAAAGTGTGTCTGTCCGTTACTTCTGGGCCGAATTTGCTGGGCGTGGAGATACTTTGAGTCCCGGGAAAGGACATAGGATAGTTTTTATCCCAGAAAAAAGACGGGTTGCACTCCGGGAGTGCCGGCAGAAGTGAAAACTTGATTATTAACGTTGTGAATTTTACTACTCTCCAACCGTCTTACGGTTTTTCGATCAGCACACGTGACTTGACGCGAGTTTCACAGTTTTTACCTATCCCACAAAAGTGCTCAACGCCGCTAAAGAAGTTTTCACTTCAAAAATGTACGGTTCGTGCGCGATAAACTAATTTTTTGGAGCAACGGAGTTGCGGGCGTCATCTAGTATTAAATAAATCTTCAGATTAATGTGTAAAACGTGCGGCTTTGTGCAGGTGGTAGAGCCTGCCTCCTGCTTTTGTGTATAAACTATAAGCGATTGCAACAATTATTTCTTTTAAATCATGGTCAGCGACTCAGTATCTACAATTAAACTAAATGCCCATAATCTTTAAGCATTCGCTACAAATTTTAGACGGTCAAAATCCAAAACAAAGAAACATTCTGTAGACAATTCTATACGGTCGTTACTAATACTGATATTGAGTGTTTCGTTAGTAGGTCAATACAGTGATAAACGGATTTAATGGTCTAAAAATATTTGATATTCTGAAAGCGACGTTGGAGAGTTTGGCCTAGTTACGATAAGCATACAGAGTATAACAGTATTCAAATTAATGTTATTTTATCTGCTATACGTCACATGTTTAACGGAACATGAGATCAAAAAGTCGTCGACTTTTAGAATAACGATTTTAGTCTAGTAATAGCGCTTTGCGGCGGTAAAATATTTCTTTGAGCTCGTCCCAATAATCGTAAGAAGATACTGTTAAACTAGAACAATTACTAAATTATTAAGACTGCATAAAGCACATCTGATGAAGAATGACAACTGAAATAGGTATTGCATTGACCTTTGACGACTATAAAATTATAATTGACAACCAATCGCTATCCAGATCGAAGAAATATTCCAGAGTAATGACCCAATTTTTCGCTTTACTAAAATTGTGATTTGAGACTCTTGAAATTACAACAGATCAAAAACAATTTTATGATTTTAGAATATTGCTGGCTGTAAACAAACCATAATATTATCTCATCTCAACAGCATCTCGAGACACAGAGAGATCTTTAACCGATAAAATGAGATAAAAACACAAAGGTCTTTTGTAGGCCAAAGAAAGTTCAAGTGATAAAGTCAAGTGTGAAGGCGGCAGCGTTGAAAACAGTCTTCGAGGATTTCTTTGAAATACGTTGTGTCTACACTCTTAGGCATAATGACGAAAGTTTTACGTAATGATTGTGCGCTTAAAAGACGATGTTGTGATGTTGATGATGATGTTCGACAACGACGCATCGAATAGATGTCGATTCCAAACAAATTTCCTACAAGTTATCTACAAAGTTCTAACATGGTATTAGGTAATGTATAGAATCGTTGCCTCGTCGTTGTCTTCATTTGTAGCTAATTAATAATTTTTTTATCCTGTTTTCAGCAAGATCTACAAGTCTCGCGTGACATTAAGATCAGTTAAATGCCACGGCTCTTTACTTAAAACCAATATTTTCCATTGACCAAACAAAATATATTCCTACGGTAACAATCACTCGAAAACCAGACGCATACCGTCATCTAGTTCATTGGCCGCATCAATTGATTTGGCACATAAATGAATATTATCGATCACGTGTTTTACTCGATTCTCAAACATTTTTTCCATTCGAATTTCCGAATCGATATAAGTATCATTGACACCTTTGCATTCACCATGCCTTTTTGGGTAGATTATTGTTTTATTTCTCAATGGACTAAATATTATTTTAATTGTAAATTTTATTTTAAAAGATTAATTTTTTCTCACTTTTTTTGGTAAAAAAGTGGGCCTCGTGCGAGTTTCTTACGCCGGTTCTTTCCGCCGAGTTATTTCCCGAACCGGTGGTAGGAACCAGTAGTATCAACATTCTGAAAGCATTTTTTTTAATCTATTCAGAAATAAAACTATTTTTATTATTTTATTATATTTAATTGGGACATTTTCATTATTGAAATGAATCGCTTGAAATTGCTTGCATCTGCGAAGGTCTTGGTAGTTCTTTGTTATGATAAATTGCACGATTGTTGATATTTCACACGGTCATTCAACAATATAGAAGCTGTAATCAGAAGGTGGCAGCAACTATTCAATCGATGGCAAATTAATCCCATTATTCTTAAAGTATTTTTTAGTTTAAGGTCTATCGTATCATCATTTTATACAAGGTTCGCTTTAAATGCTGTGTAATTTATAATAAATCATTTTAAATCAGATACAACTCAGATCGGTAAATAGTTTTTAATTAGGATACGGAATCGCTCTATCAGTTCTAATCAAGCTCTATCAGCTAGACTGTAGATTGTAGAATGTAGACAACATTTTATCATAATATTAGCTGTCGCTATCACACCTGATACCACGTCTTTTAGTAAAAGGCTATTACCCATACTTTTCTTTTTTTAAAGAATTAGATGCTTAGCAGGAATAAGAACCCTATCCCGGAGTTTTAGATCATAAATTTAAATTTGGAACATCACTAGCATTATTTAGCCTATCCACTTCGATGTTACTATCAAAGGTACTCGAGCAATGCAACGTTACGTGTCTCTGTAGGTGGCCGCTGGGGGCGTATGTGCTTGTGACGAAACAAGACTTTTGTGTAAGGCGTTGCGAAAGGTACAGACTACAATCGCCGCGAATTCCACCATGGCCGAATCCCTGTCATATATTGTGATACACAATGATTTAGGCAGCCCGTTCGGAGGAATTTTACCTCGGAGTTGTATGAAATTATTCCTTATGTGGTTGACACTAGAGTCCCGCCACACGTACATCTGAAGGGTTAGTAAAGTGGCTAATAATTAAGGTTGTCATCCAATGTTACAAGGGCAGTGATCGATACGTACTTAATATCAATATTCAATAGATCTTGATGATATCAATAGAGTAGATTCAACAAGGCACCTTTGATAAGACAAGGCCATTTCAGTGTATTCTGCCATGTTGCGTCAGAAGTCATCATTTTAGTTTGTCCACAATGCGAAGAGGTTAAGGTTTTATTGTAAACTAGTTGACCCGGCAACGTTGTTTTGCCATTTAAAGTATTTCTACTTCATCAGTAATTGATACAAAATCTTACCCCCCCCCCCCCCCCTTTTTATACACCAATGAATTTGTGAATTTTTATACACCAGATGTTAAGTTGGAAGAAGACAAATATATTTGCAAAAACCGCATTCAAATCGGATCAGTAGTTTTCGTGTGATAGTGGAACAAACATACAGACAGACAGACAAAAAACTAACCACAGTTTTGGCTTCTATAGCGATGTAGTAACACCCCCCGCTTATTATTTTTTGAATATCTTTAATGTACAGAATTCACATTTCTACAGTTTTATTATATGTATAGATTGTAATAGAAGAATACGTGTAGTAATCGACTACGGAACAAAATGCAATTTTGTAAAGATCGCATAGAACGCGACCACCCACGATTTTTTACACTAACACCTATCTTTTTTAACGGTATATTGGCCCACTACACGCAATACTGTCTGTCGCCAAGATCAATATTCGTAGTCAACTACAAAATTCCTTTATATCAGGATTCAGGGGTGCCCAAAAGGGTACCTAAGGGAGAAAGAAGTACATATCGATTAAAAATGTAATCTACGTTTCATAATACTATAATTATTATCATTTTAAAAACTAATATATCGTTAGAGCAGATAATATGCGCGGACATTCAGTCAATGACCTGACACTACTCACGAGATAAAACTAGTCTTTTGTGTACCAATATGTGTAGGTACGTCAAGGCTAAATATACATTTCATTGACTTGTGTCGCTCCACTGAAAACATGAGGAAACTACTAATGAAATGAGAAACGGTAAAATTGAAGAAATATGAATAATTACTATGAGTAAATTTGCTCCTAAAATAATAAGAACTGATGCAATAAAAGTAACAGAAGTGAAAATGAAAATGATGAAACTTTTTACTAAAGTTTGCGCCTAATAAAAAATTGATGTAAATGTAAAGCATAATGCTATTTGTCTGAACATACTTAAAAGTATTATAAATCCTTTAATATATTCTGATGTAATCAAAACAACAACACAATGTAAGGAAAAATGAGTAGTATAGGACTTATAGGTAAACACTGAATCTGACGAAACTGTTGAGGTAAACGAGAAATTATTATAAGTAAAACTGTCATCGATCAAATAAAATACTATGTGAGAACACTTAATAAATAATAATTTGCAGTTACTAGTTAGAGTATAATGTAATAAATAGACATAAATAGTAATTTTTTTCCAAAACAACTGTCACTTCTAATTTGAATTTTAACTTTTCTTCAGCCTTGCTTGTCACAGTAAAACAAATAATTGAAGATTTTTCGGGTTATGTGTACCTTTTGTGCTGACAACCTGTCTTACCCTCGTCGCGTTGTCAATTCCGACGATGTATTTACGACGTGCTTACGTCAGCCGCCTCGGTATCTCCGACCTGCATCATGATTTGGCTAAAAAACGATTTCCTCCCAAGAAGCAGATGACTCATTGTATAACGGCGTTATAACATAAGTATAACTGTATAATATACTTGGTGTACTAGAGGATATGCTATCAAGGCAATTCCTGGAGATAATGAGGTAATGTAAAAATCTGGTATTAAATGCTATCTAACGAGGAACTCTGCTGGCCTTAATAGATAGGTGTTATCGGTGACGTGGAGATAAACGCGTCGCACACAAACACGCATGTGTTTACAGGCGCCCGGGCGGCAGGCCAATACACTCCGAATCCGAAACGAGAGGCGTTGGCACGCTCGAGCGAACGTCGGAGGGCAGACCCGCTAGACTCGATTCTTTGGTTTTCGTTCAGGAGCATTGTCCTGAATCAAATTGAAGGGCATTGAAATAATCCGCAAAATATGGGCATAGAAAATGGGGCATAGAAAAATCTTGGACCTCACGCATTCACGCATTATTTCGTTAGCTGATAAACTTTGACCTTGATGTTATTTGACTGTAGTCGTGAAATTGCGATGTAGTCTTAATATATCGTGCACGGGTGGGCCATCGACTAATCAGCCGGCGCATAAAATTTTATGCGGCCAAAGGCACGTAAGTCATAAGCTCTGGGATTCCCGGCATGCCTTGTGGATATTGGAATATTGCTCCCCAAAATAAATCACATATTAGATAAATTCATGCCTCGTTTGTTACGAATTATGATAAACGGGATTGTATTGCGTCAAGAAAGTGAAGAAATTAAAAAGTGGCAACATCGTAGTAGTGTCATCCCTTTTTTCTTAGATTGATTTGAAGGGATGACACTACGATGTTGCCACTTTTTAATTTCTTCACTTTCTTGACGCACTACATAGTTTTAATTTGATCGACATAAATGCTTAAAAGCTAAAAATTATAATTTACTAATTCTAGAACTTAATTTACAATTTTTTATTACGGCCGGTTTGACAAAAAATACGATGTAACGGTCGCCTTGTAGCTCGACGCCATGTCTTGAAGATTATACTACTTTCTAAATAATACGCCTTTATAATACTAATACAATAAATGTGAAAGTGTGCTAGGTAAATATTCTGTTTGACATTTCAAATCCCCAGCGAAACAGACGAAGATTACATTGTTTTCCACACATTGTGCTATGATATATTTCATATTTGACATTTGTATTATTTATATTATATTTGTAAATCTTTTATGCAAATTAAACATAAGAACTCTCCATTTTTAACCGCCTAGCTGCCTTTTTGCAAAAGTCTTGTGGCAAAGTGAATTAATCTAAATAAATGTAAAATCTTTTAAAATCTGAACTCGAATCTAAATCAAACATTATACGGACTCGTAACATTTATATAAGTCGTTACATAAGCAGTCGTTTGCTGAGGTTCACATTGCCAAACATTTTCTCAAACTAGGTTGTTTTATGAGTAATTCGTTTGTAAAGAGGTCACGTAACCGTCTAAGTTTTATAATAACCAATTATTTTAAAATAAACATAACACTAATTAGGCATAATTATTAGGAACACGATTATTGAGACTTTGATAACGAAGTCTACAATTTCTACCTAAAAATGGTTTTGTAATAATAAACAGTAATTTCCATTGGTAATGCACTAACGACTAATTACGGTCAGAAAATGTTATCTTAATAAGTTCATTAAACTTAAATAGAAACATTATCGCAAAAGTGACTCGGCCCATTTTTGAAATCATTACCTTAATTATTTTTATCATTATAAAATGAACAAAATAAATATGTTAAAAACATTTGGCTCACCATTACGTAACACGAAAAAAACTTCTCCAAATTAAATGTCAATTCTCGGGTTACGGCACTTTGGCTCGCGCGCGCTGAAATAAAACAGCTGTGCGCGTACCCGGAATCAGCTGATTCAGATCACAACAAACACTTTCTACGAAACACCTCTTGCTCACGTCGTATAAAATGATTAATCAATGAAATGTTTGTATGCTTATCAAATTATTTGTTACACTTATGAATATTATGATTTATGATGTCATTTTTCTTTCCGAACCACAAAACTGATGAATCATTCGCGTTCACGTTATTATCGATGAGTTGCGAGGAAAAACAGGTGGCCAAGTCCGAAAGTCCGTATTGTGACATTTTTAACACCAAAACAATATTTAGGAGCGATAGCGTATAATATATGATGTGATCGAAGGCGATAGCTCGAGAAAATTAGTGATTTTCTATTGCAGGTTAATGGTTATGTTTTATGGTTATTAAATCTGGTTTTCTAATAAATAATGAATGTAACCCCGAGCCCCACTTACCCCGAGCGAGTGAACAACCGCTAGTTATGTAGTTATGTAGCGGCCAGTGAAATCAACCGAGTGAAAGTGTTCCATACGACCACGGAGACATATTCGTCCGGCGCCGGGCGCTGCAGACACACTTTCTGTGTGTACTGTGTACAAACATTCGCTTGTTTTGATCGTGCCACCGAACGTTCCGACGATAAAACGTCACCCCATTTTCGGTAAAGGTTAGGCATATTTAGCTAAGCCGAGATAAACAACAATATTTACTTACGGTTCCGATGCGTACGCATCGTCGATCCGGTTCGGACGGGGCAAAGGAAACAAATATTTAGAAAAATAATTACGTTTATTGCTTATCACAATTCGAAGGCACACACTAACGTACGCGCGCTCCGTCAACGTAATTTTCACATAAAATTGGTCTTCACACTTATCACTTAACATTCGTGACCACATTGAAAAAGTTTGTCGTTTTAGGCGGAACAGATGAGGGGGTCGTAGGGTTGGAGGTTCGGGAACTGGACGACGTTCTGCTTCTTCTTGCGCTCCTCCGTGAGCTTGAGGAGCACGAGATCCATCGCGGCGCGCGCGTCCTCCAGCGGCGAGTGGCCGGAGCTGCCGTGCTGTACGCGCCGGCCCAGCAGCTCCTCGGACAGCGCGCGCAGCGAGCGCCGCAGAGGGAACCCCCGCGAGTGCGGGTACATCGCCGAGGTGTCCACCACCGCGCCGTGCAGCAGCTTCAGCGCGCGCAGGTCGTTCTCCAGCGCGTGCCCGATCAGGATCGTGTCGCTGCCGACGAAGCCGAGGATGTCGTTCTGGACGTCCCGGAGCGTCTTGGTCGCGCGCGCCAAGTCGCGCGGCCTGATGCCCGAGAACCTCGTGTTGCAGTCGACCACCTGCGAGCTGGGCTTCACCAGCGACTTGTACACCAGCCGCCCGTCCGGCCGGATGACGGCGATGCTGGCCAGCTCGAGCCCGCTCGTCGTGTAGCACATCTCCGTGTCGATCGCGTACACCCCGCCGCGGGGCGACTTGGCCTGCACGTAGCCCTCGAGCGGGCCGTTCATGCCGGGCTTGGTGCCGTTCCACACGTGGAAGCGGGCCGTCGTGCAGCCCCGCGAGCCGTACAGGGCGCGGCAGCACGCGTAACGGGACTCGCCGCCGAGCCGCCCCCAGTGGTACACGCACGACTCGTCCACGACGTATTCGCCCTCGCGAGTCAGTCTAAACCGTTTATCACACCGGACACACAAATGTTCCACTGCATCCGCTTCCTCGTCACTCTCGGATCTCGGCGAGGAGCCGAGCGAGCCGCGGCCGCTGTCGCCCTGCGAGCCCGGAACGAACTCAGGCGCGTTCACGTCGAACACGGTGAAGTTGGAGCGCGGCCGGGTCGGGGGGCTGATGTAGACGGCCGCCTTCCCGCTGTTGGGCTCGATCTCCAGCGGGTAGCCGAGGGCCCACATCCGCTTGGTGGACAGCAGGTGGGGCCGGAGCTCCTCCGCTAGTTTCCCGATGGCGATTCTCTGAGCCGCCTCCGTCGTCGACGTCGCGGCCAGGGGCTTATGTCGACCGCCGGCCCCGGGGGCCCCGGCCTCAGCATCGTAGACGGAATCTCCCGCGCCGGATTCTTGGAGAGGAAAGTAAACACAATCGTAAAAGTAACCAAAATATTGCATCTTTGTTTATGAGCTTGTATAAACATAGAGTCGATAATGTAATCGCGGAGTGACTGAGACAACTACGTGTTGTCGCGCCGGCGAGCGCTGTACTAATGGCGGCTGGGGGGGCATCCGGGTTATATACGTCACGCAGGTAGAGCGCTCGTTAACGGGACATGCCGATCGACCGGCCTATTCTCATTTTTTAATAATAACAACGTCTCCTATCCGTAAAAGATAAACAATTATCCTTTTTCGAGTATTTATTTTTTTGCTCAGCTAAAGACGTAATTTGCTAACGATTTCACAGTATCTAAAATCTCGCTTCTAAAAACAAATACGGCGCTCTACATTTGAATTAAAATGGTAGAAAAAAAAGGTTTTAAATTTCAAAATTGTTTCAAAACTCAAAACTTTTTTCCAAACAAAAAAGTGGTGCCTTGTGTAATTCATTGTATGCAAATATATTATCGTAGTAAATACAAAATATGTAAATTACACACAATTTGGAATGAGAAATTAAAAACCTATTGTGAAAATCGTGCCTTTGTAAATTTTAATTTTGTTATTGTTCTGAATTTAATAATTTTTTACTAATTTATTTTAGGTCGCTTTTTATTTAAATTTAATTTAAATAAGTATATTGTATTAATTATCAATTTTTAAATATTGTACCTAATTATTTACTATTTCATCATTTTTTTAATTGATTGATTTATTAGCGTCCTTCATACTAACTGTGTGCGTTTTTATTGTAAACTCCTCAAAAATATTATTTCGGAGAAAAAGTTTGTGATGAAGAATTTTTTAGGGCAACTCTTACAGATAGAGTTCTACCACATTACGAGTATATTCAGTAGGCAATCTCTATAATAGAACCAGAGACTAGACATACTATCAACTACACGGACACACTAGCGTGATTTCAGATAGCTTGGAGCAGAAAAGCGATGCAGAATCACATCGCACCCGCGTACAACAAATATTCGTAACTATGTAGTTCCATTTCAAAGATACTGACGAACCCTACTGTGGCCCTTCTCCCGACTTCTCGGTTTCTGCCTTCTCTGGGGTCCTCATTTCTAATTTACAGCATACCTATGTGCTAGTACTTGGAGACCCAGGTATCTCTCTTGAGTACCTAGGTCTCAACAGGTCAAGGGTGTCAGGAGGTACGCGGGGCGACGCATGCGCGGAATCTGTTTGGGCTCCTCACTCAACCCATATAAATATAGGTCATAACTCAGATATTCCAGATTCGTGTTACCTAATGTACATTGTGTACAACAAAGTAATGTTTTGCGTTTCGATGTTTCAAAGTTTATTTTGGAACGTGTAGACTGTAGCCCCCTTACTAATAAACGTTGTATAAGCTTTGAATAGTTATACAGTGTTTTGTTCCTGTCACACAAGTGACATTTGTAATTGGATTGAAGAAGACAAAACACTGAATAACTATTCAAAGCTTATACAGCGTTTATTAGTAAGGGGATAAATGTTTTAAAATACATATTATAGTGGGCACACTAGTATCCAACTCAATCAGTTTCGATAAAATTTTGCATGGATATGTTACACAGTTTTTTATCGCGGAAAATATAGAGTTCATGGACGAGATAATTTCGATACAACGAAGTTGCTTTTTCGAAGAAGAATTCTTAACAACACTTTATTTATTTATTTATTTTGATGATCCAGTGAACTTCATATTACTTTGCCCCTAATATAAACTTTTCCTGGACTTCCACTAATATTTCAAGACTACAATAATGCGCGAAATCAGTTTAGGGCTCAGGCTTCTCGCGTTTTAACTAGACTAACAAAATTTTGAATTCATTTTTAGGGTTCCGTACCCAAAGGATATAAACGGGACCCTATTACCAAGACTTCGTTGTCTGTCCGTCTGTCCGTCTGTCTGTCTGTCTCCAGGCTGTAACTCAAGAACGGTAATAGCTAGAGATTTGATATTTTCACAGATTATGTATATCTGTTGCCGCTATAACAACAAATACTAAAAATAAAATAAAATGAATATTTAAGGGGACTCCCATACAACAAACGTGATTTTTTTGGCCTTTTTTGCTCTATATCAAAAATGGCAACAGGTAGGTACTTGAATTTTTCACAAAATCATTAGTTATATATGTACTTTAATATTTAATAATAATATTAAAATAAAATAAAAAAAAGGGGGGCTCCCATACAAAAAACACAATTTATGGCCTAATTTTGCTCTATAATGATACGGAACTCCGACTCCGACTTGCACTTGGCCGATTTTTATGTATACAGATAACCAATAAAAATACCAATAGCGGTGGCTCTATAGTAGAGTCTAGACCACATACATTGTAATGTTGCCATAAAATATATTTATTGCAATTTTATTCACATGTAGATGCACTATTGTAAAAAAGTGGGCCCCGTGCGAGTTTCTTACGCCGGTTCTTCTCGCCGGGCTAGTTCCCGAACCGGTGGTAGGCACCAGTAGTATCAACGTTCTGAAAGCATTTTTTTTAAATCTATTCAGAAATAAAAAAAAAAAATTGGTTTTTTATTGCTCTATTATAAATAGTTATCGACTTATAGTATAAATGCAAAAGCAAAAAAACACTATAATAATTATCTGTGCAGCATCTATTGATAAACGTTTAATTTTTAAGCTATTGCATAGCTTTTATCGCGGGTTTTGAGCGCGGCGACCGAATCAAGAAATTCCGTAACGAAAATAAACCTAACACCAGCAACCAGCTTGAAAATCAGCATCTTCTATCGTCGTTTTAGTTCGGCAGACTTCGACACGTTGTTTGTGTGCGTGCGACTAGACGTATGCGTGTAGACTACTTATTTACTTATTTATTTCGATTCACCAACAGAATATCATCTCACACATTAAAAAAAAGTACAAACAATAATAATTTAAGGCTTAATCTAGGATCTAGATTCTAGATGGTATATATTTAATAGCATTACCGAGGCACGGCAAGTGCTCGGGTGCTACACATATTTTTTGTTCATTTCCCTGTTTGATTTGTATTTATTTTCGACGTGATCACAAAATGAAATATTATAGTGACGAATGTAGCACAAAATGAATATATTCAGAATAATTCATTCGAGCTTCAAATAAATATTCACTCGAGTGAACCTCCATATCTTATATCAGATCTAGTATTATTTAATTTAGTAGTACGCATAAAAATCGTAAAATCGGCGATCCTTATTTACTGCCCATCCCCATAACTCAATAACACCCTACTTTATTTTATTGGAAGCCAGCCTATCTCTATATTTAACATTGGCTATACGTAAATGCAATTTTCCGACGCAAAATATAAAAAGTTGTGGTGTTCACAACTAAAAAGATCAAAGGTATTTTGAGAATATATTATATAATATTAATTATAATAAATACTTCTCACGAAAACTGTAATGCTCTACATTTTACTTTGGCTAAACATTTTTAATCGCAAATATAAGTCAAGATTGTAATAATAAAAAAATTAAAAAATCAAAACGCGTTTCTACACTAACCAGGGGGGCTATTACGACCTCTTATATCCAGCCAGTTTACAAGCCGTGTCTATGCAACGGCCTGTAAACTGGCTGGATATAAGAACTCGTAATAGCCCTCCTGTTGTATAAAATCAACGTACAAAATATAAATGTAAATAAGGAACTTCGTTATAATAAAAAAAGCGGCCAAGTGCGAGTTGGACTCGCCCATGGAGGGTTCCGCAGCAGCAATAAGGTTAATTTTTATGAAATTATATTATTTTTGATTTATTTTTATATTTCAGTCGATTTAATGAAATTTAGATTAAGGTTTACTATTTATGACGTATAAAAAAAACTACTGGCTAGATCTCGTTCAAACCAATTTTCGTTGGTAGTTTTTATAGTAATATACATCATATATTTTTTTTAGAATTATCATGCCTCTACTTTAGAAATTAGAGGGGGGGGGACACACATTTTTCCACTTTGGAAGAGTCTCTCTCGCAAACTATTCAGCTTAGAAAAAAATGATATGAGAAACCTCAATATGATTTTTAGAGACCTATCCATAGATACCACACACGCATAGGTTAGATGAAAAAAAATTTTTTTTGTTTCATTAAGTTTTACTATTTATGACGTATAAAAAAAAACTACTGGCTAGATCTCGTTCAAACCAATTTTCGTTGGTAGTTTTTATAGTAATATACATCATATATTTTTTTTAGAATTATCATGCCTCTACTTTAGAAATTAGAGGGGGGGGGACACACATTTTTCCACTTTGGAAGAGTCTCTCTCGCAAACTATTCAGGTTAGAAAAAAATGATATGAGAAACCTCAATATGATTTTTAGAGACCTATCCATAGATACCACACACGCATAGGTTAGATGAAAAAAAAATTTTTTTGTTTCAGTTGTACCTATGGGGACCCCTAAAATTTTTAATACTTTTTCCATTTTTGCATCAAAATCTTAATGCGGTTCACAGACTACATCTACTTACCAAGTTTCAATAGTATAGCTCTAATAGTTTCGGAGAAAAGTGGCTGTGACATACGGACGGACGGACAGACAGACAGACAGACAGACAGACAGACAGACAGACAGACAGACAGACAGACAGACAGACAGACAGACAGACAGACATGACGAATCTATAAGGGTTCCTTTTTTGCCATTTTGGCTACGGAACCCTAAAAATGAAGAATATTATGTAAGTCAAGTAAGGAAAAATACAAAGTAGCCTTAACATTGGCAAATACTTGGAATTTAACAAAGAAAAGCAGTACTATAGCAGTAAACCCGAGCAGAAAAACAATAGCGTATGAAAATTTGCTGCGCAAAATGTGATTTAACAAAGAACTAGTATTAATCATGTATGAACTGTCACACTGTGAAGAATCACGTATAGAGCAGCCACGTTTAGCGTCATTTAGGTCATATAACTCGCCGAAAATTTACGTCAGAAACCCAATTTTCGTAATAAACTTTCAATTTACTTGAAAGTGAATCATTTTGATGACATAAACTAATTATCCGTGTTTGGGTCACAGCTCGTCTGATGTTGGTTAGACATTTATCACTTTTATGGCAATACCAATTTCTCAACAGGATTGAAAATTGTATTATTGCATCATTAGAAGAATCGATCTGGTCAATAATAATTCTCGTATTTGCTATTTCTCAATATTTTACTGATTTACTAATTTTGCACTGTATACGTTTTATGCCAGTGCAATCTGTCGACTCATAAGCTTCTAGGCGTTTGATATGTAATCCCTTAATTAGCAATCTTGGGGCCATTTTAAACCAAAAACTTGAAGTAATGCAAAATAATATTTAAAACAATAACAATTCTAAAGACGCGATCACTCTCTAAACTCCTGGCTTTAAGGAATGTAGCCGTCATGGGCTTTAATTTGGACCCAAAACCCTTCATAAGGTTCGTCGACCGCCTGAGAAAGCCCGATGTTTACCTTAGCCGCCCTTTCTCACTCAACACCAGCACCAGCCTACACTCAATAAATATTAGATGCTATCATTAGGAGTACAGCGGGGCTAAAATGGTCACTTTGTGGAATCATGAGATGAATCATAACATGATTCACTTTTTTAAAATCGCAAAATGCAACTCTGCTTGCAATTCATTTCTGTATTTTTGTACTGATTTGACATTTGTCAGTTTGACAGTTTTGACAATTCATTTGCTGAATTGATTGAGAGAAATTGCTTAAATGTGACCATTTTAGCCCCGCTGAATTGACGCTTGCGGCGGAATACTTAAGCGCACCTCAAGTTGAGACTTGAGAGCTTATTAAACAGGCTGTCACTGTCACTGTTTCTGCATTGCAGAATGACTAGAACTGCTACTTGACTGACTCTTCAAAATCATATGCTTACTGCTCTGGCTCTTCAAATCATAACTATTACGACTTCTAGGCAGACTTCATCTGCCCTTACCCTATCGAGACTTTAAGGACTTTAAGGCTATAAACTTGAGATCATGATGTTAAGCATCCAGTAAAATGAAGGATTGTTTTTAATTTCACCCCTTAAGGGTTAAAAAAGAGGATCAAAATTTCCATAAAACCAACGCAAAAATAGCATGTTCAACGACCTAAAAATGAGCAATATTGCAAATATCAAGGTCATACCAAAACGAGTATTGACCCTAAAATCACACCCATACGAGGTAAAGCGAGAACGAGTCATTATGACGCAGAGAGTACCCCCTACGTGATTTACGTCACGTCCAGAGAGCCTTATCGACGCTTTGTTGAAGGTATTACGTCAATATTACTTATTGAGAACTTAATTACGTCTCAAAATTATTACGCATCAATATAGGTACTGTCCCGAAAACGGGTATGGTTTTTATCACGAAGATGGTGCGCAAGAACGAATTTCCAGGGAACTGTCAAAAATGTTATACCGCATACCGCAAGACCCAATGGCGCTTACCAAATATACGAATACTTTGTCAAGTCCAATCTTCTCATATATAGAAAATATGGATTTTCAATTGTGTTAGTCGCGCTAAAACTCGAAAACGGCTGAACGGATTGGGCTGATTTAAGTCTTAAAATATTCGTAGAAGTCCAGGGAAGGTTAAAGTGACACGAAGTTCACCGGGACAGCTATAGTTCGACAAGGAACGTGGCGAGAAAAGGAACTAAACGCTTCTATCATACAAAAACGTCATTTTTGACTTGTGTTTGACAGTTCTCCTTTACTAGCAGCGCCTTTTGACATCATTGACACATTCATATAAAGCCTTGTCGGACTATAGTAGGGAATGTTACGCAACAGTCGTAGCCCGTAGGCTCTGCTACGACTCGTAGCACAGCGCTACTTGCACATACAGTAAATTAAGAGGGATCTACACCGCCGTTTTTCCATACAAACGTTGTCCGCTGTTTCCTCCCTGGATAATACCGGTAGATTTATAATTTTTTTCCTGATACAATGTCCCTATGTTTTATTTTTTTCATAATTTAATTATTAAAAAAGATATGAACGTTCAAAAACCCAAAAAAATGGCCAGATTTTTCTCTGTGTTTCTCCAGAAAACAAAACTGGCTAGAATATACCAAAAAAGTAAAACATAGGAACACAGCTCAAGCCTTGCTTTAATTCTTAATGAAAAAAATACTTAAATCGGTTAAGTTTTGGAGAAGGAATCAGAGGACAACGAATCGATGATTTTCTGTTCTTTTATTAGAACTTTTGTCGTGTTGTCTCTATCGCGCTCTGCGGTGGGAGACTTAAGATTGGTGAGACAGCAATACACTTTCAAAATACCTATTTTGAATTTCTCTCACCCCTGGTGTATCCTCTTAATGATCCGACTTAAGTCCGACATGTTGCACACGTCATATATCAGAATATTGACAGAACCGTGTCGAACAAAACTTTTTGTTTACTGTCTATGCTGGTGCTGCCGCTTAGCGTGAAAACATTGCATATTATCCTATTCAAGTTTAATTTCTTCGTTGTCGAAATTATAGAATGAAATTATTTGAGGTAAGGCTCTCTATTGTCTCAACCTCTGTTTGTGCAGAAAATCGTAACTCCATTCCGCGGACTTCAAATATAGTTTACTATCATTACGATTCAGCAGAATTTGTGTAAATACCTGACAGAGAGAGACACTTTCGCATTTATAACAGTAGTATTATCAGAATAATCAGATACACTAGTTTTATTTATAGCACCTATATAAAACATTTTCTAAACAATCACACAACACAAAAGAGTATTTCAAACCAAAATCTGTGCCAGGTATTGTGCTGAGGTTTTCGTTTTTCTATTTTCTTGAATAGTGGAAGTATCATATAGTTTCCATTTCCCAGTTTCCTTCTGCTCATATTTTCATTAATATTTCTGAAAGTTTTATATCCTACTTTTTAGTAAAGAACCTAAACTGAAAAAAGCGGCCAAGTGCGAATTGGACTCGCCCATGAAGGGTTCCGCAGCAGCAATAAGGTTTATTTTTATGAAATTAAAAGGTTTTTGATTTATTTTTATATTTCAGTCGATTTAATGAAATTTAGATTAAGGTTTACCATTTATGACGTATAAAAAAAACTACTGGCTAGATCTCGTTCAAACCAATTTTCGATGGTAGTTTTTATGACGACCTCTGTGGCTCAATGGATAGCGCGTTGGTAGCTTTAGCCTGAGGTCGCGGGATCGAATCCCGCCGACGGAACAAACAGTTTTCAAAGTTCCTGGGTCATGGATGTGTATTAAATATATTTATCATATAATAAAAATCTTAAATATATGTATAGTATAAAAGTATTAAATATATTTCCGTTGTCTGGTACCTGTAACACAAGTCCTTCAGGTACTTAGCATGGGGCCAGACTGACGTGGTGTGAAGCGTCCATAGATATATTATATATATAGTAATCTACATCATACATATATTTTTTTTAGAATTATCATGCCCCTACTTTAGAAATTAGAGGGGGGGGGACACACATTTTACCACTTTGGAAGTCTCTCTCGCAAACTATTCAGGTTAGAAAAAAATGATATGAGAAACCTCAATATGATTGTTGGAGTCTTATCCATAGATACCCCACACGCACAGGTTAGATCAAAAAAAATTTTTTTTGTTTCAGTTGTACCTATGGGGACCCCTAAAATTTATAATATTTTTTCCATTTTTGCATCAAAATCTTAATGCGGTTCACAGACTACATCTAGTTACCAAGTTTCAATAGTATAGCTCTAATAGTTTCGGAGAAAAGTGGCTGTGACATACGAACGGACAGACAGACAGACAGACATGACGAATCTATAAGGGTTCTGTTTTTTGCCATTTTGGCTACGGAACCCTAAAACATATTTTAAGGTTAATTTAAAGGATTTATTTGTGTCGAATAAATTCTCCTTCCCCCTTTTACTTAAAAACCGGTTAAAAGAACAAACTTACAATAGTAACAAAAAATCTCTAAAACCTTTCCTTTCCTAAGCCGATTAAATCCCATTATTTCATTTATATTTATACGATAATTCAAATGAATATTTTCAAAAAGCCTATTTTACCTAATATAAGTCATAACAACTTCTTAGAACACTAATTACAGTATACTTTACAAATAATTACATGGACCTAATTAGGTAATTCATAATAATTGTATAGCAGTTATTGCTCTATTTAACTGTTTTCGACTGAGCCTTTTTAATAGCATGGGAAACTGTGAGTGCCCCGGGTTGGGGATGTGCCCCAGTTCTGAAGCACCCACGGTGGTATGTGGGACTGGCCGACGAGAAGCGCCAGCCAACCCACTAAAACCAACTGCGGTTTTCCATCAGTCGTAAAACGGCCCCTCCGTTTTACGACTGACGGAAAACCGCAATTTCTAGATCTGTCAAAAACAGGAGGGTGGTCCTGTGTTTGACAGATCCAATCTACTTCATAAGGGACTTCCACTAAAGTAAGGGAATGCTTATATAACCGGTACGATAATCCTAATCACAATCAAAAATAAAAACAAAATGAAACACTTGAAATTTTTTGCATAACAGAATAATGATATCATTAAAAAATGCTCCAGTTACATCACTCCACTTGACCCGAGAGTGAAATTTCATTCGTACAAAAATTTCACTTATAAATTAATAATTTTACCGCACAAGTATTAGACCGCAACGAATAATATTAAAACTAGTAAATGCCTTATTTATTTTATAACGATAGGTATTATTATACTAAATTATATACACTTCGACAATTAATCGCATTTGAGAGAACATTATCGTTATATTGTACTAGTTTATAGTTATCCTCCACGACTCTGTACGCCTAAAATTAAATCTCCCAGGAACCGTGCATTTTTGAACGACAAAAAAAACCTTTTCTTCTCCATGGTCTTCTCTATGTGCGCGCCAAATTACAATTAATAATTATAATCGCTCTAGCTGTTCAATGATAACATTTTTGATATTTATGGATTATCTAAGTTAAATTGTGGATAGACTATCCGGCACTTATCAGGAAAGGGTGGTGCACTTATCAGAGATGGGCTTAACAGGCCCACAGTCTGGTCTGGCTTCAATGAAACTGGCTACCGTCACCGAAACCGATATAGCTTCAGCGGATCGGCCGACCTATTATAATATACCGAAATCGTGTCTTTCTATACCACGATGTAGAAATACTACATGTCAGTCACACGTATGCAATTAATTCTATTTTTACGTTTCACTGAACATTTTTTTGTTTCATTATGCACAGTTTTGTAACAGTTTAATCGTCCTTAATTTATGCACTAGATTTCAGGTCCAAGTTTTAGATTCCAAGTAGGTATACATAATTATATCTTAAAATTCAAAGAAAATGGCTTTAGTATTAGGTACATTATCTAATATTGTCATGTCCTTAGGGATTATAATATTGTCACAAACTTAATAATTACTAGTTACGGCAAAGAATAAGACAGCAAAACATTCCTGCGTCAACACAACATCTAAATAGTTTTATTTAATTCAGATAAAAATATATTTGTAGACTGAAAACAAGGACCTTCGTATGGGAAATACAATAATGAAAATTTGTATAATTTTCCGTACCACTACAGAAGACAGATAAACCGTTGCCATGATGCTTCCTTGTTTGTTCAGCTCACACGTCAGCGCAAAACCGACCTTACCTTGGGGTGATAAATACTTTAATAATATATTCATTTCTAATGAAAATATTTAATTGCAAAGCATTTCGCGTTGCCAACTTCTGCGGAATTTAATAATTACTTATACTTAAGAGGCCGTATTCATGACATATTTAATTGATTCTCTAGCCAAGTATGCAGCAAATGGCCTTTCCAACGTAAAAGATAGAGACAGCGACATGGATTATTAGCGTAGTATACATTTTTAATAAGTAACAAAATTATTATTATTAGCCTACAGTGTCCCACTGCTGGGCAAAGGCCTTCCCTCTTTTTTCCATGATTCATGGTCCTGGGATGTCTTTACTCTTTGGTCACTTTTTGTCGAACGCATCTAGTTCGTCACGCCACTTAAGTAACAAAATGCGAATACAAAAATATTATAAGGTTTATTTTATATTTAACCCCTGAATTTCAACCCCAGTCCGAATGACGCCTGAAGAATAAAGGTAGAAAAAGATTAAGTACATTACATCGGTAGCGTAAACCTCTCTATAAGTCTATTCCTATGGGCTCTATATCTAAAAGATTAAAGACTATTATCCAAATCCCTAAAAAAATTTCGGGCTAAGGCTAGGGCTCCTGCAGAACTAGTATTTTAAGAATTGAGCGTAGAATAAACCAAGTAACTAATTGCGTAAGTAAAATAAACTCTACAAAACTCTATTTGTCGGATTCATCAGTTCTGCATCGGAAATATAGTAACTATAAAACAATATCGTAAACAATACTATAGTAAATCATTAAAAAGTACCTACAAGAGTTGTAGCACTTGTAGGTAAAATTGATAATTTTGTTTAGTCTGGTTTATATGGGTCAGAGGCACTCAGAGGAAACTGGTGTACTCTTATCAAGCAGTTCTGGGGTTAATCTGAATTGCAAATAAAAATAAATATTGGCTACTACAAAGCTACTACGCGCCTACATAAAATAAATTTCTATAGAATATCTATGCTGGGGTAGTAAGCCACAATTTCACCAACGACTGTTAAAGTTAACGATCGAATTAGTATCACGATTCACGTTACCTCTTTCGTTTTTCATATTATTGAAAGAGAAGATATTACGAAAAAACTACTGATTTGTGCTTTAACTAATTAGTAATTTTTATTTATATGTATCTGTGTTATCATCATTCAGTCAAGGTGTGACGACGCGAGCCCTCACAAAGCTCGACTGTTAGCTAATTATTAAATTACGAAATCTATTTGGGAAAGCAAGGCGGATCCCCACACACTGACAAGCACAATTGCTATCACACTATTTTCATTCACAATATTATGCCCATAGGCAGAGTACCAGCGTCATACGTCTGGCAGACGTCCAACTCTTGTCACTGTCAGTTTATATAATCTCAAGCGAAAGCTTTGCATGGAAGCTCAAAATAAAATTTTAATTAAAATATAGACGAAAATACCTTGGCAACACAGTGGCATGATATGACAGTATTTTTATATACCTATTTTGAAATATATTATATAGTATCTAAGACCGACAAGGCTTTATAATATCAACGAGGGCGGGGGCGCTGTCGGTAAAGGATGTGTGATGTTTGATGAACTCAAAAACATGTCAAAAATGGGGATTTTGTATGATGACGGCGTTCTGTTCCTTTTTTTGCCACGTTCATTTAAAGCCTTGTCGGTCTATACAAAGCAACATGTTTTTTTTTAACCCCCGACCAAAAAGAGGGGTGTTATAAGTTTGACGTGTCTGTCTGTCTGTCTGTCTGTCTGTCTGTCTGTGGCATCGTAGCATCCAAACGGGTGGACCGATTTTGATCTAGTTTTTTTTGTTTGAAAGCTGACATGACGGTGAGTGTTCTTAGCTATAGTTCATCATCATCAGCCTGCTCATTGCTGAAATATCACGGTATATCTGGTTCGTGATAGGACGATTAGCAACTTGCAGTCGTTTGATGGGTTTTATGTTTTGCATCCTGGTTCGAGACACTTATGAATATATACACATTATTGGAAAGTTGACCTGGTGGTGCAGCATCACCTGGTAATCAATAGGATACCCAACTCCTCACCAACTTAGAGCAGAGGTTTCGTGTTTGGGCTCATTTTAATTGCGACAACCAGTAAGACGTAGATAAACAGTAAATATTTTCATGCTGCTGCTGCAGCATCACCTGAATTCTATAGGAGCCAAGCTCCGTATGAACCTAAAGTGGAGGTTTCATGTTTGGGCTCATATTGATGGCCTCATCCAAGAGGACATATTTTATAGATGGTATTCATTGGGATATGATCCAGTTGATAGGAATTATTCTGCACAAGTTTAAAAAGCATAAAATAAAATTAAATTAAAAAATTTAAAAAAACCCCCGCCAAAAAACTTTAAAAAGTAATGAAATAACATTTCCTGACTTTAAGTTTAAATCATTCCTAAGAGTAAAGTAATATTTTAGTCCATAATTGTTGTCAAGGTGTGTCGGGGGACCGCTAAGTAAACTACCACAACAGCGACTTTTGCATTTTCTATCGCCATAATAGTCGCTGATTCTCTCGATTCGGGTCGCTGTGAACAGACCCTTAATTTATATTGTTATGTGAAATCAAACATCTACATTAGCGGTCCCCCGACACACCTTGACAACAATTATGGACTAAAATATTACTTTACTCTTAGGAATGATTTAAACTTAAAGTCAGGAAATGTTATTTCATTACTTTTTAAAGTTTTTTGGCGGGGGTTTTTTTAAATTTTTTAATTTAATTTTATTATAAAATTAGGGCGCAAACGAGCTAACGGGTCACCCACCTGAATGAAAGCAACTACCGTCGCCCATGGAAATTTTTTTTTTTAAATATAATGTTAATATTATGTTACCAAGTATAATTTTTTTTAATTCCTACCATGCGCTTTTGTTGGAGTAACTCTTGCGAATGATCAAACATCTTTATGTGGTTAAGATAATTGAGATAGCACACTGTCTAGACAACTATTAAGACTCAGCTTAAATTACATCTGCTCTTTGAAAAACAAAATCACCGATTCTAATGGACGTATAGTCGTATACGAGTAATTTTTCCAGCAGCATTTTTCCGCTATGTGCTTGTAAAACATAATAAAAACAAACTGGAATGCATTACGAATGCAAAGCGTGTAGTGTGTACAAGGAAATAAAAAAAAACAAAAACAATAAAATGTAGGTTATGTAGATCACGTATGTACATAATGTACAATTAGACGATGTCTGCATGGTGTATCGTATTTCATATTGTCAACGATCTGTGTCAATAATGAAGTCCTATAGCCGCGATACTGGTTATTAAACTAATATTATAAAATTTATAATTAATATAAAACCTTATGATCTTACTACAAAAGATTTAAAAACCTGTTGAACAGTTGATTAGAAAAAAATTCAGTACAAAATGGTGTCAAAACAACTGTTCAACAGATGTTTAATCTTTTGTAGTAAACCGTTACCGTTCCATTATATTATAAAACATGGAACTGAAGACACAAATGGTGCTTAGAAGAATGATCTTGGCTTTTTGAGATTTGGTGGACGACGACGGTCGACGCATGATCAGTAACAACGCATATTATTATTTCAAGTAGCCTTTAAAGGGTTAAGCAGGTGTAGGTATATGATATTTTGTTTTACAGATTTACATATCAACCTACACGCCAATAAATATCTAAAGTAGGCATGGGCCAATTAACTCATTATTCGTCATTGTTTTGGATATTCGAAACACAGCTCCCTTCATGCCAGTAGGCACTAGGAAGCGACAAAAGTAATGTGTGAACTGTGAATTATTTCCATCGTGCATATGCAGCTTGGCTTATCAGGTTTTTTATGGCGTATCTGCATTCTGCACTGGGGAACCTAACCATATTGTAAAAGATGGGATTGTCTTCTACAGTTCGTTTTTGAGGGTTAATACATTTAAAACATTTTGGAAAACTCCCCGAGCAAAGTGATAAAGTGACGATACTTATTTGTTAAATCTTGAATTTCTTACGTACATAACTACATAAATGTTCAAACAATTGTGTCAACAGTTAGCCGATCAAATTACAATTATTATTCATACTAAACGTATGAGTGAGTCATATGCTTTGTTAAATTACAATTTATAATTCTAAATAATATGTTCTGTCAGCGCCAGCGTGCCAGACACTAACCTATATAGCTTACTACATACATACATACACACATACATATACACATACATATACACATACAAACAGACATATACATAGTACATACATACAGACATATACAATATACGTACATACTATACACAAATACTACTTCCTACGACCGCTTATCTTTTAAATACTACGCAGTAAGAAATTCGCTTGCACATAATAGTTTCATTGACTCTATGATATTAATAGCTTTACAATAATTAAAGTCAATGCACTGCGTTGGAAACTTTAAAATTGTATCTAATTCTTGAAACCGACACGCATGATTGACCGTAATAACATTAAACGTTATCTTAAATTTTCATCTGAGGAAATATTAAAAATCTGACGAATGAGACGCCTAAAAATCATTCATCATCATATTAAGAGCGGGCTGCCAAATTTCGCTGTGTAGTGTGTTTTCTAATAAGTATTACGATCCCGGAAGACGATTGACATAAATGAAATTGAGATTTATTTAATCATTGTATATTTATCTGATATTTGCCTAACGGAAAACACGATTCACTTATTTTGACTTGATTGTTATATTTCTCGAAATTAGGAATCTTTCTGGGCTTTTCAACAAATATCTGTTACACTTATTGAGTTACTATCACTAAATAACTTGCACTACTACAATCACACACTTTATAAAATAATGGCTAAAGGAAATATTAGTATTGTATTTAATTTTAAGTAATTATTTATGTTAATAAAAACATTTTTGGGACTTACGACCTTTACTTTCGTGCTATAATGCGGGAACCGTTGTTACGCGACATTGTTCACTATTAGCTGCAGCGCAAAGTACAATTCTCGGTGGCACGATTCATGGAATCATTATGTAACGATTGGAAGAAGGCGGAGTGTGTAGGCGGGGCTAGCGTGCTTTGACATTTCTGGCAGCAGGCTCTTAATAGAAAAGAGTCAACACATTTACCGTGCCATCACACGTTTCCCATGAATAATGATAAAGGAAGCGCCTTTAAGAAAATTTCAAATAATATTTATTTGGCTTGTGCAAGTGCCTACTCGTCATATTATAAGGACGTGCTGTCATGTAGTCATGAACTAAGCTAAGTATAATATACAGAAGAACAAAATAATTGGTTCAAAACTTCAAACTCACGCTTTTTCCCCTAAGATTAAATAAAAAAAGCGGCCAAGTGCGAGTTGGACTCGCCCATGAAGGGTTCCGCAGCAGCAATCAGGTTTATTTTTATAAAATTAAAAGGTTTTTGATTTATTTTTATATTTCAGTCCATTTAATGAAATTCAGATTAAGGTTTACCATTTATGACGTATAAAAAAAACTACTGGCTAGATCTCGTTCAAACCAATTTTCGTTGGTAGTTTTTATAGTAATCTACATCATATATTGTTTTTAGAAAATTAGAGGGGGGGGACACACATTTTACCACTTTGGAAGAGTCTCTCTCGCAAACTATTCAGGTTAGAAAAATATGATATGAGAAACCTCAATATGATTTTTGGAGACTTATCCATAGATACCCCACACGCAAAGGTTAGATGAAAAAAATTTTTTTTTGTTTCAGTTGTAACTTGTACCTATGGGGACCCCTAAAATTTTTAATAATTTTTCCATTTTTGCATCAAAATCTTAATGCGGTTCACAGATTACATCTACCTACCAAGTTTCAATAGTATAGCTCTAATAGTTTCGGAGAAAAGTGGCTGTGACATATGGACGGACGGACGGACAGACAGACAGACAGACAGACAGACAGACATGACGAATCTATAAGGTTTCCTTTTTTGCCATTTTGGCTACGGAACCCTAAAAATCGAGTACCTACCTACTATAAAACAAATTATAGAAAAGCAAGATATTATGCTACGTGAAGCTCAGAGCGTATTCTAAGAACTATTATATCTAAGAAATATAACTGGTTTACGTAGAATTTAATAATATTCATATTTTCACAGAATAGTACTCGAGAGGATACAGCAAATGTTATTTTCCTACAAGTTTTCGTAACTTTCCAATATGAACATTCTTAGAAATCGACTAATCTTGTTTATTTTGATAACATAATATTTATTTTTAGTTATGATAACGCATACCAAAGTGCACTACTGTGAGAACCGAGAACAGTAACAGGGCAAGATGCCAATTTACATATCTGTCAATCGCATTTGATTATCATATTAGGGCTTTTACTTCATCCGATTGGACTTCACCGATACGATATCGAGCCATATAAATACATGAAATGAAACTTACAAGATACAAGATGTTGTTTGCGATAAAAGGAAACCTAGCCAGAACCGCAAACTAAGGTGAGTTAAAACTTAAAAAGTAACCTTATTTTATTTGCCAAAGTTCATCGCAATCGGTCTTTGAATAACTTTGTGAGCCTATTTTCGTAAACAAGATATACATTTTTCTTTCTAGATTACTTTTATCAGTTTATATACAATTTTAAAGGCAAGCCAAAAAAAAATACTTTTCGATTCAATTTCAGCAGAATATCGGATCGGTCCGCGTGAAAAAGCTCAGGATAGTTAATATGGGTCTATAAATAGCGATTATACAAAATATGCAATCTATATTTGGTTTAGAATAAATATAGATTAGTTATGGCGTTTGAATTAATATAGATTATATTCAAATCATCCACCGTGCGTTTCTAGCGTAACTTTCTGCGCACTGTAAAACTCTGGAACGAACTGTCGCCGAAGTATTTTCGGAGCAATGAAATGAAATGAAATGAAATGAAATGAAATCTTTTATTCAAAATAGGTATCACGATACACTTTTTGAACGTCAGAAGTCTACGTTGCCTACCACCGGTTCGGGAACTAACCCTGCGAGAAGAACCGGCGTAAGAAACTCGCAGGGGGCCCACTTTTTTACCAAAAAAGTGAGAAAAAAATTAATCTTTAAATAAATAAAATTTACAATGTCGTACTTAACTTAAAATTATACAATGTCAACATAATTGTAAGTCATTCACTAATGTAGAAGTAGCCTTGTAAGAAGCCATCCTACTCCCAAGATGTGCCATCGTTTATGAAATCATTGACCTTATAATAGGCTTTGGCACACAAACGTTCTTTGACTACTTTTTTAAATTTATTAATGGAAAGATTTTGAACGTTTTCAGGGATTTTATTGTAAAGGCGTATACATTGACCCTTAAAAGACTTACTGACTTTACTAAGTCTGATCACCGGCAATACGACCTGCAGACCCTAAAAAGAGAGCGAAGACCGGCAACGCACCTACCTGCCTTCTGATGTTGGAGCGACGGTAGTTGCTTTCCATCAGGTGACCCGTTTGCTCGTTTGCTCCCTTATATTAAAAAAATCCATTAGCTGAGCTGTCACGCATCAGATTGTTAAAGAAATGCTAATGATGCAACGCTTCATTACCATCCTGTTAGATTACCAAATATCCATATTAATAGCCCCTATCGCATTAAACTTATACTTTCCTGTGTACTCAATCAAATTATATTAGACACTGTCGACAGTGAAGACATTAAGAAATATAATTATTATAGCGCAATGCAACCAAGCGATGCGTCAACTTTAAATACCAAAATAAGAAAATTTTTCTTCAAACTTATTAAACTGTAGGTGGCTTGCCTATAATTATTATACTAGTCTTTTTAGGCAAGATTGCCTGTAAGTTTTTTCCATGCTCGTACTTTTTGCGAATATAGATAAATAGATGCATCTAGATGACGCCCGCAACTCCGTTGCGCCAAAATTCGTTAATCGCGCGGGAACCGTACATTTTTCTGGGACAAAAAGTATCCTATGTCCTTTCCCCGGGCTCAAAGTATCTCCATACGAAATTACAGCAAAATCGGTTCAGCGGTTCGGGCGTGAAGAGGTTACAGACAGACAGACAGAAACACTTTCGCATTTGTGTAATATTACTACGGATATAAATTCATTATAATTTATATCATAGTGTATGTATTTATCCATCACAATTCAAACCCACTAAACTGTATGCGGTCAGTCGCTAATAGAGCACTCCGACCACTTGGCGTAAGCGTGCCGTGTCGTGTCGGTCGTTGGCCTTGTTAGCGGAGGATGTGTCGTCACATGTAAATAGATGTGCGCTAATTCACAGGGTTCAATACCGCCGGCACATCTAGCTAACGCACTGATCTCTATTATACAAGTACGCTAGATAGCTGATTCCCTTTGAAATGACAGCTATTTCTTATGGCTATTTGAAGCGGAATCAGCGCCCCCATTATTCGGGTAGAGTTTGAAAGCCGCCATATTGGCGCTGATAGCCGTAGTGAGAGTATTTGGAACTAATACTAGTGATGACAACTGTTGTTATTGGTTGTGGTTACGTCAAATTTAGTTCTCTGCCCGAATAATGGGGCGCTGATTCCGCTTCAAATAGGCACAAAACGCAGGTGTATATCAGCTATCCAGCGTACTTGTATATTAGAGATCAGTGAGCTAATGTTATCATTAACTCTTCATCGGCATAGTATATTTTATTGGCCATTAAAAACTTACACTACGACCTGAGTACCTACCATGATTCGCATATTTTAATGCAACATTTAGGGCTCCCACACAAAACTGCGAATTCGCATCGCATCACATCGTAATGTAATTTTCATTATGTGTTTTGTCGCAGATGTGGGAGCCCTAATTCACAGGGTTCAATACCGCCGACACATCTAGCAAGTTTTATCATTGGCTCTACATTGGTCTATTGTTATAGTCTCGACTGGACTACTCAGGTGTCTCAGTAGCTCCCCCCCGATGGTTGCTCGCCTTGTCGTGGCGGTGGGGCTCTAGTAACCGCGGCTTGGACAACCGCGGTGAAGCGAAGAGGCAACCAGGGCCGGCCGGTGTCGCCGCCTGGCCCGAGGAGGGCGCTCCCAGCGGACTGGAGGAGTCCGCTGCGGATGCGCACCGAGGTGGGGCCGCAGAGGAAGAGGCAAGTAGGTATTACGGTGCGCCGCTTACCCTATCCTCTGCGGCCGAGGACGGATCGCGGGGGGGAGAGGCATTGTGGTAGGTTGCCGCTTTCCCTACCCCCCTGCGAGCTGGCCGTTCCGTTTGAACGGCATTGGTGGGGCCGCAGAGGAAGAGGCAAGTAGGTATTGCGGTGCGCCGCTTGCCCTATCCTCTGCGGCCGAGGTGTGGTCGGTGGCAGAGCCACAGACCTGATCTGCCACATGGCCTCCAAGTAGCAGACTCGGGGGGCGTCTGCTACAGCCCTGGTGGGGGCCGAGGAGGAGGGCGCACGTGTTGTGCGCCCATCGTGGAGTCTTCGGACCGCTGGCGGGGTCGCGGATGTGTGTATCGTTCCCGTGGCCCCGTCAAAAGGCGGCGTGGCGGAAGATGGGGGGGGTTTTAGTGGGTATACCGTGGTCTCATTAGCCACGGGAGTCCCACATCACCGCTCGGGTCGCCCCCTGCGCCTGGGTGGTATGCGTAATGCATTTCCCCCTCCGGGAAAAAAAAAAAAAAAAAAAAAAAAAAAAAAAGGTGTCTCAGTAGCTGGAGTTTACTGTATTAGCTCTGATAAGTTTGAGCAAATTAAATCACTATTTACAGTAATTTACTTTATTAATTATGCAAAAACTTTTACAAAATATGGCCGTCACTATGATATCCCAGAATAGAAGAAGACATAGACAAGAAAGATTGTTGCATTATAATTTATGGATTTGACAGTGTTGTAAGGCGCAAAATCTACATAACACAGATTAAATTTTTTAACACTCTTCCCGGATTTAAGCCTTACAAGTTACAGCAATAAGCAAACATTTGGATGCAACTTAAAATAAACTTGAGCAAAATTAAATAACAATCTACAAGAATTATTATTGTAGAGAAACTGACTTTAATGAACACATTCCAAGTTTAGTTCTCAAAAACTTAAATTTCTCTTTTGACAATGCCTTAGTGAAAATATCTGCATATTGATTATCACTACTAACATATTTCAAATTAATATAACTTACGATTGAAGAGTCCTAGCATAGTTGATGAGCTGGAATCGCGATGACAGACTCTTTCTTCAACTACCTCACTTTTTACACATAAACAAGTCACTACCCGCATTGTCCATATATAACATATCTCCCCCCTTAAGAGAGTTCACTAATTAGTTTAGTTCACTTACACTATTAGTCCTAACACTATCATTCACTTACTAACACTAGTATTCCCTAACCTAACATTCCTTATTTAACTTAGATCTCTTCATTATCAATCTCTAAGTCTAGGTCTCCTAATTCGGACCCATCTAATTCCTTGTCAGTATTAGACATGGCTAAGCGCTTAGGCTCAATTAAATCAGGCGATGAATTCGATCGTGGACGTTTAGAAGTATTGACTGCTGTGGCATCTTGTGAATTCTCATGAATAGTTATATCCTGTGGTCCTGACACTCCGACTATATCCGCCCAATGACGAGGAGATGGTATCGAAACTCTATCATCATCTTCATCGCTGTCATCCATGATTGTGGTTGACTCTGGCTCTGGCTCTGAAACCATCTGTTGACTTTCCTCCCCGCAACTCAGCATTTGATTAATGTGTCGCATTAAAAGTTTATCATTCCATTTAACCAGATATCTGCATATTCCCACTCGTTTTTCTACTACTCCTTTCAACCAACGCGGTGTACCACAGTAGTTTTTTACATAAACTGACTGTCCCACATTAAACTCCCTGTTCTTCGTATTAATATTTTTGTCTATTATCTCATCACTCTCAGTGTATCTGTAGGAAAGAGGATTTAACTTATCGAATTTTGTCCTGAATCGTCTGTTATTTAGAAGCTCAGCCGGTGTTTTATCATTGATACTGTTTGGTGTAGTACGTAATCCATATAATATTCTTGACAACCTAACGTCCCATGGTCCTGACGTTAGTTTCCTTAATTTTGATTTCACGGTCTGTACCGTTCTTTCTGCTTGTCCGTTGGTCGCTGGATGATATGGAGCTGACAACAAATGCCTGATATCTTGCGAATCTAAATATTTCTTGAATTCCTCCGAGATAAAACTTCTTCCATTATCACTTACGACTACATCTGGTAGGCCTTGTTCAGTAAATACATCTCGCAATATTTTAATTAACGTAGTACTACTCATATCTGGGACTATTTTGACTTCTGGCCACTTGGAAAATGCGTCAATTATTATCAAAAAAGTTTTCCCTTGAAATGGTCCTGCATAATCTAAATGTAGCCTAGACCACGCTTTATTTGGTTTTATCCACTGATGTGTGACTTTATGTGGTAAGTTCCGATTTTCTGCACATACATTACAGTTTTTTACCATGTTCTCAATCTGTTTATCTATCGTGGGCCACCAAAAATAACTTCTGGCCATGGCTTTGGTAATAATAATCCCATCATGATTCTTATGTAGCTCCTCTAACACTTTCTCTCTCATCTTTTCTGGAATAGCTACTCTGTTGCCCCATAAAATACAATCCTTATAAATAGACAACTCATCCCTTTTTCGCCAAAAAACCTCATAATCCTCCTCACTTTTAGGTGGCCATCCATTTCGTATCCAGAATAACACTTTACTTAAACACTTATCTTTTTTAGTTAATGCTGCCACTTCGCCTGCGGAAAATTCCAATTCTATTGGTGTCTCTTCAATCAAGAGTACCCCTGAAAAATCTTCTTCTGTCGCCGCTACCTCATGATTCGGCCAACGGCTAAGAGCATCTGCATTACCGATTTTCTTTCCTTCTACATACTGTATTACGTAGTCGTAAGAGTTTAACAAAAGTGCCCACCTCAACATTCTCGGTGAAATTATATTGGGAATTGGCTTCTTCGAATCAAATATTCCTAATAAAGGCTTATGATCTGTCTTGATAATCACACTTCGACCACTTATGAACTGGTGAAATTTTTTCAATCCAAATATAATAGCAGCCGCCTCCTTGTCTATCTGTGCATAGTTACGCTCATGTGTATTCATAGTCCGAGACGCAAACATCACAGGTCTAATGCTCCCGTCACTCATCTCATGCTCCAAAACCGCTCCAAGACCGTATTGCGAAGCATCGCACGATAGAATGAGTTTCTTTTTCATGTCATAATGTACCAAAGTGTCCTTACTCGAAAGCATCTTCCTTAGTTTCTCAAATGCATCCTGATGCGACTTTTCCCACTTCCACTTATTTTCTTTATCTAGTAACCTGTACATTGGTTCAGCAATTGAGGCCTTGTGTGGCAAAAATCGATCATAAAAATTGATTAACCCCAAAAAGGCTTGAAGTTCTTTCACATTACGTGGTGCTGGTGTCTTCTCAATCGCATGAATTTTCTCTTCACATGGATGAATACCAAATTCATCGATGACAAATCCCAAGAATTGAACACTTGCAGCAGCAAATTTACATTTATTCTTGTTTACCCGTAAACCAGCATCCTGTAATTTCTGCAGCACTTTTTTCAACCGATTATTATGTTCCTGTATTTCTGCGCCAGCAACCACAATATCGTCTAATAGAACGGCCACACCAGGTATACCCGCCAGTAACGATGACATCAATCGTTGAAATATACCAGGGCACGCCTTTACCCCAAATGGTAACCTTTTCATTTTATATAAGCCCTTCGGCGTATTTATTGTCAACAAATCTGCAGTTTGTTCATCAACACTGACTTGGGTGTAAGCGCGTTCTAAATCGATTTTTGTAAAAAATACCCCACCCTGTAGTTCTGCAAATGCTTCAGTGAGAGTAGGTAGAGGGTATGTGTCGGTATCAGTCACAGCATTTACTGTAGATCTATAATCCCCACACAACCGCACCTCACCGTTTGGTTTGAGTACAGGTACTATTGGTGTTGCCCATTCCGAATGTGAGGTTGCCTCGAGAACCCCTTCTGATTCTAATCTGTCTAATTCTCGAAATATTCGATCTTTCAAAGCAAATGGTACTGTTCTACTCTTATAAAATATTGGTTTTGAACCTTCTTTAGGTATAATTTTCACCACAGGACCGGTATATTTACCTAATCCTTCTTTAAAAACGCCTGCATACTTTCCTTGAATTTCCTTTAATTCCGTCTCCAATACATTTTTATCAATTTTCATATTATACACTCCTTGCAGCTGTATACCCAGATCCAAAAACCAATTTCGGCCTATTAAGCTTGGCCCATTTCCTGCCGCTACAAAAAGGGACAACTTCCTTTTTATGTTTCTATATTGTACCACAACAGTAGCTTTACCTAATAAACATAGTTTGTTATCGGTCCATGTCTTTAATGCAATTTCCACATCATTCATCGCAGGCAACTGGCCATTCCATATGCACTTGGCTGTCTGCTCACTTATGAGAGTAAAAGCACATCCCGAGTCAACTTCCATGTTTATCATAACTCCATTTAGCATAATTTTAATCATAAATGCTGGTACTGACCTATCTTGTCTCATGTTATTGACAGACATGTCTTCATATAATCCATTACAATCTGATTTCGATAAATTATTTCCCTTAATCTTCAATGAGCACACTGCTGCGATATGGCCTGTTTTCCCACAATTATTACATTTGGCCCATCTGAATCTACATACGCCCCTATGAGACCTGCCACAGCGAAAACACGATTCTGTCTGCTTATTAAGTTTTCTGTTTGTAAATTTATTGACTTCCATAGGTGTCTCTAAATCACTGGTGGTTTTACTTGAAGACGCCCCTACAATCATACTAGAATCTATACCTGCAGCTTCATGAGATAAGGCTAGTTCACAAGCTTGATCAAATGTTAATGTACTATGTTGTAACAAGCGTTTCTGTATTTCTTTATCTCTGATACCGCACACTAGCCGATCCCTTAGTGTCCGATTCAGGTCTTGAAAATTACAATCAATACTCAATTTCCTGATCTGAGCTATAAAATCCCTCATTATTTCCCCCTCCTCTTGATATTTCGAATGAAATTTATAAGATTTTATAATTTCATTTGGCTTCGGGTGGAAATGATCATTTAATTTACTTACTATTGTAGTAAAGGTAACCTCACTTACTTTGGTTGGAGCAGTCAATGATATTATCAAATCATACAAATCAGGACCACAAACAGCTAATAAATTAGCCTTTTTCAAAGCATCATCTTCAATCTCACTTGCCTGCAGACAGAAACTAAACCTTTCTATGTAGTTTTTCCAGCAACCATGTGCTATATCAAACTCCCCAAACTTAATGCCCATTTTGCACTGTAATTTTTATTTTTATATATTTTCCACTATAATCACGCACTTTTACACACTGATTCCGCGTTTATCTCGTCGCCACTAATATAACTTACGATTGAAGAGTCCTAGCCTAGTTGATGAGCTGGAATCGCGATGACAGACTCTTTCTTCAACTACCTCACTTTTTACACATAAACAAGTCACTACCCGCATTGTCCATATATAACACAAATCAATAATTTTTTGATAGTATTTTTCTTTAATAAAATGATTTTTTAAGTACAGTGTCAAACTTACTGTTCCAACACCTTGGAGCCTGCTTCAATCCATACAGTGACTTATTCAATTTACAGACTACATTTTCGTCATGGACCAATCCTTCCGGAGGTGTCATAAATATGGTCTCCTCTAGTTCACCATACAGAAATGCTGTTTTTATATCTAGCTGGATAATTTTGAGATTATTTTGTACAGCTACTGAAAGTAATAAACGTATAGAGTCATACCTGACTGTCGGTGCAAATGTTTCATCGTAGTCGATGCCCTTCGTTTGTGCATATCCTTTTGCACACAGACGTGATTTATATCTTAGACCAGTTGGTTCTTCTTTTATTCGGAATACCCATTTACATTGTATTACTTTAGCATTTACAGGTTTTTCAACCAATGTCCAGGTATTATTTTTCTTATGAGCATATAACTCTTCATTAATGGACTTTTTCCATTTATCTTGCTCGATTGAGTTCATTGCTTCTTTATAAGTCATCGGAACATATTTTAGAGAAGTGTCTTCCTGTTGACACATGTAGCTATTTTCTTCTGATTCATCCTGCTGTACATCTTTAACTCTGTTTCTTCGTGGTCTCAGTGTTATATTTTTAACTGAAGGAGAATCAATACTTATGTCTGGTTCATACTCGCTGACTGAAGAGTTTTTTTCATATACAGTATCATATGAGCTAATGGTGGTATCTATATCTTCAGTTTCAGTGTTCTGTTCATTGTCTGTACTTGTAGAATTTTTATCTGACAGATCTACAAGGACATAATCCCTTTTAACAGTAGATTCTAAAAACGTAGCATCTCTGCTTTTTACTACTTTTCTAGTTTCTAGTATCATGAATCTATAGCCTTTAGTGTGATCGCAGTATCCAATAAAGATCATTTTCTGCGCTTTAGGATCCCATTTTCTGCGCTTCTCATGAGGTAAGTGAACCATCGCTTCACAACCAAAAACACGCAAGTGTTTCACATTTGGTTTTTGTCCAGACCAAATTTCTTCAGGTGTTTTGTATGATAGGGACTGTGTAGGTGAGCGATTTATAACATAAGCAGCGGTGTGTACAGCATCAGCCCAAAATTGTTTTGGCAGATTGGCATTAAGAAGCATACATTTAGCTCTTTCAATAAGACTGCGGTTCATACGTTCCGCAGTGCCGTTCTGCTCGGGAGAGTATGGCGTCGTTGTTTGGTGTATGATCCCCGCAGCTTTCAAATAGTCAGAGAAATTCCTGTTGACATATTCCAAGCCATTATCAGTTCGGAGAATTTTAATATGAATACCAAGTTGATTTTCTACTTCATGTTTAAATTCTTTGAATTTTTCTAATGCATCTGACTTATTCCGGAGAAAATACACATAAATTTTCTTTGAAAAGTCATCAAGAAATGTGATAAAATATTTGGCACCTAATGTTTGTGTTTCCATGGGGCCACATATATCCGAATGAATTAATTCAAGCAGACCCTTTGCTTTATTCCCATCACTTCTAAAAGGTAATCTGGTTTGCTTACCTTCTTTACAGGTGACACATGTCAGATTTTCTGATTTTACTGAGAAAGTTACATGGTCAGTATTTTCTTGCATTTTCCTTAAACTGTTGAAATTGAGATGTCCCATTCGTTGATGCCACAGGAAGATATCTTGATTGTCAACATCGGACATACATGCATAGCCTCCACCAGGCATATTTAGCCGGTACATGTTGTTGATAATACTAGCTGTTGCTACTATCTGACTTTTGTTGTTCATAATAGTACAGCCAGACCTGTCAAATCTTACTTGGCCTCCACTGCGAATAATCTGACTAACGGAAAGCAGGTTAGTCGCTAATTCTGGAACATATAACACATTTGTGAACAGTACCTTGTTTTCTTGCCCCTTTTCATTGTAAGTACTTAAGCTTACTTGCCCTGAGCATTGCACTGGTAATACTTTATTGTCTGCTACTCTTATATTCTTGATGGCAGTAGTAGTCACATTTTGAAGCAAACTTTTGTCTTTAACCATGTGTGATGACGCACCTGAGTCCACATACCATGCTTCACACTGTGCAGATGTAGCTATGAACACGGCAGCATATGAAGAAGATGATTTTTGTTGCATATCTTTTGATTTTGATTTACAATCTGGGCTTTTGTGTCCATACTTGTTGCAGGTGTAGCACCGTGGTCCTTTAGACGACTTCTTATTACCATTTTTCTGAAATTTCTTGTTGACTACAAATGCTTTCGGATCATTTTCCAATGATCTGACATCTTGTAAGAGTTTTGCTTTGACCGAATCTGAAGTAATTTTCATGCCTGAGCTTTCAATAGCAATAATCATAGGTTGGTAAGAATCAGGCAGACCTGAGAGTAGTAGTGTGCCAAGCCACTCATCGTCCACCTTGAAACCTATGTTTCTGAGCTTATGAGCGGTGCCCATAATTTTGCTTACATATTCTTCTATATTTTGACATCCTGTTAGTGACGTATTGCACAGATCACGCAGCAGACCAACGCGGCGTGTCAGCCCAGAATCATCGAATGTTGATGCCAGCCTATTCCATACTTCTTTAGCTGTGCCCGCTTCTTGTATGTGCACATAATTTGTTGGATCAACAGACAGTATAATTTTTGTTTTTGCCTTTGTATCTCGTTTCGGATCAACTTCGGATGTTTCGGATTTTTCGGATTCTATGCAGTCCCACAACTCTTCATGTTGTAGATATGTTTGCATTGCAAACCGCCAAGTAACATAATTTTCACGACCAGATAACTTTTCAATGAATGCCATTTGGTTATTTGTCCCCATTGTTGAATTTGTTGAGGTTATACACGTGAAATTTTTTCGATGTAATACTTGGTTTTTTGCCGAATTTGCCACTGTTCGATTTTCTGAGCTTTCTGGGCCCATAACCTGATAAGTTTGAGCAAATTAAATCACTATTTACAGTAATTTACTTTATTAATTATGCAAAAACTTTTACAAAATATGGCCGTCACTATGATATCCCAGAATAGAAGAAGACATAGACAAGAAAGATTGTTGCATTATAATTTATGGATTTGACAGTGTTGTAAGGCGCAAAATCTACATAACACAGATTAAATTTTTTAACAAGCTCTAAATTGGTCTATTGTTATTTGTTATAGTCTCTGGACTACTCAGGTGTCTCAGTAGCTCTACATTGGTCTGTTGTTATAGTCTCTGGACTACTAAGGTGTCTCAGGCTACTGTATTAATGCAACACTAAATGTCATCGTTGCCTGGACATGCCTATCGCATGTCTTTTGTTATTGGCGATGTTGAAGACCCCACTTCTCTTTTCAAACGAGACAATCTTGTAAGATCGCTTTAATTTAATACTATAATTATGTAAGGAATCAGGACTGTCCAACTTATGTTTACTAAGACGTCCTAAAGTATGATTAATTCATTACTTTGGCGATGTGTTCATCAAAAAATATAAGATCTGAATAATTCTAGTATATTCTTGAATATCTAAAATTAAATCTTAGTAACTTAAATTTAAGTATTGTTTGTTAAACTAATATACTATTCTGTGGTATTGTCTTAAAATGTATATTTAGATTATGATCAAAAGAACATGTAGGAGTCGTTGTTACCTTGGCATAAACAAAGTCATAACACTGATTATCACCCTATTACTAATTATTTAAATTCACTCATTATTTTAATGCACTGTGCAATCTACGGGGTGTTTGAAATCACCTCGTTAATTATTTGCACTCACAGTTTGCACTAGTGATTAGCATCTAATACAAACCGCCATTGTCTAAACATTTTGAATTATGCAGGTAAATAATAATTTACAAAAAAAAATAATTTACAACCGAAAAATATGCATTTTTTACTTAGGTACTTACTGTGCTTATACTTATTGTAACTATAACTTTAGTCTTTAACCATAACAAAATGTGAAATGAACTGTCAAATCCCTAGCAAAAGTCGCCATATTTGACGATAACCTTAACCTTAACTTTAACTACGCTTCTGGTGCAATTCACCCTTGTCCTAAAGTCAATGACGTTCAAAAAGAACGTTAACTTTTAAAAACATCTTTAATTTACATTTATTTACATTCGTAAATACCACTTCTTTACGAATGTAAAATTAGTGGATATGTGAATTCTGTTTTAACACTTTATATCATTGTGTAATAAATCTCTGAATATTAACTTATGTAATGTACCGACTTTCGTACTTGAAAAAATCAGCTGTTTTATACAAAATTGCTGTGTCACAAAAACGCTTACTTCACAACATCAATCATAATAATATGAACTATGACATAGCAAAATTATCGAACCCTACTCCTATCTTTTACGTTGTACTATATAAAACAAAACATTGCACATTATCCACATATATTAACGTCAACATAACAAGCCATGTAACGTTGCTTAAGCAGCCGGTTTCTAAACGGAAACCGTGTTGAGCAATCAGTCATTCATGTAAACGAAGGCCTCACGAAAAGGCATAATCTTTATCAACACTTATCAATATTATGACTGAACAATTACTTTTGTTAACTGATGTAATCACGTATCCGCCAAATTTGCACGCAGCCTTTGAGGCTTTGTTACACCTACCGAGTAGAGTGGGGAGAGACAGCGCAATAAGACAATTAGTTTGGCCGAGAACACTGTCTTGCCAAGTTGCCTCTCTCGGCTTTATGTACCGTTCTTATCAACGCGACCGCGACCAACGAAAATTCAAAAATGTCACTTTATGATACAGGTTACATTTTGCTCTACGCAACTACGGCATGGGTCGCTAATGTCGGTAGAAAATGAAACCTACGGCCTATGTCGCAGTGTGGTCGCAGCAAAGATGGGAAAAAATAATCAAATAACAAATAGTAAGCCTAAAGTCAAAAATAATAATTTCAAAGATCCATTTATCAGGTAACAATAATTCTTTATACAATGCTGAAAAGAAACAACCGGTTACTCTTCAGTCTTCACACATAATTTTCTTATTGATGTCAACCAAATATGATCGCAGTCCCCAATACACTAACCACACATTGAGCATAACGACCAGAGGCGACAATGGTTCATTACAAATTAAATAAGCTATAAAATATTCTAACGTAGAGCGCGTATGAGTAAGGCCATACCCTACTAACCTATAGCTGCCCAGATCAAACTTTACTGTTAAATGTGTCCCAGTTAGAACAAGCTGCTTACTCGTGTTTATTCAGTTAACTTATTATTCATAACTAGATATTATTATCTGTATGACAATTTGTGCGTGGTATGTACTAGCTTTTGACCGTGGCTTTTCTTGAGTGGAAAGGGTTACACCTCCCCCATCTGATCTCCTGAAAGTTAGAGGTGGAAAAAAAAATGTGTTTCTCTATATCATAAAGGAACACGTAGGGGAGGTTTTATGTTTCTAGCTGCAAGGGTTTGGTCTTTATATTGATAGAACAGCTTTGTCAATTGTCTTTTAAAACATGTCTGAAATCTGAATAGCAGCTCCAAAAGCTTCAAAATATCAAACAAGGTGTTCATGAGTAAAAATATCAAGGTCTGGAATATTATGCTAACTTATCTTTAAAAAATGTTAAACGAATCTCTAGTCCATCGAAATCTGGTTCATATGCAATGTTTTTAGATCTGATAACCCTAGCACGTAGGTCACAGTAAAACAGTAGCCAGGCATTTACCGTTTTTGTTTCCTGTGTCATTATCAGAAACAATCAGTTTGACGGAAACGCACCGGTATTCGTAATTAGGCAACTGGACATTAGCAAAACAGCTGTTCATACTATCACATATTAGCATCCTCTATGTTTGTTGTTGGGTACGCAAATACTTTGAGTCCAGCCTGCCTAGCATACGCCAACGAGATATCTCACTCTACATGTTTCTCGATGTTTGATAGTTTGTATCTTCATCGCTATTGACCCTAGCATGACAAACATTTTTTCTCGCGTAGATCTATCATCGAAATAACACATTTTTATAGAGTTTTGTCGAGATAATGTCGAGATTTTGACATTATGAGACGAGTAGTTTTTAATTATCTCGAGAGTGAGATATCTCGTTGGCGTATGCTAGGCAGGCTGGGAAAGGACATAGGATAGTTTTTATCCTGGAAAAATTTACGGTTTCCGCGCGATAAACAAATTTCGTCGCATCTAGTTCAGTTATAGTTATGTAATAACTAATAAAATAAGTAATACCAATTAAGTACTTATCTGTGGTTTTAGTAACAATGGCAAAGGATTTTTCTTCTTTAAAGGGAAAGCCCTTGGCCGGTATTGGTTTCTTATAGTTATCACAATACCAGATGACCCGGTAAACTTCGTATCACTTCCCTCTTTTTATTTATTTATTTATTTATTTAAAAACTTTTGCACATTTTGTACAAAGGCGGGCTTAATGCCTCGTGGCATTATCTTCCAGCCAAACCTTAGGGTGTTGCAGAGATAGTGAGGTAGATGCAAACCTTTGAGGAGAAGGATATTTAAATACCTTAAAATTAATAATATAATAATACACTTAAGTATAGATATATATTCATATTTCATAATATATAAAACGTCGGGCCGCTAGTAATATTATATATTATAATTATAATATTTACTTAAATAATTATACGAATGAAATAATAAACTACTTATACAATACATAGTATATATAAAATAAATATAATATATGGATATAATAACTAATTAATATAGAATAGATTTCGTTGTCTCATTAATTAGTTAATGATTTAAGATAATGATCATGAACTTTGCGTTTAAATAGTTCCTTGGTTTCCGACATCCTAATTTCTTTTGGAAGTGAATTCCAAAGGAGAATTGATTGGACATGAAAGGAAGAGTGGACGAGAGTGGAACTATGGGAAGGACATTGGAGGCGTAAATTATTGGTGGAACGGAGATTTCTGTCATGATCGCTGCCAAGGAATTTGAAATGAGGGGTCAAGTAGCTAGGAGCAGAGGAAGAGTAAAGTATAGAGTAGAGCGTGCACACTGCCCGCCTTGATCGACGTTGGCGAACTGGAAGCCAGCGTAATTTAGAGCGGTATGAGGAGACGTGGTCATACTTGCGGAGGCTGAAAACAAATCTTATGCAGTTATTTAAGAGCCGATCTAGTTTATTAAGGAGGTCCACATTGAGGTCAAGATAGCAAACGTCACAGTAATCAATTATTGGGAGAATAAGAGTCTGAATTAGCATTAATTTTATACAAGATGGTAGGAAATTTTTAAGTCGGTATAATGCTCGCAAGGAGTATGTGACTTTATTACAGACGCTAGCAATTTGTGTATGCCAATCTAAGTTAGCGTCGATGTATAAACCGAGATCCTTAACACAAGAACTATAGGGTATAATACAGTTGTCAAACATTAAAGGCGGAATAGATCTAACGTCGACTCTCCTTAGAACTCCCGGTCTTCCAATTAAAATGGCCTGACACTTAGCCGCGTTCACTGTTAGTCCGAAACTAGCAGACCAGGCCTTTATTGCATCAAGATCCCGATTCACAGCATCGATGGCAGTACAGAGATTTTCAATTGTTACCTGCCTATATAGCTGAAAGTCGTCAGCATATAAGTGATGTGCACTGCTAATAACATAAACTAATAAATTAATAAATATTGAAAATAAAAGGGGAGAAAGTATACCACCTTGAGGAACCCCATCCTCGAGAAGGGCCCAATCAGAGAAGGACCCGTCGACGCGTACACGTTGCTGGCGCCCCTTAAGGTAGGAAGAGAACCAGTTTATTACTTCAGGCGAAATATTGAAGTGGGATAGGATGGACAAAAGGATATCATGGTTCACGTTATTGAAAGCATTAGAGAAGTCAATCAGCACTAGTACAGTGACTTTTGATTCTTCCATGCCTGTCCTAATGTCACTGATAATTTTTAACAAGGCCGTGGTGGTACTATGTCCAGGCTTGAATCCAGATTGTAGTGGAGAAAGAAGGTTGTTGTCGAATACAAACCTAGACAATTGTTTGTGAACACACGCCTCGATTACTTTAGAGAGGAAAGGAAGTATTGAAATGGGACGGAAGTGGGAGGGTTGTGCAGGACTTGGAACTTTTGGTAAAGGGCAGACGTAGGCCTTACGCCACATGTCGGGATAGGTAGAGGACTCGAGGGAAAAATTAATTATATGGGCAATTGCTGGCAGGAGACTATCGAGAATTATGGTAATCATTTGACGACTAATTTCGTCGTAGCCAACAGCCTTAGAGCTCAAAGATTTAATAATCGTTTTGATCTCGTCAGTAGAAACCGGTCTAAACTGAAACAAATGGTCGCAAGCGAGTGGCAGTCCATTTACGTAACTAATAGTTGAAGACTTAGTACTTGCGTCAAGAGTTGTGTTGGAAGAGAAGTGGGTGTTGAAGTCATTCAAACTAATAGTACTCGGCAGTTCCACGTGATTGGATTTACCAACGCCTATGGTGCCTAGGAACTTCCATAAGTTAGCTGATGAAGATGACTCACTTATGTTTTGGAAAATATGTCGACGCTTAGCATTTCTGACTATTTGATTACAGCGATTCCTGGCTGTTTTAAAGTTCACCCAATTACTGTCGCTTCGATTATTTCTAAATTTACGATAGGCACGGTCTCTAAGTTTCATCGCTACTTTTATGTCGGCAGTCAACCAAGGCGCTGGAGCGCTCTTTATTTTAACTTTCTTAATAGGCGCATGAACGTCATAAAGAGCATGAATCTTATTATTAAAAACTTGGACTTTGTCATCAATACGAGTAGCAGCTATAAGTGGACTCCAATCAATATTCGCGGCATCAGATTTAAGGTTATCGATGTTCATACGGGAGAAGCAACGTTTATAAATAATCTTTGGCTTTATTTTAGGGGGCTTTAAATTATACTTAAGAAAGATGAGGTCGTGCAATGAAAAACCGGGGGCGTGATATTGCCCGTGAGAGTGAACCAGTGAACGATTTGAAGTTAAAATTAGATCCAACCAGGTATCATCGCCATTAATGTTATGGTGTGTGGCTTGCAGAGGTAAATGTTGCAAACTAGTTGACTCCAGAATGTGTAGTAATCTGCGTGAGCGCGAAGAAGATACATCGAGCAAATTTGTATTGAAGTCGCCCATAATTATGTGGTGTTTATAATCAGCACTCAACGACTCTAAAGCGGACTCTAATTGGCTAAAGTAGTCAACGGAAGGAGGGCAATAAACTACTCCAAGAACAACTTTCATCCCCCTAACGCATACCTCTAAGAACAGAAATTCGGCGAAGGCAGAATAATGTGGAGGCGAGCTAGAAATAATTTTATATGAGAGGTCACTTCGCAGGTAGATACCTACACCACCACCACGTCGATCGCTACGATCGTTACGAATTAAAACAAACCCGGGCAAACTGTAAGTTGTAGAAAGTAGGTTCGGTTTTAACCAGGTCTCTGAGATCAAAAGTGCATGTATATTGTTACCTGAAAAGGTGTCCAAAATGTCGTTAAAGTGACTAGGCACACTTTGTGCATTGATATGACACACGTTTAGTAACTGACTATTCTGCACGTTAAAAGTTTGATGCAAGAGTTCTCCTAAGGTGTTTGTTACAGAATTAAAACTGTCATCGTCGGATAAAAAAGTAGATTCATTTGCTGAATGAAATGAGTCACTATCAGAATGAGACATAATTATATTTCAATTAAATTCAATAAGATAAATAATATAATATTATATTAAAAATATATAAAAAATAAAGTACAATAAAATATATGAATAAAAATATGTAATTGTATTAATAATCTTAAAATTAATTTGAGTGGTCTAGTGGTCTCTGACTCTTTGCACCACCCGCCAGCCGACCAGTTACAATCTTGAATATTATACATTTAGTCCCAATAATTATTATACACAACAGGTGACATCACGTGTCTTAACTCTTAACTATAAATTAATATAACAGTAATTAAAAACCCGTGAATGTGAGTAAAGTTACATAAAGTTACATTACTTTTTCCAACTTTCCGTGGAATTTAACGAACATTTCAAGGCTAAAATTAGCCAAATCAGTTCAGCCTTCCTCGAGTTTTAGCGGGATTAAGAAAATTTAAAAATATTTTATTTATATATACAATGTGTAACAAAACTAAGTGATAATACTTTAGGGTGTGTACGTGTTCCTTGTAGAGTTCACTGTGAAAGTAGCAGCGCTGAAAGACCAATATTTTTTTTCACTTTTGTATGGGCAAGCGCCCCAGCGTAACGAGGTCCCCATACAAAAGTAAAAAAAAGGTCTTTCAGCGCTGCTACTTTTACAGTGAACACTATATATAAGGCACACATACACACCCTAAAGTATTATCACTAAGTTTTGGTGCACCCTGTATAGATTTAAGATGTAAGAATTTAGTGCCAACAACAAAACTGTGGCTGTATTCAATTTTGTCTCCTATCATTTTGTGTTTTATACTTCTTGACCACAATTGCTACAATAATGCGTATAACAAATTATTGCAAATTAGACTACACACACTGGCAAAATTAGCGGAACATAGTCAAAAAGGGGCACAACTTGAACTCTTAGTGGGTCGGGCTGTCTGAAATCCTTTTATATAGTTTCTAAGCTCATTTAAGAAATAAAATATTGAACAAAACTGGCAATTTGAGAGATTTTTATTGCAATTATGCCATAATAAATGTTTTTCGATGATTGACGTTGTAAGTGTTTTTGATAAGAATGGCGATTTTAGCGGGGTTCAAGGTATGCCAGCTCATTTGATTGTTTGGTTTTTGGAAGAACACATTGCTTAGATATAAAATTAGTGATTTCCCAGCATCTACGACAGCTAGAGCTGTAACCACGATAGAGAAAGGTCACACCTACCGTTCGGTCAGTCAGGCCTTAGGTGGGTCAGCTTCCGTGGTCCATCGTAACTTTCAACGCTACAGAGAGACTGGATCTTACGTCTGGAGACGAGAACAAGGCAGATATCGGGTGACATTGGTTCAGGATGACCGTTTTGTTAGGGTACAACCCTTAAGAAATCGACCTCAAACTGCATTGCATACACGAAACCTGTCGGAACAGATCCGAGATGTACGTGTGAGCGATTGTACAGTAAGAAGAAGACTCAAAGAAGTTAAATTAAACTCAAAAGTGCCAGCAAGGGCACCAGAACTTGAGACAGGACACCAAAGAGCTAGGCTAAGATATGCGCGTGAACATCAAAATTTAACAAGTGTATGAAATCGTATGCTGTACAGTGATGGGAGCAAATTCTGTGTAAATTTTGTTGACAGGCGATAAAGAATGTGGATAAATCGTAAGGAACGCTATAGACCATCAAACTTAACGGAAACAGTGGCCTATCATGCAGGCTTCGAAATGGTTTGGGGTGGCATATGACTTGGAGCCCGCACGGAGCTGATGATTGTTAATGATGGTACTTTGACAGTACACGGCTAAAGCACAGATGTCCTAGAACTGCATGTTGTGCCTTTTACACAAGTTTAGGCAGTAGCTTCAATTTTATGCGCGTCCATAGAGTAAAAAAATCAGGCATTATTACATAAATTATGCTGGCGTAGCCTAGGTGGAGAGGCCAGCACGGTCTACGGATATGGATCCGATTGAGGACGTGTGGCACATCAATGGGTGAACGGTACGAGTTAAACCTCCAGCTCCAAAATCTGTTCAGGAGCTCGAGTTGGCGCTACTGGAGGAGTAGGAGAATATTCCACAGGAAATGATTGACAATCAAAATGCAAGCATGGAATGGCGTATCCAGGCCCTCTTGAGATCCATAGAAGGCATTAAACGCTTTTAACATGGCATTTCTTAAGTAAAAATGGAGAATTTAACTTAAAAAATTACTGCTGTAATTTCAAAGATTTTCTTAATTTTTGATTTTTGCTGATTTTTTTTCTTTTTACACGATTTCATGCCCTAAATTTATATAAGTTTTATTTTTTAATCATCAATTATTAAATTAATAAAGAAATATATACAAATAAGCGAATAATTTACAAAAAAAACTGAAAATTTTGTTATGTTCCGCTAATTTTGCCGGTGTGTATATATCCTTATCATATTATTATATGAATATCTGTATTGCGTATTTCGATAATTAATATAAATATTGACCTTAATAAATAATATCGTAGTCAGGTCAGAATACAGTTCGCTTTTTTGTTTTTTTTTTTTTATGACATAAGGGGGCAAACGAGCAAACGGGTCACCTGAATGGAAAGCAACTTCCGTCGCCCATGGACACTCGCAGCATCAGAAGAGCTGCAGGTGCGTTGCCGGCCTTTTAAGAGGGAATAGGGTAATAGGGGAGGGTAGGAATGGGAAGGGAAGGGAATAGGGGAGGGTAGGGAAGGGAATAGGGGTAGGGGATTGGGCCTCCGGTAAACTCACTCACTCGGCGAAACACAGCGCATGCGCTATTTCACGCCGGTTTTCTGTGAGGACGTGGTATTTCTCCGGTCGAGCCGGCCCATTCGTGCCGAAGCATGGCTCTCCCACGTCAGTTTGCACTGAGTACTAACTGATATAATTGCAACTTAGGTAAGTACCTACTACCTACAGCAAATTTTTGCTTCTTATTTTTATTTTATTTTATAAATGATATCTAGGAAACAGTACATATAACAGTCTTCTTTTAGTTCTGTTCATAATTTTGATATCCTATTTCTTTCTATTATTCTTCTATTATTTCTTATTCTACTCTTATTCTACATAATATATTTGATAAATGTTTTAAAATTTTAATATCATGATTTTTATGAGGAAGCAATCAAAAAAATTTATAGGCTATTTAATTATTATAAATTCAGTCTATTTTAATAATTTTACCGTTTATTTATTTAAAAATTTTCCTCTACAATCAAAAATATAGATAACATTTCAAGACTACTATTAACTTTTTTAAACAGCAAAATATAGACGCATTATTTATAACCATAAAAGAGGTCATTAAAGTGTAATATGGTAAATGTGGCTAGTTCCGCTATGACCCGTCACAATATGCGCTATCCTAAAGTAAACGTTGTCACATAAAACTTAGAATTATTTTAGTAAACGAGGTCACCCGTAAAAGTTGCAAAAACTTTATTTTTTGCAACACTGACATTGACGCGAAATATTTTGAATGGGTCCATACAAATTGAAGGGCTTTTTATACAAAAAACGTATATCGACTCTATGTTTAAATATACATTAAGATATACTTATATTAAACACATATTTAAAGCACCACCACCATGTTAATAAGTGCATGATATGATCTGTCATGTGTAGGTTCGTCGGTCCAGTCGTTTGTCAAAAAATGAGTATAATATGCTTAAAAAAGACATAAAAATATAAAACAGTAACCAGAAATCAGAATATTCTGTTATATATTTGTCTCTATAAGAATATAATGTCAATACAAAATATAGTAAGCCAATGAATGACACATCGAAACTTCCGATCAGTGTTGCCACATATTTGGTCGGATTCACCCAAATCGACGAACATATTGATTCAACTAATGACTAATTCATTGATTGGACAGCGCGCCAAATCGACAAAAATAAATAAAATATCAGTCTTTAACCTCATTTTAGATTTATATATTCAAATGATTCTGAATTATTTATTTACGTTGCTTAGATAAGTGTGACGTATGTATTTAAAGGCAATTTTTTTCCTTTTATAGTTCTGAATACTTAGCATAATGTTTTAAAAACTTTTCTATGTTATTGCTTGGAAAACAAAATCAATTTCGATAGATCTTCGAGTATTTCTTGAATAAACTGCACCTCCCTTATCAATTTTCGTTTCAGCTCAATATCTGATATCCAGCTTGGATAACGAGCAGAAGTTGCCAAGCTAGAGCTTAGTCAAGTTATTTCAGCCAGTCTAATATTCGGTTTCTAACTATATTATATCTACCGTCAATGTTTCTTGCTTAAAGCTAACGAGAGATTGATCTATAACGAACATCAAATCGAAATCCTTTATCCAAACTACAACATTTAGGACCTGTTTCACCACTTCCTGATAAGTGCCGAATAGGCTATCCACCACTTGACTTGACAGATGAAGTGTGGATCTGTCAAAAAAAATGTGGATAGCTTATCCGGCACTTTAATCAGGAAGTGGTGAAAGAGTTTGTTGATTTGCGCGAGGCTCTGAAACTACTAGATATGATGTATACCAGGAGAAGGACATAGGTTACTTTCCATTGGATTTTCATTTGAGAAACATCTGTGACGATGATCGTTAATATCGATTACTAATATTATAAATGCGAAAATGTGTCTGCCCGTCTGTGTGTCTGTTACCTCTTCACGGCCAAACCGCTGAACCGATTTTGCTGAAAATTGATATGGAGATACTTTGAGTCCCGGGAAAGGACATTAGATACTTTTTATTCCCGCGCGATACATGAATTTTGATGCAACGGACTTGCAGGCGTCATCTAGGTCTTGGACTATATTTTTGACATATAACAAAACAAAGAAATGGTTTCTATGGAAGTCTACAAAAAACGATTGATAATAATGGAAATCTGCCATAGATCCTTCGTGTCTCTAGTCTCTACAAATATTTCTATTTCTCGAGTCAAAACATATTGCATACGCATTGCATTGCAGTTTGCACACGTGCAGTGTGCACGGCATGTAGTTACATCAACTCAATTATACTCATATCGGAACTTTTTGCCAAACAAAATAACAGTCCACCCTGTACAGGTGTTTCAGCGATGTTTGAAAATTGTTTTTCAAAGGAAAAAGAACAAAAACGGCTCTATATTTTTCGCGAAAAACGATTAAAACTTCGATTAAAATCGATTCGTAAATTTCGTTTTTTGTGATATTTCTCCGATAGCATTGTTCGTTACGTTTTCCATTTTCATGTTTCATATCAAACAAATGTTTGTTTTCTCATTCAATTTTCATATTTCCTCGCCTTATTTCGATCGGAAATAAGCATCTAAGGTAAGGTGTCTTAAAAAAATTATCTGGAGGTTGATTCTGCTAAATAATAGTAGGTACAATATGGATGCGATGTGCAGTTTTGACTAATAATACAACATACTATTCTCGTGAAAATTCCAAAATTATGTTACATATTGCATCTAGATTCTAGACAATATTAAGACAGCTGCATGTAATTTAATGAAAATACATTATTTAGCCCGGCCGCACATTATACGACATTTCTGATCAGAAACAGTTGAACGTCCGCGCTGTCTCTTACGTGTTGTACAAGAGCTGAGTGAGCTCGAACTCGCCGGAAGGATATTTCGGATAATGAGCGGGGTGGCGATCCGGCGGAATTCAAATGTTTCTGATCAGAATTCGGACAATGTGCGGCCGGGCTTAAAATAGTAATTTTGATAACAGATTGCATTATCAAATGGTAGTAGTATGTAATCATTGTTTAATTGGCAATAGAAGAGATTTTAAGTTGTGTACGAACCAAAAATAAAGTTTTTTTTTGGAAAATTGGAAAACCTAGTCTCACAAAACAAACATCTGCCTACCCTCAAAAACTTTTACACATGTCACTAAAGTATAAATTAAATTTCTTGACCCCAATCCCCATACAATAATAATCTGAAATTAAAACATAACATTTACATAATCAGCCTACTTTATATATTATTTCATATTACGAAATATTTGCAACGTGAAAGTATAACAAAGAGGCGTAGAAAGTATTTATGGTTTACTTATATGTAGCGCAGAATCTAGGCTATGTTGTCAAAATATTATGCAGACATGCAAATATTGTAAAGAGAAAATTCTCAGAATTTTTCATAGACAAAGTTTCTTAGGGCCTGTTTCAACACTTCCTGATAAGTGCCAGATAGTCTATCCGCAACTTAACATGACAGATAAAGTATGGAGAATCTGTCAAATAAGTTGTGGATAGCCTATCCGGCACTTTATCAGGAAGTGGTGAAACGGACCCAGACTTTTTTCCTTAGCCTACAATCTACATTGTCCCAGTGCTGGGCAAAGTCCCTAAGGTCTCTGGTTATGCTCGCTCCTGCGCCACCGCTGGGCGCTGGCTGGTCTTGCTAGGACTATTGAAGTTGAATGAACCCGAATTTAAATATTTAATATTTTTTGTCATTGAAGGTAGAAAATTAAAAAATCCTTGTTAACGAATCACGTAGCGAGAGCGTGATATTCCCATCCGTCCCTACCTATATAAAGAGCAGTTTTTGTCATCGCGGGTTCAGTCCGGTTCAGTTAGTAACGAACAATCAACGTTAACGAATCTATGTTGCACCGCGCCTCGGAGTGAAATTATCACCGTTACTCTGCGCGATAACTCAGAACTACTTAAATTCCGCCAAGTGTGAAAAATCTGTATCAAGCAAAGAAGAATTATTGAGGGCCCTCTGAAGCTAGTTGAAGAACCAAAAAGGTTAGTGAAAGCTGCTCTAAATCCTTTCTTTATTCCCGAAATACAGTCCACTAAATTTTGTAACTTACAAATGGTATTAGAGCTACCATTTTTTCTGGTCCATTCGAACCGCATTATTCGTTAAATATCAGCTGTAGCCTGTATGCTACTTTCCGCTACTTTCTGCTCCGTAATTGTCCCTTTGTTCAAATTTAAATTTTATTCTGTAACTGTCACGTAAATAATTATTGTCCCGTCCCGTCACTATCCTACTCCCGCTAATCTCGCTAAATCGAACATAAGATTTGTCTTGTTCGTTTCCAGATTTAAATTGTGCATAGGAAAAAATTTACTATTTTATAAATATTTCATCCGCATAATATTTTATTTCACTGCAATTACTAGGTGTTTGTGCAATCGCTGTGCTAGGTAACTGAAATATCTTCTCCGATAGATAGATATTTCATTTTATTTTAACCCGCATTACTTGGACGGCATTTGTAACGAATCCCTAAATTAATTCGGTAACCGCTGTGAATTTTTTCCATCCGCCATTTCATACAGCGTCACGGAGTTCAAATTTGAACGACGCGGCCGCGCGCGTAACCGTCAAATTGTACCTACGAGTTACGACAAACGGGCAGTAGTTAGGCAGTTGCATTTTATTTAATATTTATACAGTTATTTTTCACATAGGCATTTAAGTAGTATATTATCATCCCGCATTTTATTTTTTCTTTTTATTATATTAATAAGTATTTATTACTACGTATTATATTTATTTTATCGATCGTATATAATTACTTATTAGTTATTACCGCATCGCATCGCATCATCGCATCGCATCGCATTCATCATTTTATTATTATCGCCGCATCATATTTTACTTTATTATATTAACGTTGATTTAAGTGGGAGAGCCAAGCTTCGGCACGAGTGGGCAGGCTCATCCGGTGAAAGACCACAGCCTCACAGAATACCGGCGTTAAATAGTGCTTGCACTGTGTTTCGTCGAGTGAGTGAGGTTTCCGGACGCCCAAAGGGAGGAAACGCACCTGCAACTCCTCTAGGATTGCAGATAGTTCCCTCTCATATTATATTTGTGTAGGTGTATGTAGTATATTTATATAGAATATTTTATGTATGTATATTTTAAATATTTAGTGCATATATATTTTATTTAAATTTTAACTGCAGCTGCCTACCTACCTACCCGCGCCCCGCATTCTGAGGTACCTACCTACGTCATTTACAAATTTTAACCGCCTTTGAAAGTAACAAAGAAATTTTATAACCGCTTTTGTGCTTTAGAATTTATACCTACATTGTAATTTGTAAATCGTAAATCGGTAACGTACATTATTTCGAACTTTAAAATTAAAACATTGTTTCATAATTAATTAAAATTAGTCTTGCTTTGATTTAGTTGCCTACTTAATTTTTCTTTCAAAATGGTTAAACCGGGCAAGAGGAAGTCTAGTAAATCTTTTGAAAAAGATAATATTTCCGATACCGATAAAAATCAATTAACATTGTATTCGGTAAAGCGCGATGTTTTATTTAAGCGTATGCAAAATATTCTTGAGCTTGCCCATAAAACCGAGACAGATACTCGACAAGTCAGAGCTTTTAGAACTAGCGCGTTGAATATTGAAACTATGCGTTCGGATTACCAAAATGTTTTGGAGGCATTTAATTTATTGCAAATGCAGATAGATCCGAATGCTAGTATTGATTACGATTCCTGGTCAGATTTCGAGGAGATGTATTGTTACATTAAACAGGTTTTGTTGGACACGGAATCGAAGCCGACGTCAACTGGGTCCGCGTCGTCATTTTCGACACGACCTCGGACCCATTTACCCCCAATAGACCTTATGTCTTTCAATGGGGACATCAAAACTTGGCCTCTGTTCTACCAACAATTTAAAAGCATAATTCACGATAACGAGTCGCTTACTGACAGTGAACGTGTGTTTTATCTGGTAGGTAAACTAACCGGGAATGCCGCTTCCGTATGCGTAGGCCTTGCGCCGACCGCGCAAAATTATCCAATTATTTGGAAAGCTTTGTTACAAAAGTATGACGATCAGCGGTCGCTCGCTAGTTCATACCTAAATCAACTATTACGTTTCAGACCGCTATCCAGTACGAGTTCGAGCGGACTCGAATCATTTATCAATAATTTTAATTCTTCGGTGGAAGCGCTTAGGCAACTACAAATCGAGAACTTAACAGATTTCATTTTGTTACATTTAGCCCTTCAGAAATTAGATTCAGAAACAGTGAGATTATTCGAACATACTTATAGGAAGGAAAAGTTTCCAACCTATGAAAATTTAATTGAGTTCGTAAAGGAAAATAGCAAAGTGATTTCGCGCACTACCTGTGCATTAACACAGAAGTCTAATATTGATAATCAACCGCAGCGGGGAAATATAACCGCGTCTACTTCTCGGAGTTTAACTAAATCGTTTGTCGGTAAGAAAATGTCCGACGTACAGCGCGTCAATCCGCCGACTTTAAAGTCCGCGGACAATTGTGTACTTTGTAATGCTAATTTACATGACAATATGTACTCGTGTGCTTCGTTCATGAAGCTTACGCCGCGGGAAAGATTTAGTTTTATAAAGCAGAAGTCGTTTTGTAATAATTGTTTAAGCGTAAAACATAAAACATTTTCATGTACGTCGAAAAATACATGCAAATATTGTAATTCGAACCATCATTCGCTTTTACATTTCAATGTAAATAAAACGGGCAACCACTTGGCCATGGTGTCGATCGAAAATAATTCTAATCACAGTAATAACGACTCTGTGACACCTACAAATAAGGTCGATAATGGTTTGCAGTATCGCGATGTATTAGATCCACAGGCAGCAAGTTCGAGTTTATGCAACTTATCATTTAAAGGTAATTCCGGATATAATACAACGGCTTTACTGGCCACAGCGAAAATACGAATTATCGATAAATTAAATCGCGTTCATTATGTAAGATGCTTGATCGATGCGGGCTCCCAGAGTGATTACGTAACTCATTCCCTTTGTAAACGCCTATCTTTATCAGTTCGTAAACAAGATCGTTTTTCTGAAGTACAGGGAATAGGAGGCATTACGCAAAAAATAATAGGGATGACTGAATTCAGTTTTGCTTCGAGATTTATTAACGACAGTCGTCGCTATACCGCACAGCCATTGGTCGTTGAACATATTACATCACATTTGCCCGATTCGAAAATTGATACGACGGCAATGAGTCATATCAGAAAACTGCAATTAGCCGATGATGAATTTGAACACCCAGGGCCTATAGATATGCTTTTAGGTGTAAATATTTATTGTGATATTTTATTATCAAATAAAATTAAAGGTTCAAGGCCTGATATGCCGTGCGCGATCGAAACCGCGTTAGGCTATATTTTGATGGGGACCGCTCCAGTGGTCTCACTAAATCCCGCGCCGCCGCGTACTACATGCGCGTTCTCGACGGAGCCACTTCATAAAGTCGTTGAGAAGTTTTGGGCTACCGAAGAGTTACCATCGCGGAAATATTTAAGTCCCGATGATCAAAAATGCGAAGATATTTATACTTCTACTACTGTCCGCCGCGAAGACGGCAGTTACGTTGTTGATCTTCCCTTTAAAGAAAATCCTAGCAAGTTAGGTAATTCTTATATAACCGCTAAAAATCGTTTCTTTTTGTTAGAAAAAAGGTTTGCACGAGACCCCGAGTTAAAAATAAAATACGATGATATAATTCGCGAGTATTTAACCTCCGGTATTTTAAGTCGTGCTGCGCCTAACGAGGGAGTCTCATCGCAGGGATTTTTTCTAGCGCATCATCCAGTTGTCCGTAATGACAAAAGCACTACTAAAGTCCGCCCCGTTTTGGACGGCAGCGCTAAAACAGATACCGGGTTGTCACTTAATGACATTTTACATACCGGGTGTAATTTACAGTCAAACATATTTGATATTCTACTAAATGTGCGAGTATTTCGTATTGCATTTTTTTCTGATGTAAAACAAATGTATCTTTCCATTCATGCCAACCCATTACACTGTAAATATCAACGTATCTTATACCGCTTCGAACCTAGTGAACCGCTTCAGATATATTCATTTAACCGCGTTACATTTGGTCTTAGATGTTCACCATATCTCGCACTACGTACATTACGTCAGTTGGCTGTCGACGAGCGCCACAGATGGCCTGAGGCAGCCAGCGTGTTAGAGCGAGATAGCTATATGGATGACCTGGCTTCTTCTGCTTCTTCGGTGGAAGAAGCAGCTAAGATAGCCGGGGATCTTATAGCACTTCTCAAGGCAGGCGGGTTCGAATTAGTGAAATGGGCTTCTAATTCTCATGAATTACTTGAACAAATTCCCGAGTCTCATCGGCAACCCAGAACCGTATCTTTTGATAATGACAGTGTATTTAAGGTATTAGGTTTACGTTGGCTGTCGACAAAGGATAGCTTTGTGTTCGACATTAATAATCCTCCGACAACATGCACCAAGCGCGCCATACTTTCTACTACCGCACGTTTATATGATGTGCTAGGATTGGTAGGGCCTGTTATTTTATATGCTAAACTTATTATTAAAGAGCTTTGGCTTCTCAACATCGATTGGGACGAAAGGCCGCCCCAGCATATCGTAGAGCGTTGGCAACAATATTTAAATCAATTACCAATAATTTCACGTATATCGTTTAATCGTTATCTAGGAGTGGAAGTTGGTTCGGAGGTATCTATTGTCGGTTTTTCGGACGCTAGCGAAGCCGCGTACGGTTGCGTGATATACCTACACGTTGTAAACAATAATGAAGCACCGATCGTCTCGCTATTATGTTCAAAATCGCGAGTCGCTTCAGCTAAACCAAAAATAACACTCGCGCGCTTAGAATTAAATGGAATATTATTGCTTTCCCGACTTTTAAAGGAAGTGTACTGTACGATTTCAAAAAGGCATAAAATAAAAAACGTTTTTATGTTTTCGGATTCGGAAGTCGCTCTGTGTTGGTCGGTGTCGTCACCACACAGGTTCGATACTTATGTCGCCAACCGTATTTCACAGATTCAATCAAACGTATCGACAAATGATTTATATCATGTTGCCGGTGCGGATAATCCCGGGGACTTAATAAGTAGAGGCATGGAGCCAAAACTATTCATAAACAATAAACTGTGGTTTTCCGGGCCAGTCTGGTTATCGCAGCCTATAGATAGGTGGCCGCTAGTTAAGTTTGTACCTAATCGTATTGCGTTGCCGGAACAAAAAACCAAGGTACATGTATCCGCGAAAGCCGGTGACGTGGAGCACCCGTTATTAGTCTTAGCAAAACGCTGTTCTACCTGGAATAAATTACTTAGATCCGTTGTGTATATTTTGCGTTTTACGAGACGCCTTACGCGTAATGATATTATAACGGCTGAGGATTTATCTGTTGCAGAAGATAAAATAATTAGAGCGCTGCAAACTGTTTACTTTTCTGAAGATTTAAAAAATATTCTGAATGGTAAAAAATGTTCGATTAAGTTACAGAAATTATTTCCTTTTGTGGCAGACGGTATATTGCGGGTTGGGGGTCGTTTGACAAACTCATCTTTAGAATATTCGTCAAAATATCCTATTATTTTGCCTAAACAAGATCATATAGTAAAATTACTCATTGATCATTATCACCGCGAAAACTTTCATGCAGGGCCGCAGCTCCTTGTTAGTATTTTAAAAACTAAATACTGGATCATTTCAGCTAGACGAGTAGTTCGACAAATAACGCAAAAATGTAATAGTTGTTTTAGGGCCAATCCTAAGGCAACGTTTCCACTGATGTCAGATCTTCCTAAGTGCCGCTTAGAACAATCCAAAGCATTTTTCCACACTGGAACGGACCTTTGTGGCCCATTAAAAATAACACCTTATCGAAGGCGAGGTATTCAGAGTATAAAAGCATATATTTGCATTTTTGTATGTTTAGTCACAAAGGCTGTACACATTGAGTTGATTTCCTATTTAACATGTGCTAATTTCGTTGACGCGTTTAAACGATTTATATCGCGCCGTGGCCCGTGTGCGTATCTGTATTCTGATAACGGGACCAATTTTGTTGCATCGAAAACGTATTTCAATGAATTACACGAGTTTCTAAAATCCGATGACTATTATCAGGCATTCGGTAATGAACTTGCAAAACATCGTATTACGTGGAAAATGAATCCGCCTACGGCTAGCCATTTTGGTGGTATATGGGAAGCCAATATAAAAAGTGCTAAGTCACTATTGTTTCGAACGATCGGGAAGCAAGTTCTTACGTTCGAGGAGATGACAACTGTCCTCACTCAGATCGAGGCGATATTAAACAGTCGCCCGTTGTATGTTCTGAGCTCTGACCCGTCCGAGCCTCTGTCCCTAACGCCTGCTCATTTTTTGTTTAACTCCCCGTTGGAGCGGTTACCAGCGGCGGATTTGTCCAAGGAAAACCCTAATTTGCTATCACGTTTTTCGTTAATGGACTCGCTAGTCCAATCGTATTGGAAAAGATTTAAAGCGGAATATTTACATAATTTGCAACAGCGCGAGAAATGGAATACTCCATCTAATCCAGTGGCGATTGGTACGGTAGTAATATTAAACGTGGATAACGCTCCGCCCTTGCAATGGCCTTTGGGGATCGTTACAAATGTCTATCCGGGGAAGGACGGTGTTACCCGAGTAGCAGAGATAAAAACAAAGAGTGGGACATACAAACGCCCGATAGTACGACTTTGCCCGCTACCGACTCAATAACTCAATTTGTTTTATAATCTTTAATTTAGTGATTAATTAGTTGTTTAAGTTGTAATAATAAATAGTATAATCCCGTGAAAACGGTACTTAGATTTAGAGGTTCGGTTACGGTAAAGGTTGTTAATTTTCAATAACTTTACTTCATAGTAAGCGATTGCACCCGCACTTGTAATTGTTAAGTTGAGCTTTATAGCTCTATTCTGACTGCTCTTGAAGGGGTCCCTTCAAAGGGGGGGGGAAATGAATGAACCCGAATTTAAATATTTAATATTTTTTGTCATTGAAGGTAGAAAATTAAAAAATCCTTGTTAACGAATCACGTAGCGAGAGCGTGATATTCCCATCCGTCCCTACCTATATAAAGAGCAGTTTTTGTCATCGCGGGTTCAGTCCGGTTCAGTTAGTAACGAACAATCAACGTTAACGAATCTATGTTGCACCGCGCCTCGGAGTGAAATTATCACCGTTACTCTGCGCGATAACTCAGAACTACTTAAATTCCGCCAAGTGTGAAAAATCTGTATCAAGCAAAGAAGAATTATTGAGGGCCCTCTGAAGCTAGTTGAAGAACCAAAAAGGTTAGTGAAAGCTGCTCTAAATCCTTTCTTTATTCCCGAAATACAGTCCACTAAATTTTGTAACTTACAAATGGTATTAGAGCTACCAGAAGTAAAATCACCAACCAGTGCTAGCTAGCATAGCTTTTCTCTACAATCTTGGTCGTCAATTCGTTTTCTGCCTTAATTTTTCCCGCCATGAAATTATTCTCTATGTATTACTTTTACCATTTAAGCGAGTAGCGGCTATGGTTGACTAGTCAAGAATACTAGTTTAGTTTTTAAGGTTCCGTACCCAAAGGGTAAAAACAGGACCATATTACGAAGACTTCGATGTCTGTCTGTCTCCAGGCTGTATCTTAAGAACCGCTATAGCTAGACTTCTGAAATGTTCACAGATTGTGTATATCTGCTGCCACTACAAGTTACAACAACAAATACTAAAAATAAAATAAAATAAATATATGTAGGTATGGAAGCCCCCCTTGGCTTCCATACCTACAACAAACGTGATTTTTTTGCTATTTTTTGCTCGATAATAATAATTTTATTTGGCCAAATATAGGCACTTGAAATATTCACAGAATACTCAGTTGTATTTATACTTTAATAATTAATAATAAAATAAAATTAAATAATTAAGGGGGGCTCAAATACAAAAATCAAATTGGGCTATTTTTGCTCTATAACGGTACGGAATCTTTCGTGCGTTCGTAGAGATTCATTAAAAATTTCTGACTCGTAACGCCGCGCTGTGACGATGATTCTTCTGACAAATCCTCTCATGTCACAAGCCAGTCTCAGTAGGGGGTATATTTATGCCCCAGTCAAGGTCTGCAGCGCATCCGCACGGGGTGACGCCAGAAGACCTCGTCTTTTCCTGATTCTTGTGAATCAAACGCCCTTGGCAAAACGAATAATTAGTGATGTAACGATGTATCGCGATTATCGAATATCGTGATATGGATTTATCATTTTCATTATACAAGGCCTATCGAGTCTTAAGGTGACGCCATGTTAAAGTAAAAAACCGTGTTGGATGTGTTTTAGATTGCTTGTTTTCTATGCGAGGCTGGCCCGGCCTCTCATAGAAAACAAGCAATGGAACTGCAAAAAATGGAAAGGGCGTAGCGACAAAATGGTTTTTGTCGCGTAATTTAAAAACCATAAATAAATTTCATATAAGCTATGGACAAATTAATGTGTATACTAGAACCAATTTATGTACAAATTTTGGAAGCTTATATCACTCTCCTCTGTTGGCAAAATAGGAATCCCTTTTTTTACAGAGGTCTTTTTGATTGATTATTCTGTGTTATAAAAGTTGACCAATCGTGTTATGCTATGGGTAATTCAAAGACAAAGACATGATGAATACTGACAGTGAACTTTAATTTCTTAGCCTTAGTCATTGCTGAGAAAAATGGACATCGCTACAGCCAAATTATCAAGGCGTCACCTTAACACGTGTGGCCGAGTATAAGTAAGAAAAGTAGCACCTTAAGACATGATATAATTATTCAGAAATGAGTAAAAAACTGAACTAGGGCACAGAATATATTATATTAGTAGATTAGGGGTGCTGAAACGGTCCTCATAGATTTTCCAATCAAAACCAATGCTGTTTCCACTTAGGCCAAAACTATACATCATGCAAAGGTTTTGAACAGACTTTGGGGACATAGAGCATTGTCGTCGCAAGCGTCAATGTTTTGACATGACGAGTCGCTAACCAGTTATGTCACAAACATTTTGTAATATCTAACTTCGTTGTCAAAATTATCGAATGCAAGTAACCATTTTGCTTATTCGATTAAACCAATCAGTAAAATCGATACCAGTTATTCGTCATGGTACAGCACTACACATAATTGATGTACATCTTATAACGTTGGCGCAAGTCGTGTTGAGGGCGCTCACTACATATTTTACGACATATAAATAATTTTATGTTTTATCAACAATCTGCCCCGATGTTTAGCGTTTCCTATAAAACATCAGTTCCTTGCCAAGTGCAATTCTGGTTTGCTTTTTGCAACTCCAATAAAATGGGGAAAATTGACGAGGAAAAGTCGATTGTGTAATTTCTTCTCGTAATCAAACTGTTATGTGACTGTTGCTAATGCTTGAAACGAATGGAGAATTGCATCAAGATCAGCAAAATTGTCACCAATTCCCGTTCGAATTATCGACCATTCCCTGGGATTCAAAAACTAATGCGTTATGGGGTATTATATAATCTGTGTTCTACATCTGTCATGATCAAAAATCTTAATGTCAATTGTCAACGAACACTTGACACTTCCTCTTGAGTCTTTACTGTATGTCAAAGTAATATATTGTAATAAAGTGAAAATAAACGCTGTTATCCAAAAATAGACTTTTAATCATAAAGAACAAACTATAACATGGGGAACCTCCGTAAAGGTGCTGCAAACTGGTGTCGGTAATTCGAAGCTTGCTCTTGTATTTACTTGACCTGCGCTGCTATTCCAGCACGTTCTCTATTGGTCAACGCTGAGCACGTGCAAGCGCTTATTGGCTGGGAGTAGAGACGTTCTCAAATTACACGTTGTAACTTGTTAGGTCCCAAAATAAATTACATGAGATGATGACGTCAATCAATAATGAGAGATATTACGTCTTATTAGAAAGAAATTAGGGATATTCCACAGACAAAGAATCACCTACAGCTTAATTTATATTCTCTCATACCATTTGAACTCACGTTTAAGAATATTGCTTAAAAGGATCTTAGGGTCCTACTGAATATTTATAAGCTACAGACTGCAATCTGCGTGTATGCAGTCTCGTTCTTATAAAACTACTTATACCTGCCAAAAATTGGGATGAAACGTTTGTTAGACGTCGAGTATAAGTATATTGCCGATCAACAAGATTCGAAATGGATGATAGGCTCCGTATAACAGAATCGACGTAGATTTAACGGATGCAGGCGCGCATGTCGGCGTGTAAATCGATAGGCATGTTGGACCTACCACAATATTAATGCGCGTGTACCCAGCCACAGTTCGCCCGAGGTCAATTTGTATTGGGAATTTCAATTAATTATATTGAACATACCAGCTAAGCATAGTATGCAAATTATGTAATATAAACTTGACAAGTTACTGTAATAACGTAAAATGCGACTGTAATCTATGCGTAAAGACAAAATTAATTGATAAATCAACGTACAGGCTTAAAGCCCTTACAATATTATTATTGTACTAAAAATAAATTGCATCTCAATGTTGATAAATGTCAAACTATATCCTTTTCTAGAAAAAAAAACTATCTTTGTTTAGCTATTCCCTGTTTGGTAACACTCTTAAGCGTGTCGATGAAGTTAAAATTCTGTTAGGGCCTAAAGCATAAAGATCCTTTCAGGTATCTCAAATCCTATGCATACGTGGCAGAAACAGCAGCAATGCTTTTTGGTCGAAGCCTCAGTGGATGCAAGACGTATCCTTCTTAATTGGAACATCAGAAACTGAATAACGCTTTAGTTTCATTACAACTGTATAACTGTCAAAAGCAGTAATCTTTTTATGGCAACACATTAACAATTTAAGACCTAAGGTGACGTAACGCCTAAGAGACGTTTTTTATATGGGCACTAGAAAGTTCCCTGTTATGAACAATACCATTAAAGGAGTCTCATAAATGCCCACGTACATATTTTGTATAATGTTACGTAACTAAGAGAAAGACAAAAGAAGATCCAATATAATAGTAGTAATTGAGCAGTCAATATAAAATCAGATATGATTTGGCAATATGATGAGGGAATATCACACCTTCCTATAAACCTATTAATGAAAGCATTAATGTAGTGCCAGCACGATCTCTTCAAGGAAGAAAACGGTTTCTTTCTACGGAAGAATTAATCACGCGATGTGACATATCGACGAAAAAATCTGTACCCAGTTCTAATCATTTGCATTTTTACTGTAGCCATTCTTCTAAAAGTCCGAATGCTGAATTCAAATGGGTCGCCAAGAAAGAATTCCTTCAGGATCATGCCAAAGACTTGTAATCGTAGATGCTCTTTAAGAAAACGCTAAGTGCAAAATTTTTCACAGCATTCTAGAACCTTGGAGTATGGACGTTTGTCTACCACCTATTCACCAAAAAAGTGTATAAAAGGCTCTAAAATCTGCAAATCTCCGATCAAATTCGGCCTCGGCGTAACGTGAACAAACGCTGGCGATTGTATTACATAAAGAGGCATTGTTCTCAGCAACGTTGGCGGTTCCAAGCAGAATGATTATAAAAAGACATATAACAGTTTAGAGGTCGCAACTGTTACCTAGGCAACGGCGCAACCTGTTGCTTAGATCAGAAACATGGGCTAACATAAACGTACATATTATGTTATGACGCGAGGCAAAAGGCATGATAAAAAATTGGGGGTTCTTAGGGGTCATTTCAAATCCTGATTTTCTAAATCTTTGGTTATAAATGGAAAATTAAATAACACATGTAGCAGAAGACTTGGTAACAGAAAGTAAATCCAACTAAAACGTTAAACCAAATTATGTAACAAATTCTGAAATCCTTTTTAAGGATTCGCCATCGTTGGTTGGGAAAAGCCATTGTCCAGTTTTATTAAGTCCAAATGTATATGGAGAAATCCCAAGTGACTCAGCTGCATTGTTTTTGAATAAACTACAATCCAGTACTTTAGATCTAAGCTGTGACCTAGATCGCGTTTGTTGTTTGTAGCGCCATCTGTGTTGCACTACAGTAAGCGCGACAGTTAACTATTGACTGTAAAAGTTCATGAAACTATTACTAGATGGCGCTAGCCAGCAAACTTTTTAAAAAATTTGTTTTAAAAAAATATGTATTTGAAAATATTTAATAATGAGTATTTTAAAACAATTTTATTAACCTAATAGTTATAATAAAAAAAAACATTCGCAAATATGTATTAATATAATAATTATTGTCTGTCCGTTGATAACGTTATCAGTTGCTCAATAGTAGTTGTTTAACAACAAAATAGTAGGTAGAATAGTAAAATCCACGTGGTCTCACTCACTCGTAGTATCGTAGTAGTTTGATTATACCTACTCTCCGTTCAGTCGCTCTAAAATAGATATTCGCTGAATAATATTAATAATATTATCTATATTAATAATATTTATATTATGCTTATTTTATGAAACGTAAAATGTTAAATTTTAAATTTTAAAATGTAAATTATCTTAAGGCCCCGTTTCCACTGACGCGGAGCGGAGCGGAGAGGAGCTTAGCGGTGCCGAATTGACCAATCACCATGCTTGAAATCTTCGCTCCGCTTCGCTGTCATTCCGCTGGAATAGCACGATTGGTCAATTCGGGCACCTCTAAGCTCCTCTCCGCTCCGCTCCGCGTCAGTGGAAACGCGTCCTTAGCGTTCCTTCGGGTTACGGGTACATGACAAATAAATGTTGGCCGATTCAAAGACATCAAACACTAAATTTCATTTTAATCGGTCCAGCCGCTTCGGAAGACAACCACTGCAATACTATTTCAAATATAGGTTCTTCCAGTATGTAGGTAACATAGAGGAAATTGATTCCTAGGCACTAGGCAGTTGACAAACCAACTTCATTTGGTCGGATTATATCAATAACATTGAATTTGGTCAATTAAGGGCCTGTTGCACAACTTCCTGATAAAGTGCCGGATGGGCTAATCACAACTTTTTTGACAGATTCTCCAATCTCCATACTCTATCTGTCAAGTTAAGTGGTGGATAGGCACTTATCAGGAAGTGGTGAAAGAGGCCCTCAATGTTATTGTGATCTGTCGGCTGGGTTTGACGTAACGCGACCAAACTATAACGTAGGTCCCCCATCTGCCTAGGAATCAACTTCTTTGATAGTACATGTAGGGAAAACCCATAATATGAAATTCAAAACCAGACATCAATTTTCCTCCCAAAATTTTCTGTGTCTGAAAGGAATTAGGAACATATAATGCAACTTTAAAAATAAGATTTTATTTAATTTAAAAATAAACGGAGATCTAAAATGTAATGTATTTTTTTAACTTCGGTGTCCAAGTCCGGACTCCGGGTTATATAGTTAGAATTCTGGAACTTATATTCTAAAATCTACATTATATGTAGATCGCAAATTAAATATCTACAGTAAGTGCTGCGTTCCTGGAACTCTACAAAATTACAAAAGTATGACCATTTGCTAAACATTGTATTGTACCGTACCATTCAGTGAAAATTTACAGCATTTTTGAAGGAAATCTCAAATCTTAATATCAAAAAGATACAATAATTATCGAACCCCACCTGGCAACAGTATAAATGATAAGCAATATAAATGCTTATTAACAGCAATAAAAATGATAAGCAATTACTATTTGTGAAATTACTATATTTCGTAAAGATAAGATTTAATAGTAAACGATAAAATTACAATAGGTACACAAAATATGCGTTAAATACTGCTAACCAAATTATCTGAAACTGATAATAATCACGTGCCGAAATATTGCAAGTCATAATATAGCAAAATATCTTTTATGTACTTTAAGTCCAACATGAACAGTCGGCCAGACCAAGGGATTACAGAAAGGGCAAGAGTAAAATCTTTACAGGACGATGGTAACCCTTTTTTCCGGGAGATTGGGCATCGATCGGGGTACGTAGGATTCTCCAAACAAAGCTGGGTCTACCCACTAGAACTCATCAATGAGTTCTAGTGGGTAGACCCAGCTTTGTTTGGAGACCCAGCTCCACTGGCCAATGACCTAAGGCTAAGCTGCGAGAACGATGAAACTCACCACAAAGATAATTCCAACATAGGTTGGGAGCTAACTGATAGGGTCACGGTTGTGTATTCCGCGTATCCCGTGACTCTGCCTAAAACGGAAAAGCAAGAACACCATTGGGGTTACGGTGGGTATATGCCCGGGCGCGGCTTTCACTACTCCCGGAGAGTCCCACGTATACCCGGTGGGCCTTCCATTGCCGGAGATGCGTAAATGCAAGGGAAAAAAAGGTTGGGAGCCATCAGCCAACATCAGGTAAACGCCAGGTCATAGTGAACAATGTGAATGCACCGATAGAAAGTGTGCAGCGAGACAACTTTCGCGACCGAATTCAAGAGAAAGTAGTCTGGGAGCCCGCGCGAATACATTATAATATCACTTATCCGCTCGGATTATCTGACACAGATGACAACACTTTCCAATATTATCCAACTGGATATTACATATTATTACAGAAGTAAACATTGCTGACCGCGATCAACCGAACTTTGCGAAGTTTTTACAAGCCCAAGTAGCTCACAGGTTAAAATGATTCGTTCATGATTAAGGTTAATTTTTTATGATTGTTTTTCAAAAGTCATGCGAATTGAAGATAAGTGGACAATTAATATGCTCAGTGTCTTATGCCTTTCACTACATTGCATTGCAATTGGGGTGAGGATAAACAATGTGAAATGTGTAATATGTTGAGCAAAAATCGTGACAAAACGTTGACGTGTCATTTAATAGCTACAGCTTAACGTGAGCCTAAACTATGACTTTGCATGTGTGTTAACTTTTGTAACTGTAAAGTAGCAAGGAAATAGTAAACAAGACTTTGAACACAGGTCGTGGGGTCGTGGCGTGATATCTGTAAAAAATATTAAGTGTCAATGTCACTTGGAACACGGAAAAACAATGACAGCATCAGTCATCACTATGACGCGGACATAGGTCGCCGACACGAGGCAATGCCTGTCAATTTAATGGCAATAACCGAATGTAAACTTTAAAGAACTGATAAAAAGCTAGCCTATGTGCACTGTGCAGTTCTGCGCTGTGTAACTTTCAATCCAGTTTTTTATTGCCCTTCTTACACCATTCAAGTCTCTAATACAAGTAATACGGTCTCTCCACTACCACGGAACTAATAATCTATTAAGAACGTGTATATAGGCCGGGCATATGATTAGCCATGATCGACGTCGGTTGTGCATGCCATAGGACATAGACAGTTCTGCAATCATGGTTGACTTGCCACCATCATAGTTATATCAAAGAGGTGGTTTGACATATTCTATTACAGATAATCTGGGCATATGATTCTTCTCATGCAGATGTACAGATCCTGTACTGATGTTTTGGCAGAAAAATATGACTTGAAAACATTTCTTTCCCAATGTAGAGAACGATGGATGATGACGAATCATTCGGTCTTTCACCTCGTATTATGATTAGCCATGATCGACGTCGGTTGTGCATGCCATAGGGCATAGACAGTTCTGCAATCATGGTTGACTTGGCACCATCATAGTTATATCAAAAAGGTGGTTTGACATATTCTATTACAGATAATCTGGGCATATGATTCTTCTCATGCAGATGTACAGATCCTGTACTGATGTTTTGGCAGAAAAATATGACTTGAAAACATTTCTTTCCCAATGTAGAGAACGATGGATGATGACGAATCATTCGGTCTTTCACCTCGTATTATGATTCAAAACGCCAACATCCAAATAGCATAACGGTTCTGTTCAAATGTTTTTGTTTTGAAATGCTAACTTTCGCGCCTGATAATTGTCGCTAACAAAAATTTTCCACGCTTTAACATCCGTGAAGTTTGTTGCCTTTCGCTTTCAGGCATTTTCTACACACATTCGCGCCAAAAATTAGCCATCGGTTATGTCCAAACGGCAAAAGACTTGCAAAAGAATAGGTCATGGAGTATGGACGTCTAGATAAATAATTAATTCTTGGGTAGTTTCAGAATTTTTCTTTCGTGTTTGTTTCGTGACTATATCACCATCTGGCAATAATGCACACGGTACAATAATCAACCGTCATCTCTCATTTACCTATAGGGTTTACATTTGACAACGGATTACGCATATCTTAGCGACTACTACCTGAAGCCAGCCGTATACATTAGCACGATATGAATGAACAATGCAAGGTCACCGGCATCTGCTGGTCATACGAATGAAGATTCCGCGTCGAAGACAGTTTCCTTGTACCGAGCGCGCATATTGAAGCGTTGTTACCACGCTGTACTGATTTCCGTGAGAAATCCTATTATAAGCTTTTTATCCGTAATTGGAATTGGACTTACGTAATTGTGGCTGCCGGAAGATCTTACTTTGGTGCTTTTACACTTCCATCCTCCGAAACCCGATACCGATGAATATTTTCAAAAAGTCCAGAGAACCGATTGTTACGTTACATACGGTATACGCCAGGAACCGAGGGTACAGAATTTCAAACATATCAGAGACCTCTGATTCATCAGGATGATCTCCCTCTATTCGATGTGAGAATCGTTTGTAAGGTTGTCCCGGTCTAAACGCCTCTTTATATTTCTTCTTTACATTCGACCCTAAAAACGCTGCATACAGGCACACAACATGACCTAAAACTAAAACTGCATCTCAACATTCAAGCGGTCCAACCACGTGGTCTACCACGGACGTTCTTGAGAAATCAGTTATTATGTATAATTCAATTGTATTACGTTAATAGTTATAGAAAAGGAGGCAAAATAAGTATCAGTTTCCTTCCTTTACTTTTTCCTTCTGTGTAAACTATTGGGAATATTTTATATTAATTTAAGATTAAAGTTGCCAGCGTTTATACTTGGCACATCATCTTATATTAGTCATTTCGTTTGCCATTCCTCGAATTTTTTTGATAGCCGTCGTTAGGTACCTAGATACTTTGGGCCGAACGAGTCAAGATTATCTTTAATTTTGAAAAACGAAACCAAGAAGCTACCACTGAATACAAAATAATATGTATTTCCTCAGGTTGAATCACCAAAACAAAATATTAAATAATAGATCGTGAACAAAACAAAGATCATATAATATTATCTATCTAATAGAAGCAAAACATAACACCGAAAAGGCAAATAAATGAGTTCGCGTGGATGACCGGTTTTATTGAGTTGTTAATTAATTTCTACTAATGTATAATACCGTTATCGATCTGCCTAGCGGTAAAAACGATACTTCATTATTAATTCATTAATCAAATTAATAAAAACATACTTGCGGTTTTGAAGGAAAAGCAAAAAATCACGCGCACAATAGTTTTATATTGTAACCTATTTTCACAGGAATCAAATATGCGACATCACAACAAATGCATAATCGAAAGTTTTGTTTTAGGGGGAGATCAGTATAAACTCTAAGGCCAAGAAATCAGCTTGCACGCTGCAAGCAGATTTATTGGAAGAAGAGTTTACTCAACCACTAGTGCATAGCTTTTTGCCTTTCCAAAAACCCTATGACCCGGGTGGGTCATTAAATTGTTTGTACCAAATACGGACCCTATGACTCTTCCGTAGTTTTTGTGTGGGCCTCGTCCATAAGGAAACGTTCAACATTTTTGTACGGGACATGAATCATCAATGAGTCTGGCACGTCTCATACGTCACGCTGTGCCTGTAGACAAGTGGCGAAACGCTAACGCTAACTCTAGCGTTACAAAATGTATGCGATTTGACATAAGTCATCGCTTCGCTAGCGAATACTAATGTCAAATCCCATACATTTTGTAACGTTAGCGTTAGCGTTAGCGTTTTGCCACTTGTCTACAGGCACTGATCTCAGGTGAATACCATAGACCATAGACGTAGACCATAATATTATTATTTATATTTCGCCTATGTGTATAGGCGATTAAGGAATCACAGAAACCTTAGAATGGATTGCGCTCAAAACAGAAAGAAGTAAATTGGAATTTCGACAGAGAAGTAGGTTATGCTGAAAAGCAAAGATTTAACCCAAACAAAAGTTTGAAGCAAATTTTTCTCCAACGGCAATAAAAAAACTTTTTTGACAAACCAGTCTTTTAAGTGTATCTAAAGTTTTCCTACAGGGAAGACGTTTAAAATTATCTTGCTACTGAAACGAATTTATATTTTTTTGTTTTGAGGAAGAGAACCGAATACTAAAATTTTAAATAGAAGAAATAATAAACTTTAATGACATGTACAACCATTAAATTTGAAATTTGCGCTTTGAAACATGAATAGTTTAGCGTAAAGTAAAAAAAAATTAAATAATATAATAAGATAGAGGTATACTTGTTATATTATCTGCCTAGACAAAATATTTGTAGGAATTGATATTCGTAGCACTAATAACCATATAATCCACACCTAAATCCTAGTCCTTCTAAAAGAAATAGGACAACCTATAAAGAGAATCCTGAAAGAAATAGCTCACAGATAGCATAAGCAATGCGATACTATGATGACCTCTGTGTGAATCGTGGCCCGTGGGATTATCATGTATGATCATTTATCAGTAATATTATACTATGTCATGCACTATTGAAGGCTGATAACAGACCTTTGACGACCTCTGTGGCTCAGTGGATAGCACGTTGGTAGCTTAAGCCGGAGGTCGCGGGTTCGAATCCCGCCGACGGAACAAAAAGTTTTCAAAGTTCCTGGGTCATGGATGTGTATTAAATATATTTATCATATGATAAAAATCTTAAATATATGTATAGTATAAAAGTATTAAATATATTTCCGTTGTCTGGTACCTGTAACACAAGTCCTTCAGGTACTTAGCATGGGGCCAGACTGACGTGATGTGAAGCGTCCATAGATATTATTATTATTATTATTATAGATATAATATAGTTGCTGTTATATTATTAAACTTAATACATTGCATTAAAGTTACAAAAATGGGGCATATGTATTAAGTATGCAATGTATCAAAGAAATGAAAGCATGGCTATGTTATAAGGATTTAAACGGCCCATTCACATTCATACTACTGAATTTCCTGTGTTGCCAGGATCGAGAGCGATAACCAACCAAAGAAAACCCTCTGATGTGATCTCCGAGGTGCCTGAAAGACAAAGCTTGTCAAGTTTTGTGTGATGTGTGTTCAAAGTCTTAAAACTTTATGCCGCGACAGGAGTAAAAAGAAATAGGAAGATTATTCTCAAGGATATTACCAAATATTATGAAATTAAGAAAACCTAATGAAATACATGAGAGGTGTCAAGGGACACCCGGATGGAACGAAGTTATTAAAAAAAATGTCGCTACACCACACTGTTCAATGCGAGAGAGAGAGAGACAGAGAGAGAGAGAGAAACAGGCGCTACCGCACGGCTTACATACATACAACTATAGCTAAAAGTGTCGTTAGAACTTTATTAATACTTACTCTCTTATTATACTCATTATTAATACTTTAAGCAAATTGTAATGCATGATATAAAATAAGTATACATTATTATTTATTTTTTAGTTGATTTTATGATGTTGTGAATGCGGTGTTTGTCTTTAAGAAATTGATATGCGTTTTTACTGTAATCTAAAATTGATGTATTACGTGTAATAAATTGTTGACAAACCAAATTAAATAAAATAAACTTTTCGTCTTAATTTTTTCTGTCTAGTCCCCTTTCGCAACGCGCGATGTTATTGGAATGAAGTTTCATACTTAGTTCCAATAACAACGAAGGGCTTGCTAGACCCAGTAAATATACTGCTGATGAAGCTAATGCAACTCTACATCGTAACATAAGTCGTAACATCCGCAGCATATAATAACCGTTATTATGATATTATTATGATACACCTATCCATAATAGGAAATTAGATTCATAGGCTATGTAATACTACTCTATGTAGAGCTGAAGAATTTCATTCCATACGGCTATGATAGCTCTAGCAAATGCTAAACTGATGCCATCATTATTGAGGAATAACTAACCTTTGACGTGGGAGAGCCATGCTTCGGCACGAATGGGCCGGCTCGACCGGAGAAATACCACGTCCTCACAGAAAACCGGCGTGAAACAGCGCTTGCGCTGTGTTTCGCCGAGTGAGTGAGTTTACCGGAGGCCCAATCCCCTACCCTATTCCCTTCCTTACCCTCCCCTATTCCCTTTCCTTTCCATCCCCACCCTCCCCTTACCTTACCCTATTCCCTCTTAAAAGGCCGGCAACGCACCTGCAGCTCTTCTGATGCTGCGAGTGTCCATGGGCGACGGAAGTTGCTTTTCATCAGGTAACCCGTTTGCTCGTTTGCCCCCTTATTTCATAAAAAAAACTTCAATGTGTCTTTCATTGTCAAGCACAAGACTTAGTAGTGCAAACATCTTCATTTTAGGATTAATGAGCCTTTTTGTTTGTCGTCATGTCTTTTTAACGGATTTTGGCCCACCAAGTGCCACCACGCATTCCCACCATGACTGCATAATCTTGTCGTCGTGTTAGGCTACCTCTTGTAATCTAAAGGACTTATCCGTCAAACAAAGCGTGTTTGGACTTTAAATACCCAAACCTGCCTAGTCTCCAAGAGCCAGGACTTAAAAAGGCACTTTCATACAGTGTGCGACTGCCGACTAGCCTTGTGTATTATGCAAGACGCGCTGTTGCTCATATAGATAAAGACGTCATTTCCACACCTATCGTCATATCATGAAATCAATTTTCGTAACTGTAATCTTCCGATTTATCGCAACAATTGATAATGCAAGGGTTTCTCAAAACTGAAGATGCCGATGTCACCAAAGACACTGATAATAACCCTGCTGTAAGTTGCACTAATGGGAATCTATCTAAGTCTTTACCGAATACCTGTATGTTTATGTCACCTAAACCCTAATTACCTCTATGTGACATACATTCTAATAAGCATTGGTGAAAAGTGAAAACGTATTTTTCTTAAAAGTAAAATTAAAAATAATATATCCTAAAACACTGCCATACTATTATATATTCTGTGACACTGCTCTTGAGGTGACGATGTTGGCAAAACGGACACAAGATACGTATTGTTATTAAGTTAAAATATTTCCTCCTACACCTAAAAACTTAAAGATCCAGTGCACTAAACGATGACGTCACAGCAAACAAGACAATTAGCACACGAACAGCACACACAAATGTGTTAGCGCTGTAACTTCCTACACACGATGATGCGGTAATCGACTTCGGGTTCCGTGATCAAGGCCCACTTACAGTCGGGGTTAAAGTTAATCTTTGACAAATTATATTAAATTTAAAAGTAATATGTAGTTGCCTAGAAACTGAGATGAGTAACGAAGTAGAGATTTGAATATTCAAATGATTCTAACAGTTCTAGAATAAATTTTCTAGACACGAAAGTCTTACCCTGAGAAAACTTAATCGGAAACAATTTTATTGATATTATAATATTATGCTAATAAAAAAATGTTATTTTGAACTTATGTGGATCTAAGAAATAACACTTTTGTGCCAGGCTTAACTTCTATTTCTACAACAGTTAAAGATTGAAAGGTTAACCTATTGCATTTAACTAATCGTCAAAAACAAATGAAGAAATTTTAATGCTACGACCATTTACGGACTTTTTAGAGCTTAGACATTCACTTATTAATTTTCGACAGAAATCAATTAGAGTTTTGAAATTTACAAAGCAATTGCAAATTAAAACTTAAACTAGCATTAATAGCTATAGCATGAACTATGAAGGTTACTCTGTGACACTATATTATACTCCATAGTCTACATCTAAATGTGATCCTATGCTATATTCACAGAAAGCTGATTACACGGCATAATGGTGGTGTCACTGCAAAAATCTTATTAACAATCAGGTGCCATGCAAGGGCCTTCTCCCTCCATTGCGTTACGTCGTCGAAACTGAATAACGCAAAAACTGAGATACTCTTGTAACCATAGAAACTGCTAATAACCAGTCAGAATCCAGATTTTGGACGGTTTATCGGGAGCTGCTGAAGTCTGTAACATGTAACATCTACCTGTAGCTTCACGTCAGTCATTTCATGACATTATGCCACATTTTAATGGAAAGACAGACAGGAGGTAAAGTGGTCAGGTAATGGCTCCCACACAAATCTGCGAATTTGCATCGCATCGCATCGAAATGTCATTTTTAGTATGAGCTTTATCGCTGATTCTTGCGATGCGATGCGAATTCGCAGTTTTGTGTGGGAGCCCTAAATGACGCGCTGTCACAATCAACGCAACGCCTGTTATGTGGCATACAATGCGTTATGGCCCCTCTACAACAGTGGCCAGCGCTGGCCCATCGAATGGCGCATGCGATGGTGATGCAATGGTCGCAACGCCTCTACATGATGGCCGTGTTCAGTTGTGATCTAAGCGTCGTTCAAGATGGACGTGTAAGCATCAGCCATTGCGGCAATGCAAAACGTGCATTTTTAATAATTTATGACTTTACCAGATGACCCGGTGAACTTCGTATCACCTCCCTCCTAATATGAACCTTCTTTTGAATTCTACAAATAATTATTTGGAGATTAAAATTAAAATAATGGTTTATGGTAGTGATGATGATGACAATGATGAATGTAATAATAGCATAATATGCTTTCTGTTCTTAAAACAACGCAGAAACTCCCAAAGTCTAAACTTGTATCTTTGAAAAGTCAGGAGTTATATAATATTGTAAAGTTTCAATAAAATCCGTTCAGTAGTTTTGAGTAAAAGAGTAACAAACATCAAAAACTAATTATAGCTTCATTATCATTCATTATAAGACCGCGTACCTACTCGTCAATTTGAATGAAATTCGTAAATTGTAATACGAATTACGACGTCCTCACTCGACCGCGGTCAAGCGACGACTGTCGTATCGCCAACGTGTAGAGGCGTACCGCCATCGCTGGGCCATCATCCTTTGATGTGCGGCCGAAAAACCGACACCGCCGCCATTCCACGGCCATCGCTGGCGCCATCGGCCATCCTACGCCACTACGCCCTCCCCACGCTGGCCCATCTTGTAGAGCGGCCATTATGGCGTTCGAGTTCGCGTTCCGACGACGCACCGCAAGGAAACAACGTGGCTTCGCTCTAACAAGGAACTGTTTCGTGTTGTAACTGTTATCAGTACTGACGCAACCGCCAACCGCTATCTGACACTGAGATTTTTTTATTACTGATAATGGGAGAAGCAACAAATATATGCGCAGTTACATTTTTAATTGTAGACTTTGAGGAAAATAATTACCGAATTTATGTAATTATTGAATAAGAAATCTCAAAACAAAAAACTTCCAATCAGTCATCATAATCAGATAATATCATCCTTGAGATGATGTCACAGATGGATTTCTTTTCGATAAAAACAGAGGCGTGCTTAAATAACTTATAATTAGTTATTTATCATATGAGTTGTGTCCGTGTTACATAATATATGTATTTTTGTCTTACAACGCATGGTAGCCTAGCATGGACGCTTACGGATGAACTAATTTTGGTCTAGTTTTTAATAACTGACGAAAAAATCGAAATAGTTGACCTAGTTATTAATAAAATAAGTAAGGAATTATTACTTGTTTGTAACTGAGGTTATCAATTCTTCATCATCAGCATAATTAGCTCTCTAACTGCTTGACTTACAGTCAAATCAAGTTTGTGTTGTACAATTATTAATTTCGGGTAGATGATATTATTCTCGTAATATTTTTTGTAACCGTAGAATAATAACAAAAACTTCGAGTTAAAATGTCGTGTGTAAAATTATAATCTCGTGAATATTTAAATATATACTCGTAAGATATAAAATATGCAATTTTATGCTTGCATCTATACTAATATTATAATTCTGAAGAATTTGTTTGTTTGAACGCGCTAATCTCAGGAACTACTGGTCCGATTTGAAAAATTCTTTCAGTGTTATATAGCCCATATATCGAGGAAGGCTATAGGCTATAGGTATATAACATCAAGTTGTGGCTTTTATGAGCGAAGAAACAGAGGAAAATGTGAAAAAAAGCGGGGAAAATTATAATCTGAGAGCTTCCGTTGCATGCGCTGCAATAACGGTCCAAGATACCCAAAAAATATGTATGAAAGAATTATTCCTCTTTAAATGATCTAAAAAAAATGTCCATGATAGTACAATATGTCTATCTTTTAAGATTAACTCACAATAATCGATTTATCTATAAGTACTTATAACATAACATGTCCTGACTGACTGATTCATCATAGCTGAGCAAAAACTGTTTAAAGGCCGTCACAGACTTAGCTATAATATATATTAATATACCGTACTAAACACACTGAGACCAGAAATATATATTATAGCTGAGTGTATGGTCACGCGAAAATTGTATAGAAAATATATTATAGTAATATGCCTAGCTATAAATATATTAATATTTATTATAGCTAAGTCTGTGACGGGCTTAAAGGTCACAGCCACGAAATTTGGTGAATAGGGTTGTTTTATTAAAAAGACACCCACCAAGAAATGAATTTTGGAAATTCTACCCCCAAGGGGGTGAAATTGGGGTTGAAAGTTTGAATGAAAGTCCGTCAGTTCTTAAGTTAGAAACATGAAACTTTATTTTTGGGCTGCTGATTAAAAATGAATTGATACGTATTTAAGTATTTCTAGAAATTTAACCCCCAAGAGGGTGAAATAGGGGTTGAAAGTTTCAATGAAAGTCCGTCATTTCTTGAGTTAAAAACATGAAAATTATTTTTGGGCTACTGCTTAAAACAAAAAGATACTTATTTAAGCATTTCTGGAAAGCCTAACCTGAAAGTTTGAATGAGAGACTGCAATTTCTTGAGTAAAACTATCCATCTTTGTTATTATACTATGTTAACGCGGACGAAGTCGCGGGCAACAGCTAGTGTATTATAAATGGTTTGCAAAACAAGTTTTATATTTGTATGCGATAAACTAATAAATTACTTACCATAGTACACAGACAGGGCATTTTAAGGATCTGTTGTATCCATATTTAAAATAATGTAGACTAACATAGCTCGGTCGCACTCGCGTAAAAATCAGAAATTAGGCCATTGACATATCGCTGTCTCTTCTATGCATACACGTAATTCTAAAAACATTTATTGTTTTTATTGTAGGTAGGTGGTAAACCCTTTATGAGTGAAAGTCTCAAAGAAAGATCCTGGGATCAACTATATAATATTCAGTCAGGCTGAAGGTTGGTTGGTCCGCTGTATTCTCAAGAGATAACTTGATATGAATCAAAACACTGTATCTACAAGTCTAGTTCTCTATGCATTTAAGCAAACGATCCAGCCACAAATAAGCAAATGATCTAGCGCCACACACCGCGATCTATACTTAGCGTCGCGTGCGCAGACCCGCTCGCCTCGACCGCACGTAACGATGCTATTGTCAGACCTGGCTCATCCATGATCTAGGTACTAAGAGAATAACCTCTATCGTAATAAGTGGATCTTCACAAAATCAGTTAAAGAAATGTGTGTAAAAAGGCCTGAGGACATACATGTAGCAGAAATAATCGCAAAAAAATGTCCCAGTTATCCAGGGTCCTAGGGAATCAGTTCTCTCAAATATGGACGATTTAAGTCTTGATTTGAAGAAGGTGTAGTGCCACTGCCTATGCACTACCAACGCCTTTTTAGGCGTTATTCAAAATACTGCACACGACATGCAAACTTTGACAGTGCATGAAATCAATTAAGTCATAAGTTCATAACTCATAAAGGCCGTCACAGACTTAGCTATAATATATATTAATATGTTTATAGCTAGGCATATTACTATTTATATTTTCTATACAATTTTCGCGTGACCACACACTCAGCTATAATATATATTTCTGGTCTCAGTGTGTTTAGTACGGTATATTAATATATATTATAGCTAAGTCTGTGACGACCTTAAGTCATAACACTGAAAATTTTTATTGAGTAAAAAGTAAAAACTAAAAATTATTGAGTCAAGATTGCAATAAAATTCGCAAAATCGAAATTGTATTATGTCATTGTTTAGTCACACATGAACTTCGTTACTGACCATGAACACAGTAAAAAACAATGGCAGACTTGTTGCTACAATAATAAGAGCATTATGCAACGGACGTTAGATAATTATAATTCTGATAGAAGTCTGGCGGCGTATCAGAGTGAGTATTGAGAACAAGACTTCTTACAAAGTGTTAGGTTTTACAATATGGAGGTTTTCTAGATCTTGATATCTGCTTCTATGTTAGGATTTGAAGGCACATAAGCAGATGTTAAAAACGTAGAAGGAAAGTTTAAAATCATACATTAATCACTTTTGCAATGAAGTATCAAAGTCGGAAAAAGAAAGGCCACCCAAGACAGTTTTGCTCTTGATGACAGGAAAAATTAACGCTGCTACGCATTACTAACGGTTAGCATTGTGAAAGTCCTTACGGTGACATCTAACAACTAGGAAAGTCCAAGAACAAATAATAATAATTATTAGAAGAAATATTTTCGATTAACAACTTGTCAGACAGATTATCGAATGCAAATTATCTTAGGGTGAATTGCACCAGAAGCGTAGTTAAAGTTAAGGTTAAGGTTATCGTCAAATATGGCGACTTTTGCTAGGGATTTGACAGTTCATTTCACATTTTGTTATGGTTAAAGTTATAGTTAAAGTAGGTTGGTGCAACTCATTAAGTATTTATGTTGGATTAAACGAGTAAAATGAGATATCTGCTGAAGGGTACCCTTCAGCAGATATCTCAATGTTGAAGTGCTAAGAACAATGCCAGATTCTTCGCCGTGAAGATGTTACTCGGTATAGCCGATGAAGCATACTGACTACGACCGTGACCGCGTCCTCGGAATCGGCCAACCAAATCTCTCAACACTTCCTTGAGTTCGATCCAACTGGTTTGGTACTGGCTAATATTATAATGCGAAAATATTGTTTGCATTGAATAAGCTCAAAAAGTTCAGGACCGATTTTAATGAATTTTAGTAGAGAAATAGAGTAGACTACAGGTAAGGACATAGGCTACTTTTTATCGCCAAAATGTACGTTGTCTACACAAAATCTATTCCCGCGCGCGAGCACAACTATATAAATTCAGAACATTACAATGCAAATATTTTGGCAGCGTCTCGTAAAAATTCTAACGGTCTGACTTTAGGAGGTCCTCACTCTACGGTCTTTAACCCACGCGAATCAAGTTTTCAATTGAAAACAGACACTTTAAATAGCAGGAGCCAGTTCATGAAATGCTAATTATGTATACTCGACACATAAAAATATCACCAACATTTTCCTGTCGCGCGTATGTTGTAAATTATTATTTAATTCAATATTTTGTTAAAAACATTAAAATAAATTAAAATGCGCAAAATAATAATTTATTAAAAGGACATTAAAGACTAATATTAGAAAATTGTTTATATGCGTTAGACGTGACAAAATTTAAGAATAAATAATACAGGATGCAATTATACCTTCCTGCCAAATTTTAATATATTGATCCTTGTTAAAAATAACAAAAACTGGGCAGTTCTGGAAATATTACATACATAGGTACGCGTCGAATTGATAACCTCCTTTTTTTGAAGTCGGTTAAAAATATTATCGGTTAAAGATTTTAAATGGGACAAAATATGTCAGTTAAAAAAATATAACCAATTTTTTTTTGGTTAAATGGACTCTTCTAATGATACCTAAGCCCTGGAAAAAATTTGGCAGGAAGGGTTAATTGCACCCTGTATATCGTGTCCTATTTTTTTATTTAAAAAAAAATGTTTCAAAATCAAACAAAACGTCATGCTACACGTTGAATAGGCTGTTTTCTTTCGTTTAAGATAAAAGATGAACGTAATTTGATAAAACTTATCTAACAAAATCTTAAAAACATCAAAGTCCCAATGTAAACATTGAAAAAATATCTTTGAGTAATCTCACAATTTTGACGATTACTTCCTACACCTTAACACGTTGTAAATTATAATCTTCGTATTGCGTCACTGTATAAATTAAAACGTGTAAATTATGTCAATATTTACTGACATTTATTTACACGTACCAATTCTTTTATTGTGTCTTATTAATTATTATGTAGAAAAGTGTACTAATGTAAAATTTCGACCTAGTTAATATTTACTCGTTGAACATGGTCGCAGATTGTTTGGAGGTGAACGAACCAGACTATCAAGACTTTCCGGTCGCTCTATACATCATACGTCATAATGTGTCACATTTACCGATTTAGCCTAGCCGCACATTGTACGACAGTTCTGATCAGAAACAGTTGAACGTCCGCGCTATCTCTTACATTTTGTACTGAGCCGAGTGAGCTAGAACTCGCCGGAAGGATATTTCGGATAATGTGCGGGGTGGCGGTCCGGCGGAATTCAACCGTTTCTGATCAGAAAGCAGAATTCGCACAATATGCGGCCGGGCTTAAGGATTTATCGTAATCTAATGACAGAGGTTACACGATCAATTTTTCATCAATCTGATCCATCAATCTGATAGACGAAATATTGATGGTTATGAAAAAGTCCATATTAAAAAAATTATCAATCCATCAATCCGTGGGTTAGACGATCAATTTTTCGTCAATCTGGATCGGATTGATGGATCAGATTGATTGATTTTTCATCAATCTGATCCATCTATGTATATTCTATCCTGTAAAGATTGACGAAAAATTTATCGTCTAACGCACGGATTGATGGATTGATCATTTTTTAATATGTACTTTTTTATAACCATCAATATTCCGTCAATCAGATTGATGAAAAATTGACCGTATAACCTCTGCCATAGTGGGAAATTGTGCAAATATAAATATGGCGGAGTTGAGGAAATATCCCGCTAAACTTCACCGCACGGACATTAGGTTTGAACTCGGGTCATTTACTTTAAGTTCGCCCAATTTTATGAGCATTTTATGTCCAAAATGTTTTAAGCAAAAACCGGTTCGGATCTGAATGATCTGATAAGTACCACGCCTCCACAGAAAATTGGAAATCAAACGCATTTCTAACATCAGACGGTGGCACCTTATCTTTGACTTATTAGGGACTTCCCTACGGACTTCCACACAAAACTGCGAATTTACATCGCATCGTAATGTCATTTTTATTATGAAATTTGTCGCAGATATTTGCGATGCGATGCGAATTCGCAGTTATGTGTGGGAACTGGGAGCCCAAGGGACTCCTAGTCATCGATGCTTCGGTAATTTCACTACAGAAGGTCAACCCAAGGTGTACACTATCTCAAACGAAAACAGCACATTTGAGTAGTCGATCAGTCGATTACATCTTTAAACTCTGATCAAAGCTCGGTTTTCCAAATACTTCCTCCCCCAATAATAATAGGGGTTTACAGTTATTTAATCCATTATCCAGTGCTGGATTCCTACTTGAATAATGCACTGGCATGCATGCCCTGGAATGAAATTCAGTGCCAGTGCTCGTGTACTAAGTAGCAATCGCTGGATTGGATTACTGGATTGTAATAATGTAAACCGGTCATTAAACCTATATTTGACTAGACTCTAGATTCTAGAATCTAGACCACGGGATCAACATCCTTCGTACACAAAAGTCAGTCTAAACAACGCTTAACGTCCATATTCATGTAAGCATCGTCACGGATTAAATATTGCACGGCTAACGGTCCGCGGCCGATTTTACACTTGTTTGTTTGGAGGTTACAAAGTTTTGAAATATTAGTAGTTTCATGTTGTAGCAGAAGAAAAAAGTAAAAAAAATTCAGCAATTATTTTCAATTTTACACTGCAGACTGGGATAAAAATTTGCGTTTGGCGCCATCTAGTGGTCTGGATATGATGCAAAAATATTTCTTACAAGATAGTATTGCAATTATAATAGTATTGTGATGTGTGCATTGTGTAGTAAGTAGCATAGTGTAAATATTAAAGTTGCAGAGCCTTTGACTTATAAGTTATAACTTTAAAATATAATATAGGTTGAGCCGTGAAAAACCCGGGAGCATCATAAATGTCATCTGATCCAATTATCACAGTATGGGTAAGCCATGACAAATTGCAAATTATTCTAATGGTTATTAGATTTTTCATGTCCAAAGTGGTATTTTGAACCAAACTTTGAGACGATCCATAAAAACATACAAATTAGATATTTTAATGTGAATTTTCCTGATGTATTTCATGGATATGACCTTAGTGGTTTACATGCAAATCCTGATCTAAAACACTGCCTCTTTTTAAAATGAGATCTTTTCATATATAAACTAGATAATGAGGATAAGAACAATGGGAAATAATGTTTTAGTGATTCAAAAGTGTAGAATCATTTTATAATCATCCTATTTTCACAAGACGTGTAAGTATATTGCTTTGCAATTTTAGCAGTATTTTAGATGACAAAATTAAAAATTGCAGGAGTGGCTGAACAGTATTGTAAGTAAGCGCAATCACAACTTGGCGACAATTTTGTATCTTTAGAAATATAAAATGTTATTTTAAAATATTTAATTAACAATTACAGCGTAATATTCAGGTATTAAAATTGTTTTAAATTCAAGATATAGCGATCATCTTAAGTCACAAAAAACTAAATATAAAAAGAATCGCTTTTATTTCTGAGGAAAACATAATATTTTTATGACACCGTGCACGTTAAATGACAACCTTGCAGACTTGTACAGTCTGTGGGTATTTCATCATCCTTTAAATTGTATTTTTATGTAAATACTTAAGTACTTACTTGATACATAAAAATTTAAAGTTTTCGAAACATACACGTAATGCAGATATTCATCTAAAACGAATCATCTGAATCTAACAAGACCGAACATACAACAATCCTAGCTTGGCAGTAGATAAAGTAACAGAAACTATCCTTACTAAGCGCAAACTAATACTTATTTTTTTCTATCCCCTAAACTGCAACTCACAAATTGGTTTTCTGACCAAAACATTAAACAGTCAACCGTTTCTATAACGCTATTAAAAAGATAGCCTTAGATTTCGGGCATTAGCAAAGCACCCTTAAGCGCGCTAAAGCCTAACTTTTTCATAACCCTAAATAGCTTGCATCTTCCTTACCAAGAAACTCCATGGAATAAACGCGAAGATGGGCAGCAATTACTGGCCATAACTCTCACTGACTAGGTCAAGTTTTGAGGCCAGCCAATTAGACGTACAAGGAGCGATGTACCGTATATTGATGGCTCATTACTCATACAGTTAAGGAGAATCTTGATTTAAGTCACGTTTAAGTTTAAGTAGACTTTTAAACAAATTTAATCAGTGATATTTTTAAAACATTCATTTAAAGAAACATTATTTCGATAGTAATTTCTATAATAGTTTTATTAGACATCAGATTTTTAGGGTAATAGTGACCTATGTTAAAACCTATAAAACATGATAAAATTTCTGTAATATAATGCAAGTAACAAGTTTTGGGTTGATGATAAAATATTGAGCTAATGACGAAAATTCCTACTATGATATACTATGATTGAATCATGCAAACTGCTTATGGTGAGACGATAATATTTGTGGATGAGATGGTACAAATTTTGACTATACTATAACGAAAAGTTTTGAATAAAGACTCGCTTATTTTCACCAACCCCTAACGCCAATTACTATCTTTAGCAGGACATTAGATCATCAATATTTTATCTCTCGAAACAAAAACGTTTGACTGAGTGTAGCATAAGTTGCTTTCCTCAGCACTTAGGTGATAGAAGAGAACAGAAGTCGGTGAAATCTTATGAGATAGTTACTCTCGGTGGCCACTGGCCGCTAGGGGCTTATTAACGCTAATGGTTGGTGAAAACTAGCATCGAATATAAAACAATTCTCCAGAACAACATAATAATCATCAAAATTTGTAAATAAATCACTCCAAAGAGCGAAAAAGTGTGCATGAAAACACGTAACAAAATATTCTAGAAGAATCAATGTTTCAGTTGGCCTTCGGGCCTTCGACCGACGGACCTCCAAATTACACATAACAGTAAGAGACAAAAACATACAAGGTCTTTATCAAAGCGTGGCTTCCTCGTGGCCGATTAATTATGTGGCGAAACGCTCGAATATCGCTGGCCAGAACAGTGTTATCATAAAACAATAAAAGGCCTATGTAGCCTGACATAAATATATAAATAAAAAAATACTATTGGAAAAAGCAGAGGGTGCTTAAGTACGAGTATAAAAAGAGGTATTTTAGTTGTAACACTTTCTTTTTTTTTTGGAATTGGAAAAATCAGGGGGTGCTTAAGCAAGAATGACTTGTGTTTATATTTGAGAGTTCTTACGACAGTGTGCACTGTGCAACATTTAGCTATGTATTGGCAAATAAATATATCCATACTCTTAAATGCGACAGTGTCGTCTACTATGAAATACAGTCTGTGTGTCTGTTTGTCTTCCTGTCTCATGTCTGCTGTCTGAAACCTCTTGCACCTCTCGCTGAACCGATTTTGACGAAATTGGGTATGAAGATACTTTGAGTGCGGGAAAGGACATGGGATAGTTTAATACCGTACGGTTTGGAGATATGTGGTTAAAAAATAATCAGTTTAAGACTGGCCGAAAACAAAAAATCGAAAGCGAAAAAACTGGATTCTGGTCCGATATTCGGGGGTCATCGCCGAAATAATTGAGAAAGCGACTCCTTATTACGTAAAGGTTATGAAACTGTTACTTAATTCGTGTTTATTAATCGCTTTGTTAGAGACGTTGTATAAACCTCTCGGGCCGGCCGGCAGGAAATGCAACCGGAGAAATTGATACCGGAATAATGCTACCGTTACATAACGCTATCTTGTTCTATTCCGCGTAGAAGGAGAGAGACATGCAATATTCCCACCGGCCAACCTTACACCCTGATTTTACTAATTTAACACAACAATAATGCAGCTAAGTTCCCATGCAACAAATATGAGAAAACTATTTTTCTGTTTAATAGAAAATGGACTGCATCGACCAAGGAACAAAGCCGCATTGATGTTGCATTAAATAGTAGACTCGAGGCATTAAAGTCCAATTCACGTAATTTTGCAGTTTGGTTCCAAAATCATGGTATCGCATCTACATGCGACTGAGTTGACACTGTAACCAAACTGAAAATTAAACTTTACGTGAATTGGTACTGTACTAACTGAAAAACGCGTAACTTTTCCTTGTACGCGTTACGCATAACAATGGTATATTTTCTTATGAAATTACACAATGACTGATTAATATGAAACACTGATTATCATTTGATGATTAATAAAAACGTACCATTGTTAACGCTAAAGGAGATAATAATAGAAGAAAAGATTTCATGGCAAAAATCGGCGACTCTACATTTATGATTTTGCAACTTTAGGGCATAGATTTGCCAATAAACAAAATTAAAAAAGTTCTTTATTCAAAAATTGATAGAAGTTCTCATTTCAAGAAAAAACGTTAAGGCAAAAAAAAATGTAGAGCCACCAGTGGTGCTTTGATTAGTCACAATAACACTTCAAGACACTTACCATCACACGTCGCAGCCATAAACTTCCCGTTGGCGGAGAAGTCCACGTTGAGGACGGTCCCAGGGTGACCCTTGAGATTCTTGTACATCCAAGGGTGGTTGAAGTCCGTTTTGCCCTTCCATGGCGCGCGCTTCTTGTTTTTCGCGCTCGTTCGCGTCTCGGCCGGTTTCTTTTCAGGCTGGCTGGCTGGAACGCCTGGAATTCGAATTTTGAATATTTCAAATTTTTTTTTTATAATTTCAATATTTTTGGCAGCGATATGAGTTTTAAAAGCCGGCGTTTCGATAAAATTTTACTTTAAAAGGAAGAGCTTTTATAATAATAATCATACTGTGGTTTGGATGTATTTACTATTTTCTATTGACTATTGCTTAGTTAAATAGTTAAAAATCCTTAATTTCTTTAACTTGTCGTGGTCAAATACTTACATTCTCTACATAGGAGAAAAAAATTAATATATTATATAAGTAGTTAGGTAATCGAAACATTTTTTTTCATTACATAGAGTGAAATAAAATATTATTTCAATGATGGATATCCACTGATATTATATTGAACGTCTTACATAATATCGGTAAATTGGCAAACGATTTTTTTTATTAAGTAGAAAAATAATATTTAATAATAAGTCATTTATTTAATCATTTATACGACCTACAATAGTATATCAGAGGTATGCGGGTGCCCTAAATTGATGAACGAATTATAATTTTTGGCACACAGCTAAGTATGTCCTTGATAAATGATAAGGATATGGTCTACTTTTTATCCCGGTTACTTATCGTAGGAAATACGCGGGCTATATCTTATCGTCTATATTGGTTTTTATGCTTTAAACCGTGTCTATTAAATAAAAAAAAAACAATTGAAGACTTATTTAGGTACAGATCATGTTTGTCTCGCTTTCGAACTATTTTTTATCGTTCTGGTCAGTCGTGGTTCTGACTAAAATCTGTCCCCCTCGCGCTTGCACGATGCGTATGAGACAGACACCTGAACCGTGATTCGAGGTTCAAGAATAGGACACCTATGAGAGGTTCGATTCTCATTTCCCGAGTAATCGCTCGCTTCTTGGCTGTATCACAAACAGCCATGCACTAGGCACTAGGCCTTTAGAGGCAATTCGCTGGCAGGGTCGCGGTCGTGTATACGCGTATCTCGTGGCTCTGCCTAAAGCGGATAGTAGGAACACTCGTTGGGGTTTTAGTGGGTATGCCCTGGCGCAGCGTTCACCGCCCTGGGGAGTCCCACATACCCCAGTAGCCATCCCCAGACCGCCGGAGATGCGTCATCCCCAACGATAAAAAAAGGCTGTATCACTTGGGGTGCGTGCAGTCTGGGCCTAACAGCTATGCACTAGTGCCTTTAGGGGCATTCGCTGGCAGGGTCGCGGTTGTGTATCCCGCGTATCCCGTGGCTCTGCCTAAAGCGGATAGTAAGGAACACTCGTTGGAGTTTTAGTGGGTATATCCCCAACGATAATAAAGCAAGCGAGTGAGTCAGCCTGCGATCGAAGCGCTACAGGCTACTCCAGTTTGAGAATGAAGAGGGTCTGGTCCTGGTTCTTATTTCCAGGAACTGTACCGGATACCTAATCAGGTTCTTACTTCTGAGTAACATCGCCAGCGATTAAAATGCTGTATAGCATTACAATGGGTTTAGCTTCATAAAGTTACAAAATACAATTAATGTACCTTACAAACCGATTTGCAATATTGTCTGAACCTCTTTGTTTAGGTAAATAGCAAAATGACTGTACAACACAGAGAAATTAAGTTAGCTGTTTCTACAGAGTTTTCTTTTAACGAGTAAACTTCTGCACGTTTTAATTTCCTAAATAGGGGATAGAACGAAAAAATTAAGTATGTACTATAACAAAGCTACAGATTTTCTATATATTATAATCGAATATAACAGCGTTTCCCAACCTGTGGTCCAGTATATGTATGGGGGTCCGCGGTGTCATCTCTGGACCATACATAATCGGAATTTTTAGGTGTTTGTTTTATAAAAAATCTATTATGTATATCTGTGAAAACTGTGGCTGATTTCCAAGGGGGGCTTGTGGCGAAAAAAAGTTAAGAAACACTGGAATATAAAGTAAGATAACGTCATATTTTGTAAGCTGAGTTTCGCATCTAAGGTTATATTCCTTACACCTAACTTTCACTGCAGCGTCGTGACTACACTCCACTCTAAAATCGTAAAAGTATGCTAAATATTATTATGATTACACACAAAATGGAAAGCTAAAACACAATTTTCCTAACTTCTACTTTTTAGATATTCTGATTTAGCGGAAAAATATTGTTCTGTAAGATTTTTTTAGTATCTATTATGTATATTGTTACTTATTAGATTTTACACGAAACTTCGTTGTGATGAAAGGATTATCGAAAGTTGCGCGGAAAATCGTGAAATGTAAGTATTTTCCAGGTCTCATTTTCTTGTCAAATGTCATAAAAATCGGCGCAGCCATACGAGCTGACCTTGATGAAATGAGGAAGTGATAGACAGACACATTTTGGCATTCGAATAATATTGAAAATTTGTTTTACATTACTTGTAAAAGTTTTTTAGTAAAGTTGAAGTGAGGTGAGATTCATTCTTAAGTATTCAGCAATTATTCAATTACTTATTTAGGTTTTTAGCTAAGAAACGAAGATCACAAGACAAATCAGTTTAAATTGTTTTTATGGAGCAACTGGTCTTTGCTCAATATGAAACAAAAATTGTATGTTTAGATTTTAGAATTATAATACAACTAAAATAATTATTATAAGTACCTTATAATATTTAAAGATGTTTATATTAATAACACATTAAAATGTGTCAGTTAATAATGATATCTAACTTAATTCTTCGATCATGGATTCTTACAAATCTAGTTGCAGATTTTCAGTCCCGGTAGAGGACTGGCATAGTTGTACACCAGAAAAATATCTTGTCCTGATAAACTCAGTGTGGTTTTTGCGGCAAGATCTCTTGTATATAATATTTATAATATAAGTTTTGTATGTATTGAACAAAATAAATAAATAAAATAAAATGTTCCTGTTCGATAACAGATTTTCTGTACAAACACACAGATAACATTAAGTACAACATAATATTATTAATAATATGGCTATTGTTCGATGATGATAATATTTATTATTTTGAACACCTGAAATATCATAACAATGAGTGTGTGTAATTAAATGAAAGTAAACCATGGTATAGTTTAGTCAGGTGCTAGGAAATGTGTCATGATGTTAAAACTCTTGTTGTCTTGTAATTTTTTACAAGAATTCTTGAATAATTATTATAGTAAATAATAATAAATCAAGAATTGTAGACTTTTGACTAGCAATAACGTACAGCAATGGCAAATAAATGTCTAGCAATTTTTACAACATATTTGCAAAGGCATGCTCTTCTTCAAAAGGAAGTCCTAGCTTTTTAACCCCCGACCAAAAAGAGGGGTGTTATAAGTTTGACGTGTCTGTCTGTCTGTCTGTCTGTCTGTCTGTCTGTCTGTCTGTCTGTGGCATCGTAGCATCCAAACGGGTGGACCGATTTTGATCTAGTTTTTTTTGTTTGAAAGCTGACATGACGGTGAGTGTTCTTAGCTATAGTTCATCATCATCAGCCTGCTCATTGCTGAAATATCACGGAATACCTGGTTCGTGATAGGACGATTAGCAACTTGCAGTCGTTTGATGGGTTTTAAAATATTTGCATCCTGGTTCGAGACACTTATGAATATATACACATTATTGGAAAGTTGGCGGGGGTTTTTTTAAATTTCTTAATTTAATTTTATAACTTTTATAACATCATGATTTAAATATTATTTGTTAAAACTGAGAATATTGAATTATAGGAATCCTGCAACAATGGTTCAGAGTTCAGACATTTATTACAGTGAAGAAAATTGTAACTAAAATAATATTCTACATAAAGCAATTTAAACTTTCTTTTAAATCTATTTATGTTCAAATGAATAAAAATTTTATTTATCTTTATGAAAAATATGTATTTATTTAATAAGATTTTTTATACTTAGGGCATGAAATAATTTATATATAGATAGTTGTACAATTTTATAGTGTTAACTGTTAAGGGCATAGTTTACGTCATATATTATGATTCTACGTCTTCCTGTGTAGGTTAGGAGGTGTGGTTTGATGGATATTTAGAGATTTCTCATTTTTTAAATAATATTGAGAAGAGGCATAAACCGAAATAATATTATAAATATTGGCACACTTACAATTATTATATTAAGTAATTATATTTGCGACTAGAAATTCATAAATAGACTTGAAATTTTACAATTTTCCGGCGATGGTTAATGCTTTTATTAGCAATGCAAAATAATACATATAGTTTAATAATTAATTACCAGTTACTTATAAGTTAAGTTCAAAAGCTCGAAAACTTTTCATTTTTCAAGGAATCACGCGGTCCAGAAAGTTTGCGCGGTAAATCTCTCCCGCATTGTTCAAGCAATGCAGCTACATAGCATGCTAGTTTTTAAAACAAAGAAAGAATCCCGGTTAATCCATTCATTGATTATTAATAAATTACCTGTATCAGCCGGCGTTTCATTCGTTTCCTTCTCAGTTTTCTTATTGCCGAATACATATTTTAAAATCAAATGGAGCATTAAGCAGAGCACAAAAGATATAACTCCGGCCCACATGTATACGTTTCTGTTTTCCTTCGCTTCAAATTCTCCCATTTTCACGAAACTCGTAAGCAATTTATCGATATATTATTAAAATTTAAATTACAAAAGTAATGACAATCACGCGGTAAGAAATTATCAGAACTAAAAATTGAAATGTGACATGTGCGGCACCATGCTTCGCAGTTCGCTATCACTTTGACAAATGACAGTGACAGCTGACATGTAGCAGTACCTACAGATTAAAAAACTTTGTAGTCATCACGAGTCATCACGTGAGTAAGGTCATGACATCACTCATCAGTCATCACTCATCAGTCATCGGACTCATCGGCCATCGCATACGCAAAATATACGTCGCCGATTACAGTAATAATACCTCAATGCCGATTACGCTTCGATTTTTGGAAAAGCCCAAGTGCCAAGTGCCAACATCCATACCCATTGACATTTATATAACGCCTCCGTGGTCCAGTGGTCAGAGCGTCGCTCTTGAGTCTTGACTCGGAGGTCGTGGGTTCGATTCCCGCGTTGGAAACATGTTATTTCCAAGTTTGGTTAGGATAATGCAGACTGATCACCTGATTGTCTGATAAGTAAGATGATCCATGCGTGGGATGGGCATTTAACTGGTCTTAAACTGGTCATTTAATTATACGACATAATATAGGTACTTCCGACCATGTGGTGTTGTTGTGGTGTGGTTGTTGTGTGGTTGTGACTTGTGGTACGTGTGGGTTGGCCCTAAGAATTATTTCATTAGAAACTATTGTAATGAAGAATAAAGAGATCAGAGAACCTTTCAAATGTTTTCTGAAACAAGCACGCAATTTTCTTTGGTCTGTCTCTCTGATCTGAGAATACGAGTACTGTCTCGCCAGTCGCCACTCTACTCGATAGCTATAATCAGACCCTAATCCCTATATAACTACTAGATTAGGTTATTATTTTGGCATTAACCGGCCAGAATTGGCCAATGGCCAGTTAAGTTTTATCATTAAATATGGCGTAATTTTAACCATTATGTAGTAGATGGTAGTAGGTATAGAATAATTTACTTTGTCGCGTGCCGCACAGATAACGGCCGCAGGCCGCATGCGGCCCGCGGGCCCTAATTTAACGACCATGGGTCTATACTCTATCCAATGGCAGAGGTTATACGGTTATACCGTATGTAACGATAGTTATCGGTCAATTTTTCATCAATCTGATCTATCAATCCTGTAAAGATTGACGAAAAATTGATCGTTTAACCCACGGATTGATGGATTGATAATTTTTTTTAGTGAGCGAACTCACGGAGCGGTTTCTCCCGCGCCCGCGCGTGGACGCGGGCGCGCCCTGAGTTTTGTTTTCGTTTTTTACATACAAAACGTCATGAATCTACGAAGGCTGCGGGCCCGCGACCGCGCGCGGCACAGAACAGATTTACTCCTAGCGGGCGCGCGGCGACCGCGCGCGGAGAAAACCGCGCCGTGAGTTCTTAGCCTAAACACGGTTAGTTATCCATCAGTCACAGGCCACAGCCTGCATAATTAAAGATAATATACCATTAACTTTATGGTCACAGGCCACAGCTGTCATGACCATAGACTTATAATATACTGACGTAGTCATGACTGTTGTGGTAAAACTGACAGCAAATCCTTGCCTAACCTCCGACTATGACATTGTCATAAAACGTCCAATAAAATGACAATTATAGTCCGAGATGTTTTCAAAAACAAAATAAATTATTACTTAATTAAAATAATGATGAAATAATAATTACATTTTTGTTAACAATTTCTATTGAAGACCCGATAGAAAAAATACCTTTTGGCTTGCCAAAAACGTTTTGGAACTCGGACTTTAATAATTATGTCTAGTCGCAGTTCAGCTCGCAGGTATACTAATATTATTAATTAATTTATTAATTTATTTCAGTTTTGGCCTTTGTGGAACAGGCAACAACTAAATGCGAATGAAGCTAAATATAATGTACCTATTAATTCATAAAATGAATTACATTATTTTAATTATAAATTTATAATAATAATATTATAGTGCCCCTCTGCTCAGAATATGGTGACTCTGTGGTGACTTTAGACTTGTTATTGGTAGCTTTTATTATTAATTATTATCACTACCATCTCCAGTTCCGAAATAAGCGCTTATTCCACTTTACTAAATTTAGACGACTAAATGATTTAGTAACTAAATTTAGTGAAGTGGAATAACATTTAGAAAGCTAGGATCCTAATTATTAGTGTACTAAATCGGCAAAAATGTGGCTTCTGAGTTCTGACTGACTGACTCACTAAATCAGTGTTGCCAGATGGTTTCAACCTTTTATTGTATTAAGGTCAATATAATATTATATTATGTTATACGATCTGGAATCCATTCGTAGGTAATTTCTAAAGTCTGCTGATTCCAAGTAGTTCAGAAAGTTCACGATTCATAATTTTTCGTGAAGCAAAAATTCTTTCAACCATCTTTTTCGCCTTTTATTTATTTTGATTTTCATTGAGCCAACAGCTAAGCCTATGAGAAGACCAATTTTTTGTTGCTTTGACAGAACTGGAGCCATTATACGCACTATACGTCTGGCCAAAATCGCCGCGTCGTCACAACCTGATCTCTTAGCCTGATCTCTATTCTCTAATCTGTGCAACTGATTTAGCAGTAATTAGTCTTCGTTTTAGGATTCTAATTAGAATTTCTAAATTTAGTGAAATGGAATAACAACTTAGATACGGAAATACGAATTGGGATTTCGTTTTCGATTCGATTTGATTGAAATTCAATCTGGATTTGATTTTGATTCAGTTTCGGTTTCGTTATCACTTTTAGTTGAAAAGTTAAGATAGGATCAAAACAATCGATTATTAAATATCGATTTGGCTTGGGCAGATCCAAGAAATTGGCAGATCATTGTAAACTTGCGCAGCAACTTTTCTAGAAAAATCTGATGTGACAATTTGACATTGACAATTGTTAATTGTCATTTCAGAAATCAGAAGTGCATCACGTTCAGTAAATTTTTGATTCGCAGCGTGATAAAGCGTGAAAAGAGTTTTTTTTGACGTGTTTTAAGTACTCAAAATGCCTCGTCGAGGTCGTTCAGCGAGCCCACCACCAGCACCACGACGGTAAGTGGAAAAAATGATAAAATGTTTTATGGATAGTTTGCACAGGTTATAATTTCGATATTTGTTTCTAGTGCTGCACCACCACCGAGCAATGTCCCGGCCCATGCTCCACCTTCGGCGCCTGCTCCCATGGGCGCTCAGCCCCAGCAGCCATCCCTGTTCGGTCAGATGGCCGCTACCGCTGGTGGTGTAGCCGTAGGATCGGCAGTGGTAAGTGAATTTGTTACGTAACTTAAGTGTTTTTTTTATTGTTTATTGCGTTCTCAATGGAAAGATGAAACCATATTTCTATTGCGCAACTATTTCGACTTTTCCGGAAAGTGAAAGAAATTCCAAATGAGAATTTGGCACAAGTACAAAAGAACCGCATGTTGTATTGACATTCGCTTCAAATAAAGTTAGATATTTCCATTAAAGTACAGGAACTTAATTCTTACTAAATAGTAACTTATTTGGGTTTAAAGATATTTGTTCACAAATAATGATACATTGTTCACCTTAATATTCAATATTTTACACAGGATAATGCTAATATAAGTAAAGTTAGAGTAAAAAATATGTTGTTTACACTATATTGCTATGATTAGTTTGTTTGCATATTGATTCTATAAACAGTCAATTTTCACAAATACTATTAATTAATAATAATAGTTATCATTTTCTTCAATAACTGTGATGGCAAGAAAATGAAACTTACATGAAATTTCTGGTGTCTAATTTCTTGACATTGTAAATGAAGCGTAATAAGCAATCATTACTAGTTACAAATTATTATTTTATGTGAAGTCATAAGATGTAGATATTTTGTTGTTTGTAACTTAATAGTTTTGTGTCCACAATACATTTTATTATAAAGTCACCTGCATCTAAAACAAGATGAGACCAACTACAGCTCTACCTTTATGTGTACAAGTGTCATTCTATGAAGTGCTAGCTGTCCCGGTAAACTTCGTGTTACTCTAAAACCTTCCCTGGACTTCTACGAATATTTTAAGACTAATCAGCCCAATTCGTTCAGCCGTTTTCGAGTTTTAGCATGTCTAACACATTTGAAAATCCATTTTTATATAATATATATTACATTATACGTATTATAGATATTGATAAATAGTGAAATACATCTTCAAATAACATACAACACCATTTTCAGGGTCACATGGCAGGCAGTGCTCTAACTGGTATGTTCAGCGGTGGCAGTAGCGAGCCGGCACCACAGCAACAGGCCGCCCCACCACAGGCCACCTACAACCAGCTCCAGGGACAGCCCCCCACTGGCCCCTGCGCGTGGGAGATCAAGCAGTTCCTCGAGTGCGCCCAGCAGCAACACGATCTCTCCCTGTGCGAGGGATTCAACGAAGCCCTTCGCCAATGCAAAGTCACCAACCGCATCTAAAGTGTTGACAATATTCCAATTTAATTTTTCCATTATATATTATATTTAAATATTTTTCTTTTTCTTTCAGTTAAATTCATGAATATTTATATGAATATATATTTTGACGTAATTTCAGTTTCTGTACATACTTAGTACAATGTTTAGATGTAGTATTAATTATGTTAAATTATGACGTAATATAGCCTGATGTTATTTTGTTTAGTAAAACAATAAAAAATATGTAAAAACACCAATCTTTGTTTTAATTTTTACATATTTTTACTTGTAAGTTTTAAGCAGATTTGTGCATAATTATGCATTATGCACTTTTCAAATAATTGGCAATAACAATCTATTTAAAGCGCAATATTTAAGAACTAGCGACCCGCCCCGGCTTCGCACGGGTGCAATGCTGATACTAAATACACTACAGAAAAACTGTGAACGATGTATATAAAAACATAGCGGCCCGCTCCGGTTTCGCACGGGTATAAAATATATAGCCTACGTGATTAAAATCGATTCAGTAGTTTTGATAAATTGCAATCGGTAAGCGGAAAAAATGTAATTATTTACGACATCACATTAGAAACCTCAAAAATAACAGTACTTCTCCACTATTTAATGGATGTTATTATACATATAAACCTTCCTCTTGAATCACTCTATCTATTAAAAAAAACCGCATCAAAATCCGTTGCGTAGTTTCAAAGATTTAAGCATACAAAGGGACATAGGGACAAAGAAAGCGACTTTGTTTTATACTATGTAGTGATGATGAAATCTTTTGTCCCAAGAAGCATATAAGATTTCACCATATTTTCTAGTTCTTGGAACTGTAACACTGTCTAAAAATATACTGCATATTAAATTATATATTTTTCAATCTAGATTCTAGATACGTTTTGTGTTTTACGGGTTTCTTTATGGTGACGTCTCAGCCGCGCCAAAAATAGCCATCTTATAAATAGCAAGTCATTGTATTTGTGACTATAATTATTGTTGTCTCATAAACTGTAAACAGTTCCTGGTATTCCTTAATATTTAGACAGCGAATTTAAAATTTTAGAACAGCGCGTTAGAATTTAGATAATCAGGGCGGATGCCTTGTTGCGATTCTATGACGTAAGACCGCCAGCATTTTAGGCGTAGAACTTTAGATCATGTAACAAAATGTTTGGGCTGATGGCCCTTTTCAGGCTCGCTACACGGTACACCACTGGTATCTAATTAAACAAAAGCTAACAGTCAATTGGTTAAGCATACCATAAACGCGAGGGTGTAGGGCTAGCACGAACCACTATCGAAAAAACATTCGTATCGTTATCGTAAGCATTTTGTATGGAAACTTGAGACAGGTTTGCCTGTGCTTACACTTACAGTTACGCCTGTCAGGCAAAGTTGAGGCAAGACGGACAGATAGATAATATAATACGTAACAAACACCGTACACGCTCCGGCAATACCTGAACAGTTGACCTGTTCAGGCAAACCTATTAGGTACACTCTTGCGTGTATGCTTTTAAACGCTGCGCTGATTGACTAGTTGTTAGATTTCGCTTATTAGCTAATATTATTTCTTTAATATTAATCGCCAGTCGCAGTAGACCACGTTCCAAAACGCAGCGAGCGCGTACGCCGCCGCGCGTCGTGGTGGTAACGCCGTCCGCGCCGCAGCGACGCTCGACATTCAAAGACGCGGCCGCAATGGCTGGCGGCGTAGCTGTGGGGAGTGCAGCGGTATGTTGATAATAATTATACGTGATTTATTTTAATACCCTTCTTATAATAATTACTTACAGAATCTTATGAATATGATAATATTAATACTTATTTAAATGACGAATGATAACGTTCGCGTTATTCATAACGACATCTAACGGCAAAAGCTGAAAACTGTGTACATGTTGATTGTTGTAACTTGCCAGTTCATCTGTGGTGGCTCACTTTTTAGGTCTGCTTGTATCAGGCTGGGTTCATCTAAAATAAATCGTGGATTACCTATGTTCTCTCACTACAGAGGCGGTGTGGGCGACCGCCCACGGCCTCGCGGTCTAAGGGGCCTCGCGCCCCTTGGACCCGAGGTTTTTTAGGGTTTGAGAGCTAAGATACTCAAATATTCAAAAATAAAAAGTTTTATGAATAAAAGTTCTGTTTGAATAAATTATTTCTCTCTACAAATCCGTCCTCTAGCGTCATCCATCAGGGGGCCTCGCTAAATTAATTTTAGGGGGCCTCGCAAGATAGTGGGTAGGTACATCTTGCCCACATCAAATTTAGGTCTTGCCCCGCCAGTGTCTCTCTATAATCGTATAAATTATAAATACAGACTACATGATCGTTTGTCAGAAGATGAGAAACGATCTGATCCAGATAGCTCTTATATAGCTAATTTACAGCTACTAGTACTATCATTTATCAAAACCTTTTCTCAAAGGGCCACCTCGCAGGCGAGGCTATATCAGGCATGCTCTCGGGCCGCCGACGGGAACAAGTCATGGAGTCTCTGCCTCAAGACTATCAACTGGGTACGGAACCCACCGGGCCCTGTGCCTATGAGATATCCCAGTTCCTCTCCTGTGCCACCAATAGAGACAACCTGCAAGAATGTGAGGCCTTTAACGAAGCTTTGAAAGAATGCAAGAGACGAAATAGTAAGTAGCATTATTATATCCCTTACTTAGGCCGGTATAAATAGTCAGTACTCAAAACGCATCTCGGTCTCAAGATACGGTTCAGGCTCTATGATTGGTTAGCTGTCAAAATTTAGACCAATCACAGAGCCGAACCGCGTCTTGAGAGCGGGTCGCATCTTAAGTACTGACTATTTATACGGGCCTTAAAGTGACTGTATGATAATAATAATTATGTAATAAGTAATAGACGTAATATTTAATATTATGACAATCTGAAGCAAAACACGTGGCCAGATAAAATATGGAACCGCTTCGATTGTTTCTTGGCCTCTTGGGTCATTTTGACATTGGCCTCTATTATTAATAAATAATAATACTTATGTTTTGATCACTTACGGATTTCTTTCTTCGCGTAGCACTCTTTTATTCGCGACGTTTCGGCTGCTTTCCAGCGGCCGTGATCACGGATGAACTGAGTTGACAAACGTCAAACTAACTGCAGTTGTTCAACTACCCGCAGAATAATTATTTGCGTTCCGTTCTACGCAGAATGCCCTCGCATTTAGGTATAAGAAGCGTAATCATTGCGTAAACCTATCATAAGCCCTGAAAATTATCCTTAATTTGCTAAAATATCTGTTCAATTACAAACATAACAAGGATGTTTTTTAACCCCCGACCAAAAAGAGGGGTGTTATAAGTTTGACGTGTCTGTCTGTCTGTCTGTCTGTCTGTCTGTCTGTCTGTCTGTCTGTGGCATCGTAGCATCCAAACGGGTGGACCGATTTTGATCTAGTTTTTTTTGTTTGAAAGCTGACATGACGGTGAGTGTTCTTAGCTATAGTTCATCATCATCAGCCTGCTCATTGCTGAAATATCACGGAATACCTGGTTCGTGATAGGACGATTAGCAACTTGCAGTCGTTTGATGGGTTTTAAAATATTTGCATCCTGGTTCGAGACACTTATGAATATATACACATTATTGGAAAGTTGACCTGGTGGTGCAGCATCACCTGGTAATCAATAGGATACCCAACTCCTTACCAACTTAGAGCAGAGGTTTCGTGTTTGGGCTCATTTTAATTGCGACAACCAGTAAGACGTAGATAAACAGTAAATATTTGCATGCTGCTGCTGCAGCATCACCTGGATTCTATAGGAGCCAAGCTCTGTATGAACCCAAAATGGAGGTTTCATGTTTGGGCTCATATTGATGGCCTCATCCAAGAGGACATATTTTATAGATGGTATTCATTGGGATATGATCCAGTTGATAGGAATTATTCTGCACTAGTTTAAAAAGCATAAAATAAAATTAAATTAAGAAATTTAAAAAAACCCCCGCCAAAAAACTTTAAAAAGTAATGAAATAACATTTCCTGACTTTAAGTTTAAATCATTCCTAAGAGTAAAGTAATATTTTAGTCCATAATGGTTGTCAAGGTGTGTCGGGGGACCGCTAATGTAGATGTTTGATTTCACATAACAATATAAATTAAGGGTCTGTTCACAGCGACCCGAATCGAGAGAATCAGCGACTATTATGGCGATACAAAATGCAAAAGTCGCTGTTGTGGTAGTTTACTTAGCGGTCCCCCGACACACCTTGACAACAATTATGGACTAAAATATTACTTTACTCTTAGGAATGATTTAAACTTAAAGTCAGGAAATGTTATTTCATTACTTTTTAAAGTTTTTTGGCGGGGGTTTTTTTAAATTTCTTAATTTAATTTTATTACTATTTAAATAAATATAAAATTAACATAATAAAATAATATGTACAGTGATAGAATTAGGTATCTAATCCTTCTATGTACATATTTTGTTGACAGATCGACTTTCTTTGACCTTACAATTATAACAACCGATAAATTAGTAAAAAAATAATATGCAATAATTTTTATATTTTTCAGGGCTGCCTTAACTTTCTATACCATCAAAGAAAATCACAGCCATCATCGAACAACTGATTGTAATGGATAAAAGGAAAATTATCAAATAAATTATGGGTACAAGAAAAAAATTAAGAAAAAAATTTATGAAATCATTTGACTCACTTTTATAATATAATAATAAGGCGGATTATACAATCCGACTGCGACATATTATGCAGATATTCCTCATTGACTAGGCTTTAGGGCTCTCACACATAACTGCAAATTCGTGCGAATTCGCATCGCAATGTCATTTTTAGGGTTCCGTAGCCAAAATGGCAAAAAAGGAACCCTTATAGATTCGTCATGTCTGTCTGTCTGTCCGTCCGTCCGTATGTCACAGCCACTTTTCTCCGAAACTATTAGAGCTATACTATTGAAACTTGGTAAGTAGATGTAGTCTGTGAACCGCATTAAGATTTTGATGCAAAAATGGAAAAATTATTAAAAATTTTAGGGGTTCCCATAGGTGCAGCGAAGAAGGCGGACGCCTTTGCCGCGAGGCTGAAGACCGTCCTGCCTGAAGAGGTGAGGATCGGACGGCCGACTGCTTGCGCTGAGATGCGCATCGCCGGCCTTGATGACTCAGTGACGGCCGCCGATGTAAAGGAAGCGGTCGCACTTAAAGGAGAGTGCCTGGCCGGCGATGTCCGGGTGGGGCCTATGAGAGAGGGGCCACGGGGGGACGGGTCGTGTTGGATCCGCCTCCCAGTCGCGGCCGCCAAGAAGCTTTCGAGCTCTGGGCGGTTGCGTGTTGGCTGGGTGTCGGCGAGAGTGACGTTGTTGGCCGCGAGGCCGACGCGCTGCTTTCGCTGCCAGGACACCGGCCACGTGGCTGCCAAGTGCCAGTGCCCGGTGGACCGTAGCCGGACTTGTTTCCGGTGCGGGAAACCGGGGCACAAGGCGGCGGAGTGCGGGGCTGCAGTACCAAACTGCGCCCTGTGCGAGGCCGCTGGCAGGGCCGAAAGGGGGCATGTGCTGGGCGGCAGAGATTGTCCGTCTGCCGCGAAAAAGCCGGCCCCCGGAGAAGAGAAGGCCCCGTCCAAAAAGGCTCGGCAAAAGCCGAAGCCTAAGGGCGCGGCGCGGGCTCCGCCTGTCTCTGCCGCCATGGAGACGGAGGCCTAGACCCGCGGGTGGCGATCGGGGGATCCCCGCCCGCAATAAAGGGTCCCGAGTAGACAGCCCCTCTTGGCCCGGGGGGCTCTCGGTGAGGTATGCGGCTTAAGCCGCCTGAAGAAGGTGCCGGTTGCGGCTGCGCGCGGAAAGGGGCGGATATGAAACGCTACGTGGTGCCCGTCCCTCCCGCACTAGGCGCATGACGGAGGGCTGGGGGGGTTTTAGTGGGTAGACCTCTTGGGGGAGCCCCACATACCCCCGCCCCCTTCCCCCGAGGGGGTGGGGGATACGTAAAGTATTTCCCCTCCTTAAAAAAAAAAAAAAAAAAAAAAAAAAGGGGTTCCCATAGGTACAACTGAAACAAAAAAAATTTTTTTTCATCTAACCTATGCGTGTGGGGTATCTATGGATAGGTCTCCAAAAATCATATTGAGGTTTCTTATATCATTTTTTTCTAACCTGAATAGTTTGCGAGAGAGACTCTTCCAAAGTGGAAAAATGTGTGTCCCCCCCTCTAATTTCTAAAGTAGAGGCATGATAATTCTAAAAAAAATATATGATGTAGATTACTATAAAAACTACCAACGAAAATTGGTTTGAACGAGATCTAGCCAGTAGTTTTTTTTATACGTCATAAATATTACAACCTTAATCTAAATTTCATTAAATCGACTGAAATATAAAAATAAATCAAAAATATTTTAATTTCATAAAAATAAACCTTATTGCTGCTGCGGAACCCTCCATGGGCGAGTCCAACTCGCACTTGGCCGCTTTTTTTTATTATGAGTTTTGTCGCAGATAATATAATTTGCGATACGAATTCGCAGTTTTGTGTGGGAGTCCTTAGCTACGCATGCCACACTCTCATAACATATTTCTGGTGTCTAAAATCTATGCTATAAGCACTATACATATAGGTAAACTTTTATTTTTCTACTAAATAACAAAAATAAAACACGATTTACAGGTGTATACATATAAACTTATTTATTTACACCCTACATACATGCGACACGGGTTTAGTACATCGTACATGAAGACCGAGGTTCAAAACATTCGAGGCATCGGTTTTGTGACAAACATTTCTCTATATAACTGTACATCTCCCTTTTGGCACACTACTCATGTATGAGCGCAGAAGACATTATAATATTGTCTATTTGGGTTTTTTGTGAAAATTACTCTCTTTGGACTGAATACTACTGACCCGACAACGATTAACAGACGTAAAATTGACAAGAATATAGATACTTAACAAAAATATAGATTTGTGACGTATTTGTGCGTGTACGTATACGTTCAAACGTAACGACGCCGCAGAAGTTAGCTGCAAATGCTTCCACTGCAACTTCAGTTCTGTGCGTATACAAACGCAACAGAAGTTAGCTGCAAGTGGACTCGCTGCAACTTCAGCACTGTGTACGTATAGCTAGGGAAGTTAGCTGCAAGTGGTTTCCGCTGCAACTTCAGCACTTTGCAAAGTCGTTACGTTTAAAACACAACTGCAAAGGAAACATTAACGGGTACATAATATTACTGGTGACAAGTTCACAACTAATTAATATAACGCTTAAGCTAAATCAGTCTAATTCTTAAAGCGACGATAATGTCTAACAATAAAGCTTAAACGAATGCCATAACACTGGATATTTTACAATAAAAATAAGGCCACTAGGTTATCATTACAAAATGATTCTTGGTTAATTGTAGATAAGAGACCAAAAACTTAAGTGTCAAAAGGTGTCTTTTCGATCCTTGCTTCCTTATAGTGATTGAAAAATCGAATAGTCGCCATAAGAACCACGGGTGCCTCTGGGTTATTACTAATCGTTTGTTAAAATATCACGCCTTCCCTTTCATAAATACGAAGAACGAAAGAGATGACATGACAGATTTTAATCCACGATTAACAAAAGCCTAGACTGGCGCACATGGGCCTATAATGAAGACTGCATTTTACTTCTATATGATTTTACTGTTTTAATTGTCTTTAGACTTTTCAAATCGAGAGAATGTTAACTGGCAGCTAAGCCCGGCCGCACATTGTACGACATTTCTGATCAGAAACAGTTGAACGTCCGCGCTGTCTCTTACATGTTGTACTGAGCCGAGTGAGCTCGAACTCGCCGGAAGTATATTTCGGATAATGTGCGGGGTGGCGATCCGGCGGAATTCAAATGTTTCTGATCAGAATTCGGACAATGTGCGGCCGGGATAAATGTTACTAAGACACAAGGGCATTACAGAGTCACACCCGAGAAAAAAATTACATTTACCATTTACAAATTATAATTCTACGTTAATATGGCGGTTTGATCATTCATATTGTCTAAACAATATTATTAAAATTAATTATTATTATAATTTAGGAAATAATTAGTTCACTACCGCTACCGCTTAGTCTGAAGTTTTTTGACTAAAGTTTCTAACGTTAAACATTTACCTATCAACAACTCTGTTGAATGCATAAACTTTAGTCAAAAAACTTTATAGACATTACCCCTAAGTGAAGTGAAGTGTGAGGGTTTCACACTACATAACTTCAGAGACGGACATTGCCCCTAAGTAACCCTCACACTACATAACTTCAGAGACGGACATTTTTTTGTTTAATGTTAATATGCACAAAATGATTTCAAATTAATAATTTTTTTGTAAGAAAATTTTGTTTTAAAGGAATTCAAGACTGAATTTTAAACAATTTATACAATATAATTTGAAGATTTTTAGATAAAAGATTTGATATCATTTTTTGTTCCGAAAAATTAGTAAGAACACCAGTGAATAGCTAAAGAATAATGTCAAAAATTAATATTTTAATGATTTTTAAATTAGAATTTAAAAACAAACAATGTATTTAACATTTCATATTTACAATAATACTCTTGGTAAATGAAATTGAAGAAAACTTAAATAGTTTACAATTCTCGACTTTTATCTCGTTTTTGGATATAACTGCTTAAATTTGTTCAATTAGAATAGTATAAGTAATAGTAATAAATAAGTAATAGTAATAAATCTCATTCCAATCACCAATGGCACCATTGAAATTGGAACAAAATTCTAAGGCCACATATTACTTTGATTTTTACGACATAAGGCGGCGATACAAGTAACTTTACACGTACCCAACATTAAATATTATAAACAATCACAAAAATAACGCACCTGTACAGATATATAACTACAAAACTCAATCGGCTCCGCTGCCAAATTCCTAGCATCCAAAAATAATTTAAAGCTTATCACAATTTTACACTCGGTGTAAATTTCATCGACGGCGCGTCAATTAGGCACAAAATATTGCGTCAAGCGACGGACCACATCGAATATTCTAGAGACATATGTAGATAAAATTTACAAACATTTACAACTATGTACACGGTTAGCTTGAATATTAACATTTTCACGTGGATAATCACATTCGTATCATTATTTGGTCACAAGCGCATCTCCCATAGGATGAGGTGAGCGTCTTTGGGGTTGGGGTCTGCTGCTGGGGCAGGTCTCTCCGCAGCATCAGCGGTCTGCCTCCAGTCCACATACCCTCGTCCCCCCACAACTGTCACCACGGACCTTCGGGCCATACTCTCACCCACGATGTAGTCAGCACCACGGAGGCTCCTCGCTGCACTCTTATTCGGTTTCCTCAATTCCGGCGTAGCACCCGAGGAATCGCTGCGAGAGATAGACCGTTCCGAAGCACTGGATTTTCCGGAGGAGGAATCCGGAGTGGAAATGGACATGGGAGCCAAGTTTGCAGCACCAGACGCACCAGAGCTGGTTCGGGACACACCTCGTAGAGCCATGGACTCCTCACTCCCTGATGATGTGCATAAGCTGGACGCGCGGGAGTCTACAGACCAGCTCGATAGATCTAAACTCCTAGGTCTTCCAGCTCTCATCCGTAGTCTACGGTCTAGAGTACTAACTCTGAAGGGTATAGCAGCTAGCTCAGGGTCACTCCTCCTTAGGGCCTCCCCACCCGAGCCGCCAACGTCAGTTTCGCCTACGCAGTCTTTAACGAACATGAGATCACCGAATAGACCGTATACATCACAGTTATTCAGGTTGGCACACTTGGGCAACGTCTTACTGAGTCTTACATCACCCGGCTTCTTTCTCCGTACAACAGCCGACTGCACTCTCTGAGGTCTATACGGACTCAATTCCTCAGAAATCCGTCGTTCCAGTTTCTGTTTCTCCAAATCTTGTTTGTTTTCCTCTTTAAACTCTTGTACGGTCTCCGCCAGGGCTCTAGCGTTTGACAGATTTCTTCTGACAGTATTCACATCTATATCTCTTGTCTCAGCCGTCAACGATAGTAGGAAAGTCACTGGTCCCGCGTGAGCGTGATATGAAACCGCTATGTGTCCACCGATAAGAGGCAAACCTTCTAGCTTAGGTAGGGGTACAGTCACTGTAACACCTGCAGTAGTACCAACCCATAGCAACCCTTGTCCAGCCAGTAGCGCCGAAACATGCGCCGGCTTGCTCCCCTCTCTAGCACCAATAGTTTTAGCCACATCAGCAGCTATGTCTATATTCTGTAAATGTTCAAACGTTTCCGCGTGGTATAGGCTAACGTACGTCGAATCTGAGAAAGCAGTCCACAAACCTACTCCAGAGTGAGCTAAGTATTTCACCGTTTTGTCACCATCTCCTTTGAGTTCTAGAATACGCATGATTTCAGCCGTGAGTGCGTTTATTGCGAATACTCTTCGCGTGCAAGTTGCATAAATGATTCCGTCGACTGGGAGGATACAATGCACTGGTTTGTCGCCAAGTTCTATGGCTAATGGCTCCTGGAGTGCCCAGGAGTCGTCATGATTTCTCCTATACACTGAAACTCTGCCGTTGGAGAGGCCAACGAACATGGAATCACAGTGGTACTTAATCTGCGTCACGGAAGCGACGGTGGCCACTTCGGTCAGTTTCTCCTGCTTCTCCGGTTCCACTCCGGAGAAGATGATGATCTTCTTGTCTTCAGTACCCAGCCACACAGTGTCTCCACTCAGCGTAGTCACTTGTTGAAGTCCTTTGGCGTATTCCATTGACGTTACCTGAAAATGTAACATGTTTTCTTAGAAACATATTGATAGTAATTTATGTAATTAAAATGATAATAACTTTAAATATAAGTAAGATGTCAACAGACAAAGCAAATATTTATAACAAAATATCTAAACTTAGGCATCACTTAAGAAATTTCTGTCTAGTTGCACACACCCAATACCAATAGCAACGTGCGAGCACGCACTTTGTCTGCACACATACACACACTTTGCACGCACACATCACCCACCTTAGTATCAGGCAGGTCTAACGTGACCAGCGTCTTCAACGCGGCCGCTCGGTGCGTCATGACCGCAACATGGCTGTCGACGCCGCCCGCACACACCCACAGCAACGAGCGTGCGCGCCGCACGCCGCCCGCTCGAGTACCGCACGTCGTGTAGAAGCAGCCGCAACGAACCTGCAAGTATACGTAGAGAATGAACAATTTCCTATTTAGGGCCAATTCAGACCGCTACGCGACGCGTAAATGCATATCTAAATGTGTATGGATTTGACAGACTTGCATGACGTCTCACGCAATCTCTCACGCAACAGTCTGTGAAATCCATACAAATTTATAAATACATATCTACGAGTCGTGTTGCGGTCTGAAATGACGCTTACAAGATTTTGTTTTGCCCTGGTCTGTCAAGCTACTTTTCTAAGGCACAAGAAAAACTGTATTTCTAAAACGTTTGTAAGCATAGTGTTGTATTAAATTTATATGTTTCGCATTAAACAATAATGCTTTGTTCAAACCTACGCGAAAAAATCGACTGCGAAGCGGTAGCGTCTACTGCGCAGCGGACGCTGCCCATGTAATCTTATGGCGCTGTGCACACCTGCGCGACCGCAACGCGGGATGTTCGCGTCGTTAAAGCGGTACGTGCGCGTCAAGTTGTCAACGTGTGTTTTGAAGTGTACATAACTAGACTTCTTTTTTAAAACCTTTTTTATATTATTATTATTATTATATTTTGTACTACTCTTTAGTTTATGATTTTTTGATTTGTTTACGTTTTGATAGATTGTGCCATGAATCATGATTGCCCGGTGTATTATTTTTCTCTATGATCATGATATTAGTAGTCGCGCAGGTGTGCACGCCCAGTTTCTCGTTGCAGACGCTCCCGTACCGCGTACCGCGTCCCCTATCACTGACGCGTAAGTTTGTTCTAAGCTTTATACAGGCCATGATTTGCTACAAAATTGAACACGAACATTAGCAAAGTTTATAGTCTTGGTATGTACATTTCAAAAGCGGTATTTTTAGTCCTCACTAAGAATGAAATATAGGGCAACTCGCGTGCTTGAGCGAGGTGAGCTAGCCTCAGTTCATTCGCCCGAGCTCGACTCACGCCATTACATCAGCTATCATCTACCTCTGTAAGTTGATTCGACGCGTACACCGGCGCAGCGGCACCAAACAACGGCAGTATTGCGGTATTCGGCGCACGCCAAGCCGGGCAGTTAGCCCGCGCTTGAGCGAGCTGAGCTAGCCTCAGTTCTGTCGCCCACGCCCGCCTCGCACCCGGCTCCGTCGCACGGAACGTTAAAGCCTCGTCGCGTCCCCGTATACGCAATTGGAGACAGCAGGAGTCCACCCACGCCATCTCGTCGTCTTTTTTCTGTAACAAAATATTTTATTTCTTTCTCGCATACAAGTATTTTTAGATTGTGCACACACAAGTGCAGTAAAAAGGAATGATATATTTCCGACACTTTCCACTTTCCAACCACCAGGTAGACCTCTGTATCAACGGGAAAGATGCTGCACCTGGACACTGCTGTATACACACCTGGATACTCTGCTGGATGGTCTGCATGAGGCCCCTCAACACATCGGCGGACAGCTCGGGGTACTGCGCGTTGAGCCCCGCAGCCAAGTCAGCGATGCGCGACACGGTCTCATAGTCGTGCATCAGCGCCGACATCTCGTTGCAGAGCGAGTCGCCGGTGGTGCTGCTGATGCCACTCGAGTTGGAGCGGAGACTGCCGCCGCGGTTAAGGCCTGGAAGACAACACTCATTTAGACAACAATACGTAGTTTTAATTGGCCATTTTTTGGAACGAAGTTCCTTATTATCGCGCGTTGCGAAAGGGGCTAGACGGAAAAACAAAGACCAAAAGTTGTACCGATACTTTTTGCTATAGTTGTAAGCCGTGCGTCGTGCGCGTGTTTCTTTGTCTCTCTCTCTGTCTCTCATAAAAAGTCTCTCAAGTTTTTCTCGTTATAATTGGGGCCGGCAGAAATAAATTGGAAAATATTTTTGAAGTATGTCGATTTTTATTTGTTCGCACGCCCTTTCTGTTTCTTCTCAAACGCAGGCAGAGGCATATTATGAAGGCCGTTTTTTTGAAAACATATACTGTTACAAATAATCTCGACTCTGTACACACATTGCACACACACACACACGCATTCGTACGCCGTTTCGCCGTTACGTCGTCAAGCCATTTTTTTTCTCTCTCTCAAGTAAAAGCAATATATCTCTGTCTCACCTTGCGCCAGCACTCTGCTCAGCGTGGGCGACGTGCCCGTATCCAGCACTTCGACGTCGCCGACGGGGTGTGCCCACTTGAGACCGAGCCGCTCCGTGTCCCCGCCCGAGCCCGCCTCGCCCACCGACACGCACACCACTAGGTCGTTGAGTAGGAGGAGCCGACGCGGCTTGCATTTCGTCAGGGTGCCGGATTGGTTGAACTCCTGCTCAAACACAGTTTGATATAAGAGAAAATTTAATTATTCTATATAAAAAACAGTGGACAATGAGCGTAGGGCTCGAATAAGAAATTTATGTAACGAGAAATGAAAAAACCTAACATACCCCACTTCGACTGGCATTGCCAGGTTTCGGCACGGTGTTTGTGTACGTGCGACTAGACGTACGCGAATTATAATTGCATAAATTGATAAAAAATGATATGCAAAAGCTTAACCGCGACGGTCCAAAACTGCCACACGTATTTTTTTTATAATTTTTAGTTAGATCTCGTTCGAAAAGTTTTAAAGTTGTGCGCGGCCTATACTACCAATTTAATTTGTCGCCAATTTTCAACTAATTTAAAATACAGTACTTACCAACTGAACTAAATCGTCCTGACGCAACAGATGTCGCTTGTCAGCACGCGAGGCGAGCAGGCGCGCCGCACCGAAGCGCGCCGCGCCCCCCGCCCCGCCCGCGCCGGCCACGCCCCCTCGCGTCAACCGCCGCAGCGCCGCGCGGAATGCCTGCGAAATTATTACAATTATTTTTTCTTCCATACCTATACTGAGGCCTGTATGCGTCATAATATAATGAGCTTAATTTAACGTCAGACTGAAGGTTATGAGATTGAACATAAATTATAATCTCGTTGTTCGTATTTATGAAAGAGAAAGCATGATATTAAACGATCAATCCAGGCTAGCATAATTAAATCTAAGGGTAAAATTAACATTGTAACATAAACATCGCAATGCATTTAGATAAGTAATTCTTTATAACAAGAGCCCAACACCGCGGGCAGCAAGTCTATCATTCGAAACTGACTAAGTAGACAGACTTGTTGCTGCCCGGCAAAATGTCATTGACAGTCGAAACGAACTTGTGTCTAAAATAGCGAATTCATTGGAGAAAGTCTCTGAATGGGGTAGACGTAACTTAGTCCAATTTAACCCCGCCAAGACACAAGTCTGCGCGTTCACCACTAAAAAGTCACCAATGGTCGTATATCCTCGTTTCGAGGGCACATCTTTAACCATCTCCCCTAGCATTGAGATACTTGGCGTCAACATATCGAGCGAAGTCCAGTTCCGATATCATCTAGAGGGTAAGGCCAAGTTAGCCTCGAAGAAGCCTGGTGTTCTTAAGTTCTTAACAGAGCGAGACAGTACTTCAGTCCGGACCAACGCTTACAACTCTACAAGGCGCAGGTTCGGCCTCACATGGAATATTGTTCTCATCTCTGGGCAGGGGCGCCAAAATACCAACTGCTCCCTCTGGATCGTATCCAACGAAGGGCCGCTCGAATTGTTGACTGCCATAATGTTTCGAACAGCTTGGACCCCTTGGAATTACGCCGAGATGTAGCTTCACTCTGCATCCTCTATCGGTTGTATTACGGGGAGTGCTCTGAGGAATTGTTCGGAATCATACCACCTGCAACTTTTCGCCATCGTCCCACGCGAAAAACATACCATCCTCATCACCTTGATGAGTGGCAGTCTTCCACAGTGCGTTTTTCGCGTAACTTTCTGCCGCGCACTGTAAAACTCTGGAACGTACTGTCACCAGCAGTATTTCCGGACCTATACGACCTGCAAACCTTTAAGTAACCCGTTCGCTCGTTTGCCCCCTTATTTAATAAAAAAAAATACATCGACACCTCACGTTTTAACGTATGTGAATGATATTATTTATATACCTGTGTTCTTTCCGCATCTCGTTTCCTTTCATTTAGCGCCTCAGCCAATGCCTCTAGCCTCGTGAGCGCGCGCTGCAACGCGACGCGGTCCGCGTGCCCGGGCGGCGTGTGTTTTAGCAAGTCCTAGAATATCAAATTATGTTATTTTATTATATTTAGGGCCTGTTTCACCACTTCCTGATAAGCTATTCATCACATAACTTGACAGATAAAGTATGGAGAAACTGTCAAAAAAAAGTGAATAGCCTATTTGCGACTTTATCAGGCAGTGGTGAAACAGGCCCTTACTCTTCTATTTTACTATTTACTGTATTTCGGAGCCATGCATAAATTACGTCAATAGGATTCTAGGACAACTCCACACTGTATTTAGAAGCACTATTTCAGCCCCTCGCTAATAAACAATATTCAAATATCGGATGACTATACAATGTCTTCTCCTGAGGTCTTGTCTTTGTTCTTGACATGTGATGTTCACTGCCATTTTCTTAATAAGTTATAAAATGTGATTATCCGCTGCACGCACGTACGCACGCCATGCACTGCACTGCGTTTATCTTTGCATAACCAAGACCTTTGTCATTTTATCTATCTTTATTATTGTTGAACCATCTCTTTCGTTTACACTTTTCTTTTCGTGATCAGTAGGTATGTGCAGTGAACAGCATTTCTGGCAACTTTGACTTCGACATTGGCAAAAGATTACGGGTAGAACAGCATTTTAACATAGACAAAAAAAAAACAACTAACCTGCAAGAACATAATAAACTGCGGGAACCTCTGCACCGGCTTGACCATCAGCCCGAAGAAGCTCAGCCTGTCGTGTGCGCTGATCTGCTTGACCTTGAAGAAGTCCGCCAGCGCCGACTTCCGCTTCGACTCCATCTTCGCCAGCTCCATGGCCACGGAGAAGTTGTTGATGAAGTCAGAGTACACGTCCAGCACCACCGCCTTCGAGAATGCGCTTAGAAAGACCTCGCCTGGAAGCAAATAATGAAAGGTTAAAACTTGAGAGGTGTCATGGGACACCCGGATGGAACGAAGTTGCTTCCGTCTAGCCCCCTTTCGCTACGCGCGATAAGGAACTTCCTCCCAAAAACTAGAGCCTACTACATAAAATATAATTTACGGTACTAATGGTATCGGTAAAATATGGTATCGACACTACATTCATTACAATAAGATCAGTAGCTAACGGTGGTATGAATAAAAAAATCTTAGTGAAGGTTTTAACAGTTTTCAAACTAAAATGTTCGCTAAAGTTAAAAACCGTCATAAAACACTCCATATGAATAAACGCTTGCTAAGCCTTCGCTAGCTTGAATACTGTTAGATGACGTTTTATAGTATTCTTTTTTTGGTAATGTTGGTAGTGTGCCAATTTATTGTGTTCAATCATCAATATTGTGTCAAATTCAATGAAATTCAATAAGTATTTTGTAGTAAAAAAAATTTGAGAGGTGTCAAAGGACACCCGAAAGGAATAGAGTTATTTCATGAGTTAAAATAATCTACTCAAAAAAATATTTAAAAAACACCATCTATTGACAAACAGGAATACTATCAACGCGCAGCGCCCTCTGCCCCTAACATGCAGGTACTAATAAAAATATTTTTAAGTCGTCAAATGGATTTATTATTATCTTATTATATGTATACTTTTTGTCGACGAGGGCGGCTAGAAATTCCTTCAAAAATTGCAATAATGTCAGAAATCGCGATAATACTCGATACTTCGTCCATTTCAATCTCTTAAAATGGTCTTAAAGTAGGTCCGAGGCTTCACTAAGGTTAGCGAACTCCTATTTGACGTTTCGAGCCTAAACAACTGTTAGCAAACGTTTATTCATAACGATTATGCTTAAAATAGGTTTATATCAGGCTAATTAAACATGCGCTAATTTTTGACAGCTGTCACCTTAAAAAGGTGTTAGAGCACTGTTAGAGAACGTTTATTCATATTAAATTTTACAACAGGCTTATAAAACTGTTGTAAACCTTCGCTAAGTTTTTATTCATACGACCGTAAGGCTCTATCTAGCAGTAGGTATGGCGGACCTACGTATTTTGGTCGTGTTTTATCAAACCCAGCCGACAGATGACAACTTACATTAAGTTGACATAATCCGACCAAATAACGTAGATCCGTCAACTGCCTTAGGAATCAAGTATTAACTTCTCTGATAGTACATTGAGTATCTTCCTTTCTTTTAGATTAGTCAGGGTTATTTTATATTTAGAGGAACCTTATGACACTTAGTTTATGATGCTTTCAAGAAGTTCTATTTTATAGGTTTCCATACCGTAAGGTTAGAAATGGGACTCCATTCCTGAGACTTCATTGTCCGTCTGTCTGATCTATGTGTCAGTCACCAGGCTACCTACTTTATCGTAGTAGATAATTATTTTCTACACAAAAGATTGTAGATTTTCTTTACTAGCCTACTCCGACAATTATGCCTATTCATTTACTTTTCTTATGTCTATTGAAAACCAACATGTAATAACATCTATTATGGTACCTAGCCCGACCATGGATGATTAAGATAAATCCATTGATTACTCAGTAAAAAGTCGATATTAAATATGACCTTAATAGCACTTACGTCCATCTTGCTATTGTGTCATTAGTCATAATTGCGGTCCATTCATTTATTTTCCCTTTTGAAAATGATCCTTACGGCAACTGCCATAAAAGTCAAGTCAGAGGTAGAATAAAGCTGAACGGGCAATTACAACAATTCTGTGTCATTCAATATTCCCGTATCGTGTGAACGCCGCCGGGGAAAAAAACGTATTGGTGTAAAGTGTCTCGGTTTGATCGCACAAAAAATGCGGTGTTGGATAACGGATAGGAAATAGACTAATGTGGGGGAATTAGAAATGTTTGCTTGATTTATATTCATGTGGTTAATTAAATACACCCCTGGCAGCAGTAAAATTTATAACGAGCGAGAGAAAACATCTTGTTTGGGCTATTTAAGTCTTGTCACATCAGTGTGCATTTGAAGTTTAACAATCTCAATATTTAAGCTTGTAGAAGAGTCCAAAAATAATTTGAAAACTTGAATACTAATTATTAATTATATTATAGCAGGACAAAATTAACAGAACGCTTAAGAGCTTTGTGTTTCTCAATTCTCTGTCTCCATCCTCATATCAATTAACTTTTAGCTATTTGTAACTTAGGGTTGCTAGGATAACGTCGATCCGACTTTGACTCATCCTGACAGTGTGCGGATAAAGCCGCACGTGATAATCTATATGAAAATCCTAATAATATACTTAAAGATTTTACATCCTTTATGATGTGTGAAACTGAAATAGTAAGTCTTTTCTAATTCTCTAATCTCAATAATTCTATATATCCATCTATAGCCGGCGGAACAGAGTCTTCTTTACTTTGGCTAGTAAATCTCTTACCAATTTTTTCGTCGCGGTCCCACGTGCGCGCGCAGTCAGCGAGCGCGGCGCGGAAGTGCAGGTGGCACTGCAGAATGTCCGGTAGCCGGTGGAACAGGGTCTGGATCTTGGAGGCGTTGAGGATCGCCGGGCTGCTCTCTTCTAGGGGTTTCTTGTAGTCCTGAAAAGAAGATTACTGTCAATTAACATGGTTGGTATGATAGTCACCACTAACCCATCCAACGTGGTTGGTTATGGATGGATTTAACTTTTAAGGCGGACTTGCGTAGACTCAGATCTGCGCAAGTAGGCCTAAGAGAGTTGATTACACAATCCACATGTCAAATAGATGAAAGGATAAGTGAAAACAAGGAAGTCTATTTTTGTACATTTTCATGGTTGAAAGGCATTTCTGGTTGCTACATGGCCGGTCATGATACATAATTTATATTTGTTCTAATAGAGTTCTAGTAGGTTCTACTATTAAAACCAATATCTAATATAATAGTTATCGTCAGCTAGAACTATATAGCAACTTAACAAAATATCTTTATAACTTGATTGTATGTATAATGTACATTATACCTTATTAAAATTCTAGTATTTTATGCAGTTTTTGCATAATTTAAGATTACGATGATTTGATGTGAGACATTATTCTAATATAATAAAAGATGTTGTATATTATTATATTTGCAATTCAATAGATAGATCCCGGAAATTCACACAATCAGCAAGGCCAAGGCTTTGAATAATTCTGTTGGCCTTCAATCTGATACCCGACAAGATTTTGTGTCCAAAATGTGTATTATTTACAAAAAATAATATAGTTAGAATAATTTATCCTATTCATTTATTACAACCTACACTCATTCATATTATAAGTGCGAAAGTGTGTCTGTCTGTTACCTCTTCACGCCCAAACCGCTGAACGGATTGATGGAGATACTTTGATTCCCAGGAAAGGATATAGGATACTTTTTATCCCGGAAAATGTAAGGATTCCGCGCGATAAACGAATTTTGGCGCAACGGAGTTGCGGGCGTCATCTAGTGTTCCTAGCTTAGAATATCGCGCATGAAATTTTCTTTTTCTCTACAACTATCCCAATAGTATGCATAGTCCTTTCCGTGGACTCTATACGTATCTCGTCTTAATAGGTTTAGAGGTACATACTGTCTGAAGAAGGAACAGATATAGGCATTCGTGAATTGGTATGTATGTACATCCTAAATGGTCATTTTATTTCCGTTTCCGTTTCTTAGTCATTTCGAATGAACGCTTGATAAAATTTCGATTCGGTATTTTGTGATTCATAATGTACAAATAAGAAAGCTTATTTTTGTTCTCTACATTTACTTATTTCCATAAATTTTTACCCAAGCACTTAATTACTGTCGAAAATTATACTGTTTACATAGACTAAGCTCGCTAAGGAAAGAATATCATACAAAATTTAGGAAGAGGAGATTCTATGTTAAGCTTTACAAAATAAATAACTCCAGGATAAAGGTGTTTCTACACAACTATCTGAGAAAAAAACAAAATCAGCTGTTTCACACCAAATCACGTCAGCGCAGTCCTATTTTGGTCTTTATCACACGATCTTTTGACGACATTTACATCTCAACAATGTAGTAGGAAACGGGAAATGGTGAGCCGCACTTTTTGGTCGTTGCGTCCAAAAAACCGACAATCCTTAGGAAGTGAGCCATTACTGCAGCTGCATTAGTTTCGACCTCGGAAACTGTAATTAAGATGTGTCCTAGTTCCTTAATAATAAGAATACTGCGAATCAGACTATCAGTAGTTGGAAACTTTATGTTCAGTGCCTCAGCACAGACATAGATCAAGATCTATGTCTGTGTGCCTAAGTGTGCATTATTTATTTACTAGAACAATAATTTTGTTTCTTTCTCACGTAAAGTGTGGGATGGATGACTGACACAACCAGCGAGAGATCTGGCGTAGGACTGACTTTTTTATACTCCCATCCGACCGCGATCACCTTTCTTGTCAGACAATCAAGTGATCAACCTGTAATATCCTAAGCACAAGTGACACAAAATTTTCAGTTGTTCCAACGAGAGTACCGAACCCACGACGACCGAGTCGAGACACAGGCTCGAAACCAGTAGACCACGAGGTGTTGCTTAATATGTGGTATGCAGGTCGCACATGTATGTATTTAACAAAAGTGTTTCACATAATATTGTCTTTTATGATTTGACAAACAATTTGCAATGGTCTCGTACGCTGACGAAGTAGGGTAGAAAAGAATCCGGGTGCCCCGTTTTCAAAGTTACGTAACCCACAAATCTAAATTTTTTTAGTGACATATTTTTACACTGATGCAAAAACTCTACAAGTACTAAGTAGCATTTTTTTAAAGTTAAAAGTAGAGAACAAATTCTCTAATACGTAAGGCTAACGGAAATACGGGACAGCTACGTCGTAACTCGTAGATAAATGTAAAAAAGTGTGGCATCTTTACACGACCTTCCCTCACGTAAATTCCTAGATATCGGTTAGTACATACATTTCACCTTGTCTCCTTGATGACCGGAACACATATTTCAACGTGCAACGTATAGGGTTGCCAGATGGATAAAGGCGGACTGAATCGGCTGTTTGTGAGTGTCCGGCCAAAATAAAAGACCGACTTTTGTAGATGATCCAATCATTTGATAAGAAAATGCTACTAATATTGAAAGATTTTACATATTTAATGAAAATTTGTACGCATGATATTTGAACTACCTGTTAACATTAGCAATCCAGTCTTTTTAAACAAATGTCCGGCTAAGGTAGATGGCTTGTCCGACTGTTAGTTTAGCGACTTGACAGCCCTAAACGCGTTTAGACGCAGAGAAATGTAAAAAATGTCGTATCTTCTTCCGACCTTATGCGAATACCTAAATTCTCAGAATGTCGGTTACTGCCATTTCACCTTGTGACGGCCGGAACACATCTTTCAGTGCGACTGACTTGTCCGTGTTAACTGAAGATTTACATTACAATTGGCACAATATTTAAAATGAAAACCGGTAAATGTGGGCATTTCGATAGGGTTCTGGATTTAACATGACGAGTCGCTATGTAATATATTTATGTTACGGACGCAATATTGTTTAAAAACAAACACGAATGATTGAGCAGTGATCAGTATTAATATTTGACAATATAACTACTCATTGCCGAAACCGACACGCGACAACCGTAGTATTGTTTATTTTGACTCTATTATTTAGTTTTTCCGTATCTCCTCTAATAAACTGTATGCATGAATGTATCTTATTGTAGAATTTTACACCTGTTGTTACTAATAAATATGTATTATGTGCTATTGTCTGAAACATTATATGGTCAAAAGAAAATAAGTCCAGAATTAAAAGAGAAAAATCGCTTTTATTTTTCTCTTCTTTTAATAAAGTACGGTTAATTAGCTACCTACCATTTTCACTTATATGAGTTATATTATATAAAGAAAGTTTGTTATGTATAATGAAATCATCAGAATTCCTCGTAAACTCGTAAAGACTTTTTGAAAGAAATGAATGCGTCATAAATCATTAACCACGTACCTACATAATTATTATTCAAAAACCAATATTATACCAATGGGAAATTAGTAAAGAATTTAAATTTAAAGTCAACCATAGCATTCCGATTTCCATCGACACACCTAACTTTTCTCTATGGTCAACATTAATAGAGCCATTAGTTGAACAACCAAAACAAACAATATTATAACCGGTCCCCAGCTTATTGCCGCCAACCGCCATATTAACACGCTCGAAATTCAAATCGACATCAAAAGCCTCCGACACAGTGTTCCACACCAACCGTAACAGGGCCCAGGGTTGACACTCGTCCGGCGCGAGTCGCGACGGCCGGATAGAGATAGACCGGAAAGCCAAAGAGCTTGTCAAAGATAAAGATGTAAGGAATGATCGGCAAACAAAACTGGTAAGCCAAAAGACATCTGTTATATGGACTAAATGTTGAGTTTTTTCTCGTATTAAATTCTTCAATTTACCAGTAATAGATTGATTCAATACGTGAAAACCAGCAAACGTCAACCCTTGAAAAGTAGTTCTGTAGTAAGTAAACTTACATTACATTTGTGCCCATATGTAAATGACATATTGTGTGATTTCACACGGTTTAACTTGCAAACCTTATTGTCTATCGGCTTTGTACCTGTAACGTCCGGTATAGCGGCTTTTCTTTCCGGCTTTTCTTTAGCCGTGACAACCCTAATCAGAGAAATCCAAAGTCCGTCGTAAAAATACCGCTAATTGTTTAATTTGAGCACCTTTCACCGGTAATTATATAAGAGAGACCGACCCACCAAATAGAGCATAAACTTATGATTATTTAAACTAGCGGCCCCGCGAAACTTCGTTTCCATTAGCATTCCAGTGATTCCACATAAAAATCCACGCTTGAAGAAATTCGTGGTCTTAATTTCATATATTATTATTTTTAATAACATATTCTTTTTCTGTTGGTAAAAATATAATAATGTTTTAGCTATGAGTATAGCGGGATACGCTGCTTCTGACTGTAAAGGTGTGTGATAGCGCGACCTGCCAGAACTATGCACAATCCACATAATATCATGGACAGGTCATTTTGTATGAAATCGTGTTTTCTGTTAAGTTTTATTCTAACCACGTAGTGTTCATCCCGAGTCAAAAACTTCTATCTACGCCCTACGAAAGTCCGTAGGGCGTAGAGATTAAAAGTTTTTGGCTAAAGTTAAAGTTAACTATGAATATAATTAGTAAACGCCGATTGCTAAACATGAAACTAGTAATAATTATACTGGCGCTTATCCGAACTTACGTCAATTTACAATTTAACATACATTTCGTGGGCTCAAATTATGCTCACTGCAGACAGGCTATTAAATTCAGTACCTACGCTACTGCACAATCTACATTCTACAGTATTTCATTTTAGTCGCTAAGATTTATCAGTTATCACCTACAATAGTGGGATTTTATTTTGCCAATAATCGTTGAACTTGTCTTGTCCAGTGGTCCAGTGTCTTGGTTAAACAACTGCTGTATATTATTTCATTCAAGTTTCTATATTCTGTGATATAATTCGAGTTCCTATTTAATTTAGCTGATGAAAACTTTGAGTGGTTAAAAATTAATGATAAGCGAAACCTAAAGGGGTGGACCTCTTCAGCTTTCCTATACAGAAAATCTATAAGAGATCGTGGTCCCCTCGTTTGCGCATTTTATCGGGAAAACGTCTATGGAAACGGAGAGCATTAACATCAAATGATAATTTGTCGATTGTGCAACCAGCTAATATAGGTCAGCAATCAGCATACAGTTATTTATAGCTTTGGCGGTTAGGCTATGTATGGCGGTTAGGTGGTTATGGCTGGAACATCAAACACATGAATGTTTTATACCTTACGTTTGCATCATGGCGATGCTATATGACGTTATGTCGCAATAAAAAAGTGTTTACTTTTACGAGTGGCTCGCTAGTTCTTTAACTTCTTTACAAGGTTTTTTACACAGATTTTGTATCGTGTGTAAATATTGGTTATTGGTAGCTTTACAAATAATATACCTTGAATAGCAGATAGTTGTGACTTTAATATTCATGTTGATAGGATAATACATATAACTGCAATGTTTTTACGCTAGAGTGCAGCACTAGCATATTATAGAGTAAACAAAAAGTTTTGTCTGACGTTTGACAACGATTCTGTCAATATTCTGATATGACGTGTGTCTGATTTTGGTCGGATTATTTACTGCATGTAGTAGCACTGTAGCACCCTCTGCTCCTTTTTATATTATTTCCTATTACTTTAAGAAGTTAATAAAACATTTCTACAGTCTACCATATCTTTTTTTTCGGATATTTTGTAAACAGATTACTTTAGAGCTTATAAACAGTGCCATAAACATTTACGGATGTAAATCAAAACATGACATGAATTTCTTCGCTTTACACGCGTAAGCGGTGCGGCGTCTTACAAGGCGCTTACACGATTTTCTCTTTGAATTTATCACGTCGCGTGAGAAAAAACATATACACCGCGACAGGTATGAGAGTGGACGTATCAATTAAAAAGTAAATTAAGAATTAATTTTAAATTGCGCAAAGTAAATACTAAATATTTTCGGCCTCGTCAACTGGACATTGTAATTGCTTCTTTACATGACATGCAGCAATTCCAATATGTCACGCGGTTTGAATGAATGAGTTTTGTGACCAAACACTTTACGATTCTATTAATCAATCATCATCATCGATGAATACAGTTTATGCATCTAAGCATGAGCCCAGTTTCTAACCCTTCTGTCAGCTCTATCCTTTATCGTGAATGGGAACGTCTTCTTCTGAATTGCTTAAATTGCCTCTCACATTTCGATCTACATGATTCTTCTCGCCGGGTTAGTTCACGAAACCTGTGGTAAGCACCAGTAGTATCAACATTCTGAAAGCATTTTCTTAAAATCTATTCAGATATAAAATAGATAGATATAGCTTTCGATTTACATGAAGTAAAAAGTCTGTTTTAGTAGTTTTAGGCGTATCCTCAGTTACGTAAGTCTCCAAATGTTTGGTCTTGACTCTTAAGTTTCATAACTCATTGATGAATCTTATCCAATGACCATTAATTCTCTTACGAGACACGTGCAGAGATGTTGCGTTTTGCTTACAAACGTACTTTAACTTACCACCAATTTAGTCCACAACGCGTTTGCCCATATTCTGTCCATGTACAAACTTTCTACTACAATTAGGGTAGTACGTCGTAAATTCGCGGCGAGTGGAGCTTGCACTATTGCATCATTTCCATCGATTAGTCGTAGCGAATCGATTATGGGGCCTTACGAAACTTTAATTACTTAATTTCTAATGCTTATGGGCATTACGCACCGTTTGGGTCGATGTGCTTGCGCACGTGGTTCAAAGCGTTTTCTAGTAGAGAATGAAGATAGAGATTCTGAGCATATTATAGTGCATGTTTTCACCAACCTTTCCCGAACACTCAGACGTGTCTACCAGTGTTTTAGTGTAACGTATCTCTTAAGACACAGTTTCTATAAATTATTATGTGTCACGTGAGTCTTCAGGTTGTAAAAATTTAGTTTATATAAAAGCCTTGGTCAAATATTAAGAGATTGTACGTGTAATAGATGCTGGGTAACTCCTAACGTTATGAAGCGGTTGGTGAAAACGGGCATTAGCTATTTAATATTTTACATGCAACTGGCATACTTAACCTCCTGAGGCCCAAGAAAAATTTACATGTTTTCTAATACTGACACATTGTACTTATTCAAGTACAAAATATTTATAGTGCTTAAAGCCCAGCACAAAAAGTATGTGTAAAAACCTGCTGAGAGGAGATATTTGAATGGGACCTTTTTTCTAGTATTATTGATATGACAGAGAATAGATTTCCACTTATTATTACCTGAAATATTTTGTTCTTGTTGGAGAACAACGGGCTCATATCATAAAAGTAGATGTGTATTGTATGTTCTCTGTGTAGAACAGTGGAGTGTTGGGTAAATAAAATTATAAATGTATTTCTTTATATTTATTTATTAAAATAAACAGTTTTCTAACAATGCTTATTAAAATAATTATTTAATCAGTCTCAATTATAATTTTGGTTATTGTTGGACCATAAAAACGTAATAATAATAAAAAAAAAACAAAAAAAACAATGCTTCTATCACAAAATAAATATTTTTATAGTAGTTACTACTACTGTAATTAACATTAATCAGTCTCAATCATAATTTTAACTTTCCTTAATTGTAATGACAAAAAAAATAAATAAAAATAATGTGTACATCTTTATCAAAACAATATTATGTTCTCCTTGTCACAGTATAAAAAATGCCGTACCTATCGTGGGCATCCATAGTAAAAAAACTGAAATAAATCTCTAATTTAGTAAGTAATTTAGTAAGTAAAGTAATTCTCCTATAAGGCTTATTCAATTAGGAATGAAACATAGCAAAACAATTGCGTTCTGAAGTCAAACATAGGGTAACATTACAAATGGAACAGACTAGTCTCGATTTATTGTAGTGACACTGTCTGCATCGTGATTGTTTTTGGCAGTACACAGGCAAGTGTTTGGCCCCCTGCTGACGCTTTTTTTTGGATGGTAGCGGAGCTATAGGTCTGCCTCTCTTGCGATTCGTGGGTTCGGTTGGTTCTGAATCCGAAAAATCAGCTTCATTACTTTCTTGACTTGTATATGTCTCTATCAGTAATTCCCCGAGCTGCATTTTAAAACTGCGCAACTGGGGTATTTTATTTTTGGGGACATGCTGAAATAATTTATCTTTCTTATAAACGATCCAAGAATTACAAACAGCTATATCTATCATATGAGCCAAGAAACGTTGGGTCCATCTTTTAGTGCGATACCTATAAGGACAAACAGCTAACATTCTGTCTGCGAGATCGACCCCGCCCATATTGATATTGTAATTGCGTATAACTCTTGGCCTGTTGACTTCGACGTATCTGTGCTCGCTCTTACACCACCTTCTGCATATGTCCATCTCATCGTCAGCCTCTACTGATGATAACAAAATGACGGATTTGTTGTCGAACCACTTAGTTAAAGCTATACTTTGGTCACTTCTAACGAGTACTTGAACACTACCTCTACCACTTTCCTTTAAGACCCGATCCTCTGTCACGTTTTGGCGCGCTGCTAAGGGGATTCGGTTTTTCATTACAGTGCCAGTGCATCCTAGTCCTTTGCTTTTTAATTCTTCAATCAATTTTTCACTAGTGAAGTATCTATCGAAATATAAAACATGTCCTGGAACCAACGATTCAGCTAGAGTTAAAACAGCTTTCTCGCCAAGTCCAAATCGAGACTCATCGTATTGCGGATAGGTAGTTTTGCCCTGGTATACATGAAAGTCACATATAAGTCCATCGGGATTGGCGAGAACAAAAGCCTTTAAGCCTTCTGGGTTAGGCTTACCTGGGCAATATTGTTTCACACCGCAAGTGCCAGTAAATGGTATGATCATTTCGTCAACACACAATGTTTCATTTTTTATTTCGGCAAGACAACCTTTTCTCATTTTCTCAATTAAGGGTCTTACTTTCCAAAGCTTATCTATTTTACGAATATCTTCAGATACGTCATCATCATATACAAATTTTAAAGCATTTCGTAGCTGCGTGAATCTGTTGCGCGACATGTGGGCTGCTATTACATCTACTCTCCACTTACTTTCCCAATACATTCGCAGATTTGGGTAATTTATACTACCCATGACCAAAGTTATGCCAATGTATAGGTAACATTCTTTTAAGTCTAAATTTAAACTACGACCATGTAAACGGATAGCAGTTTGATTTGACTTTTCAACAATTAACTTTACCAACTCATCATCTATGTACTGATGAAAGTAATTATTTATTTCAAAGCCTTCTCGATCAATCAATAAGTAAGATGGTTGGAAGAGCAAAAGCTCTTTTGGAGGATATCTGGTATTACGCCAAACATATGTTGAACCAGACGTAGAAGCTTGCGTACCATCGTATTGAGTAGATCTACTGTTTGTGCCCGAGTTGCGTATGCCACGACCACGGGATCTGCGTCCACCACGGCTGTTACGGCCACCGTGATAGCTTCTCTGACTTGGCGCTGCTAAAATATTATGGACATCTTCATCCTCACTCGAGCTTGACGGTAAAATATCAGACGTTAAAACAAATGGTGGGTCACCTATGTCTTCGTCGGAAGGTAAAAAGTCTTCTATTTCTGAATTATTCAGCAAATCCTCAATGTCCTGGCTCCGCAGCCCTATTTAATTAAGCACGTGTTAAAACCCAGTGTCATTGTCAAAGAACATTAAATTACATGCAACTTTTAGAAATAAAACCAACTGTCTTCACAAAAGAACAAAATAAAAAACTATGTTTAAAATGTAGTTTAGCAAGTATTAGTTTTATAAATAATATTTTACAAACTTAATTCAATGTTTATATTTTAAATTTATTCACTTTTTGAAGTTGTAAACTAACTGATTACCATAATAATTTAAGATCAAACTTACTGTGTCCACGCGTGCGCTCCATCTTCCACCAACTGACATAACTTTTTTTTATGATTTCTCATTGGTTGCTGTCAGCCAATCCAGTAATATGTCAAAAATTTATCGCCGAATCAGATAACAGAAACAAAAATGGCTGAATGGCGCGCAAATTCAAATAATCAGGTGATTTCTGTTATGTCATTGTGTGAGAACACTATGCCACTAGGAGAAGTAATTATATTTTGGAGTTGGGCCGTAGTCAGTTCATGAAAAAGTCCACGTGTGGGAACATTGGGCCTCAGGAGGTTAAGCCGTAAGCGGTTACATTTTGAAAAAAAAACACCCTAATTTCTTGCTTTTAATGTGCCTTCGAATTACTGTCCCTTACTTAGAATTAATGATGATGAACACAGCCAGTTAAGGACTAAGACCTTGAATTACAAATTGCAGCGATAAAACGAAGTTACCTCATTGTGTAAAGACGATCGCACACTAGTAATTGCTTAGTTAATTATGTATCTACCATTAACATAATACATTACAAGCTAAGCAATTAAGGACTCTTTTATCTTACCGAAATACAAAACCTCTTTAATATATTTTATGCCCGTTTCCACCATTCACCTTATAATATTCAGTACCCTGTAGCATGGCTTTAGCGTTCTTGAATCTTTAGAAACTAAGGACTTATGGTGCCACATATAACTTAAACGATACATGATAAGAATAACCTCAAGGGGTTTTAATGTTATAGGTGGTTGGTGAAAACGGACATTGACATTAATAATTATGAACCACTCGCACCAGTCTGATCTATGAGTTAAAGTTAATCGCTGGTAGAAGTCTCTTTTTACGAAATAAGGCAAGACAATTTTGAAAACTAAGCTACATTGGTAAAATTGCCACTCATGCCCAATAGGATGTTTTGCAGCACTTATATTGAGTTTGATATCGCACAGACGTTAATTCTCAAAGCAAGCACCGACTCTATAAGAATTCTGACGTGGACATTGGACAAGTGAACTTTGTTCGAGAGTATTAAAAACATTATCCTAGTAGATTCCGTTTAGAGATATGACACCTAGAGTAACTATGAGATTCATCCGTATATCAATAGCATTAAGGTCCTGTTAGGGGTAAAAACAACTCTGAACTGCTTGTAATTGAATATCACATGTTACGTTACGTAAACTCATCGTAAAACGGTTTTCAGGGTCGCCTACTATAATAAATTTATGTGCATAATTTGAGTGTCTTGTATAGTAATTAATCTCGTAATCGTTATATTTTGTATCAAATAATGCTAATGGGTAATAAGATGACTAAATGGGTGAAACTGGTTTGAGCGAACTTAAAAAAAGATGGAGGTTGTTATTATAATTTAAATTTAATTGTAGAACAAGTTACAAAAATTGAAGACCGAGAAGCAAAGGAACTAAATCATCAACTATTAAAAAATATTTTTTAACGCTCTTCAGATCGCATTTTAAGCCCAATGCCCAATTTCACCACCCTTTTTTCGTTCGTAGTTTATAGGAAAAAGAAGGCATGATATGTTAAGTTTTAAGACAGCTATGTTAATTTTAATGCCAGTGTAAAAAAATCTATAAGTAATTTAAGTTTTTATAGTATTTTATGACAAATATTCCACATCTTACCAAATACAAACCGATTCAGGGACACAATTTAAATCAACAAACACAAAATGCAAAAACCAACCGTAGGTAGAGACTACAATCTACATCATGCGTTTTTTACGCCTCATTTTTTGCTCGAGTGTCACCCAATATTTTCAAAGATAACATTCGCAATATGTTTCGCATTGTGACTCAAGAGTTAAGTGTTATCTCAGAGACGTAACTTGAATGGCACCCATAACGACTAGCTACCATTTTGGATCTCAAGTGTTTGCTCATTTCGCATCATTGTTAAAATGTAACATGCGGTTTGCTTAACATATCTATATCTGCTATTTCATAATTATAGGCATATTTTAAAGAGATGTCGTTGAGTAAGATTTCTTGACCTTCCAGGCTTCCATCTTGAGAATATGTCAAGAAGTACTGGGGAAGCTTTTCAGAAAATGCTTACCGTGGCAATTGCCACCTTTCTAGCCACAAAGGGTATTCTTTTGCCATCGATTTTCTCGATTCATCATCGATTTTTGAGCAGTATCAACGAGCGCGCGCATACTTGTGTATCTGTTACACGAATTTGATTTCAAGAACATGTCTAAATTACGCTAGCGTACATTATTTAAAGCATTATCATACTGGAGATTTGCGTGGTTGCGCGCGCGGCATCATAGGCGTTTGAACGCAGCGGACAAGTGGCAAATTCGCCGCGTTCTCTAGATATACAAGCTGCTAGTGTAATAACACCCTTACTGTAGTCATATGTATTCGTGCTGTAGTGTAAATCCATACTCACATTAATCAGCCTCTGCAACGTCGCCACATACGAGTTCTCACTGTGTATGATCGCTGCGACGACGTGGCGACGGCGGAGCTGCGTCGACGTCAGTTGGTCTGGCGGCGGGCCGAGGGAGGGGGGAGGAACCCGCCCCCCGCGCACCTCACCCCCGCAGGAGAACATGTCCTCCTCGAGCTGTGGAAGAGAGAAGACAGATGAGTGACGAGAGGAACAATAGCAGGCAATGAATGTCAGGTATTTAACAGTACGACGATGCAACTTTAATACGACGCTCCTCATTCCATCCAGTCCTTATAAAACTATAAAACGGTTTTCTCATTAAATGTCAAAGTAATGATATTGACAAGGAAATTAAACGAGAGTCGAGAAAGCTGCATTAATGGTGCATTATAATTAAGAATAGTAGAATTGGGGGACTGATCCAAACTCTATTTGGTAGAGAACGCTACAATCATCATAGAGCTTTCCTACTTCACATCTCGCTGTATCATGCGCATAGGCGTCAAAACGTGATCACATGAGGGAGGCTGACAACCAAAGAGATATTCGATAGGTACCATCAGAGAAGTTGATTGATAGGCTGATGGCGGACCTGCGTAATATTATGGTCGCGTTATGTCAAACCTATCCGACAAGTCACCAATCCGACCAATAATAATAATTATTATTGACGTAGCTATCCGTTAACGGCCTTAATGAATCAATTTCTTCGATGGTAGTTGGTATGTACCAAAATTGCTCCTATGTCAAAATCTACATCTCTTCTTAATGAAGGCTCTACGAATACTGGACCTGATATTAAATACAGTAGACACTCATCAATCATGAGAACTAACTAGTTTTATTGCAGTACGTAAACATTGCTATTCAGTGCAAAACAGTTAATAATTTCAATGAAGACAAAGGCAATAAATTTACTTCGTAGCAAGTACCTACTCAATATGGTATACATAATATAATAAATTCTGGTATACATAATATAATAAACTAAAGCTGTGACTCTTATTATACATGAATCACCGGACCATCTAGAAAATTATTACACCTTGTTTTAATGTTCACAGTTCACACGTTTGTCTTCTTTAATCCACGATTCAAAATTGCTGATGAAGAATTTCATTACTTTCTGTGTCATCAAAGTTTTGAAAACGCCTTCATATAAACATAAGTTAAAGTTTAAACACACAACACACAAGAATAAAAGCCATCATTAATAGGGTAAAAACAGCACTCGCTCATCCAAGTAAATAAGTGTACTGAGTGCACCATCTACTATCATTATAGGTTCGTCACGTTTCACGTTCGCATTAACTCAATTATTAACAATTAGAACCACTTGTATAATAACCGTAAGTCAACACGAGGGAACCTCTCTCTACGACTTTTGATCTCTAACAATGTTATAATGGCCCAAGAGCCAGCGGCAGACTTTCGTCATTTTTTAAAAGCTGAAAGTTTACCTGTTTATGAGACCAGATTCCTAGTTATCCCGAAGAAAATAAGAAAAAATTGGGTTTTATACTTTATCGAAGGTTAGGTAAACCTGCGAGTTTCTTACGCCAGGTTCTTCTCGCCGGGTTAGTTCCCGAACCGGTGGTAGGCACCAGTAGTAGCGACGACGTTCTGAAAGTATTTGATTCAAATCTATTCAGAAATAAAATATTTTTTAATATTTCAGAACTCCTGAAGTAACCGCAACCGAAAATCCATAGTTGCTGGTCGTTCTAGCCTCTATAGGGGTCATATTATAGAAAAACTTTCAGCTTTTATAAAATGACGAAAGTCTGGCTGGCTCTTACTCTATAAGCGATCTCACGAGAAAATCTAATTTTAATTAGTAGAGAAAGACGAAATCTGGTGTTTTATTGTTTGACTAATTATGACATTATGAATTAGAATCTTTGAGTGATAATGACATGCAAAAAATGTAAGGCATCCATTACACGGTAGGTTTTGCTGTCAGTTTTACCTCAGTCATAGCTGTGAGTTGTGACTGGATAACCTACCGTGTGGGAGCGTGACTGACGGTTGCATGAAGGTGATTGACGAAAATCTAGATATTTAGATTTTTGCTTCATGCAACCATCAGTCACGAATTTTGAGTGAGTGTTGTCACATCTGACAAAATTGAAAAAAAATTAGTAACGTATACCGTTGAAAATTTTAGCTTTGACTGGCATAAAACTGAAGAGAATTGCATGACCGTCTAATACCATTCGTCAGTCCATCAGTCACCATCAGTCAAACATAATTCAACCAAGCAATCAAAACAGATCTTGACAACCAAGATTATTCTTCAGTAACTAACAACAACAATGTTGAACAAGCAACAAATGAGTTAATCTCTATTATCAATAAGACTGTTGAATCACACTCGACTCTATATATTACACCTCGCAAAAGAGTTATACTCAAACCATGGATTACCCCAGGTATACTTCGCTGCATTCGAAACAGAGACAGGTTACATAAAAGACTAAAAACAGAACCTAACAACAACATATTAATCGTTACTTATAAACGTTACCGGAACTATATAAATTACCTAATTCGCAAACTAAAACGTGAATACTACAAATCGAAATTGGAAGTTTCAAACAATTCTAAAACAACTTGGAATATAATTAAAGACATTACACATAGTAACGAGCATACTAATCCCCCATATGATCTCTTAAAATCTAACCCAGATCCCCAAACCGCAGTTAATAATCTTAATAAATTCTTTGTCAACATTGGTCCAGACCTTGCTTCAAAAATAACTCCACCCAACACTCCCTTAAGTATAGGAAACTGCAAACTGTCGCACTCACTCGTTGTTCTTGAAACGGACACGGCTGAAGTAAAACGCATATTAACTAGCCTTCGCTCAGACTCTGCAGCCGGATGGGACAATATTTCACCAAATATACTTAAAGCCTCTAAAAATGTTCTGGCAACACCGATCACTCACATCTGTAACCTATCAATAAGATATGGAATCTTTCCCAAAGCACTAAAAATTGCTCTAGTTCATCCCATTTATAAACAAGGAAAAAAAAGTGATTTCTCTAACTACAGACCAATCTCAGTTTTACCAGTTATGTCGAAGGTCCTAGAAAGAATTCTAAATAACAACCTAGTAAATTTTTTACAAAAACACAATATTATAGCTAATAATCAATATGGTTTTAGAAAAGGTATTTCAACAGAAGACGCTGTAACAGCCCTCACTCAGGAAATTTCAATTAAATTAGATAATAACCAGAAATGCTATGGTGCTTTTCTTGATCTTTCGAAGGCCTTCGACACTGTATCAATCCCCATCCTTATAGATAAGCTGGAGTGCAGTGGAATTCGGGGTAAAGCTCTTGACATCTTTCGTAGCTATCTACAAAATCGTACGCAATGTGCCAAAGTTGCTAACTACACTAGTAAATTAGAAGAAATTACTTACGGAATTCCTCAAGGCAGTATACTAGGACCTACACTCTTTCAGCTGTATCTGAACGATTTGTGTCAACTTGAACTACCCTCCTGTCACCTCTTTGCATATGCCGATGATACATCCCTCCTTGCTTATGGCGCTAGATGGGAAGATGCCAAAGTAAAATTAGAAGACTCTCTTCTAATTGTGAAAGATTGGCTAGCACAAAACTTATTGACCCTAAACATAAATAAAACGAATATCATTGCTTTCTCTATCACCCCATCATCAGGTCCAAAAGGCAAACTATCAACTATAGTATCTCACACTTGTAAATCACCGACTGATCATTGTGGATGTACTACTATTAAAACTACCTCGACAGTAAAATATCTAGGAGTATATATAGATGCAAATCTCAACTGGCATTCGCAAATATCAGCTCTCAACTCCCGCATCCGCAAACTAATATATATATTCAAAATCGTAAGGCACATGGCTAGCTTCGAATTGACTAGAATGATATACTTATCATTATGCCAGTCAATCCTGACATACTGTATCCCAATTTGGGGTGGCGCTGGTTCCACTATAATGTTGACACTTGAGAGAGCTCAGAGAGCTATCCTAAAAATAATGACTTTTAAGGATATCAGATACAGCACTGAACTTTTATACACAGAATGCAATGTTTTGACTGTCCGCCAGCTATATATTCTGCGCACTGTACTTCGTAAGCACACCTCCTTACCTTTTGATTCAGCTAACACTAGTCGACGCACACGTGGCAGAGTCTGCCCAGTAAATAAACATAAAACCACTTTCGCTGCTCGTCAATACAACATACTCTCGTCTAAAATATATAACAAAATCAACTCCATAATTTCTATATATCCGCTTTCAAGATATGATGTAAAGAAAGCCATTACTTCATACCTCCTTAAACTATCTTATCAAGAAACTGAAAGTCTCTTAGTAGTCGTACATTAAAACTTATAGCATACATTATATGACATTATATATTATGACCCATTAGGAATATATAATTTGTAACGGTAATCAACACATAATAAACACTCACACATCCCACACTCATGCACCATAGCAGTATTTTCTACTGAACCCAAGACGCAGTCGTAGGGCTATGGTGCATGCACTGCATGAGTTCATACGCGCTCTAGCACACAGACACACACACACGCACACACACACAGAGGACTTAATATAGTTCCCATACAAACACACAGCACATTCTTACACCATAGCAGTTTTTATTTACTGAACCCAAGACACTGTCGTAGGGCTATGGTGCAAGCACAGTCAGCGTTCATACAAGCACCCACACGCACATGCTTACACACAGTACACACACACACACGCACACACACACACACACACAATTACCCCTTTATCCTTCTCTCTAGCATAATAATATGTTTTTACTTTTAATATATAATAATCTAAAAGTCTTTGTTCACTAAACCCTAAACCCAAAAACATGATAGACTAATTTTTATAATAACATGATATTGTACTTTTCTTTAACAACCGCCTCAACTGTGAGAATCACTGACTCCGATATCACATTAATAATAGTTTCGAAGTCAGAGATCAACCAACCTGTGCCATCTGATTTTATAAATCCTAATATTTGTACAAAATACATCGCCTGTAGATAAATATTGTAATGTTTTTGGGATGTCAATAAACGTATTATTATTATTATTATTATTATATATAATTCATGATGGACGGAATTGACTGTCGCTTGCATGAGCGTATAATGGATGCCTTAAGAAAGATTCCCAGTACTTACTAATTAGTCCATATTTATTCATGCTACACAAAATAGAAGTAACTCTAAAAGGTAAGTAGAGATTTTTAAGTCCTTAAATATTAAAGACAAAAACCCATAAGAGCATAAGACACAATATCTTCACTTTCTAAAGTAATTCTAGTTATGTAGTCCAAAACAACAATAGGATGTATTACTCCAGTGTTTGCACGCTAGATGCAGCACCAGCATAAAAAGTTTTATTCGACGTCAAACAAAGTTCCAGTTAATATTTAGACATGACGAGTGCATATTTTGTGCAACATGTCTGATTTTAGTCGGATTATTTACCGTAAAGTGTAAGTGCTAGAAGCACCTTTGTGAAGTCTGAAAATTTGACTTCAAGTCCATATATCTCTAACACAAAAGCCTTTTAGCGCTGTATGATAGGTCTATGGAACTATCATCGACTCTTTTACGTCGGCTGTACACGTTTGCATGAATATTCGCAAGTACGAGCACAGAACAATTGAAAAGTGGGACAAGCGTTGCGCGTTGCTAAACAGCGAGGTATCTCATTCATCGCAATTTCAATAACATTGTTGAACCAAAATATTCAATTATTACAATAATATTTACTATATTATTATTGTATATATTTTAAATGTTATTGAATTTAACTATAAATTGGACTACAAACTTCGATGACCGTTTTAACCCCTTTGAAATTAAAAAAAATCTTTTCTAACCCAGAGAAGCTTATTCAGGGTCAATCTATTATATTATTATTAGTCAATCAGTCATATTATTTACTTTAATATAATACTTGTTAAGTACTTAATTTTTAAAATAACTAAATGCTATCATTAAACTCTAGTACATTATTATATTTAGTAACTAGCTGTCCCGGTGAACTTCGTGCCACTGTAAAACCTGCCCTGGACTTCTACGAATATTTTAATTTTTAAGACTAAAATCAGTCCAACCCGTTCAGTCGTTTTCGAGTTTTAGCGCGACTAACACATTTGAAAATCCATTTTTATATATAAGATTATTATAAGCTATAATATTGGCAATAGCTGACTAGCTGGTGCCCTGCAGGGTAGAGTAACGATAATAATATATCATTTTCTACAATATCCACACCAGAAGATTTCACTCGCATTAGCTTAGAAACTTAAGCATGTGATGAAATTACCAAGACCATGTTATTAATTTATATGACTTAACCTCGGTAACATTAGTCTCACTTATAGAAATGGACTCTTCGAGGGAAATCCAACCTTCTGATGTTGGTAGTAACGATGACAATAGCATACATCACATTATAAAGGCATCGTTAGATTTCTTCCTGCAGAACAGTGTGATGAAGGCTTAAGTGAATAATGGATGGGATTTCTTCATACTTGTCCAGTGTAATTAAACCACTATTATGTTATGAGGTAAAAATGCACTTCCTTGAGTAGAATAGCTTGAATAGCTAACAATCTGGGTGACTAGGGAAGGTATTCTTAGAACCTTATGCAATTTTGATGCAACAAAAACATTCCAAGACAAGCTATTATGGCCATAGTAGAAATGGGCAAGGATGGAAATACTGACATATTTTTTTACATATACAGACTAATTGTATGTCTGTATTCTGTCACTTTTGTCTATCATTTCGTAGAATGAAATCATTTGTTTTGGTGGCGATGCAGAATTGTTTAGGAAGAAGTAGAATTCTTTAGAAAACGTTTTTGAATTCATACAAGAATAAAATATGTATCTATAAAAACCGATACCTAATAACCGTAGAATTAGGTACAAGGTGTGATCCACCTCAACAAGTACTTATGCCAAAATTATATATTATGTACACCGGAAATATAAACCAGCAACGATACAAGTTAGATAAAGAAGTTTTTACAACGATTAAGTCATCGCAACTGACGGTTAAAACTTAACGTTTACTTTTTGAGTTAACGTATAGTTATTATGACTATTCAAATAAACGGTTACCATCGACCAATAGAAACGAAGATACAGACAACACATGTCTATGACATAATACGTCATGTACCCTTGAATTTAGTGTAGGTACATAATATACAAGTAATAAACCTCATTTCAAATAACTTGACAAAGTTTCATCAAACAGATATCGCTTGGTAGCGCATAAAATGCAACAAAAGGACCTAAAAAGTATAAGTATTTCAAGCTTTTTATCCATCTATTTCTAGATTTATCCATCCAATAACAATTTAAAGTGGAAGTACTATCTAATGGACGGATCCGATCTAGAATGGATAGGGCTCTAGCATCAAGCATCAATGTAAACTAGAATCGAATGTTTACATCAGCCGGCCTCGTTTCCACGCGCGTCACGAAATCTGGATAGCGTCCCGCAAACGTCAACAACTTCTCTTACGTCAAGCATCGCCATGGCCATCTCATAGTGAGCTCGATCCTTCACCAACTTCACACAGAACATGGTTCAGATCACAGGTAAACACGGAGCTAACACAGGTAACACTTGGACAATCGCGAGCAACGTCCTCATGCCGGCACACTAAAAATACACTGACGAGGAAAAATCATAAACGGACTGGCGGTCATTATATCACACGTTTAAATAGATTTATATGTTGCTCAGGATCATGCAGATACGATACTGAGCGTGAATGGCGAGACGGCACGGGCGTGAGTCACCAGTGAATAATTCTACATTATAATTGTCTCTGGTCACGGTCTGAGGTCGGTGATGGGTACGTGAATGGCCGGATAATTTTTCCTGTTCTGACCCATTTCTATTATGTAATTGGCTAACGGCTCATTTGATATATCTTCGCCGGTTTTTAAAGTTTTTTACAAGAGTTAATTTATTCAATAGCCTTTGTATAATATCAAAACATAAACAGATAAACTGCTGTCAAAAATTTTCAAAAACCGGCCATTAATGATGCGAAAATTCTACTAGTGCGTCAAAAAGACAAAGAAAATTTTAATGGGAACCAAAATTTGGAAGAAATGTGTGATATTCGTGTAACAAAAAATACACGGAGATAGAGTCTGCGTACTTGAAAGCGGGTTAGAAAATGTAAAATAACGGTTTTAAGACCACGTTTTTGTCACGATGCGATAAAGAACTACAATCTGTAAGTTATTAGTTAGCGGCAGGCAGATAAATAGACCACCCCCATTGAAGCACTTAATGCGTTTTTTACGGACTCTATTGGGAGCATGTGACAGACCGACAACAGATATATTGTTGTTTTTTTCACATAATCGTGTGAACGATATTTATATTATTACCACTATAGACCATTCAATGTAGATCTGTTCGACAGATTGATACGGTTTTGTGACCCATTTGGGGCGCACTCTATAAAACGACAATAAATTGTAAGCCTCGGCAGCAGAAGATAACTATGACAGGATGTTTTTGAACTTGTTTTGGATTTGGCCTTTGTACTCGATTGTACTTTAGTCCCCAATCTTATGGGCTCTTGTGGGGCACAACTTACGAGTCATAACAACGTTTTAGTGTCATCGTCGGAGTTGTTTTTTATCGAATTGCCTTATTTGAATTTTCTTTGATGTATGTAGTAATAAAGTTGCAGTTTATGCGCTCTCCTTTAAAATTACGTTTTTGGTCTTTACTAGGTTTTGAAATGGGGCAGCCGTGCAGCTTCCTAGGTACTGTCTTACTGATGGCGCACAAAACCAAGCGTCAGCGATTAAGGAAGCAGGAATTTTTGCAGTGGATTGTTTACATCCGTTAGCAAACTTGGTACCTACCTCAGGCTGTTTAGGAAGCAGCAATATTTGCAATGGATCGCTATCGATCCACCACAAACTTGGTACCTACCTCAGGCAATTTAGGCATCTTGTCAGCATCAAACGTATCAACGTTCAAGATGCAAATTGCATGAGGAAGCAGGAATTTTTGAACCATCACAAACTTGGTACCTACCTCAGGCAGTTTCGGCATCTTGTCCGCATCATGCGTGTGCATATCGTACTGGTGCGTGGATCCTCGTCGCACGCTGAACCACCGCGCCAGCCGCCCCCCGCCCTCGTCGTCGGGTGGCGGCGCGGGGGGAGCGCCCCCGCTGCGCCATCTCTCGCATAGCTCGCGCGCGCGGCTCAGCGTGTTGCGGAGCTGCCCGCTGCTTCTGGAAGAGAGGGCTTCGGTTAGACATCATCAACATCTACGTCATCATCATGAACTATATCATCATAATCATCAGCATCTACAGACCACAACATTACTCATCATTGTTCAACAACGTTGTATATACTTACATAATTTAATTACAATCACCTAAATCGGGTACGTCATGTTTTAATGATTTCATTTGCTCATGTTCAAGAGCAACGACGAAACTCTTCGTAGTCGTACTTAACCATCTTTATGGTTTTTCAACAGTACTTAGTAACGTAACCTTACTAGGAGCTCTCAACTTAAACGTGTGATGGTATCCTAAGCATCAAACACTTATTTATAAACGATCTAGTTACTAGCAATTAATAGCTAGCGGACGCGGAAAAGTGACCATTAATTGAGAAAAATCACATTCGATTCCTACGAGTTTTCTAAATAGAAACCTCGCTGGATGGCTTTCTGCAAAATTGTCTCATTAAACACTTCCTAGTTACATACCTGTCTATCTTCAATGTCGCGACACAATTCTTAACATATTTCAGAGTACCCCCAAGCAAAAACGTGTGGTTCTTTTCCATCAACGCTGATGAAACAATCGATACTGGCATCACAGTGGAAGGTTCAAATAGTTAATAACGGGTGCTATAAATAAATGTTGGAGCAATAATAGATCCCAATGTGAAGATGTTTGCAAACAACTACATATTGACTAATAACGCAAACTCATAAAGGTCCTGATCGACGAGGGAACGACCGCGGCATTTGCGTCTTGGGAGGTGCATTGTGTTTATAAATTGCACAATTTAAGTACCTGCCGGAGCTCGGACGTTTCTTCGCTTCGCATAAGAAATAATTGATCAGTGGTTCTAGAGAAGAAAAAGAGATTCCTTTTTGGAAGTCGGTTAAAAAAGAGATTTTAATTTAAAAAAAGTAGCGCCTATACCCAAACACCCAAATGCTTGAGTAATTTAGAAAATTGGAGACACTTGGCGAATCCTTTATCTACCCTTAGTATGACGGTGACTGTAGCTTTATTCTTTTTAATCACTATTGCCCAAGTGTGTACGCTATAACAGGGGCACTCTACATCCTTTAAACGTAACCAGAGAGATCAGTCCCAGGACAAATTTCTTGCATACCCATTGCCCATTCGACGTATTGATCTTTATTCTCAGACAATAAGATGATCAGCCTGCATTGCCCTAACCAAAATTGGAAACAGTTTTCCAAACTTACAGTTAATATTTCCGGATTCTTAGACTTGGGCTTTACAAAGAAAGACTTCATGCGATTTTCTCGGTCGTCGGTCACCTCACGAGGCTGACAATACGACAATAATGTTGACAAAATATGAAACAATGAAAACGCCGAAGGTTGCCAGTTTAGGAGTTGACCGGCAGAACAATGGGGAATTAATATCTGACAGACATGCACGCATTGTTAATTAATCGCCTACAGCTTTATTAATTGCGTTTCCGGGAATTCTGCATACTTGGAATATTAGACAAGGGCGAAGGAAAAAAAACTGTTGGGAATGCTATTGACCGAAGACATGCCTCGCAAGATTATGTGAAACAGAGGAGTCGATCCTGACGACACAGAGCACACCAGAATCCAGATACATACAGCGGTCGGAATGTGTAGTAGGCCAAACCCAAAAAGTGGATGAGTTGATTAAAGGACATAGAGGATTGACATCATGATGTGACAGCCTCAGACAGACATCCTCTTAGAGATTTAGATGGTAGTGTACATTACACTACCATCTATGAGGATTGTACCTGATAGTCGCTAGATTTTGAGAATTTGAATTGCAAAGATTTGGATATATGCATAACGCATATAATGGTGTGATGTAACTTAATGTTAGTCTTAAAAACATCCACTTAGATACAGCATTAAAAAGGATTAATTAAAGCCCCGAGCAACACATAACATCGCAATAAAACAACTTTAGATCTAATTTATGAAGTATAAAACATTAGATCAATCTAGAATCTAGATTATTATAGTGCTAACGATTTCCATTCTATAAGAGAGTGCTCAACAGGCCTATAGACTTTTTATTACTTCTTTATAATAGCCTAGCTAGACATTTCCATTTCATACCATCCGCCTTTTTATTAGAGTTTATTTTTAAATTACCCACTTCTAAGCTGAAGGTCAATAAAATCCAATCAATCAAATATTTCTATTGTGCATTGTTTATACTTAATTACTTTGGTCGATCGAGCGAAGACAGAAAAAGCCATCGTAGAGAGAATAGTTTTTAAATTAAGTCAACATAGTGAAGATTGACTGACAGCCATTCACAGTTGAAATTGATGTTTATTTCTGAACGTAGAGAGAGAGCCGGGAGACATTCGAGGAATCGAACTGATAAATATAGATGTTTTATGAAATAGCTAATAAGTTATAGTTTCCACCCTGTAAATTAAGTCACGAGTTTAAGTAAGAACCTAAATAGTCATATATCTCGCTATTTCTCAGAATTTTCCCGAAAGTTGTTACTTAGGTGTCCAACATCCGTATTGCCAAATACAATATTACAATTGAGTGGGGTTCCTTCAATACCAATCCTATCGGTTTGCCTAATTGCTAAGTTTTTGAATACCGTCATCCAACAATCTATTTAAGACTATGGCTTTTCTCAGATGTAGAGCCTTTGCTACTAGATCATTGACAAAGTTTTTTAAATAAGAAACTGCTCTACTTTTTGCATTAATTGCAAAATTTGATGAGCAAAAAGTAACCATGACCGATTTTTGAGCGTCAGTAAGTATCGAATTTTACTCAGCATTGAACAAATTGTGTTGTTTCTATATTTTAGTAGATAGAGGATAGGTAATCATAAAACAGTTAAGACTATCAGATCTTTGTGACAAAGTGAGAATTTCCAGTCAATACTCATTTTTTTTAATCGGGCTTTGGCCTACCACACATTCCCACCACTGTATCTCCTGTGTCGCCAGGATCGACAGCGGTATCCAACCACGAAAACCCTTTGATATGATCTCAGGGAGCCCGAGGGACATGCTAAACTGTCTTGGGACCCGCAACGAATTTAATCAGAAGAAAAATAGGAGGAGTAGGAAGATTAGTCAATACTCATTCACTTTTTTATTCCCTTGGCCTTGCCGAAAGAAAACCGTTATGAGATGGCTATAATATAGCCTAGAAAGATTCTGATTTCCTACTCCCGTCCTTAACACACCTTAAGGTTTACAACAACTGAAATGAATGAAGTTTTATTTAATTCATCAAGCCCCAAGCGATCGCATGCAACCGCGATAACTAAAGATAAGCTATTGTGTCTTGTTTTTTCACGATCGACGGGCTAATTTCCAAATTGGTTAAAAATTTTACACTTTTAGAACGTCTACATGAGACCTACCAGTTACCACCGGTTCAGGAATCGGGAACTATCCCGAAAGAAGACCCGGCGAAAGGAACATGCACACTGCACAGGGCAACCGGAAAGCAAAAAGAAACTCATTACCAAAGTACAATAAAACATATTCCCTCTTACTAATAAAAAATTCTTAAACATGCGTTCAACGTGTGAATAGTTAAACAGGAGTTTTTAAGTTATACACACGTTACACAGAGTCTATACATGGTCTATACAGAGAAATTTGTATGGAAATGACAGCATCGTTATACAGGCCTTATGTCAAAAAATGATTATTAGTAGAAAAAATCATATGCACCCTCTATACAGGCTGTGTAACTTTTTATTAGTAAGAGGGTGTAGCTTTGCATAATATGCAGATTTTATTGAGACAACAAGTCTGTTGTAACTTGTAACGTCGCACATCGAGCAAAGTCCTTGTAAGTCGCGAATGTGTGATGTTTGCTCAAAATACATTAAATTGACCTCCACAACTCAATGTTTACATTTTACAATGTATGAAGAAATAAATTAAACGGTGCTACTTTAGCCAGAACCAGACGTTTCGGCAATTTTCAGCCGGACCATGTTCATTATCGAAGATATTAAAAATCGGAAATAGCTCTACATTTAACCAATTTCCATAAAAAATATCAATTGTGTTTTCCTTTAGGCTGTTGACGTTTGCCAATTATACAAGCCATTACGAAAGTGCAGAAGACCGCATCGTCTATTTTCGGCCATGATCGTCGTCGATTGTGCATGTTATATAGAATATAGAGTACAGGCAGCTGTCTATAACTTGCAATCATGTTTACCCATCATGGTCCAACATAGGCATAACTCGTAGCTCTATTGTTTTCTATCATGGCCCAAAACGGAGAGGCTTTACATGTGCACAGATTAATTTTATATTTTAATATCACTGTGTCAAATGGAATGTCATATTTTAACACCTTGAAAATAAATGACACTCCCCTGACCCATATTGGGATTTAATAACCCAATACGGTCATGATTGGTGCATAGCAAATGACATAATTGCGTGTGTATGTGTCGTTTTTCTATTAACTTCTGTGGGCACAGTATAAACATTATACAGTAGAGTAATCGTATCCTTGAAATTAAGCTCGTTCAAGTCTCTTTCTGCAACTTTAAGTTATCTTAAATCAAGCAATTATGTGCTTACCGTCTAATATGGGTGGTCTAAACGAGATGAAGATCTAAACGGTAATTGGCACACCGTAATACATTTGTATCACTTCTCTCTTGTTAGCCAGAATCGACAGTGGTATTCAACGCACAAAATACTGATATCAGCGGTTATTATGATTTTAGGGACTCGCAATGAATTTAATCAGAAGAAGAACGTAGTTTTTTGCCTCCTCAAACCAAGTAATGTCCAAAATTGTAGTAGAGTAGGAAGTAGCACAAATATGGTCTACACTCTACTGTATTATATTGTTATAGTATGTTGCGGAGATTTTGCACAATTTCGGAGCCTTGACTGTCCACCCACGACAGGGGACTGTCACCGAGCCGCACCTAGAGCGGAGTCCTTACGCACAATTACTTTAGATAACTTAGGACACTTTTACAAATTAGTTGCCATTCTTGCACGGAATACTATTGTAAATATTTTTTTTTCATTTTATCATTGATGGTATATCAGTAATCACTTTTTGTGATGGTAGAGGCGACTCAGAAAATGTCATGCTATTCATGTTATCTATTCTAACTCTATCCTGGTCTCTCGACATGCGAATATTCGGCTTTTGAATTTTGATCTCTACTTATCACTTCCAATTATGCACAAAAGAGCTATAGCGCTTCTATAGCCAATGGAAACAAGATACAATAACACAATATAGCATTAAACCGATCAAATTATACATAGCTCGAAGGAGCTGTCACTGCATTCTTGTTTGCACTTTAACCAGCGTTCAACTATTGAATAATCGTATGATAAACGAAAAGACAGTCTGTAGCCTCGTCTGTTTATCTGTGACCCCGGGTTATGTAGCTGTCATAACATGAACCCATGCTCCTTTACTATAACATAGGGTCTATACTATAGACGATAGGGTTGCTACTATTAATGTGTTTCTTGGCTTTTTCAGTTTGGGAGCTTGTTGAATTCGTAAATTTTTCTTCAAAACATTAACACAACTACCATATAATTCATACACGTTTTGACTTTTGCAAACCATTTAGAGCTAACAACCAGCCATGCTGAACCACCATAGAAAGGACATTTTTCAAAGAAATGATATCTGTCAGTCTATCGTGTGGTCGTGGTGACCCGTTTGCTGGTTTGTTATTAAAATAAAACCGGCCAAGTGCGTGTCGGGCCACGCGCAATGTAGGGTTCCGTAGCACCGCTAGTTTTTGAAAATTTTTGTGTGGTCAATGAATGTACATTTATAACATGTTTTACACTACTAACAACATCACCTCAAAGGAATTTGAACGAAAAGTTCCTTTATACTTCGTCGAATACATGTTTTTTAGTTGATCGACTATTACTCAATAACTTATGAAGTCAACTTAGTCGTGATAGTTTTACTTTTAAATTCAGCATATTTCCTACTCCCGTGTATTTTTCACATTTCCAGAAGCAACCGTTTAGCTGGTAGAAGGGGGGGACACTGGACTCTAACGATTTTTTCCACTTTAAAACTTAATATTTCACAAATGGATCCCTAAACCGAAAAATGATCTATGAATACTCATAATATTTTTAAAAAACCTATCCAACGACACCCCACACGATGGGGTGGGCGCGAAAAAAAAAATTCAACCCCGCTTGATGTGTAGGGGAGGTACCATAAAAAAAATATTTATTAAATATTTTATGTACCATTTTGTAGACATTATTAATATGTATATTCATGCCAAATTACAGCTTTGTAGGTCCTATAGTCTCTGAGCAAAACCGCGGACAGACAGACAGACGGGCAGACGGACAGACGGACAGACGGACTCACAGACCGAAACTATAAGGGTTCCTTGTTGACTACGGAACCCTAAAAAGAAGAAAGATACCCATTCTGAGAGCGCTCGGCAGTTGAGAGATTGCCGTTTTAATCTGTAAGAAGCCTAAGGTAGCCGCTCTAAAGCACTGCGCCAACCCTAGAGCAGCAGCAGCAATAATATTCAATGCATTGTTACATTGGCTATTGCTTTTTAATTCCAACACATTACGTAAAGGAAATTGCGTTAGGCGGATAGCGTGAGATAAGGCAAGGAGATTATGGAACAGGACGCTCAGGTGCGAGTGCGCATACGATACTATAAATTACTTGCTAGCTTTCGGTTTCGTTTGTGGCTATTACATGAATATCCTAATACACATTTGCACATAAACTTACTTAATCGATAAAGAGTACAAATTTCCCAGTATTTCATATTTTGATCTACTATTATCTTAGAGCATTATGAACATTCGTGATTTGTGACCTTTTTACAAATTTGCTATTGCGCTTTGGCGTTTGTTGTATTCCGAAACAGTTTAAGATTTTTCAGTGAAATAAAAAAAATGATAGTAAGCTTATATTATTTTTAACAAGTTTTAGAGCTAGATAAATACACTTAACAAATGTATGGCGAGCATCGAGATAGGATACAATATAGTATGTATTTTTCTTAGATTGAGAGTATACTACCTGAAAAGCAGGATAGAATTCTCTGCATACCTTAACATAGCCAAGTAGAACTGGACTAATACAATATACATAAACATGAGTTACTCATACGGCATACCTGTACTTAACGCTTATACAATGTACGGCTTTGTGTAATTGGTAACAGGTGTATCGCTTATCAGTTATCACGGTATACGGGTTACAATTACCCTTATTAGCGAAACAACAAAGCCGACTTATCAACGCCGAAGCCAAGGTTAAAGACATTTAAAACCCTTCGAATGGCGGTTTATCAACGGTTTAACCAACATTAAAAACCTTGTAGGTGTGATCGTCACAAATGCTAAATATGACATTGAAATAATTATTGTAAAGGCTTAAGCATAGTTCTGTAATCTGCACTTTTAAATGCTAACTACCAATTTTATGATTTTTATGAATATTGAGATTAGGAGGGCGAGTATATAAGAGAAAGTATCATTTTATACTCTTTATAAATTAAAGAGGTCTTTTTAAGTCCTAAAGTGTGCTAATAAATAATACTACTCAGATTTTCTTTAAGATGATCTTTGAGACTTTGAGACACAGAAACGTGTATGAAAACGAGTATGAACACTCTTCAGAAGAGCTATAGCCCAGTGTTCATACTTCATACTCGTTTCTGCCGTAGCGACTTTTAAAACTTCGCGAATCTGGATTCCACGAGACTCTATCAAGATATTCAAGGTATTCGATGCGCAAACACAGAAAGTTATCACGAAATCAATCGATTGAAATGGAAATCAAGACGCGCGCCTGGTATCGGCACGCAGTGTATCTGTGCTATGTGAAATCTGTTTATAGATCGTGTGAGTAATGTCGACTGGGTATATAGAGAGCAGAGACACATGAACAGTTATTTTTATGTAAATAATACATTTTTTATACTTACACCCCATTTTCTAATAAGAGATCTACAGTATGTATTACAATTTACAGACTTTTGTCTTTATTGAAAACGTTGTAAAAGACGTAAAGGACAATTCTGCAACATCTGTAATCTACCTCCTAATCCTGCTGTTGTGGTTCTTTTTGTATTAGTTTCGCTAAATATCAATAATTTTCTTTTTTTGGAAAAATGCTAAACGGGTTTTTAACTCTCCAACATTAGATCTAAACGCGTTAAATCTAAATGAAAAAAATCACAAAAAAATGAAAAAAAATGATTTAATTACAGTCAAGAGTTCCGCGTTGCCTTGGACTGAGTTTTCATTATATAACCGCGTACGTGGTATAACCGCGTCAAATTCTTGACCTAGTCGCTTTAATCAAAGAAAGCTTAATTGAACAGGTTTAAATGCAGTTAACTCGTTATGTTTATCGTGTTTTATAATTATATAAATTAAAGATAAGATTGAGCGTCCATGGCCCAATGGAGGTACAGATTGCTTGCAGGATAATTTGAGTTTAAGAGCAAAATGAAATTGTCTTATGGAAATTGGAAGCTCGGACGGTGATTAAATAGAAAAAATTGTAAATCCAAATGTTTGTTGATAGATCTGTTAACATTTAATAATACCTAACCCCTGCATATAATATCATTGGAAGGCAATACGTAGAATAGGTCCAGACAGGACAGATACCTAATATTAAGTCTTATTTTAAGAGAACCAGTTATAGCTACACCTTACAAAAACTCTTGTGCACTTGTAATTTGCACAGTTCATGCCCAAGCTCTTGTAACATTGCATTAGTTACACTCATTACAGGACAAAGACCCCTCGGGCAATATTTGTCCAGCAATTATACTGACAAGTTACAGCTAACAACGCGTAATAAAACACTACTAACGTCTATATTATAAAGACTTGCAAAGAGATAAAAAGAGAGTCTTTAATTATAAGTGAGAGAGAAAGAAAGTCTTTACTACATAAAGAATCTACTCGTACTTATGTATATCGTATGTATGTATAGCCATAACGATACATGCGTCAAAAGTCAACACTCAACTAATTCTCTTTACGTTACCAATCATGGCGAGGACTCGTCTGGTTTTGCCAGACGAAGATTACTCTGGTTTGACCAAATTAAATCGACATACTTTTAAAATCGCAAAAAAAAAAAACTATTCATCTGTCTGCCAGCGCCTTACAAGCAACGACACATTGCTCTGAAATGCGAAGTATATAATATATTTATATCTGGTTAAGAATTTGTGCAGAAGTAATCCATTACTTCATCCAAAATCTTCTCAAAAGCATATTAATATTTTAGTAACTAGACAAGCAAATATTTTGCTTTGGATAAACTTTGATCTCTAACTTTTTCTGCAGCTTTCCCTGAAGTTCCTTGCTCAAGCGAAATCGCAACGTTAAGGGCACTAAACTCCAAGTTCCTTAATCAAAAGTTAGCAGACAGAATATCATAAAGTTCGACTGAGTCACCGCAGATTCTCCGGAACTATAAAAACGGACCAAATTGAAATTGGGAGCGCACATTCCTTATGCGATGTGGGCATCCGCCACCTAAGCGGTGGGACATCCGTTAGTTTGAAACAATATTGGCATGGTACTGCAGTTCCTAATTTAACCCTGGTAGAACCTTAATGTGAGAGACATAAGGACGATAATAAAACTTGAGGGTACTGTGAACATGTAACAATATTGGCTGGTACTGCAGTTCCTAATTTATCCCTGACAGAACCTTAACATCAAAGACAGAAGGACTGTAATATAACTTAAAAGTACTGTGAGCAGACTCTACAATGTTGCACAAAGTACGTTTTAGTTGGGTGAAAGAGTATAAGTTGTCGTTGAGCGTTTAAAACCTAAACCTAATTATGGGTTTAGGTTTATGACTAAAACGTTATGTACATACAATAAACAGGTACAAATTTAAGCTTGTGTTTCATCTATTACATGAGATTACATCTATCCAAGATCGAAGCAGCGGACTGCGAAGTTGTTTCTGTTTCGGGTCGATTGTATCAGGACTCCTGGAGTTAGGAATCTGAAGATAAGTTTGAGTCAGCACTCAGCAGCTTAGCAGACGCATCTTACCCAAGCCGAAATTATCAGGAGGAACAAGGACGATACTTTTTTCCCTGCACCTTTTGGCCCGAAGCTTATTCCGCTAATGTTATTGTTCGCAAACACCCAAGCGACGCAAAATATCAATAGTGGTTAACGCTTGGCACACAGGAAATTGGCGTTAATTGGGCGTCTGCCCGCTCATTAGCGGACCACACCGTGCCGTGGATGTACACCACGCGTTTATTGAAACATCACAAGTGGGCAAACATAAATACGAGTTCCCGTTGTTCTTGGAAAGGCTTAATTGCCTGTTTGGTGTTCCAGTATTCACATGAAACAACATACGTACGAGCATATTATTTTGAAACTGGAAACATCCCACTAGGAACGTACATTTTCCCCCGGGCAAAGTAGTTTATGCAACCTCACCGTGGTCTCATCTAAGTTGGTACCAAATTTCAACCAAAGCACACAATGATATCTTTCCTTTTCATAATGTTATTTATAACATAATTAAGGTGAATTGTGAGAATTTATATAATAGCTAGCTGGGTAAGATGTGATTATTTGTCTTCTTGAAACGGTATAATAAGGTAAAAACCTATATATTATACTATCTTGTCCAATCTGACAATATTAAAATCCCACCACCAAGAAGTAAGAATAGCTCCGCAGACATTCGCGAGTGAAAGTGTCTGGATTGACCCAAATTGATAATGTTCCAGATATGAACACCATTGTAAATAAAAGATATCCCCATCATTGTCCGTTTCTATAAACAAAGGTTTCCCAATTGTAATTACAACCTAAGCTTTGTTAGTTCGCTGACGAAATAGGTCAAAAGTGCAAACTAATAGATTTTAATCGCCACGACAAAGGATCGGCCTGCTCTAGCAAATATACTAGTATCGACCAGTAGGTCGATTCTGCTAAATAATACTACGAATAACGATGCAGTTTCGATGTGGCTTCGATACATACTAAAACTCCTAATCCTAGTGTCAAGTCAACCAAATTTCAAAAGCGTTCTGATTGGTGAAATCTGTAAAAATCTATTTATATTATCTAGACGATAAATTTAATATCTTAAGAGGCCAGGGTATCCTCGAAATTCTCATACATACTTAATACCAAAATCATTTTCTCATACGAAAATATTTAACATTTTTGAGTTATTTTTCAGCTTAAAATAATAATTACCTAGATTCCTGCACAACATTTTTCTAAAAAATATTTAAACACTAAAAAAATTTTTTTTGTTTAAATATTTTTTAGTAAATTTACTACTAAATATTACAACACTAAAAAATAGAGTAAAACACAAAAAAATATATAAATAAATAGTAACTTTACTACAAATTTTCTCTATTTTTTGGTGTTTAAATATTTATTTAGTAGTAAATTTACTACAAAATACTTAAACACTAAATTTTTTTTTAGTATTTAAATATTTTGTAAAAAAAATTGTGCAGGAACCTAGGTAATTACTATTTTAAGCTGAAAAATAACTCAAACATGTTAAATATTTTCGTATGAGAAAATTATTTTGGTATTACGTATGTATGAGAATTTCGAGGGTACCCCGGCCCCTTAAGACAATAACTTGAAAGTTAAATACAAGAGTTGGCCTGGCCTCGCCAAAGTATTGGCCGCCAATTCTTTGGTGTCAGTCAGTCAGTCAGCAATAATTATATCAGCATGCATACATTTCTGTGCTTCAAAGTCATAGAAACGCGAGGCCTAGCCTGTTAAAATTTTAATTACTGGTAGAGCTGTAGACAAAATGTAGGTTAGTCACGACTTCGCAATAAATTCACAATAAAAATTATAAGAGCTCTGCAGATATTTGAAGGTTAACCGTTAACCGTAGGCCATAATCGAATAGATGGAGAAAACAAAAATATAGACGTCGCAAGGTTTCTTTCTCCTCGTTCCAAAGAGGTTGGCACACATATCCATATTATACCCAGTAATGTTATTCAAGATTCAAATGTTTTTTTGCATCCTTTGTGTTTAATTTCTCGTGGGAATTAGATATTATACCTCCCTAAATCCCTTGCAGAATCCTTAAAACTTTCCAAAGATCACGTTTAACCTTTACGTTCAGGATCAACACACATCACCAAAATGCTCTTTCATCAACATTTATATTTTTACGGCCGTTCAAGTGTCTTTAAACTCCCCCATTCGTCCGAATTGGCTCCAATTTTAGTTACCCATTAATCATAATTAGTGTAGACGGCTCGCGTCTATTTCCTTTATTTAAAGAAATGGGGAGTCCGTGTTGAATGTATATTTAGGACCAATTTCGTCGCTACAATTTGTAAATTACTACCTTTTACCCGTAAAAATAGACCCGGCCTGTCCGCTTCAAAATAGATGGACTTTCGAATAACAGCATTACAAATCATTATGTTCTTAGTTCGTAATTATTGCTCTTCAATTAGCCTTAACATGGTTATAAAGTTAATTTTACATTCTCGTCTACACACGGTTTAACTTTATTTGATTTAAAAGCCGTCAACGTCTAAAGTATTGTTTATTGCTCAATCTTCAATATACATCTATGTACATGACACGCGTTCCAAAAGGAAACTTTTTCGTTCAGTGACTGACTTAGGTGACAAAGGTAGCCCGTTTTGAGTAACCAAAGTAGGGGTACCTAATTTCCAGGCATTTATGCACCAGGCCACCAGTCCACCACACATTTGTTCTTTCTGGAAACTACCCGACCATGGAGTATACAAGGACTTACCTGGAATCCAGTGTGGAGTTGAGCCGTTGCGAGCGACGGAGGGGGGTGTTCCTAACCGCGCTCACCGGCTCCTCCCAGCTACCGCCCGCCGATCGGTGTTCATCTGGAAACACCAATAAAGAAAAAAATTAAATGCGACAAAGTTATGGTAGACTTATGTTTAGACGGCCATGTACCATCGAAGAAATGGATTTATAGGCAGTAGCAGCTATTCTGGTCGCGTTGTGTCAAACCCAGCCGACAGGTGGGTTAAGTTGACATAATCCAACCAAATGACGAAGGTCCGTCAACTGCCTATGAATCAATTTCTTCGATGGTAATTTGTAGAGTGAGCATGTAAGCAGACCTGAGTCATAATAATCGTAACGTTATCGTTGGAGATCCATGACATTAATTTTGTCATTTGATATAATATGTATTACTTTGCTGTCTTTAGGATTGTTACCAATCTTGATGTAACTGGAACAAAAGTAACTTCTTCGAGTTCATATCGTTGCCTAGAATTCGGAGTTTACATTTTACGCTTATAACTTAAATATCGCATATTTTCGTAAAACTGTGGTCAAATCAAGGCGCCAGTAAAAGGTACTTCGAAAGTATAATACATAATGTAACAATGATCACGTGACTCATAAGTCATAACGCATTTAACGTTCCAAAAACAAACGTTACAAAATCGCAAATATTTAATTAAGCCGATAACAATCTGTGCAATTCGCAAAATTCTGTTTCGAGATCACTTCCTCTTGCGGCAGTTCTTGATGGTGTGATACTGTCTACTGATAACCTATTGCAAAATTAGAGCTATGTGCAAGAATTAGGCTGCATTAGGATCAAATTTGCTTCTTCAGGACTAATTAGCACGTAGACTGCTTTGGAATTGGTCGTTCCGTACACGGTGTCTGTAAATTATGTTCGATTTTTTTGCGCCATCATGCAAGCTATACGCAAATGATGTACGTCCTTTCTCTGGGGTATGATCCTGAGTAGGTGCTTCCAGCACAGCAAGGATGACATCATCGTCAAAAAAATCTTAAGACCTAAATCCTAATTTCGTGAAATTTACTTATGCCATTTGCAAAACCCCCTTGAATTTACTGCAATATTAAGCAATAAGCATACAGCAAGGATTGTTTTGCTCTCAACCATCTCGACTCTGGCGTATTCGTACATTTAATAGGGTGTCATAATAAGTGTCTCCCAAACATTAATATTAAGCCAATCCTAATATGATAATAATATTATCACCCATTAGCTATGTCCACAATATGCAATTTCATCTTCAATTTTCGTCATCTTCTTTTTATTCAACTTTCGTTTGGCATATTCAATAATTGAATGCGTCAAAATCCACCCGCGTTGAAAGAAAAGTGTCATAGCGAGCGCTACGATTTCAACGCGCATCACGGGCATGCCTCACGTTCGCTGTTGACTGCGCTATAACGCATGCCCTTGACGAACAGAAAAAGGCACAATGTGGACAAAGCCTATCTTCTTCCAGCACTATGACAGTCATAACTGATGGTGTATAATAGACGTCACAGCGACAGTTGTCAGTGTCAAAGCATCACAGTTCATTGATCATTTGTTAATAGTAAAGTTATGTCCACGATAAGGTCAGGCGCACACATCATTAATAAAAATTGATTACCGGCAAATGCAAGTGGGCCACTCCCAAATGTCAGTTCTGGTACGCTCGCTGCATATTTCACGATCCGAAGGAGAACTGACGTGTGAATGGAATGATGGAGGGAGATTATTTTCTATAGAAGTATGTATCGGATTAGAAGTTTAATTAATGGAAATACCTATTAAATTTATTACCACGGGTATATTTCAAGGATAATTCCTTATCCTCGGGCTTTGGTGAAGCATATTTTGAGTCATACTTGAGTCTGCCAGCCTTTATACTCGATTTTCAAAAACAATGAAACTGTACAAAATAATTTTCCATTTCTTTTTAACCCCTCTGACCATTGACAGGGGTGCAGTGTTAGAAGCTTGACATGTCTGTCTAACTCTATTTAATATGGCTGTATGTCTGTATATGTGTGAGTTTTTTTAATATTCCCCCACCAAATATTTTAATAGTTCAAACTGTGATAACAGTTACAGATAATGGCAGTTATCTGAATCATTTCGAAATTGTTGCTGTGTGAAGTCATTACCATCGTAAAGTGTAATAATTATAATTGTCAGACAACTGGTCTACCAGTCAAGGCCGATGAGGAGCATTAATTTTGTTGTCTGTCTGTTTGTTGAGTGTTAACTACTATAGTTAACAGGCTTTTTTAAACACTCCAGTAAATATTAGGTACTTACTGAGAATGAAAATTTAGGTTTACCTTTAGTCAATTCCTAAATATTTTTTGATAATTGACAGAAATGTATATCCAGAGTAAAAGGAATCAATACTAAGTTAGTATACGTAGGAGTAGATCCTTTAGAAACAACCTGTATATTGCGGCATTTACTCAACATTATGGTCATTATGCTAATGTGGTTCTAATGCGGCAGTTACTAGGTAGTACATATTATATTTAAAATTCGCACAAATCTGCATTGCAGACGGCGTTTTAGATGTTAGTTTTACAATGCCTATAATATAAGGCTTTTTTTCCATCACCTTTATAATCACGTGGCAAACACGTCAAGTTAATAGCAAGTTGTAATTATGGTACCTAGGTATGGACTAGTATAGTAAGCATTCAAGCGTACATCTTACAGATGGACTTACGCAAACAACAATAATATTAATAACAACACAGAGACAAATAAAAATCACATCTAAATTATCTTTATCGACAGACCTTGAGATGAAGCGTGGGCATTGACCATCAGACCACGTTGAAACTTTGCCGTACTTTTAAAATTGCCACACCATTTCACAACTCAATTCACATTTAGAATTCGAATTCTATATTCAAATGCAAAACTCTTTGGTACTAATTTCAAATTTAGAACTGCGATTCCAAATTCAAATTGCTTGATCGCAATCTTAAATTAAAAAAGTGAAACATACTCTTGTACTTCTTGACGAGTTTGAGTTTCAATTTCGTGATTCTATTCTCACACTTTCTTGAGCTCCTCATTGTGATATTGGAGTGTTATTGCACTGACAGCCACTATTATTGCACCGAGCACTGAACACCGCACCAAACACATGCTAACTCTAAACAGTGGTATGTTTAACTAAGCTCGAAGGTTACGCACACAAACAAAAGCGTAGTGCTCAAAGCACACAGACGTACGGTAGATAATGGGTTTTATATTAAGAATCAACGCAATGATAATTGTCAGGGCAAGATACAGAAGCTGTGTTTGTTATCATGATGTATGTTATCACTTATCAATTATTATCATCATCATCAAAGCCCCAAATCCCAATTCTTGCCTTTTAGTTTTTACTTTGATTTTCAAATCACTTTTGGTGGAATCGTTAACGAATCGTCTCTAGATAATAAAATCGTATTAAATGTTACATATTTAGCAGAATCAGGGTACATGTCCTTAATATAGCTTCACAAGATAAATGTTATGCTTACACCACACGGTTGATATGGCATAGGTAATAACCATTTCTCTTACTGCAATGATTATGAGGTTATAACATATTATTATGTAAACAAGCCACTGGCCAGGCGCCGGACTAGGTATATCAAGTACTGCTATTACGATGATGTAGTGAAAGGTTATGCTATGCACATAATATTTGTATATCTGGGTAATTAGCCAAGGCGTATTGGATATAAGTACTGATGGCGGAGTTTCAAAACTAAATGTACGGTTATAAGTTCTGGTAGACTAGTGTCAGAGTTGCAGTTTTCACAACTTTTGTCTCTGTCAGTTGATATTAAAAAAAATGAAATATTTAAAATTAAACTATGACACTAAGGGCCTGTTTCACCACTTCCTGATAAGTGATGGATGAATAGGTTATAGGCTATCCACCAAGTAACTTGACATGTTACTTGGAGTATGGAGAATCTGTCAAAAAAGTTGGGATTAGGAATTTCATACACTTTATCAGAAAGTGGTGAAACAGGCCCTTAAAATTACAGAAGATTTTGATTGAACATTAGACAATGACGAACTTCAAAACATTGCGTATTGAAGTAATGTTAGGTGATAACTGATAAGTAAGATGATCAGATTTTTAGTGGTGACTGGTGAATGGTGATTCACCAATAGTTTAATTTTTCACAGCGATATGAAGTTCACGGGGTCAACTGGTTCCTGCCTGACAGATAACAGTTACATAATGTAATTAACATACAGCAGACTAACTTAACCATGTCCTTGAAATCAATCTTGCTTTACACACAATAAGTTTTCCGCACGCCCAGCCCAAGAATATATTTTATTTGCTACTTAAAATAATCTGATACCCCGCCAACATGTGCGTGTATCAGTCTGGGGAATTGCTGAGAGATGGCTTACTACATATTTGTATGTTGTAACAGTTATTTGTAACAATTTGAACAATGTAAAAGTGAAAACAGAGCTTTCGCTACTTGAATCTAGATCGAAACGATCTTCGTTTGTACGTTTCGAGACATTCTTGTGGATTCGATCAATCGCTACTGGAGACGGTCATTTATCAAGACCATATCTCGAATAGAAAGCTAAAGTTAACAATACTTGGGGACAATAAATTTTTGGGGGACATACTATAAAGTTAATATACCTCTAGGTATATTAACTTTATGGGACATACTGAATTCACAAGCTAGGCAACCAGCAAAATCAAAAGGAAAATTCAAGAGTTTGATATAGCAAGCCAAAAAAGTATTTGACAAGCAAGTCGAAAGAATTTGACAAGAAAATTCAAAAGAACTTGACAAGCGAATTTAAAAGAATTTGGCCTAGCTTCGACTTCTACCACCTTCGGCCAAACCATCGACTTTGGTCTGAAATCAGCTGAAGCCTTTCCAGATCACAGGCCCTTCAGTATTGCAACTGCCGCTGCTTGCTTAGCGGCTTGGCGTTGCGTGTTCGATACCATCACCAAATGTGCTAATCGGCTAAACAAAGTTTGCTTTATTTCCCGACACATCTCCGAAATCCCCAACCCTATGGACGCTTGCCAAGCATGTGTGCGGCCATTATCGTCAGAATTAAGACGTCCGTATCCTGAACAGTTGACCCGAATGGCGATAGTGAATACGAAAGTGACATTAATCATAGTAGCATTGACAGCACCTATTTTATGGTAGAGGAGACATGTCGGATGTTTTCGTCGTGGAAACTCAGTCGTAAACGTTATGACGAATGGGAAACGTGATTTTATCGGCGGGTTAAATGCAAAACTTTCCCGAAACATGAGCGTTCAGAAAAACTTTACTGCGGAGGAAATCGCCATGTCGTGACAGGCATTTAGCGTTTATTTTTGTGGATTGCAGACATATTTTGCTGAAAGTGGAATTTCTAACAGAAGTTTAGTTATGACAACGCAAAAGACAGGACGTTCAGATTTTTTATGGCAGATTTCCAAGATGGTGGTGGATAAGTTAAATTTATTCAGCAACTCATATGGCAGTGCCATAAAATAGTATGCGACATGAATAATAAAATACAATCTGTGTCTTTATGTATGATTTTTCCGTCCGTAGGATCATTCAAATCTTAGTCGTCGTCATCACTCATCAGTTTCATCACCATCGAAATCTAGACAAGTCGTCAAACGGCCTATAGCCTAGTTGCAAAACAGGCTGATCCTTGACACGGCGCTAAACGTACGTGAATTCGTGTTAAATACGTTGCGACACGTTGACAGTCGAATTATTTGATAGTATCGTATTGTTTATTGGCTATTGTATTGGAGATAGCCCGATTAGATGAACCACTGACCCGGCGGTACCGAGAACTACAGGTCCACAGTGCGGTCAACAGGGCTGGCGATTGCATAACTTTTCCTGTTGTTTTAAATAGACTCGTTTGTCGGTGCATAGTCTTGTGGTTGACAGCCCTGACTTATCTGTTTAACTTGTTTAAACAGGGTTTCCAACACAATCTTTTTCTTTGACTCCAGGGGCTGGTTTGTAGGAGAATTTTGCTGGAGTTGGTAGCCCTGGCGGGTCAGTTGCTTGTCTGTAGATCTCAGTGGGTCGAGATCAAAGCAACAGCCCAGTACGCCCCGTCACTCTTGTGCTCATTGTTTGAGCTTACTTTGTGATTCATAGATGTAGATCTAATGGTGGGGAGATATGGCGTTAAAAGGTGGATAACGCAAAGGCAGGTAGCAAAATTGTTAGCAGCAAATATTTGGGACGCTAAAGTTGCTAACATAAATATTACACCAATTAAAGAATTATGTTTCTACGTATTATAAAATACAAGTTCTTTGGACTCGTGACAGAAACTAAGAGCTTAGAATCGTTTTATCATCTTTGATGTTGCTAATTCGAAAAAAACGAAGGTCATGACGACATTAGATAATAGCTATTTTCGTATCATGACAATATTATAATTTATAACTGTGCACAAAATGAGTATCCCCCTTGGAACTAATCTGGGGGCACGGCAGTGCCCCCGCCAAGTCGAGCAAAAAAGCGGCACGGCCGTACCATCCTTTTCTCGAACCAATTCAGGCTCTTTTCGACCTATAACTATATACGACCTATAACTTCGTTGTGGAAAAAACAACAAGCCTGAATTTTCAGTTGCTAAGTAAGCATTGTATAAACATGGTATATTTAAAATTTCATTCAATTTGAACCAGTAGTTTAAGAGCTGTAACTTGTTGAACTTTCATAATTTTGTCACTCACTCACTCACTCACTGACTGACCGATCACCAAAAGTCTAAGGCACTTCTAGCAGACATAGAACCTTGTAATTTAGAATATAATTAGTGTCTAGTGTCTAAATCAAGGGAAAATTCAAACATTTCAAAATTTCTGTCCAGTTCTCTAGTTTTACTAACTTCGTAAATAACTTTGTAATCCCATATAAATGTATAGGATTACAAAGTTATATTTGCGGTTTATGAATCATTGTACCCGTACCATCGATATCTCCGGTATATCATCGGTAGATAGATAGTGTTTAGTGTCTTATGGCCGTTCCCTATATTCAATCTATCTCTAGTTTGACATACAACCGATCGCATCTGACATAGAATTGACATCTATACTACTATTATAAAGAGGAAAGATTTGATTTTTTGTTTGTTTGTTTGTTTGTTTGTTTGTTTGAGTCGAATAGGCTCCGAAACTACTGGACCGATTTGAAAAATTCTTTTGCTATTGGAATCTTACATTATTTCTGCTGAACATAGGCTACATTTTATTTTGGAAAAAAGTAGGGTTCCGTAAGATATTTGAGTTTTTCGTACGCAAGGTGTAAAAACTCAGCTAGAAAAGTTACTTATTTTGCGTACGCTGCCTAAACTATAAAAGATAGAACCATAAAATGTTCTAAGTAATTGTAGATCTTATAAATATCTACAAAAAAGTCCGCGACACACTATACCTATCTATGTCGAGTGAGGCACAATAACCATTTATTTATTTAAAAATCCTGATTTTTTTTTTGACTAAATTGAAACGGATATATTTTACTCACGCTATTAATCCTTATCAAAATAAATTATTTTGTCACTAAGTACAGTTTATGTAGATAATATTTGGTCTTTGAATGATTAAAATTGGACGTTTGGTTTTGAAATTATGGCGAAATTAAAATATTACGATAGTAGGCGTCACCAAAGCGCGTGCGGGAGGAATACAATATTCTGTTGTAGAAATGAAAATTCTGTACATAAAAGATATGAAATGACACCCGAAATTACACCTTTGTCACTACATCGCTAGAGAAGCCAAAAATGTGGTTAGTTTTTTGTCTGTCTGTCTGTCTGTCACTCTTTCTGTCTGTCTGTATGTTTGTTCCAGCATCACACGAAAAATACTGATCCGATTTGAATGTGGTTTTCGCAGATATATTTATCTTCTTCCAACTTAACATCTGGTGTATAATTTTTTTTTCCCCCACCCCTCTAAGGGGACAAAAGAGGGGGTCAGATTTTGTATCAAACTTTTTTCTTTAACACGAAAACTACTGATCCGATTTCCATACGGTTTTCACAGATATATTATGTTTATCTTCTTCCAACTCAACATCTGGTGTATAAAAATCCTCCCCCCCCTCCCCTCTCAACCCTCTCTGGGGACCAAAGAGGGGTCAGATTTTGTATACAACTTTTTTCTTAAGTGGACTTACTTCATATTAGGTATTAACTGTGTTTTTCAACTTATCATCTGGTGTATGACCTTCCCCCCACACCCTCTTAGGGGACAAAAGAGGGGGTAAAACATGTATCAACTGATGATGTAGAAAATATACTTTAAATGGCAAAACAACGTTTGCCGGGACAGCTAGTAAAATATATGGAGCTAATGTCTAATGTGAGCTGTTCCTATCTCAAGTAAGAGATAGATCAAATATTGGGAACGGCCGTAAACCGCTGGAAAACCTAAACATTTCATAATTTCTGTTCAGTTTTCTAAATATACCAACTCCCTAGCTTTTGCCTGCAGCTTCGCGTAGGACTCTACAAAAAGATGTGATATCCCATCAAAAACATCCTGTAAAAAAAACCAAGTCTCGTAACTCAGTTTTTCTACCGTAAAAAGTTGTAAGATGTGCATCAAAATAAGCACCGGGTAGTCCCACTTCCACATGGCCTCGCGTATTTTCTCATCGACCATTGCCTCCTATCCTAGCGTGAAAATGAAGATTGTACATCTAACATTCCTTCTGGCTTGTCTGTGCCATTCTACGGGCTCGTTCAAACACACTCCCGATAAGAATGCAATAGGGCGTAGCAGGCAAATTATCGCTGTGTTTATGTTTTTGACACAGATTCGTCGAGTGATAGTGTGAAATATGATATCGGGTGTCAGATGATAGATACAACACCGTTAGACGCTGGGAGATGTTTTAGGGTAGAGCAGGAAAGATGATCTTGGCTGTTCTATTTGTTGTGATAGCGTGAGACTAATTTAAATTTGGAATAATATCTTTTTCTTTGGCTGACTCTGTTGCCAGTGGCTCAAGAAGATTTTGCTCTGTTGTAGGTCTGGTTAATCAATAAGTACATACGATTTTTGTATATATTTTCATAGTTGGACAATATGGTTGGATTCTAATAAAAATAAAAGTGAGTATACAGATTTGCTAAGGATTTCCAAAACAAACACGCAATTTCCACAAAAACACGGAAAACGACAAACAATTAATTGGCTGACGTCAGGGTATCATTCACAATGTGACCAACAGAAAACACAGCCGGCAAAATATGTCAGCAAAACCACAAGACAAAAACCTTTGCCTTACTAACAATAATTCCAGAGAATATTCTGTGTTTTACGGAATTATTGAGTCATGAAATGTCTGAAAATGATGACAAGTTGACCCGTTCAATTATTTTACCATCCTATCGAAACCACAAGTCTTTTCCGCAAAGTCTGTCTATTTGACTAAAGCCTGTTTTAGGGCACTGGTTTTAGTGTTGATGGCTAGTGCCATCAAGGAAAATCATGTTAGATTTTCCTGCCATCCATGTGCAAACTCCTTTAGTAATAAAACACAGAGGTCAGAACTCAGAGAACAATATTTTAAAAAACTGATTGTCTTTGTCTGACATATTGGAAACATCGACGAGCCTTGGGATACGTCATACGCTGCGTAAATATTTTTGATTGATCATCCAACCCTATTATCACTTGTAAGTTGTAGTAGGACACACAGCCCAAGAACCGACTGTCAACTGGCAACGATTATTACCAGGACATAGTCCAAGAGCCGAATGTTAACTGGCACAAAATAATAGAATCAATTGACCCAAAACAACGTCTTCCGAACGCTAGGGCCACTGGGCTGATGGAAATTGTTCAATTACATCAGTTCAGTACATTATAGACGTCACTCTCAATTTCCAGATTAGGAGTATGTTGTAACTGAATTACTACTTACTTAATACTTTTAAGAACCATCTAAATGCGAGACCTTTTCTTCATTATTTGATAGAAATAGCATACAGTAGGTATGTTAACTTTGTACATAAAACTGAAAAGTAAGCTCCTTGATAAGAGAGTAAAAGAAATTTGCTTTTAATGAAATGTTGTTCCAATCAATCCAATTATTTAGTATTTCAGTCTATATTCACCAACTCAAGATTGCTATTGTTACTGACCCGTTTTCCAGATATCTTAGGTAGCTTTAAAGTCTAGACCAGGTGCTGTTTTCGGTTTTCGAGATAGATTGAATATTGATCGGGATAAGAGCTAAGTTAGCGCCAAAAGGAGATAGTGTGTACCCACAGTTAACTTTGTTTTAAACCAGTGTTTTTCTATAATTTTGATTTCGCGACCCCTTTACAGATTGAAATATACTGGCGACCCCCTTGTGTTTTTTTTTCTGGTTTGATATATTTTAATATTTTGCAATATTTAGCCCCCCGAGTAAGGCTTCTGACCCCCCTAGGGGTAGCGACCCACAGATTGAAAAACACTGTTTTAAACAGTAGCAGCTAGCAACGTTGTGTCAACAGATGACCTATATAAATATCTGATAAATCTGAAGTGTCCTGCACCTATCACGTAGTGATAACATCTGATAACAGCATCAAAGACATCGGCTGATAATATTCATAGACAAATAGTTAACTTGGAATTATTATAGGTGAAGGAAAATTATACTTAATAATATTTTGTAACATAAAAACATCGATTTTCCTATTATACATAAAACCACATTTTTATAACAGAATCCAAAGTAATATTTTTTAATGGTAATAAAATCTCAAAGTTACAAAAAGTACCGTGCACATCTACAGCTAAAGCAAACTTTAAGTTCACCAACAAAAAATATTCGTACCTTTCTGTATGACCACCTCCTCCAAAACGGGACACAGAGTCACTCTGTTAACGACGATAACCAGCGTGCACTGCATTATCAAACTTATCAGACACTTTCACAAAAACCAAACACCCGTGCATTGTACACCACAGACGATTTCGTACTAACCCGGCCCGACATATTAGCTAACTCATAACTGTGTCAATTATACATAAACAGTAAAAAAGTACATCCGACTGTTAGTGTTAATAGAATGCGCCTCCCGCATCAATTTAAACGCAACGGGAGAGCTTTCGAGTACAAATATAATCACAATGGGGTCTATTTTTAGAAATTGCGAACAATACCAGTGCCGACCACGATACCGACGAAAAAAAAACAAACGTCTAAATACTTTTTAAAAGCCGTGCATTTGTAGACGTTGACTACGAAACTCTCGCTTTTGTTTTGACGCACGCACGGACTGAAAAAACAAGTCAAAATTGTACCAATTAAATTTTTGAAATTGGAATCGAGAAAAACACGTCCAAATCCTAAACGACTTTATAAAGACTGATTCGAATCGCAAACTGTATGACCTTTTTGGAATTAACGAGTCTGCTCGAGTTTTATCACTTAACATTCATTTGCAGACTATAATAATAAAGGAAATAAAATATCACGGAATCAAATGCCAAACAACTAGACATGCTTTTTGGTTTCACGTGCACATTTTGATAAAGTCAGCTTAGTTAATTGAAATTTTGGTGTAAAATAGATACGCGTATAGAAGGTCAATTCAGCTATTTAAATGTTCATACGTTTTAAATTTTAATCTAACTTCAGAGTTCAGATACGCTGTATTGGTTCAACCTCGAAAAATCTGTTTATGATGCATTTACAAAACCTCGATAATAATATCCAGGTTCAAGACAATTAATTTTAATAATGAAAAAGTACAGGAATCGGGGCTTCTCATGATAGTTCTTAGATAACTTGGTCCCTATCGTTTAACTTACAATGTAAATATGAGTCATACAATTTCTATGCATAGTGAATACGATGCCAAATGTTTGTGTTAGATCAATAATTTCTGTGCACAAACGGGACGCTTATATGTTATAATTTATAACTCAACTCCTGTCACCGAAACATTTATTTTGTGAGTCAGCGGAAAACGTCGAAACACGTAATACCTAATTCACGTATCCTCATTCCTCAGATATGGATGCAAATTGCAATAACACATTTTGTACTTAAACATTTACGGTCTTACTACAAAAGATTTAAACACCTGTTGAACAGTTGATTAGAAAAAATTCAGTACATAATGGTGTCAAAACAACTGTTCAACAGATGTTTAATCTTTTGTAGTAAGACCGTTATAATCTAGAAGAACCGGCGGAAAGAACTATGTTGTCAAGAAGGCAATGGGTCTCTTAAAAGTTAAAAGAGCTAGAGGCAGACCCCTAGCCACATGGTGGACCATAAATTGCCTAAATCGACAACCCAAGACATTTATATGTTCTTGGCGCTAATGTAATAGGAGAGCCGACTCTATCACTCTACGTAAAGTGTAATTTGGGAATGAGCTAAGAAGAACCGGCAAATGTTGTCTTGCCATACTTTCATCTTGAATAACAGCATCCATAGAATATCTACCATAGAAAGGACTGCACAAAAATCCGTTGGATATTTTTAATTAAAGATTAGAAGAAGAAGAAGAAAAAATTAAAGATAAGTAAAGCATATTGTTTAGGGACAGACAGCGGAAAGCGACATTGTGTAGTGATGTGGCCTTTTGTTAGCCCATGCTCCATGATGGACCAATACGAGCGACTACGAATATATGTAAAAGTGCTTATGATAGAGCAGGCTCCGCTATACACATCTTTGCAATCATGATTATCCAGTATAACTCATGGTCCAACGTAGCATAAATGTAGAACGTGCCATGCGTTTCCTATAAACTTTTTCTGGCGTAAAAAACATCCCATAACGAAGTCTGAACGTCTACGGAATGGGTACGCATTAGCAAATAGAACGGCTTGAGTCTTGACGTACTGACGGGAGACCGTTCTATAAATACCCACAAGGAGTGTACAATCGGTGCCCTGAAAACTTGGTATTATACGCGTAGCCCAAGTATGGGACGGAGGGCAACCGAGCGTCAACCGTACTGGCGGCAGGACTCTACAAAAATAGATGTTTTGTGCGTAGTTCCCTGAAGTGTGGAGCTCCAGTTCTTTTACATTTGGACTTTATGACGATGAAGTAAGGATCATTTCAACAAAAGCAGAAAATAACTGAACGGACTTTACACATCGTTTGTGATGTGTAGAAAATGACTTCCCGCGAATGATTACAACTAACGAGTATACTATCTTTAGTGACTGAAGTAATAGTGATCTAATGAGGGTAGTTTTACACTCATTATAATTGATTGGAGACAAATCTGTTAATTGTACTCTAGAGTCTTAGACTTAGAAGTAATCAGTAATCACTAATCACTATAGAGTAAGTATAGACTAGTATGTTTGATCCTACAGTACAAGATATTCCAATTTTTTTTCATCTGTTAAAATTTCCAGAAGAAACTAGTCCCTAGAGATTCGCATTATATCCCAATTTGAGAAACCCTACTATATTATTAACTTTGGTCCTTAGTCTTTACTCTAACTAATCACCAAGTAGATACGATTAGTCTTTAGTTTTTACTACCAATCACCATCTAGATCTTTCTAGTTATGTATTTTCTGGGTAGGGTGTTCTCCCCCCTATATTTTATTATGAAGACCATATTGTACATTTCACTCTGGCAAATAAACTATTATTATTATTATTATTAAGTCCTCAATTCCTCAAAAACTCGTACGCCATATTTTATGGACGCCTCATAGAGTCTCGAGAGGTAAACAATAAGATTGCAGAATAGACATAAAAATAAAGTTACTTAATAAAATATAATCTATAAAAGTCAATAAAGTGTGGTGCGTTACTTAACAATATGTCTGTTTGTAAATTAGTACCCACCATACGCCAAACACGATTCACAGTTTCGTAAAAAACTCACGTACTCTTCATAAATATACTAAAAAGAGAGCATGTGGGACGTACGTAGGATCTTTCTTCTAAAATATGCTAAACAAGCAAACAATAGTACCTTCTGATTTATGATTTTATTACGTAAGTTCGTACTAAATTTAGTTTAGGCTACCTATCTCTTAATGTTTTACATTCTTACGTCTCATCCTTGTCTTTGCTACCTTAGAACTTTACTTGCTACTTAGGCGACGTAAAAAATTGTCTTAAAAATCCGTAATAATATCATAGAACACAGCCAGAAAGTAGAAACCTTGCTGTTGGTAAAATATAATATGGACATCAAAATCGCATGAAATTGGGGTCTCTATTACATATTTTATAACGAGGAAAAGTTTGTTTTCAACGAAAGCACACGGTCGGTTTTAATGAAATTTAGCATAATTATATTATAGTCAACAAAATTTTAAAAAATCGTTGTCATTAGTGCTGGAACTAGAGCTGTTCCACTTCGAAACTTTCAGTAAACTAATGTGTAGATTAGAACGGATATTGCGATTCAACTTAGCCGTAATATAGCACGAGGCCACCATTTCTATTATTGGTGGTGACGTAATAATTATATAATTGTATTTAACATCATCGTAAAATTTAGTTGGTACTGAATTTCGCGGAAGGTAAATAAGCAAAGGAGCCTGGCAAGTCCTGCTTTATAGAACTAACTAAGAGCATTAAAGTTTTTTAGGGCCTGTTTCACCACTTCCTGATAATTGCCGCCTATCCACCAATTAACTTGACAGATGAAGTATGGAGAATCTGTTAAAAAAGTTGTGTATAGCCTATCCTATCCGGCACTTTATCAGGAAGTGGTGAAACAGGCCCTTATGCCGCGGCCGCATTTGCGTAGTGCTTCGCGCTAAAACCGATACTATTGGACGATCTGCGTGTATTGTCCAATAGTATCGTCTCATAGCACGAAGCTTCGGACGATAGACGCAGGTGCGGCCGGGCCGTTATTGTGCTACTAGATGACCCGGTGAACTTCGTATCACTTCCCACTGCAGTATAATATTTTTAAATAAAATTTATTGAGAGCTGGATTCAAGTCCTTTGCTCCAAAACTGTCTATTGGAAAGTAGTTGTTGGTTTATAAAAAACAGAATTATTTCATTCAGCATGTATGGGTAGCGAGGCATCTAATGGTATGGCGAGTTGCCAACCTCCTTTCCTATGTACAATGTACATTGTACATATTCATAATATTATTTGCTCACGCAAGTAAAGCAGTAGGCCTGGTATAAAATAAATATGAGCATAATATTGTTAAAATAATGTCATTGTCGTCTGTCGCATAGGGGTTACGGCCTCGTATTTAGGTTAATTATAGTCATTTATCCACTATATTCGCTATCAGGCGTGTAAAAATCGACCTACAGGTACGGAGTACTATTTAAATATATTATGTGCTACAGGGCCTGTAGTACAGGCTACAACACGCAAAAAGTGTTAAATTAGCACACCAAAAATATTCTAAATATAAAGTTAAAAGGTTTTTTGTAACTTTTTGCACCTAAGTAACGCATCTGCAAGTATGGTCTATGCCTCTATGGAGTGCACTGTGCAATGGATAGTTGGGCTTCAAAACACCTGGTTCTTTGACTTAAAAAAACTTCGCACCTTATGGATCAAGAGCCTATGTCCATCTGCACGTTTCACATGGCCACCTTAAAAAGGGTTTATTTATACAGAAAGATACAAATACAATGAGACACAATGACAAACCAAATCTGTCCTTTTTTCCAAAATCTTTCTATTTTTCGCATTTCTACTGCGTTTATACTAAGTCGGCTTGACTGAATGTATAAGCGTCAATTAGATAGATATGAAATTAGACAAAATTGAATTTAATCAAGTTCACTTGGTAACTATTATTTGAGTGCTAACATCTTTTGCCGGCCTCCTTTTTTGTAAAGCTTCCTGCCGTCCTTGACTCTCCTGGATTAAGTCTAACGGATGAATCATTTTGGCAATAAAAAATCGAGCATACTCGTATCTAAATTAAAACGTTTAACGTCATGATAGATGATTACTCTCTTGAAAGACTACAGAGAAGCCAAGGCAATTTCAAAGGCTTGAAGGTCTTGTAATTTGTAAACCTATGGATTCAATGGTTTTGTGAAATCTCGAGATGCAAGAAGACTGGCATGTCTTGCTGACTTTTGCGTTTAGACTTATTTAACATTTTTATAAAATAAGGGGAGTAACAAGCAAACGGGTCACCTGATGGAAAGCAACTACCGTCGCCCATGGACACTCGCAACATTAGAAGAGGGCCGGTCACTTCAACAACTTTTTGGGAATTCTTTTTCGTTTAGACCCCAGACTCTTTCCCAAAGGGGACAAACGTCACCAAGTACATATTATAGTAGATACCAATCATTTGTATCAGTGTAGGAGATCATACTTCCTAGATGAGTGCATGGACCTTTGACTAGGATATATGTAACGAATTATGTAAGCCTATCAACATCACAAAGGGATCACTAGTGCAATAGCAATTGTATGGCATTGTCATTACAATATACCTCGACTTTCTTTTGTCATGTTCATGAATTATGACAGAAAAATGAGGACATTTTCTTGTGAAAGATACTTCTAACTTTTACTACATGTGGTAGCAGTTACCGCTGAACAGTAGTAACTTAGCCGTGTCCTTGAAACTTAACTGGCTCAAAACCAGATACTAGGTTTAAGCTAGAATAGCTAAGCTACATTGTTGATTGTTTTACTTCTAATTGATCATAATAAATGAATCACATAATTTATTATGTGTGCGTACGCTTGATTCAAAGACAAAGTTTGCCTGTACTACGTGAAACTCTGTTTAAAACACTTAAAAAAAGTTGTAACTTGTAATGTCAATATTTTGACGTTTTTAATGTCATGTGATGTCACCAAACTTAGGTGTTAGGAGCCTCTTCTCTCTCTCCTCCCTCCCTCTTTAGGTATCATACTTTATGGATGAACCCTAGGCTGCCTAATGCCTCTCGCCGAGATCCTCGGCCGTACATGCTTCTTGCTCTGGTTTTCCTCGTGAGAGCTAACGAGTAACGACTAACGAGACGAGGACGAGAGCGCCCTGTAGGCTGTAATAACTAATACACACTCGCGCTCGGGCCTCGGCATGCTTTGGAGTGTCTGCATATAGTCGCCATAGGGGTTCTGGAAGGCTGGGTAGTGGATGTCGCCTCCGTGGTCCTGTAGTTTAGAGCGTGGTTCTTGACTCGGAGGTCGTGAGTTCGATTCCCGCGTTGGAAACATGTTATTTTTTAAACCTGATTGACAAGTAAGATGATCCATGCGTAGGACGGGCATGTAAATTGTAAAGTCGGCCCTGTGCCCGCGGGGCTAAAATGGTCACATTTAAGCAATTCCTCTCAATCAATTTAGCAAATGAATTGTCGAAACAGTCAAACCGACAAATTGTCAAATCAGTACAAAAACACAGAAGTGAATTGCAAGCAAAGTTGCATTTCGAGATTTTTAAAAAATGAATCATATTATGATTCATCTCATGATTCCACAAAGCGACCATTTTAGGCCCGCTGATCTCTCGCCAGTCGTGACTCGTGTCTGTCGTCTGTCCCACTAGGTTATGAGAGTAAAAGGAATAGTGTGTAGTACTGCGCACAAACTTGGGCACTATAAAAATTACTCCTGCGTAACTGGCCTGGTTTCAATGAAGCCGGCCACCATCACCGAAACCGGTGTGGCAGTTATTATTATTAGTGGGTACTTACATTTGATGAGAACGACCGAGTCGTGGGGCTCGCACTGGACCTGGGTGGCGTTCATGGCCAGCAGCCCGCCGCCGCCGGCCCCGCCACCCGCGGCGGTCGCCTCGCTGAAACAACAACACAATTAAACAGTTGCTAATGAGAGTGTTTGATATTCTATTTCCCACCAGCAGGCTTAGCATGACAACATTAGAAACGGGAAAGAATGGACACACTGACCGATTTTAGTGACAAAATGGCGGATTTTCTTTGTCTATTCTTCCGTAGAAAGAAACCGTTTCTATAGTGATCATGCTAACCCTGCAGGTGCCGCTATATGTAACCTTAAGGTCTATCGCAGCCTTTCCTAAAGTGGGCGATAACACCTCCTTGTGAGCGCTGAAGGCCCAGAGGCACCCCCCTTTGTGGGACCCATAAAAATGTAGGCGTTGTCTAAAGGCTTGGGGGGTGATTTTAAATTAAGGGCTGATTTACATTGATACAGTAGCTGGCGCCAGCATCACTGGATTCCGTCGCTGGATCAGCACTGTATCAATGTAAACATGTTTCAATCCAGTCCAGCATCCAGTCCAGCATCCAGTATCCAGCACTGCAGCGACGGAGTCCAGTGATGCTGGCGCCAGCTACTGTATCAATGTAAATCAGCCTTTAGGCTAGCAAAATTGGCTTAGTATCCCTATTCCCTACAAAACCTTGACTCAAGCAAATGAAGATGTGGCAAAGAAAGCAGAACACTACACAAATTATAACTTGACTATATTATTATTATTATTATAACAAATAACAATGTGCTGTTCATAATGTGTTTTCATATACCTAATATAATATATGTATGTAACATAGCTGAACAGTGAACATGTCATAGGTTGAGACTTGAGGCTAATATTAATCTAGACACGCGGTCGCGTGTCCAGCCAAGTTCCAGTTAATATTATGTAACAATATTTACGTCAAAACCAAGAATAACACCTAACAAAACCTTGGACTTATGAAGGTCAGGCCAATATAATATTATAATGAAACAGAGAAAATAAAAAATGCACAGACATCTTAGTTTGGTACTTAATTAATTTTTTTTAATTTAATACCTACTCAGGATTTCATACTTTGACTTGGTACTACTAATATACAGTGTGAAATTTTAATGGTTGTTTTCCCGCAGTAAAATGATTCTATCTTAGTAGTACAATAGATTTGTAAAGTTTTTTTTGTTCAAATCAAAAAAAAAATCGGTCGGGTCCATAGTAACTCGCGCCTATCGGCATAAAGTTTCCATAGTACGTCATAAAAATATTTTGTATTTTCAAAAAATAACATGCATGGTTCGATAGTACTACTATAGGTAAATCGTTCTGCTGCGGGAAAACAACCACTAAAATTTCACGTTGTTACATAATATATTCTGTGCTTTGACTTGATGGTCCTAAAATATGGATAATTTTATTTGTAGGACAAGGTTACTCTTAAATTATTTATATCTATTAACCTACCAATATACAAAAAATCAGCTGGTTAGGGTTCCGTTTTAGGGTTCTGTAATCAACAAAACTTGGTTGACTACTGTACCCTAAAACGGAACCCTAACCAGCTGATTTTTTGTATTGGTAGGTTAATAGTTTAAATATATAATTTATGAGTAACCTTGTTCTACAAATAAAATAATCCATATTTTAGGACCATCAAGTCTGAAATCCTTTCTATCTCTGTTAGCTACCACTTTCGAGATTTTTCGAAAATAAAAATGTTGTTTGTCTTATCAAAATGTAGCTACTCACAAAAAAGCGGCCAAGTGCGAGTTGGACTCGCCCATGGAGGGTTCCGCAGCAGCAATAAGGTTTATTTTTATGAAATTAAAATATTTTTGATTTATTTTTATATTTCAGTCGATTTAATGAAATTTAGATTAAGGTTTACTATTTATGACGTATAAAAAAAACTACTGGCTAGATCTCGTTCAAACCAATTTTCGTTGGTAGTTTTTATAGTAATCTACATCATATATTTTTTTTTAGAATTATCATGCCTCTACTTTAGAAATTAGAGGGGGGGGGACACACATTTTTCCACTTTGGAAGAGTCTCTCTCGCAAACTATTCAGGTTAGAAAAAAATGATATGAGAAACCTCAATATGATTTTTGGAGACCTATCCATAGATACCCCACACGCATAGGTTAGATGAAAAAAAAAATTTTTTGTTTCAGTTGTACTTTACTATTTATGACATATAAAAAAAACTACTGGCTAGATCTCGTTCAAACCAATTTTCGTTGGTAGTTTTTATAGTAATCTACATCATATATTTTTTTTAGAATTATCATGCCTCTACTTTAGAAATTAGAGGGGGGGGACACACATTTTTCCACTTTGGAAGAGTCTCTCTCGCAAACTATTCAGGTTAGAAAAAAATGATATGAGAAACCTCAATATGATTTTTGGAGACCTATCCATAGATACCCCACACGCATAGTTTAGATGAAAAAAAAATATTTTTTGTTTCAGTTGTACCTGGGGACCCCTAAAATTTTTAATATTTTTTCCATTTTTGCATCAAAATCTTAATGCGGTTTACAGACTACATCTGCTTACCAAGTTTCAATAGTATAGCTCTAATAGTTTCGGAGAAAAGTGGCTGTGACATACGGACGGACGGACAGACAGACAGACAGACAGACAGACAGACAGACAGACAGACAGACATGACGAATCTATAAGGGTTCCTTTTTGCCATTCTGGCTACGGAACCCTAAAAATTTGCTTGTTAGTAATCACAAAAAAAAAATTGTTCTAGGGCTCCCGTACTATAATCATTTACAGTTTTATACCTACATAATACTTGGCTTTGTTTTATTTAAATTTAGATACCTACAGGTAGTGGTAATGTCAATGCCCCATGTAGTGGACTCATGACTAACTCTAAACAAAGCTGCAAAGGAATAATGATGTGAATGCACTGTACAATTAGATTTCTGCTAATTATTTTGTAACAGTTTATACCAGTTAACTGTTAAGTAAGAAAAATGTTTATGTGATTAAACAGTAAAATAGTACTTATATATTTAAAAGTTAAAACTTTTGCTTATTCACATCACTAATATTAGCTGATAAGTCTAATATTAGTGATGTGAATAAGCAAAATTATTTAACAAGGAAAATATTTCTTTAACCCTTAATGTATAATACAAGTCACTGCAGTTAAACCACAATTTCCACTTTATGGGTCATTTTCATTTTGTGCGTTATTTGGTATCGCTTCACAAATCATGGGTTTTTTTATTCTTATGGCTAGATATTACGTATTAGAGTGTGCTATTGTTAGTCCTTGTGCTTAAATACCTTTAGATACTAAAAAAAGCACATCTGAAAAATTCAGCGTCCACGTCCGTGACAACCTATCCATGCTCGTGACTAAATAACATTTAAATAACATTAATTATGTAAAGTTGTGGTATTATTTAGATTCAGAAAGTATTTGTCTAGGCTAAAACTACATTTCAATTCAAAAAACACACCGGCAAAATAAAAAAAAATCAGCAAAAATCAAAAATTAAGAAAATCTTTGAAATTTCAGTAGTAAGTTTTTTAGTTAAGTTCTCCATTTTTATTAAAGAAATGCCATGTTAAAAACGTGTAATGCCTTCTATGGATCTCAAGAGGGCCTGGATACTCCATTCCATGCTTGCATTTTGATTGTCAATCATTTCTTGTGGGATATTCTCCTACTACTCCAGTAGCGCCAACTCGAGTTTCTGGACACATTTTGGAGCTAGAGTTTTAAATCGTACCGTTCACCCATTGATGTGCCACACGTCCTCAATCGGATCCACATCCGTAGACCGTGCTGTCCTCTCCACCTGCGCTACGCCAGCATCATTTACGTAAATATGCCCGACTTTTTTACTCTATGGACGCGCATAAAATTGAAGTTACTGCCTAAAACTGTGTAAAAGGCACAAGATGCAGTTTCAGGATGTCTGTGCTATAGCCCTGTACTGTCAAAGTACCATCCTCAACAATCATCAGCTCTGTGCGGGCTCCAAATCTATGCAACCCCAAACCATTACGAAGCCTGCATGATAGGCCACTGTTTTCGTTAAGTTTGATGGCCTATAGCGTTCCTTACCATTTATCCATATTCTTTATCGCCTATCAACAAAATTTACACAGAATTTGCTCCCATCACTGTACAGCACACGATTTCACTCACTTGTCACATTTTGATGTTCACGCGCATATCTTAGCCTGGCTCTTTGGTGTCCTGTCTCAAGTTCTGGTGCCCTTGCTGGCACTTTTGAGTTTAATTTAACTTCTCTAAGTCTTCTTCTTACTGTACAATCACTTACACGTACATCTCGGAACTGTTCCGACAGGTTTCGTGTCTGCAAAGCAGTTTGAGGTCCATTTCCTAAGGCTTGTGCCCTTACAAAAAGGTCATCCTGAAACATTGTCACCCGATATCTGCCTTCTTCTCATCTCCGAACGTAAGATCCAATCTCTCTGTAGCATTAAAAGTTACGATGGACCACGGAAACCGACAAACCTAAGGCCTGACTGACCGAACGGTAGGTGTGACCTTTCTCTATCGTGGTTACAGCTCTAGCTGTCGTAGATGCTGGGAAATCACTAATTTTGTATCTAAGCAATGTGTTCTTCCAAAAATCAAATAATCAAATGAGCTGGCATACCTTGCAACCCGCTAAAACGCCATTCTTATCAGATACACTTACAACGTCAGTCATCGAAAAACACTTATTAGGGCATAATTGCAATAAAAATCTCTCAACTTGCCAGTTTTGTTCAATATTTTATTTCTTAAATGAGCTTAGAATCTATAAAAAAGGATTTCACACAGCCCGACCCACTTGAGTTCAAGTTGTGGCCGTTTTTACCTATGTTCCGCTAATTTTGCCAGTGTGTGTGTAGTTGTAATCGTATAATAATTGTGCAAAATGATTATTTTTGTATCAAATGATTGACGATTTCCGTTTGTATGAAAACTCAAAGATGAACCCGTCCCTACGTTACGCCATGTGAAAAGTGAGTGCTGCGTGCGGTGCGAATTTAGATTCTCAAAGAATTTAGATGGGTGTTTTCAGTACATGTTATATGAAATGTTATACAAAAGTCACACACGTGGTAAAGTGTCAAAAACGTGCCCGACAATGTCCACGTTTGTGACTGAAATTTCAAACCACGTTTGTGATATTTTTCAAGCGTGCCGCCAAAATATAACCTTAAGATTGTAGCCTTCGGTCAAGCATTAAATCAAAAATATTATCACTTCTTAACCTATCAAATAAATGAAATTCAAGTGAAAATCATAGTAATTACAATAGTTATGGCAGCCACGTGTATGATGCATTAAGGTTTACAAAATCCAAACAGTAATATAAAAAATGTCATATCTTTTTTATGCATAAGCTTGTTGAATCACGCCGCACCGGAAGGCAAATGGCCGACTTTTTATTTTTCAGTGAGTGTTGCCTGTGCATGTAGATCAATATTCTCCTAAAAATATCACCATAAATTCGGGTACTTTCGGGTAGCCACGTTTGTGACAGCTTTTTTTCTCACATGATGTATCATGAGATATAGTTGGAATGCTTCATTGAAATATAGTTATAATATCGAATTTCAAAGGGTTATTAATTGATAATAATGAATTATTATAGAACTTTACATTTTGGAAATATATTATGTAATTAAGACTGAATAAAAAGTAAAAAGTGATTTTTCACACATCACGTTGCGTGACATTTACCCATGGATTGTATATAAAAAAATTTTCAGTTGCGTTTTCTGCTGCAAGTTATGCTTACCATTATTAAAACTACGAAGACACACCACTCACTTTTTTTTCAAAAATTTATCACCAAAAATTTTGTCTAAAAGTTTATTGTCACACAAAAAAAATTAAAATGAAAATGACCCTTATATTACTTGCAAATTTGTATTTTTCACCTATAATACAGTTTATGAGACATGACTTTGACAAAAAGTTCCTTAAGGTAGCAGTTTCTCCGAATACTGAAATTGCTTACTTTTGCTTTGCCCTTGGAACAAACAGGGTAGAAAAGGGGTTACAGTATAACTGTATGGAAAGATAAATATAGTACGTAAGGAAAGATAAAAGCAGATCTTTTAATAACTAAAGTATATTTTAATTTCATATACCTAATATACTCAATTACTTATTGTTTCGATGGTGTTTAAAAGTATTCAGTATTTAAATGTTAGTTCCCGTACCAAGTTATATATTTGAGATTTGTTCTGGTGCTTAGATACAATCTTTTGCATGAATGAAAGTAAGATTTCTAGCTATCACCTATGAAGTATCTACATTTACTGGTACATTGTATTTTCTTAATCTTGTATGGCAGAGGTTATACAATCAATTTTTCATCAATCTGATCCATCAATCTGATTGACGGAATGTTGATGGTTATAAAAAAGTTCATATTTAAAAAATGATCAATTCATCAATCTGTGGGTTAGACGCTTGTTAGACGATCAATTTTTCGTCAATCTTTACAGGATTGATGGATCAGATTGATGAAAAATTTACCGTATAACCTCTGCCTATAACAGAAAGAAAGAGCAAAAAGGGTGGTTACCAAACTCCCCAAAGGGAATTACGGTTTAAGTTTTAAATGTATTTATCTGCAAGTTTTCTTCGCATATAATACCTACTTGATTTATTATTAAGTCAAGTTAAAATATTTGAATCACACCAATGGTGGTTCAATAAAAAAAAATTCAGAAGTCTAGCTATAGCGGTTCTTGAGATATAGCCTGGAGACACACAGACAGACGGACAGACATCGAAGTCTTAGTAATAGGGTCCCGTTTTTACCCTTTGGGTACGGAACCCTAAAAATCAAAAAGCATGCCAGTGAATGTTAATTTATTTTAAATGTAGAAACAACAGCAATTCTACGGAAATTTTGCAATTTCTTTTGTATTATTTTATTTTAAATTCATTTTAAGTGCATAGTATCTAAATTCTGTGTATTTGCCAAAAGTTTCGCCAAATAGTACAAAGGTTTTGGAAATAGATTTCGCTTGTAGAAAATAGGTACAGTATGTCTCAATCTCATACACACAAATAGTAAATAGCAGACTGTTGAACAAGTACGAGCAAATAAACAGTGAAAGAAATGGTTGGTTTTGTAAACTGACATAGACGGCAAATCGACATCGTTAATTTTGGGTCAAAGTACGATGAACTTGAATGCGCCTTACTCACCGTAGAATTCTTATTGCCGGCACTTGTTTCCCTATGGAATGCGTGCAGGCAGGGCCCGCATTCACTAGGAAAGCATTACCCACTGTTTTATGCACGTTTCGAAAGTTTCCTCAACGGAAACCGGCCACGACAACAATCACTGGTCACTGCTGGGTTCACAAGTGTACAACCTGACAAACGTACCCAAAATAGCACCACTATTGTTATAAATCACTAAAATATAAAAAGCACTGGTATCCAACACACGCTATTCCAAATCCGAAGGTTCGAACTTTAGTTTTTTTTTTATTGTAACCTTCAAACACTGCAAGGATGCAACGATTCGATGACGCACCGATTGTTTGGTAAGTTTTATAACTTTAATAATTAACTTTGAAAATGAGCGAGACGTCAATCTCACAACAAAAACCGAAAAACACAAGCAAACGAGTCGAGCGCGCAGCTGTATAGCAGTCGCTCGCCATAGAACATCGTCTCTCGGTCGGGCTAGCGGGTGCAACACGCGGGTAGAGGGGCGCAACTACCCGTCCCCCAACCATCCTGCCTCGTCTCGCAAGTCATTTTCGTTAGTACGTTACTGAACGTTTTATTTTGTTTCAAGCGGTGCGGCATGTTTTCGTTTATGTTTGTTTTAAAACTATTGATATTTGCAGAGAACTTTCCCCACAAATCACTCAAAAATCACTACCGTAAACTACGAGTCATTGGACAGCTAAGGGTTTTTTTACAGAAATAGCTGTAAAAAATTATATATTTCGCATGAAATAGAAATAGATATTATATTTGTGTTCATAAATTATCTAACTTAAGATATGCAAACATAAAAATGCGATGGTTTTTCAGTTTACATTGATTTTTCGGTAAAAACTGAACGATAGGTAAAACCCAGTCATGGGACAGAGTTTCAGTAGTTGGACACCCAAAACAAGTAGTTGGACAAGCAAAGTTTGATTGAAATTTGGTTAAAATAGGTATTGTAAGTAGGAAATATTATAAATTATTTATTGCAAAATAAGGTATTTTAATGAAATATTTAGCAAAAAATGACTTGAAAAAAATAAAATTTTTACCAATATTACGTCATAGTACTATTGTAACATATCCATACTAATATAACTTTATTAGTGTGAAAGTCTGTTCGTCTGTCTGTCAACTGTCAATTACTTCTTCATGCACAAACCACTGAACGAATTTTGCAAAAATTCGGTATGGAGACACTTCACACTTTGAGTGCCGGGAAAGTAAAAATAGTACTTTTTATCCCAGGAAAATGTACGGTATCCACTCGATAAACGGACTTTTTCGCAATGGAGTTACGGCAGTCATGTCTGTATATTACCTTAAACGTAACTCAAATATTTAGAGATTTCAGATTGTACTCATCGAGCCAATCGGCATACTCAGACTATATTTAAAGGAGTATAATGCAGAGCAGCTCATTTGCCTGTCGCTGTGGCGGTACTCTACTTTGGGCTTGTCATGACTCGCACGTAACTATTGTGCGATAACAATAAATTATGTATCTTTTAGGATGCGAAATAGATCCCACAGCTTGCACATGTTCTTGAGTTTGGATTATACTGATGCAGATGGGTAGCAAAAATTGAATGGTATTTGTTTAATTCAAATCATTATACACAAAGTCGAGGGATTTCATTTATAAAATATAAAACATAAACAAAAAGGATACTTAGCTGATTTTGAAAAGTCTGATTCCTCTATAAAAACGAAAAAATAATAATAACGCGTTGTTTAAACATCAGCCCTTGTGCAACGCACCGTAGCATTTTATAAGGCCCCAAAATTGCGTTACGTTCCCTTATTCATTCCATACAACTAACGGCAACAAGTAGACGTTCTGGAAGTATTCAGAAGTCACACTTCATTGAAGTGTGACTTAGGCCGGTATAAATAGTCAGTACTTAAGATGCAACCCGGTCTCAAGACGCGGTTCGGCTCTGTGATTGGTCCAAATTTTGACAGCCAACCAATCACAGAGCCTGAACCATGTCTTGAGACCGAGATGCATCTTGAGTACTGACTATTTATACCGGCCCTAGAGCATTAAATCAGCCTGGCTGGTTGGTTTAATGCTCTAAGAAGTATTCAGAAGACACAAGTCAGCTGCAAATAATTAACTTTCGTAATGAATAATACTTTCATCTTTCGAATATATATATGTACATCAAGTACATCAGTATTATTTCATCTAATAACGTCCAATGACTGCTTTTCAGCACTTTTACAATACCAGTAGTAGGACAGGCCAAAAAAACCTTTAAATGAGATATAAGGTTATTAAGAATGTACAAAAAATACTAAATAGGTTGTTGTTTATTACAATAACACGTTTATAATAACATACACAATGTGTATCATAAAAAATATTATTAAAAACTTTAGCATGTTTGTTAATTTTTTCTTTTCATTTGCAAAACCAAGGCGCACATGATGACCATGGCGACAAAAATATGTTTTATCTTGGTTACACCGCAACTTGATAAAAAATACTCTATTTTTATTGTAACGTGAATGCGTCTCTATTTTAATTCCATTATTATTTACGTCGTATAAAAACCACAAACTTTTATTTTTACGATCAAAATCTACAGTGTCCCACTACCGAAAAATTCCAATGACTCGTATTTTACCCTATCACAAATTCACAACCACCAATTCACAACAATTAAACAATAACAGAAATTGACATTGACAAATGACAAAAAAAAATGTCAAAAAAAAATGACATAGGTACTAAAATTAAAAAAGCGGCCAAGTGCGAGTTGAACTCGCCCATGAAGGGTTCCGCAGCAGCAATAAGGTTTATTTTTATGAAATTAAAAGGTTTTTGATTTATTTTTATATTTCAGTCGATTTAATTAAGGTTTACCATTTATGACGTATAAAAAAAACTACTGGATAGATCTCGTTCAAACCAATTTTCGTTGGTAGTTTTTATAGTAATCTACATCATATATTTTTTTTAGAATTATCATGCCCCTACTTTAGAAATTAGAGGGGGGGGGGACACACATTTTACCACTTTGGAAGAGTCTCTCTCGCAAACTATTCAGGTTAGAAAAAAATGATATGAGAAACCTCAATATGATTTTTGGAGACCTATCCATAGATACCCCACACGCATAGATTAGATGAAAATTTTTTTTTGTTTCAGTTGTATCTGTGGCTAAAACACCGCTAAAAGCCAAAAAAAAGATTAAAATTGTCTAAAAGTAAAATTGTCTACGCAATAAAATAGGTTGAAAATAGGTATATTAAATAAGTTTTGCTTTTGCATGATAAAAGAATGGATAATTTCAATTACTTATTTAAATCACTACTCATTGCTTCATTCGCCTTTACTTTCATTTGCATATTGCCGTTCAAAATAATTATCATTTAAAATAACAACTTTAATGGAATTCTATCGCTATGAAAGTCGACAGGTATTTCGCAGCGGCCGACGTTAAATTAATCGATCATTGATATTAAACAGGAACGAGTCTACTGGAACGCGGTTTGTACATACCTACCAATGATGCCTGTAAAAAAGAATAGATCTGTCATACTATAGTTATTAGTTATTAATTATTATTTCAACGTCCTTGGTTAGCACTTATCTAACTATGTATTTGACCGAGCTTTGCTCGGTATTCGATAAAACACGAATAAAATGGAATAAAATGACATATTTTTCTAAAAATGATTCTTAGCTAGATCGATTTATCGCCCCCGAAACCCCCTATAAGTAAGTAAGTATACTAAATTTCATGAAAATCGGTTGAAAAGCTGATTCCGAGATTCCAATAATTATAGTTAGGTATATAAATATTAGGTTAGGTACATAATATTATTATAATATACAAGAATTGCTCGTTTAAAGGTATAAGATATTATGTATTATTGAACCAAGATATTATTATAGAAAGCTTTCAATTTTCAAATGTACGATGCCATGAGTAGGTACCGTACCTACCTAATGCTAAGGAATTCTGAATAATAATTAAATACTAATTCAATCATTAAGGCCGTCACAGACTTAGCTATAATATATATTAATATGTTTATAGCTAGGCATATTAATATATATTTTCTATACAATTTTCGCGTGACCACACACTCAGCTAAAATATATATTTCTGGTCTCAGTGTGTTTAGTACGGTATATTAATATATTATAACTAGATGTCCCGTGCGGCTTCGCCCGCGTAAATTAGGAATTTTACGAGAACCGTACATTTTCCCGCAAAAAAAATCCTTATGAGTTATGTCCCTTCACGTAGTCTACGTATAGAGTGTGTGAGATCTGTGACAAATAATATCAAAAATGCTCCAGTACTTCTTGAGATAAATTTTCCCTTTCTATTAATTTTCCCGGTTTTTTCCACATTTTCCTCTGATTCTTCGGTCCTATTAGTCTTAGCGTAAGTAATATTAAATAGCCTTCCTCGATAAATGAGCTAACACTGAATTTTTTTTTTAAATCAGACCAGTACTTCCTGAGATTAGCGTGTTTGAGCAAACAAATTCTTCAGGTTTATAATATTAGTATATATTTTTTTAAATCGCTTGACAAACTCGAGTCTCGATCTAAAAAGACTATGAAACGTATCATGGGACGATGCAGCTTGATGGTATATTAATATGGTAGTGATGATGATGATGATGATGACGAATGTAATTTGCATAGTAGCATCTGCTTTCCGATCTTAAATCAACGCCGAAACTCTCAAACGTGTATCTATAAAGAGTCAGGAGTTCTCCCAGCAGCTTCCGAACCATGGGTGGGTGTCACTGGGTCCAAAATCTTACTTGTTGTTAGCATATGCTCGGAATACTTCTCATGAAACCAAAGTCATCACATATTTCCATATGAATTTTGAGGAGTTCCCTCGATTACCCATGGATTCCTTCATCAGGTCATCATTTTTGTGAACATGATACCAAATTGGGATAATGCCCTATACACCAAAAGAAAAATTTTGAAAATCGGTTCATAAACGGCGGAGTAATCGTTGAGCATAAAAAAACGAACATAACACCTCCTCCATTTTGAAAGTCGGTTAAAATTATTGTAAAGTTTCATTAAAATCCGTTCAGTAGTTTTTGCGTGAAAGAGTAACAAACATCCATACATCCATACATCCATACATCCAAACTTTCGCCTTTATAATATTAGTAGGATGTGTTATTCTGATGTATAAGCTATATTATTGTAAAGTTTCATTAAAATCCGTTCAGTAGTTTTTGCGTGAAAGAGTAACAAACATCCATACATCCATACATCCATACATCCAAACTTTCGCCTTTATAATATTAGTAGGATATTATAGCTAAGTCTGTGATGGCCTTTAATCAGTAGGTATACCGTATAATAATAATGTAGAAATATAATAATATTATGTGGTTATATGAATTGAAAAAATTGGCATGCTCTAACTGAAACATTATAAGGTACCATATTATCTTTGATTCTCACATCAACTTTGCTCCGCGTGCAATATTTACGCAAGCTTTATCTCAACGAACTAATATTTTGTTGTCAGAACTCGGAAATCTGCCTGCACGATTGCACATTCCGTAAAAAAACTTCAATTTCGCACGGCACACTTTCGTACAATAATTTTCGTGAAAGCAATTCATCACTGGCACATCTATCATCCGGAATCTTGGTGGCTGGTGCCGTCCTGTAATTAAAGACATGAGTGGACGAAGCCGGCAACTATCATTTTACAACACAATATCTCATTTTTTCCCTTATAATTTGAACAAATCTTATAAGTTTTCTACTTCATCATCATTTATACAGCATGACTGGTGAGTCAATACCGATATTTAAGGAGAGTATTCAGTACTCGATTCTCATTATAAATATGTAATAAAATTAGGTTCTTAATTTTTTTTTGAATTTCCCAAAAATTTATGTATCATGGATATTATGTAAATTACGCGGCTAGGCAAGTAGGCATACTATGCGGCCGGTGCAGAGGCGTGCGCTACCAAAGAAACACCACACAACTACCCCTCCCGCTCGCGGTGTCCATGCGTTGGGTAAATAATTATTTAACTTTAAGCTACATTTACTCAGTGATCAATTGATATTATTTTTTTATATTATTTTTTTCCAACTAATATAATAGCCAAATATCACGTCCTCAAGTATTGAACATGTCTCACCAGTCACGCAGTATAGAATTATCATTTTATTGATTTCAAATCTTTTCCCCGGTCCTAAAGCCTCCATTTATGCGGAAAGGAGAGTTTGTAAATTGTTAGTTATCGGTTTCATCCACTCATTTCTTCAATTATTCCTGGCAGACGAGTTTAAAGTCTAGGTGGTAGGGAAAGTGATACGACATGTTGAATACAGTGTTCGGACCAGGAAGGATTCCATCTTGTAATTTGCATGAGACTATATTTTTGCATGAGACTTAATATTTAACCAACTTTCCAGAAAAGGTAGAGCTGGAATATTCGATACGTGTTCTAAGCTCATCGGCTTTTTAGCTCCAGCTTGCTTTCTACATTTTGAAGATCATCATCTAGGAAACTCCCTCTGAAGATGAACCAGTCTTCTTCACTGACGCTTTGGCCACGAATCACGATAGAGACTAGATAGGGTTCTTTCTACGGTAGAATAGACAAAGTGTTAGATTGATAGGTAAGAAAGTCTGTCAATTTGCACCTACCCTGCAGTCTACACATATACCTACAGTCATAATAATTATTGTATGCGTTTCTATTTTTTGCATTTATACTGTTTTGATATAAGCTTTTAGCTGAAACTCGCAATGTAGATAAGAATGTTCTTACTCTAGTGCCATTGAAAATTCTAACATTCAATGCGTTACAAACTGACAACCGTTACATGAATTGTTAATAGATGCAATTAACATCTTAAAATATGAAACCATAAAGCAGCTATTCAGATTACTAAAGCCTTTATTTAGCAAGTAGACCCATCACCTCATCATTGTATCTATGAGGCTCATAGACACTTTGCAACACAAAATATTATATCCTTTCTACTGAAATATTATTATTTACACACCGAATAATACTAGGCCTACTTGTCTGGCATATTGGAAAAGTTATATTGCAGACAAATTAATAATTATAGTAGCACACTGCTTAATATTTTTTATAATAAGGGAGAAGCTGAAGTCAACACTTCTAACATTGGCGCCCTAAGGCCTAAAGAACTTTCGAACTAAAATGTTTAAGAGAATATTTTATATTCGATCACAACATTAGGCGAAAAAGGCCATCTGGTGACTGGTTTTTGTTGTGCCACAAAAACGTTAACCCCCAAACGCTCTCAGCCACCGGAAGCGCATGTCCTTGAGTCTCAATTATCTCCGGAAATAGTTTATGAACTGAGTTTATAACAGGAATTAACATTAATAGATGTATGTAGTGATCTATGTGATTTTGTGAAATAAACTGCGGCTGATAAAATTAAGATAATTGAATTTGAATTTTGAATAGATAACAATAGGACCAAGGGCGCTAGGAACGTAAGCGCATACTGGGGCAGTGGGGGGCGAATGGTGATGGTAATAATGAAATTTTCATGAAAAAAAGCCTTACACTCAGTCACAATTTTTACGTTTTAACTTTTTGAAATTCAAATTAAAAAGTAAAAACGTCTGAATATTGGCATGAATACAAAATCCATGAACTTGATGTTCATCAAAGTTTTTCAAAAGCAGGTTGATATCTGTTTACGTTTAGATCAAATTGAACTAAAACAGAGTATATAATTGCACATTGTCATGTAGACTAGGATAAGTAGGAGAGCTGAGAACGAAACGGATATCCTTTCTATTTGTTCAAGGTGAATGCAAAACACCCTGCGTACTTGGGCTTTGTAATATTTCGTCTCTTTGTCATCGGCTCTGTTTCTATTATTAGAATATACCTACATATTTAAATATTGTTCATTCACAAAATATATTCTACCGCGAAGTTTCTATGATCCTTATGTCGTCTGCAGTATAAAGTTCGTACGAACTAGACTGTATAATTCTAGTTATGTATAGTAATTGCTAAATACCTTGAGATAATTTTTACGATATTTGGTCTCTCTGGGTTTTGACTTAACCGATCAAATTAAGTAGGCTCGCTTATTTACTATGAATAATTATTTTATTTCAATGACGAATAATAATTAATATTAAATGATAATGGATCAAAATGTGATGTAGAGTATAGAATATAGAGCTATACATAGATACAGAGAAAACCAATAAAAAATTCCATTACTAACAAAGTTTGGGGTAGAGTAAAGGTTAAACATGGTTTAAAACTTAAACAATGCTGACATATTGTATAGGTCTACCAGAATCTGATGACAAATTTTGACAGCACAATTTCTAAAAATATCTTTGATCATTAGATTTTATATATTATTTGCATGTTTCACACACAGAATCAGCCGCTATAAAGAAATAATAGGATCAAAATGTTTTATTCCTATTACCCCGGTATTGCTGGAGTCAATTTACTTTCGCACTTTTTGCCATCAGATTCTGGTAGACCTATAGTTCTTTTTAAAATTTAAACTTACCTAACCAGGCTTGGCATTTTGAAGGACTATGAAGCTATCCCTGTGGCACTCTCAGGGTAAGATGACACATCTATTTTTTAACATTGTCGGTTATTTTTGTAGGCGAGTTCTCCCACACACACTGCGTCATATAATAGTTAGCATGTAACGGTGAATCACTTGATAATTAGACTGTGGCACACTGTGGTTTAGGCGTTTAATCTAAATAATTATTTTAATAGACCTTTATTTGGAGGTCAGGTACAGGCACATGTCATCTTTACTAATCATTGAGTGCAGACTGTATCGGAAACGTATCGGCAGATAGATATTGTAGAATGTAGACGAACATCAACCCCCCTTTTTTTTATAAATACCAAGAATCTACTAAATTACCTAGGACTTAGGTTTCTATAATATTCCCAGTCCAAAGGTAATTGTCCAGAACATTTTAACTTATCACAGAAGCGTTAAAGTTAAAATATCCTTTGTGTGTTTCAAGTGTTGGAACTTGGAGCTGTGCGGACACTTGTGCGTACATATTGTGCAATGTGCCCTAGGTACCGTCAGCAAATATGTAGTCCACAGAGTATCCGTCCTAGTAATATAATAGTCGGCCAAGTGCGAGTCAGACTCGCGCACGAAGGGTTCCGTACCATTATAGAGCAAAATTAGGCCAAAAAATGTGTTTTTTGTATGGGAGCCCCCTTTAATTTTATATTTTATTTTAATATTTATTATTAAATATTAAATCACACATATTATAATTAAGGATTTTAAGATAGAGCAAAAAAGGCCCAAAAAATCACGTTTGTTGTATGGGAGCCCCTCTTAAATATTACTTTTACTTAGTTTTTAGTATTTGTTGTTATAGCGGCAACACATAGGTACATAATCTGTGAAAATTTCAACCCTCTAGCTTTACCGTTCTTGAGTTACAGCCTGGCGACAGACAGACAGACAGACAGACGGATTGACGGTCAGACGGACAGACAATGATGTCTTAGTAATAGGGTCCCGTTTTTACCCTTTGGGTACGGAACCCTAAAAACGAAAGTGTGTCTGTTTGTCTGTTACCTCTTCACGCCAATGGCCAAATGGCTATTTAATTAATAGTTTTCAAAGGAATCGAACCGGCTATCTGAGGAGCCACACTATTAGCCCCTGGACAATGGGGGCGTTAAGAGCTGTTAAGACACCATAATAATATTATTATGACACAGCTATGTAGTTATGTGTGAGAGGGAGAAGTTCCGTGCCAACTGCAAAATCACAGAAAAATTTATAAAGAAATCCCGGGGGGCTATTACGACCTCATATATCCAGCCAGTTTCCAGCCAGTTTACAGGCCGTGTCTATGCAACGGCCTGTAAACTGGCCTGTAAACTGGCTGGATATAAGAGCTCGTAATAGCCCCCCAGGTTTCTGTTGACGGTACGCACTGTACTTGTGCGTACTCGCACTAGCGTACGCCAAGTATACGCATACTCGGCGTGCCTCTCAAAATATCACGTTTGCCGTCCCCGCGGAGACTTCCGTCGGTATTGTTCAGCTCTGAACTACTCGCAGAACCCTTATGGCAAGGACATAAGGATCATTTGAGTAGAAACTCGGGTAAACTAACTCTGAATATGTAGACACGACGTCTTTTAACATTAAAATTATGCTCAAGCTCGCCTGCTAAGTTTTACATCCTTTAACCTTACTTTGTAGTTGGAAGGAGAAATGAAGGAATCACCAGCATGTAAGAAAGTACAAGAATTCGGAACATAAGAGAATAGAGAAGAGAAGTAATAGGATTTATTCATCCTTTCGCATCGCTTCGCCTAAGGCTCTCGTAAGCTCGGGCTCTCCTCAATCTGTCGCCTTTAGTTCTATAAGGATTTTTTGGCGCGTACCTAAAAATATCTGAACTAATGACGCCATATTGTAAGGTATCCCAAAGATGTTCCACATTTACACCTTTCCATCGATAGCTTCCAAGCGTCATTTTGCATGTGGCCGAAACACTCATTCACTTGTGACTTACACGAGTGGCGGCTTTCGTATCTACACTACTCCTCCATTACAAAGTCACCCAATCTCACTTCCTCCACATCCAAAAATCTTTGCGGGGCTGTAAATAAATGGTCTCTAATAATAATGATTAATACATATTATTATGTGTGTGTGTTTCCTTCTCGCCTACGAGTTACGACATTCAATAAAATTCCTATAAACTTTATACCAGTTGGACCTTAGTCGATTGTGCAAAGAGCTAATTTGGCTAATAGTTTAATAGATTGACGTGTTAACAGCGCGTGGAGTCCACTGTTGGGTGGCGCCTTTATTGGCCTAAGCATTTTAAATTAAAGTCCAGTTGTCAGTGATGCTTGGTCGTCAAAGATCAGATGTTTCATCAGAGGTTGATCAGTAATTGTAAGTTTAGCGTCTAAAGAACATCGCTTCACACGCAACCGTTAAAATAAAATAATAACTAAAAAGTTGTTAAAACATTATAAGTGTCAACTTTATTTCAATTCTAGTGAGTAAACTTTTTCGCCCTCGATAAAAAAGGGCAGTTTATAGACGTCTAACAACTACATATTATGTAGAGCCATTATAGACGTTGGAGTACAAAATTATACTTCCTTCTTTCATTTTTAGAGTTTCAATTAAAAATAGTATTAAGTGCCAACCTTTAAATCCTTTCAATTCTAGTGCGTTAACTTTTTATCCCTCCTTAAATAAGGGATGGTTAAAGACGTCTACCAACTTTGTAGAGCTTTAATTTAGGCGTTGGAGTAAAATTTCTATTTCTTTTCGCAGTTTTTAAGACCATGACAATAAAAATAGGATGATAAAATTATAGCAATCGACTTATGTTTTATTATTTACTTATATTTAAGAGTAGCAAAATGTTGTATTTACACAAGTAATATAAATGCGAAAGTGTGTCTGTATGTATGTTACCTCTTCGCGCCCAAACTGCTGAACCGATTGTGCTGTTTGGTATGAAGGTACTTTGAGTCCTGGGAAAGGACATAGAATACTTTTTATCCCGAAAAAATGAACGGTTCCCTCAGGATAAATGACTTTTGGAGCAACAGCGTTGCGGGGCGGGCAGCGGGAGTCATCTATCTCATATTTTTTACCACCCATATTGTCACATACGAGTAAAGTATATTTTGCTCTACCTATATAGAGAAGCCAGTAGGAATCGTATTATTATTTATTTAGTTTCGTATGTCAGATTCCAGTTTTGTTTACTTTAGCACTACTGTTAGTCTGATAGCCTAGCCTAGGTTTACTGAAATTCGATACTAGCACATACTACCTAGAAGTTAGAACCTAGAAATGTATGCTGATTATTTCTAGTTTAGATTATTTGTAGGTGGTCACTTGAAACGTGCTTGAAACATATTTTTATTTCATTGTTTACTCAAAATCCATACCTATTCACGTTGCCGCGTTATTAGCAAATAGCAAATCAATAATACTTAGCATGCTGTGACATCGAAATAAGCATGTTTATGAAATTAATAGAAAATAGCATTAATTCCCATTAGTAGATTGTAGTAACTGTAGTGATAAACAAACCCATGAACTAAAGTTTCCATGATGTCGAAGCAACGAACAAGCGTCCTCTGTATGGTAAAATATCATAAGATCTTTCCCGGGACTCAAAGTTTCTCAATACCAAATTTCAGCAAAATCAGTTCAGCAGCTTGGGCATGAAAATGTAACAGACAGATACACATAATATTAGTATGGATACAGATTAATAATTATTACTCCTACACCGGTTTCGGTGACGGTGGCCGGCTTCAGAAACCAGGCCAGTTACGCAGGAGTAATTTTATAGTGCCCAAGTGTGTACGCACTACGCAGTATATATGAGCACTAACTCTATTCCTTTTTTAGGGTTCCGTAGTCAACAAGGAACCCTTATAGTTTCGGTCTGTCCGTCCGTCTGTCCGTCTGTCTGTCTGTCCGCGGTTTTGCTCAGAGACTATAGGACCTACAAAGCTGTAATTTGGCATGAATACACATATTAATAATGTCGACAAATATTTAAAAAATATTGTTAGCTAAAAATCGTACCCCAGAACAGGTTGCACCGATCCCCACTACCTACTACTATATAAGCAGAAGCATAACCAGGCAAGGGCCTCTTTGCTGCCCGTTCGTCGACCGGTAAGGTAGTTGTTTTTCGGTGTTACGCGTTCTGGAGGTTAGAGTCTTATCGTTATATTTGGTCTATTTTGTGTCAGTGCTTTATTCTAAAAGTGTTCAAGTGATTATTGTGAAATTGTGATCTGTGTGTAATAATTAACGATTGTCTATTGTAACAAATTTTGATTATTAAGTAAATTGTTAATTTTAGGTCTATTAAAATTGTTTTTTTTTATGTTTTATCACTTCTGATTCCTAAAATCAGAAGTGGGATAGAATTTCGTCCACATATTAGCCTTGCCAACGTAGACAATCGTTGATTTTTACTATGCCACGCGATTCACGTGAACGGACGGTTAAAACATCCCGAAATATTAGCCAACGGTCGCGTCGAAGTAGGCTGCGCTCGACTTCAGGCGATAGCAAAACTCGTTCCCCGTCGCGTCATCGTAGTACGAGTAGCCGAGCGCGCTCCCGTCCGTACCGTGATAGATCGCATTCAGGGCGCCCGCGCCGTCCGCGTCATAAGACTCGTTCAAAATCGCGACGAAGATCTTATTCTAGTGATAGTAACCGCTCACGTAAAAGTTCGAGGTCTCGTTCAGATCATTCGCGTCGAAATTCAAGTAATTCTCAAACTACCTTCATTTTGATTTTTTTTTCTCTTTTCTTTCTTTGTTTTGCTCATTTGTGTAGTGCATTAAAGTGTATTGTGCTAATATTGGTCTAATGCCGCGAAATACGTGTCGTTCGCTAAATCAAAGTGGCTCGCGTAATCGGGATTCTTCCGGTTCTCGCGAGAAACGCGTGCGTAAACGTCGCGGTAGTTGCAATAAATTGCGTTCGTATTCCTGTACAAGTAGCGATGATCGTTCACCGTAAGTACAGTTCGCCGCTCGCGTAGTATTTTACGGCGAGATAGATCGCCCCGGAAATCCCGTCGCTCTTATAGGTCTCGTCGGGCGTCTAAAAGCCGTGACCATTCGCATGGGACGCCCGCCGTCGCTTCGTCGCGACTCGCGTACAAAACAATCACGGCCCGCCGCGATTAGGCACATCGATGATAAGAACGGTACAACAAAATACGCTTGTTGACGACGCTCGTAATACCGCGGACTCGGTTTTATGCTGTTCAGAAGCTAATAGCCTCACGCAAGCGATTGTAGACGCTAGGCTGTGCGTCCGCCGCACTCGCATAATTATTTTGCGTTCGCCGAAGCCAGGTAACCATGATAGGGAAATTAAATGCTTTACTTGTAACCAACGGGGACATTTACAAAGTAGGAGATGGCATTGAGCTAGTCCGCAAAGTGCTTAGAACTTTAGCTAATGCGGGGGGTTCTCTATAAATTCGCGCAAATGCTAATTTGTTTGTTACTGAGGTAGAATACCTTGGTAGGATTAGAGTAGAAGGGTCAGGTATGGCCGAGCCCACGAAAATTTGGGGCTTTCGTCAACACAAAACCTCCAGAGAATGTGAAACAAGTGCGGCAACTGCTAACCTTGGCCGCAACTCCGCTTGTTATCAGGTAAATATAGTTCAGGAACCTCGTACCTGGGCCCACCTCTCGACAAAGTGACGAGGAAACCTTGAACTTACTCCAGAAGTTGCGGGACGGCGCTCTGGATCCGAATAGGTATGTTGCTCTTGAGTCGTGATGATCCGGGTGGAAACCAATCACAGGAAGGCTTCACGGGCGGATACACTGCGGAAGCTGCAGCTTGTCATTAACGTGACAAAACACAAAACTACCCAGACATCACTAATCTTCTTATAGGAATCGAAGCAACTACTCCAGCCATCCATGTCCTGGTCCGGGACGTTACTGTTGAGGGCCAGTCACTAAACGGGAGGCGCTCTGGGAACTCTCCAGAAGCAGAGCTCGAGCTTCTGGAAGGAGGTCAAACTGAACAAGATGGGCGTGACAATCAACAGTGAAAAGCAACACGCGAGTTTCAAATTGATGGCCTTGTGTTCGTAATTAAAACTTCTCGGTATACTCCACAGGAAAGATAGTCTCTGGGATGCGAGAACCCTACAAAGCAGTCGACATTCTGCCGAGTGGTCGCTGTTGGCGCCCTCTATGCGTGCGCCTGCGCAACTGCAAAGTTGCGAAACGTCGCGACTGCGGCGCCACGCGGTGGCGACACATCGCGACCACAGCGCCACGCGGTGGCAACACGTCGCGACCACAGCGCCACGCGGTGGCGACACATCGCGACTGCAGCGCCACGCGGTGGCGACACGTCGCGACTGCAGCTCCACGCGGTAGCGACACGCCGCAGTGCTGGTGGGCGCAGTCCCAGTGAACGTGTTCCCTGAACGCGTGTCAGGCGCAGACCTGGCAGCCGCAGTGCTGGTGGGCGCAGTCCCAGTGAATGTGTTCCCTGAACGCATATCAGGCGCAGACCTGGCAGCCGCAGTGCTGGTGGGCGCAGTCCCAGTGAACGTGTTCCCTGAACGCGTATCAGGCGCAGACCTGGCAGCCGCAGTGCTGGTGGGCGCAGTCCCAGTGAATGTGTTCCCTGAACGCATATCAGGCGCAGACCTGGCAGCCGCAGTGCTGGTGGGCGCAGTCCCAGTGAACGTGTTCCCTGAACGCGTATCAGGCGCAGACCTGGCAGCCGCAGTGCTGGTGGGCGCAGTCCCAGTGAACGTGTTCCCTGAACGCGTATCAGGCGCAGACCTGGCAGCCGCAGCGCTGGTGGGCGTAGCCCAGTACACGTTCTTTGAACGGATATCAGGCGCAGACCTGGCAGCCGCAGTGCTGGTTTACCTTCACGAGATGACTGTGACGATAACCCCGAGGATTCTGGTGCATCGACGAGTGCCCTCGCTGACCCTGCTACACTCCCGAGAGTTGAAGAGTCACGTAGCAGGCGGTGGCGACACGTCGTGACTGCAGCGCCACGCGGTGGCGACACGTCGCGACTGCAGCACCACGCGGTGGCAAAACGTCGCGACTGCAGCGCCGGCGGCGATACCTCGCTGCTGCAGCGCCAGTGGCGATAGATACCTCGCTGCTGTAGCGCCGGTGGCGAAACCTCGCCACTGTAGCGCCAGCGGCAACACTGCACAACACCGGTGCGATTCAGCGTGCATCGCGAGCATCGCGGGGAAGCGGACCGCGCAGTCACCGCGGCGCCGTCCCTGCACCCCTCTCACTGATTGAAGCTTGTCAGTGGCGACGACGACGTGGGAGGATGACGCGGAGCGGACAAATGGTCCCCTGAAGTGTGTGCTGCTTACTTTGAGGATTAATGGTCTGTCTCGATTAAGATATTGCTTCACGTAGCGCATTTATCTTAAATGTACCCTAAGTAAGCTTCACATTGTGCCTCTGATTAGTTATTTTTTTCGACTATCATTATTTGGTAGTAACAAAGTTCAAAAATGGCAGTATTCTGCGTTATGCATTTACGATAATCTCGTCGTACTGTTGTGTGTGTTTTCTTTTCTTTTCGCCAGATGCAGACTCTGAAGATGAGGGATCTACCATCGCAGCTATTGAGTTGCCCTTGGTTCAACCACGAGCTGCCGCCAGTCCACAGTCAACTGCTATCGAAGCACCTCTCGATGCCGTTACGACACTACCAGCGGCCGAGTCATCATCAGGGCCAGACGTACTGCTGCCACCCTCAGATCCTCCTGCCACCTGGAGAGGCGCTGTCATCGTCTACGATGGACCTAATTGCTGTCAGGCCCGGCTGCCTGCATCCGACCGCCAGACACGGAGCTCAGAAAATCGGAAGCAGAAATGGGGGAGCCCGAGGACGGTCTCCTGTCAGGAGAGGCCGTGTTAGCTAAAAATCGTACCCCAGAACAGGTTGCACCGATCCCCACTACCTACTACTATATAAGCAGAAGCATAACCAGGCAAGGGCCTCTTTGCTGCCCGTTCGTCGACCGGTAAGGTAGTTGTTTTTCGGTGTTACGCGTTCTGGAGGTTAGAGTCTTATCGTTATATTTGGTCTATTTTGTGTCAGTGCTTTATTCTAAAAGTGTTCAAGTGATTATTGTGAAATTGTGATCTGTGTGTAATAATTAACGATTGTCTATTGTAACAAATTTTGATTATTAAGTAAATTGTTAATTTTAGGTCTATTAAAATTGTTTTTTTTTATGTTTTATCACTTCTGATTCCTAAAAATATATTCCTTTGAAAGTAACTGAGATGATGTTGTTAGTACCTAGTGTAAAACATGTTATAAATGTACATTCATTGACCATACAAAAATTTTCAAAAACTAGCGGTACTACGGAACCCTATATTGCGCGTGGCCCGACACGCACTTGGCCGGTCTTTTTACTCTCATAACCCAGTGGGACGGAAAACCGACACGACTGGCGAGAGATCAGGCGCAGCCCGCAGGACCGACGTTTACATGCGCATCCGACGCATGGATCATCTTACTTGTCAGGCAATCAGGTGATCAGCCTGCATTGTCCTAAGTCTTAACCAAAATTGGAAATAACATGTTTCCAACGCGGGAATCGAACCCACGACCCCCGAGTCAAGAGCCACGCTCAAAACCACTGGACCACGGTCAACGGATATAGAATGGATAAATCTCAGCGCCATAGCGTGTCTCGTTCCACTAAAAATTTTCCACATAACGGGCGTCATGCGTTATAAAATTTAAATTCAATTGCATTCGAACCGGATACGAACCACTCAACCAATTAAAGGGACATTAGCGAATTGAATGGGGCCGAAGGGCTCCGTCATGGGTCATTCGTTCTGGCCCTACGAGGTCACTGTACTTTACTGTCACACCAAATTCGACCAAAATCTGACAAACTGACACTAAGGGGCGATTTTACCAAAGAAACGGAACGCGTTCAAGCACTCTGAACCGGTTTATAACGTACAAACGCGATTATAACATTGAAATGCATTTCACCAGCATAAACTGAACTGAAATCCGAGTTTTATCTTCTGAACGCCCAAGGTCTGAAGTTTAACGTCATAAAACCCGTTCAAGCCCTGTCATGGCGGAACGAAAAACATAGACAAAAGAAATATCAAGATGACAGTTTTGACACACGCGTTTGTTGGTTTATGTATTGTTTCTTGCTATTTTGTAGTTAAATTAACGTGAAAATACTTTAAAATGATGAATACATGTAAAATAATCGCGTGACGTCACGTAAACTTAGATTTAATAATAGCGATCAAAAGAAGTTTGTGAAATCCAATCGAATCAAAACGAGATTTACGTCGCAGTATGAACGCGTTCAATGCGCGGAACTAAGTTTTATAAAACTAAGTTTTATGTGTGTTTGGTAAAATCCCACCTTAGGGCTAGTGCGTTTGCATCGCTACTCACGCACACGCGCACGGCACAACGCGATGCAGATGCAATCACGCATTTGCTAAAGGGCCCTTTATGCAAAAGTGACACGACGCGTTTATCGGGTAAAATTACGTAGTAACTATTTTAGTAATCTGTGGTTAAAGCGTCGTGTGCTAGGACCTTTAGCGCAAGGAAAGGTTGCAGAAAATAGGCACAAGTCACAGAAGTCCCTTTAAGGTCAAAACAACCAAATTATATTTAAGGTATCGTTTTCTGTAAAATATCCAACTTATAACCAGTTGCTATCGCTATAATATTCTAATGAGTCATTTAACAATTTAACAACCTAGTTATTATTTTCTTCAAGATCCCTTTTAAAAACCTTTGTCGTTGGTCGCACCTTGCTAGCTAAATACCAGGAAAATGAAAAATGTTACCCATTTCGTATTTTGTTTTAATTAGGCTATACCTACCTTTAACAATGCTTTCTTAATGAGTCATTAAACAATTAACCCCTAACATTATTTCACTATAGCGGCTTCTTTAAAAATATTCTGTGATCTGTCATACTCCATTGGTCATAAAACAGTGTAATAGAATTAAAGTAGACTGCATTTTTAGACTGCAGCAGACGCACGCACACAAGCATAATTTCAGACAGCTCTAAAGCGCAGAATAATAAAGCTTTTGTTTTGCAAAGATTTTAAGAAAACTAAGTTACACTACTGTGTATTGTAGATAAGCAACTTTCTCAGAAATGTCTTATTGTTATCTAAATTATAACAATTTACACAATATTGTTTACTTGACACAACACGACGGGAAGTGTTATGTGGACCAATGCGATAAAGTGATAATAAACATAAATAAAGCGATGGGCTACTGTCTACTGGAATAAAAATCGGTCAAGTGCGAGTCGGAATCGCGCACGAAGGGTTCCGTACCATTATAGAGCAAAATTAGGCCATAAATTGTGTTTTTTGTATGGGAGCCCCCCTTATTTTTTATTTTATTTTAATATTATTATTAAATATTAAAGTACACAAATAACTAAGGATTTTGTGAAAAATTCAAGTTCATTTTTATATAGAGCAAAAAAGGCCAAAAAAATCACGTTTGTTGTATGGGAGCCCCCCTTAAATATTCATTTTATTTCATTTTCGATATTTGTTGTTATAGCGGCAACAGATATACATAATCTGTGAAAATATCAAATCTCTAGCTATTACCGTTCTTGAGTTACAGCCTGGAGACAGCAAAAAAGGCCAAAAAAATCACGTTTGTTGTATGGGAGCCCCCCTTAAATATTCATTTTATTTTATTTTTAGTATTTGTTGTTATAGCGGCAACAGATATACATAATCTGTGAAAATATCAAATCTCTAGCTATTACCGTTCTTGAGTTACAGCCTGGAGACAGACAGACAGACAGACAGACGGACAGACGGACAGACAGACAGACAACGAAGTCTTAGTAATAGGGTCCCGTTTTTACCCTTTGGGTACGGAACCCTAAAAATGATAAACACAGTTTTGTTTATATAACTAAAGATCATAGGTAATTTCAAAAGGACACCCGCAACTCTGTTGCTCCAATTCGTTTATTGCGCTGGAATCGTACATTTTTCTGGGATGAAAAGTATCCTATGTCCTTTTCCGGCACTCAAAGTAAGTATATCCGTACATAACAAATTTCAGCAAAATCGGTTTAGCGGTTTGGGCATGAGGAGGTAACAGACCGACAGACAGACACACTTTCGCAAAAGTATTGGACACCGCTATAAAAGCCCCCAGGCTGTTTTGGTTCGTGGCCAAAAGCTGAACTTACACTGCCAATTGCCATATTATAGTAAAATTTTACTTGAGGACTGAGGTACAGAGCTGATGATGTTTGGATGACATAAACAAAAGCGAACGATTTTGCCAATAACATCCATGATACCCAAACTGTACAGATTATTTTGGAAATAGCCGACATGAAGAAGAATCTTCTGGTAGAATGTAAAAGTAATACTCAAGCAAAACTCTTTGCTCTTTAAGGTCAACTTAGCGAAAAAAAAAACCAAATTTCGTTAATATATTGTTGTTGCGCTGTTGGTTATTTGACGACAGCCAATAAGAATCGCTTTTAAAATTGATAAAATTCTATCAAATATTCGTATATATCTTTTAAAAAATATCCAACTTTTGCTCACAGAGAGTATGCATTATGAAAAGTAGGTATGGTTACGTCATAAACAATTTCTAGCATACCCAACACCACCAAAGAAAGTAATACAAGTTTTGTTAATAGTTCCACTATTACATATTTTCACATAAAATTACACATTATGTAATGGCGTTACATTTTATTAACTGTTACTATAACCACCTATATCATTAAAAGTAATCGGTACGCCTATATTGTTTATGGGAAAAAGTGTTTATAGATTCAGGAAATGTTAAGATGCGAAAGAAAGTTAATATGTCATGTATCTTATTTTTTGTTGGTAAGTAATTGATTTGTGAATTAATTTATATATAATAATTTCCTTTCCACTAAAATATGTGAACTTCTGAAGTTTTGTTCCCTACGCTACAAATCACAATCATTATGCTTTGGATAATTTAAATATAGGGGGGGGGGGTGATATAAAAGAAATGGTCACCCGACATTCCCTTCTTGATCATCCACCAGCCGGAGTGGTAGTGCCTAGTGATACAGTATTCTGTGTTTAATTTACTCGCCCTACAAGAGTGCACAAATTCTACACGGCCTTTTGATCATACACAATTTGAAAGCTAACCTATCTTTCTCTACTATAACTCTATGGTGTTAGTTGTAAGTTGTAACTCGTGATAGTCGTAGGCGTATCAAGTATACAATTATTTTAATATCGATCACATTTATCAGTGTGATAAATCGTGTCAACCCCGAATTATCTTATCGGTGGGAACCGAGAACAGGGAACCGGGAACCAAGTGGGAACTCTGCAGATAACATTTCAATGGAACTTGCCGCCTAATTTAAAGCCGAAAGTAGGTACGAGTAGAACGCTTGATGATAGAGTTCTTTCAACCTTGTTCCATGAAAATAGGTTAGGCTTCGGTGTACTTCTTAGAGGATTTCAAACTTTAAATAACGGGCTAATCAGTAATCACTTGAATGTGATATAGGACGCCGTCTTCAGTATAGTATTACAATAAGTATCTTCTATTTGTTAATTTACGGGATAGGTAGCATAATATTCTCGACAAATATGCCGCTTTGGTGGTACATATGTGTACATTGACTATATGAAAGACATATTAATATGTTAAGCTATAGAGGTTTTGGAGATACAGCCTGGAAACAGACAGACAGACTGACGGACTAACGGCCAGACATCGATATAAGGGTCGCGATTTGGCCGTTTGGTTACGGAACCCTGAAAATGGATAGATGGATGTAAAGTCAATGTATACTCTACAGTCTAATAGGTCTCTTAGTGGTGACAACACCAGCATAGAAGACTTTAGGGACTAAGACTTTAGACTTTATAATTATTAATAATATATAATTTAGGGGCAGATATCCTTTTCAATCCGTCACTTTGTCTATTCTTCCGTAGATAGAAAACCCCTTCTATTATAAGCTATGCTAAGCGTGCAGTCTGTGCAGAATGCAGATGAGAAAGCCATCCATTTTTTTTAACATATTTTATTGCCAGGGCAACGAAATATGAAGTCAATGTCTATGTTTTGAAGAAGTAATACAAAACTTGCTCAAGCTTTTAGCCAAAAATATACACAAAACGCGGATAAATAAATTTAAATTAATTATTAATAATTAATTGAAGTCATAATTAACGACATTACTTTCACTAATATCAATATCATAAGCCTCTCAATGACGGTAGGACACTTTAAGAAATTAAACACTTTCTAATTTGGGTAAATTAATAATGAATAATTAATTAAAGTAACGGTTATCTTAATGTGTTATTGACAAATAAGTACGCTGTAGCCTGTATCACTACTTGTACTATTATTAATTATTCTGTGGTACCACGCGCACGGTAATTTTTTTTTACCGTGACTGTACGATGTGATCAGTGGTACATAATATAGATTGCTTGTATAAGGGTTCCGCACCTAAAAGATAAAAACGAGACCCTATTAATTCTTTATTTTTTAATAAAATAAGCAGTCAAATGAGCAAACGGGTCACCTGATGGAAAGCAACTTTCGTCGCCCATGGACACTCGCAACATCAGAAGAGCTGTAGGTGCGTTGCCGGCCTTTTAGGAGGGAATACGCTATCTTCTTGAAGGTTTGCAGGTCGTACTGGTCCGGAAATACTGCTGGTGACAGATCGTTCCAGAGTTTTACAGTGCGCGGCAGAAAGTTACGCGAAAAACGCATGGTGGAAGACTGCCACTCATCAAGGTGATGAGGATGGTATATTTTTCATGTGGAACGATGGCGAAAAGAAATTCTATGACTTTACCATCTGTCCGTCCGTCACTAGTCTAAGTATATCTCAAAAACTGCGGAAGCTACACAGTTGACATTTTCACATACTATGTATTTCGGTTGCCGCTCGCGCTATAACAACAATAACCTTACTAAAACAAAATAAATCTCATCTAATAACAATATATTATACATTATACAACATACTAAATTCTGGTACCTAGTCAATGTAGTGGCAAGGCCTCACCACGAAGGAAAGATCACTTTCCCCATAAAAATGCATAATCTAGTAAGTCGTGCTAGCATAATCGTCTCATTATTGAAAGAATGGACTTTCTTCGCTGCCGGAGGAAAGTTCATCACAATAAAATTCAAATGACATTGGCTGACTCATCACAAACAATATCCTCTAATTTATCACAGAGGAACGATTCTCATGGCTTGATGTGGCGTCGATCGTATTCTGCAGCCACTTTCGAGGAATGAGAATTAAGCTTCTAATAAAGGGTTAGTATATTTGCAGCTGTAGAAATGATGAAGATTATAATATACAAGACCAAACGTTCTGCGCTTCTCGAACGTGTAATTGGCTGCAGAAACCGTATATTTTCATACAAAAAAGGAGCCTTTGTCCTTCCCCTTAGTCTACTCCATACTGTACCAAATTACTATTTATTATAATCGGTTCAGTAGCTCGTGGCATTAGTATTTAGTGCGTTTAAACAAACAAAGCAACAAGTACAGATTGTCTCGTTTCTTATATTAAAGTTATCACTTATCAACAACGCGTAATAATTAAAGACGTGAGTGCATGAATGAGGTATGTAACACATTTCGAATTTCGAGTAAATCGCGTTTAAAGTTTTGAAAAAACTTTTTATGATTTTTCATCACAAATCAAGTAATGGCTTTTGTTAATTGTATCAGGAGGTGTAAATATCTTCCGTTTTTATTGTTATGTTAAAAATTATATAAAAAAATCTCCATTCTGGGATAAATTAGGAAAAATGTGAAGTTACTCGGTTCTTCACTTTTAAATGCAACAAAATCTGTAAAGACTGTCAATGCATGAAGTACACATAAATCACTTTTTTTTATTGAGATGAAACAAGACTCAATTTAAAAGACAATAAATTCACGGCCAAACAGATTTAAACAAAAATGGATTATACTTTTGAAAGACGGGAAAGATTATAAGGGAATTCCGCATTAGAAAACTAAATGTAAACAAAACTGAGTTGTAGGCGTCATCTAGTAGGAATTAAGTAGAGAAAACGAGATGATGAAAGTAATAATCTCCAAAGCAAATTTCGTCGAAATCAGTTCAGCCGTTTAAGTGTTAAGAAGCATTTAAGATCATACAAACACGATTTCCCAATTTATAGTTTACTAGTAAGATCAATTAATTTTTTAAAATATCTTGGGTTTCTCAAAGTTGATATATTATTTTTTATTGTGTTTTATCATACTTACTTTTAACTGCGTTTTCACGACTATGGCTTGTACGTCATAATACCTAGTAAAAAAAAAACAGTCAACTACTTACAATAAAAAATTCTTTGTCGAGCATAGCTAGTTCGATTTTCAAATTTGGCCCGCGCGCTCATATTTTGAATTTGGAATGAAGTATCGACGCGACCAAAGAATAAATACACTAGGTACGCGACGCGACGCTATAAAGTATTAGCACAGGATAAATGCAAACAGCCAAACTGATGCCTAAATATTTTTTTATATTTCCAACAATTTAATATTATAATAAAAACAAAAACAAAATATTTTATACGTAGGTACCATTTAAGTTACGATAGGTTTTTCCAAAATTTTAATTTGTTTGGAAACAACGAAAAGCGCCTAGTCTTTAATAAAATAACTATCGTAGTAGGTATAAAAGAGTATGGATGTGTATGAAATATGCTTTGACTATTATATGTATAAATATGTATTGTGTATGATATAATAAAAATCTTAAATATACAACGTTGTCTGGTACCTGTAACACAAGCCCTTCAGGTACTTAGCACGTGGCCAGACTAACGTGATGTGAAGCGTCCATAGATATTATTATTATTTTCTTAATAATGTGTCATTATTAATATACCTACTAGAGTTTTGCCTAGAATGTGAAAGAGTACTGTTGTATTTTTTTTGTATTATTTTCCTTAAATTATTTTGTTAACTGTGTTTTATTTTAATGTGTATAATTGGCAGAATATTAACCATTATTACATATTCGTTATCATGCACGTGCTGCAACTTCCAGGAACGTGCTTTTTGTGTCCCTCCAAAACTCCGTCAAAAGTTTCAGTATAGAGTATCAACCGACTTGACTCCTTGACTGCTTGACTTGACTTTTACTTAGACTTTGACTAGACTTTAGATATGATCATAAATGACGATAATATAGTAAAAACAAAAACGTTGATGAAAATTATTATTATGAAGAAGACTGACTAAGTATACCTTTGTATGTGGCAAAGTACACCCCCGGTGTCAGAGCCAAACGCTAACAAAAAAAAATATATACTAAATTATCTATGCCTTTGAATAATAGAACAATAAAAAAGTCGACATAATATTCCTTATTTAAAAAAAGTAAAATATTCAAGCGATCTCCCGTACTGCAATATGGGATTTGTATGGGATGTAATTACCCGCTTCTTGCATAATCATTTGGACGAACCTTGTAACTTACCTGCTTCATCATCTGGCTAACTTTGTAAGTATACGTAAAATTCTAAATTTTTTGATTGCAAATCATTTTCCAAGTCCTAAAAGCTACATTTATGCAATAAAACGTAAATTTTCAAAAATGTTACTTACCTCATTCATGCACTCATGTCTTCTTATGATTACCTTATTATGGTAAGGTACCATAAAATTATTTTAATCACATGTGAACTGGTAATAAACTCGTAAGGTTTGTTTTTAAATTCGTCAATAGTGAAAGTACAAGTTCATTGGCTCGGTTATGAGAAACAAAATTCCAGACATTGTGAATGAGGCACATGGCGTAATACACGTAACGCCGGTTTGTGTGAATGGGTAATGCCACGGTCAGATTGAAAATCGGTGCAATCTATAGTTAAATTATGAATGCGGTCTGTGACCTTCTCACGCTTAAACAGCTGAGCCGATTTTTCTGAATTTTTCATGGAGATGTTTTAGGAAAGGGAAATAAGATAGTTTCAATCGGAAAAATATAAATGATTTCCATACGATAAACGAATTTTCGCTAAAGGATAGAAAATTATAAAGTTTATGACGTGTTATAGTGGATATAACAGCTTATAGTGAGACAACGGGAAGCCGCGCACGCGGAATGACGCGGACCTCGCTCGCAAACCGCTTACCGCACAACCAGCGGACAAAAACGCAATGTGTATTATAAAATGAAGTACCGAAACAAGGGTCAAAATGACAAGATTTTATTTGTGAATCTGTCACTTTGTCTAATTTCCCGTGCAAAGAAAATAAGTATTATTTATAAGATTGCCATACTAAGCGTGCAGGCCACTTGAAAAATATGTTCTCAAATCTGCGACATATTTGCTCGATGTCTCATACAAGATTTCTATGAAACTACAATTATTTTAGTTACATAATTTTACAACGCAATAAAACAGTACTACCGTTTTCGGAAAGGACATCCTTCTATTAAATTGATCGTTTACTTGCCTACTGGATACTTAATAATACTTAATAATTAAGTATTAAGTATCCAGTAGGCAAGTAAACGATGGAACCATAAAGTTTTTAATAATATTAAAAACTTTATGGTTCCATAAAATGTTATTCAAGTGTCTGTATACCTGCGGTATACTTAAATTAAGTGGATCTCAATCACATTGCTGTCTTTGTTTTATAACAAGTATGCATCCTCTATCGGTTGTATCACGGGGAGTGCTCTGAGGAATTATTCGGAATAATAACCACCTGCAACTTTTCGCCATCGTCCCACGCGAAAAACATATCATCACCTTGATGAGTGGCAGTCTTCCACTGTGCGTTTTTCGCGTAACTTTCTGCCGCGCACTGTAAAACTCTGGAACGAACTGTCACCAGCAGTATTTCCGGACCTATACGACCTGCAAACCTTCAAGAAGAGAGCGTATTCCCTCTTAAAAGGCCGGCAACGTACCTGCAGCTCTTCCGATGTTGCGAGTGTCCATGGGCGACGGTAGTTGCTTACCATCAGGTAACCCGTTTGCTCGTTTGCCACTTTAATCCTTATTTAATAAAAAAAGTACCTATAACCTATTAGAAAATGACAGCATGTGGTTTATAAAACCCCTTACTAGAAAGTAGAAGTATTTGTTGCATACAGCGATAGAGGAGATCATCTATCTATATAATATATAATAAAACCGGCCAAGTGCGTGTCAGGCCACGCGCAAGTAGGGTTCCGTAGCACCGCTAGTCTTTGAAAATATTTGTATGGTCAATGAATGTACATTTATAACATGTTTTACACTACTAACAACATCATCTCAAAGGAATTTGAACGAAAAGTTCCTTTATACTTCGCCGAATACAATTTTTTTTAGTTGATCGACTATTACTCAATAACTTTTGAAGTCAACTTAGCCGTGATAGTTTTCCTTTTAAATTCAGCATATTTCCTACTCGCGTGAATTTTTTCACATTTCCAGAAGCAACCGTTTAGCTGGTAGAAGGGGGGGACACTGGACTCTAACGATTTTTTCCACTTTAAAACGTAATATTTCACAAATGGATTCCTAAACCGGAAAATGATCTATGAATACTCATAATATTTTAAAAAACCTATCCAACGACACCCCACACGATGGGGTGGGCACGAAAAAAAAAATTCAACCGCGCTTGATGTGTAGGGGAGGTACCATAAAAAAAATATTTTTTAAATATTTTATGTACCATTTTGTCGGCATTATTAATATGTATATTCATGCCAAATTACAGCTTTGTAGGTCCTATAGTCTCTGAGCAAAACCGCGGACAGACAGACAGACAGACAGACGGACGGACAGACCGAAACTATAAGGGTTCCTTGTTGACTACGGAACTAAAATATATATAATATAAATAGTATCGCTAACTCGAAAATGACTGAACCGATAGGGCTAATTTTAGTCTCAAAATGTTTGTAGAAGTCCAGGGAAGGTTTTAAAGTGACACAAACTTCACCGGGACAGCTAGTCAAAAATTATTTTTAATGTAGTACATAAAATATCATAATTCATTATGTAATACAACATCAAAAATAATTTTCCTGGTTGAAAACTATCCGGTATCTTTCTGAAGAGGTAGCAGACAGACAAAATCTTTGTGTTATACAATACGCCGCGTCGGTCCTTCTCGTCTCGTCGAGTTATCTCCCGAACCGGTGGTGATAAACACGTAGGATGTTCTGAAAGTATTTGCTTCAGAAATAAAACAATTTCAATATTTAAATATGAATTCAATTCTACGCCAGTCGTCATAGCGGCCATGGTAGAGTCGTGTCTGAACTATTCTAATTAAGAGTAACATGTACGAAGTGGGTTACTTTCAACAATACTGCGACAGTTAGTCCAAAAGTAGAAACTATTGGTATTATGGGGATCTCGGTCAATGTGCCTTCTTGTTGTGTTTTGAACGGTGTGAGGTATAGACGGAGGAAACGCACAGAAACGACGAGAAAAATAGAGGAAAAAAATAGAAATTGAGGAGAAGATCGTTTAAAAGAAAATCGTGTTTAGAATTAGAAGATAAACATAAAATTAATAATTATAAGATCAAGGGCGGTAACTGTGGAGAGGGGAAAAGGGGATGTATAAAGTTGAATGAATACGGAACCTTGTTGAAACTTCAAATCGCCGTAATTTGCCATAGAAAGATGTGATTGTATCAGGTGTATTCTTGGATTAATGTTCTTCTAATTGGTTAGTTCTATGAGTGCCTAGATGAGCATTATGAAAATACCGAAAGAAATTGTAGCTTCTGGCTCTACCATTATAATATGTATGTATTTATAGGCAGATAAGAGACATATCTATAGTTTCTATATCCATGTCACATTCTTGCCGATTCGCGTATTGTTTCTATGTACTTATGTATTTGTAATTCCAATTAGACCTGTCTCATTTTCAACTATAAGACTGACCCAAGACCTCTTAAGTATCAGGTTTAGGCGTGCCAAAACTCGCGTTTGCCATTAGTGTCCTAGATTGCCATTGCCATTCTTAGTGGCGATGGCCAGACATGTTATCTATGTCATAGATTAGTCATCGAGTGACCAAATATATTTTAGACGTTTTGGTAGATTAGAACTAGTTGACCCACCAAACATTTTTTGAATCTTAATCCTAAAACGCATCAAAATCCGTTGAGTAGTTGCGAAGATTGGCATTAAATATAGGACAAGGACTGATTTTCATCCTTTATTGGCTCTTCTCACTAAATCACTTCTCTTATCTTCAAGTCTATCTTTTCAGTAGCGTTCTTGATTTGAAGAAGGCAATCAGCCCTGCGCTTACGTAGGAATTGGGATTTAGGACTTATTAAGACCTATTTAGTAATCTGCGGCTGCGCCTGAAAGTTTTTTTAAACGGAGCAGGGCCGGATTTATATATTTAAGTATGAGTATTTTTTTTATGAGCCTATACTATCCCACTGCTGGGCAAAGGCCTCCCCCAAGGTCTACTATTATTTATGAGTATAAGCTACTTTAATTTTGCCGCCCCTATGTACTAACTCTGCCGCCATCCTAGGACGCTGCCGCCCCCCCTAGGACGCCATTGAACGCTGCCGCCCATAGGCCATGGCTATATATTCTTTATATCGCTCTAACTCCTTTAAAAATATTGAGAAACTTGTCATCCAGCCAGCTCTTTCTTCCTTCCCCGTGGTCTCCGTAGGACCAGAACCGGTTCACGTCAACGTCTCCATGCTAATTGCAGGTGAATCAGACGTGACCGTGCAAATTAATTGAAGACATGAGCAGATGAAGTGGGTAAAAGTAACATTTTACAACATAATATTATGAGCAATAATTAAGTAGTAAGTACTCATTTTTACCCTTATTTAAATTTGAACAAACTTTGTAATATCTACTTCATCATCTAGCTATTATAAAAGGTGTAAAAAACTAAGTGATAAAACTTTAGGGTGTGTATGTTCCTTGTAGAGAGTTCACTGTAACTTTTACAGTGAACTCTCTACAAGGTCTATCAGCAGCGCTGATAGACCAAAATATTTTTTACTTTTGTATCGGCACCCCAGCGTCACGAGTTTTTCCATACAAAAGTATAAGAAATCGTCTTTCAGCGGTGCTACTTTCACAGTGAACTCTCTACTGTCTCTACAAGGAATACATACGTTACACCCTAAAATTTCATCACTTAGTTTTGTTACACCTGTACATAGATTATAGCTATTACCAGAGACCAGACATACATTAGACATACATAGTGTATTTTCTCTATGCATATAGACGCTATATTTTATTGATTTCAAATAATTTTCCCGGTACTAAAGCCTCCATTTATGCAAAAGAACGACAGTTTTCAAATTGTTAATTACCCACTTCAACGAATCATGTCTTGAATTAAGAATACCTTTCCTTTCGAGCACCATTGCGTAAGTCAAAATATTTGAGTGTTTTAATTAAATTGTCTCTTGTAATTTACAATTCGGTTTTTGCACCGATCACCGATGTATCATAAAGTTTTTACTTTCTACCCGCTAGTGAAAATTCTGCAGAGATAATTTCGAAAAGAATTGACGTTTCGTCTTCTTCGAAGCATGTTTCTTGTTTTAGTGCTGAATCTAAATCTCAGTTCCGCGGTCCACATTTCAAATAGTCTTGGGTCTTGCTTTTTAGGCCAGGCCAAGACCATAGCCAAGACCAAGATTGCAAGACCATGAGCAAAATTTGTCTTGGTCTTGCTGAAGAACTGACCAAGAGCAATTTTGCTCTTTACTACTGGACGGGATGGAATCATTATCAAAGTTGATTTAAAGTAGCAGATTCTACTGAAGTAATAATAAATTAAATATTTAAATATTTACTTTATTTTAATTTTATTATTAATTAAAGTACAAAATATACAATTAAGGATTTTGTGAAAATTTCAAGTGCGTAGCTGTTATCATTATTGATTACGAGCAAAAAAGGCCAAAAAAATCACGTTTCTTATAAGGGGGGCCCTTAAAAATAACTTTATTTTATTTTTAGTATTTGTTGTTATAGCGGCAACAGATATACACAATCTGTGAAAATTTCAGAAGTCTAGCTATAGCGGTTCTTGAGATACAGCCTGGAGACAAACAGACAGACGGACAGACGGACAGACATCGAAGTCTTAGTAATAGGATCCCGTTTTTACCCTTTGGGTACGGAACCCTAAAAATACGTGTGGCACGCAGGAACTGTCGCGGTTTAATTTGAAAGTTTTAGGTTTATTTTCGTTACGGATTTTCTTGATTCGGTCGCCGCGCTCAAAGTCCGCGATAAAAGCTATTCTTGCGTATATTTATAATATCACATAAACATTACGCTACTTTTTAATTCCGTAACGATGTCTGATAAGATGGTCCAGATAGTACCTAACGGTGATGCTCGCTAGGTTACGAGGCTATCATGAAGACGGACATACAAAAACTTACATTCAACATTAAACCTTTCTCCTTTAGAATAAAGTTGAAAATCCTAAACGAGGTGATTCAGAAACAGGTGATGATACTTTAAAATTGCACATGTAATATTGAGCTTTAGATCTTCAAAATAAGGGATAATTTCCCGTGTCGTATTTTTCAGTAAGTCTGACAAATGTTCCGGGCCCCCGGGCATATAAATGCCTATAATGGTTGAACGTTACGTTGTACGCCACGTAAGTGGGTATAATATATAACGCCTCCGTGGTCTAGTGGTACAGAGCGCGGCTCTTGACTCGGAGGTCGTGGGTTCGATTCCCGCGTTGGAAACATGTTATTTCCAAGTTTGGTTAGGACAATGCAGGCTGATCACCTGATTGTCTGACAAGTAAGATGATCCATGCGTCGGATGGGCATGTAAAAAGTCGGTCCTGCGCCTGATCTCTCGCCGGTCGTGTCGGTCTGCCGTCCCACTGGGTTATGAGAGTAAAGGAATAGAGAGTGCTCTTGTGTACTGCGCACACACTTGGGCACTATAAAAATACTCCTGCGTAGCTGGCCTGGTTTCAATGAAACCGGCCACCGTCACCGAAACCGGTGTGGGAGCTATTATATTATTATTATTATTATAATATATGGGATACCTTTGACATGAAAGGGCCGCGTGTTGAAACATCTGGGCCTGTAGACAAGTAACAAAACGCTAACGCTAACGCTAACGTTACAAAATGTATGGGACATTAGTATTCGCTAGCGAAGCGATGACTTAATTAAATATGTCAAATCGCATACATTTTGTAACGTCGCGTTAGAGTATAGCGTTAGCGTAAGCGTTTTGCCACTTGTCTAGGGGGGCAGAACCTTTCTATGTAATACCTAAAGGGCTACGGTAACAAGTGTAAACTATTTTTATAATATTTCCTATTTTTTGGATCCGTCCTCATTATGTAAAATCGGTACCAATTAGGAAATAGCGAATTTTCTTTAAAAGTTTTAAACTACTTGTTTTTTCAGAAACCGTTTTAGGAAATTCAGCACATAAGATCTGAAAATTTTCATTGGGACACGCCTCCGTCTGGGATCGCACGTGCATCCTTTTGAGTGAGAACAAAAAGTCTACACTCCACGTCCACTAGACCACGGACGCTCGGCAACTGCCGAATATAGATGAAGCAACAGAATCATAATTTATAGAACAGTTAATATCGCGTGAGTCAGTTAACACCTCTGTGGTTTAGTGGTTAAGATTGGCATTGTGTGCAGTGTGGGTCCTCATCTCGCGGAAAGTAAAGAAAGAGAACATGCTCTTGTGTACTGCGCACACACTTGGCACTGTAAAAATCTTACGCAGCTTGTGGAAGCTAGCCACCGTCACTGAAACTGATATTGAGCTGAGGAGAGTAGGAGACACTAATATTATTATATTTTTTTTATAAAATAAGGGCAAACGAGCAAACGGGTCACTTCATGGAAAGTCCTATGTATACTAGTCCTATGTAGTAGCAAATATTCGCAGTACCTAAGAAGTTAGGAAAAATTATATTCCGCGTAGCCATGAACTCCAAGAAAAACTCATTTAGGATACAGTGCCAATGTAAACATTTAATACATCTGCGGTTATCGGAAAAAATTTCACTAATAGATACATTCCATGGAACGCGTCTGTTTACGAGGAAGTCTCTAAATACATCGCTTCTTTTTAAATCGATTTTCGCCGATCTGGATGATGCCAATTTTATTAATAAAGGAAGACCTTGTAATTTATACTGCGTGACTGGTGAGACATGTTCAATACTCGAGGACGTGATATTTGGCTATTATATTAGTTGGAAAAAAATAATATAAAAAAATAATATCAATTGATCACTGAGTAAATGTAGCTAAATAGTTAAATAATTATTTACCCAACGCATGGACACCGCAAGCGGGAGGGGTAGTTGTGTGGTGTTTCTTTGGTAGCGCACGCCTCTGCACCGGCCGTATAGTATGCCTACTTGCCTAGCCGCATAATTTACTTAGGATCCATGATTCATTTATTTTTGAGAAATTCGGAAAAAATTAAGAACCTAATTTTATTACATAATTATAATGAGAATCGAGTACAGAGTACCCTCCATAAGTATCGGTAATGTCTCACCAGTCATGTATACCTTACAATCTTACATGAGTATTTTAGTCCGCCGAGCATCTTCAGATATCATGAATAAAACTTATAGATTGCTAAAACACATCGTAAAAGAGAAGGAATAAAGATTTGTATAATTTTTAAGAATGTTCTTCCAAAACTAGGATGTGTTTTAAATTACTTAGTTATTTTTTAAAGGGCTGGAAATCGGAATAGAAGCTAGGTTTTTGGTTGCAAACGTTTTTCGGTTTTGCCGTTATAATTCGCATATTTATGGGATAAAGCTTTTTTTTTTTTTTTTTTTTGTTGGGGGAATGCATTTACGCATCCTGGTCTGGGGAAGGGCCGAGGTATGTGGGACTCCCCGGGGCGGACGTACATCCGCACCCGGGACTACCCACTAAAACCCCAACGGTGTTCCTGCTCCTGAAGGTGGGACTACGGGAAACGCGTGATACACGACCGCAGCCCCACCACCTCTGCCTCTTTGGGCTCCACTCGTGGAAACACCACATTACACATCACTCCGCGACGATGTGCTGGAACACCTAGCGCATCGTGGCCTACCCGATGGGATAAAGCTTAACAACGTTTGTAAAGCTTGAAGCCAAAAGCTGTGACCGTCTTAAAACCAACCAAACTTAAAAGGTGTCAAGGGACACCCGGAAGGAACGAAGTTATTTCTTATGTACAAAAAAACCTGTATAGACTTATCAAAAAAAAAAAATAATTGTCGCTACACCACACTGTTCAATGCTTGAGAGAGAAAGAGAGAGAGGAACACGCGAAACTTGGTACTACAATATATTATATTCTGTGGCGACACACACTTTCGTGTGTGACGCGACACACGACACTTATGTATCATTACAACTATTCGTCTAGCCCCCTTTCGCAACGCGCGATAAGAAACTTCGTTCCAAAAAAAAAACTTACAAGATCCGAAGCTAAAAGATATTTCTAAGCATTCCCTAAACGCAAGCTGCGAAGAAAAGTGCCTCAACATTTCGTTAATCGTACTCATCGCGATCATTATCTACACTCCTAATATGTACATAGAAAGTTAAAATATTATAAAACGCTTAACTAACTTCACGTAATAGGTTAATCTAACCCAATCAAAGACTATCCCTAAGCTCATTTTGGCATACTTTTATCAATTAAGTCAATAGAAGTTATGTAAGCGGAGAAATCAGTTTTTTACATCTACCCTCGGGCAGATCGCTCCAGGCACAGTCAATGACCATTCAGATAATTAAATTAAAGATTTTTAACGAACGTGTGAAGATTGTAGCAGCATTTTGCATATATATTCGAAGAAAGCTTAGGAATTTGCGTTCTTTATGAAATTTTTGCGTGTAGTTAATTAAATCAATGATTATCTTAATTTCTAAATTGATAATAGATATCTTATGTAAAAAAATGTGATAGTCGTGACTCGTGATATAGCTCCTAGCAAGTTATCTCCTTGCTATGAAGTCAAAAAACACTTTTATAAACAGTTTCAAAAGACCACATTTTAGGTCGAATCCCATAAAAATACCCAAAGTATTTCTGTCTTGGGTGGTCTCGGTGTCGCTAACATATGATGGATGTCGCCACGGTGGCTGTCCGTGATAATGATACATCGCCTCCACTTCCGATGGAAAAAGTATTTTCTTCGTTGGAGAAAAAGATGAAAAAATTTAAAATGTCGTAAGTATATGTATATATTTTTTCTGTTTTTGTTGTGATAAGTGAGTTTTTGGCATTTATAATGTCTTTTATACTATTGTTATAGCGAAATGTGTCTCTCTATTACCTTTTTACGCTTAAAAGTTAAACCGCTGAACCGATTTTGATGAAATTTCAAAGGCGGCGGGCGAAAGTCCATAGTAAGTTGGGCCTGAACGTTACATTAATGATTTTAGTGTTATTAAATAGAAACTATAATACTTTAACCAATACAGAACAATTTGCATAAATCCTCCATGGGAAAAAAAAGTTATAAGATGATATTGTTAAATATAAAATAACCTCAAAAACGTTATAGCCACTCATTAGGTACTTGTATTATAAGATATACATATATTTTATACGTGGGAGAGCCATGCTTCGGTACGAATGGGCCGGCTTGACCGGAGAAACACCACGTTCTCACAGAAAACCGGCGTGAGGTCGTCGAGTAGGCAAGTTAACAAAATCCGTTGTGAGAATAGCGTCAGTCGTGTTTTATAGCAGAAATCGTCAGAATCCTTTAAACGTAGCGAAAGTCGTAAAATAAAACTAAAAGATCGAACAATAATGCACAAAACAAAATCCAAAAATATCCACTGCCGTAAGTTGCAAACAAAACAAACAAAACGAAGCGAATGCGGAATGACTTTGACATTTGTTTTTTTTTGCGCTTTCGATTGCCACTTGAAAAAATAACGAGTCGTTTTAAAAAAAAATAGAATCCTATTTTTTTAAAACAAACCATTGCAAATCATGATAGCATGGCATACTATTATCATATAATAAACTATTACGTAATCCAACACCTTCAAAACAAGAAAAAACTGAAAAAACTAATCGGTAACCAGATAATTCCTTTTTCTTACCTAGCAACTTTTTAGTTGTTTCCTCGGGACACGAAGTGCCATAATAAGAAAAAAAAAACTTACAAGGTAGAAAAAGGCACTAGTGCACAGGAAAACAAACGTGTTTCCATTTATTTATCAATTTCACTATCCCATTGTAAAATAACGAATCGTTTCGTCTTTGGAAATGAAAAAACTGGAAATGAATATTGATGAATATTTCATTGATGTAACAGGCATTAAAGTTCAGGCCCATTTTCGCCCGTCGCCTTTGGTATGCAGATATACTTTGAGTCCCGGAAAAATGTACAATTCCAGCCTCCAGGGCGATAAACGAATTTCAGTGCAACGGAGTTGCGAGCGTCATTTAATTCTATGATTTTTTTAAAGATTTAAATCAGTTGCTATTTAACGCAATAAAATCTCAATAATAATTATGTAATCTTAAATCGTGCTATGATTTCTCTACATCCTTTGTGGGGTAAAGATTTAAGATAAGATAAGATGGCATCTGTGTCACAACTTAAAAAGCTATAAAAATTACAACTGTGGTGTTACTTTATATGGATTTTTGGTGACAAAAAATTCTGATGATCTTTCGTTTACTTAACAATCTTGAGATACAATGGAAATTAATGGGTAAAATGGTTGTGATTATTATAATTTATACAAGAGTATGGAGAAAGTAGTTAAGTATATTATAAGTATTTTGAATATGACTTACGGGCTACGGCGCGTGGACACTGGACACACCTTTGAAATTTTCGCAAACTTTTTTCTTTGCCAAATACTTTAAAAGTAATAAATTCACCTTGTAACAGAAAAAAGATGAACTTCGGCTGTGTCAGCAGATGAGAAAACAAAAAAGCTGCAGGCAGGCACCAGCTGCAGCGACCTAGCAAAAGTTCAAGCGTTTGAAGTTTAGGTAAACAAAATCTTGTCCAAGGTGTGATTCTCGAAGTAAAATAACGAACTGAAATATGCGAAAGAGTGTCTGTCTGTCTGTCTCCTACATCTTGTAAGCTAGGTATGGAGATACTTTGAGTCCCGGAAAATCACAATAGGTTATGTTTTATCCCAAAAAAGTACGGTTTCTGCACAACGGTGTTGCGGCCATCAACAAGACGTCACAACTTCACAAGTCACCTGTACTAAAAACACTTAAAACTATACTTCCAGTTTAAACTATAACGATTGTTATCACATAAAATAACTGTGTTTTTAGATGTGTACAGATTTGCAAAAATGTAGAGCACACGAGTAAAGAGTTCACAGAGGTTAATGGCAAACAAGAATCTGATTAACAGAAAAAGAATATAACCTTCCACAGTAATAAAATCACCTAATTACTTTTTAGGGTCAATTCAGACCGCAACGTGACGCGTAGATACATTTCTAAATTTGTACTGATTTGACAGATCTCAATTGCGTCAGACGTCTTTGAAATATGTCAAATCCATACAAATTTAGAAAATATGCATCATACGCGTCGCGTTGCGGTCTGAATCAACCCTTAGATGTAAGGACACAGTGGCAGCTGTTAATATGTAGCATAAACGTACCAAATGTTCCTTTTAATTTTAAATTATTGATGCCTTCAGTCAAGAATTAATACGAGCCTTACACCTGCATGTGTCATTAAATCTCTGCTAATGTAACTTCCTGCTAATGGACTGCAATTTTTTAACGCTAGACCGAGAGAGGCAGCATCAGCATAGACAGTCAACAAAAAGCTTTGTCAAAAATCGGTCAAGTGTGAGTTCGACTCGTGCACGAAGGGTTCCGTAAAGCAAAAATGTGCCAAAAATTCTAATGTCTCTCAGCTCTCTATACCAATCTCCATACCAAACTTCAGCAAGATCGGTTCTGCCGTTTGGGCGATAAGAGGTAACAGACAGACAGACAACAGACGGAAAATTGCCGAGCATCCCTCAAGATATTATGCAGTCTATGTAGTCAAGAATTCGCCGTGTCAATGACCATACCTTATACATATTAATTAAATGACTATTATTAACGTAACAACTAACAATACGTTACGTAAGTGGAAAGTTGTCATTGACCAACTGGGAAAGGATAAAAAGTGGTTCGAGCGCAGAAAGTTGTCTCCAAATCTGGAGGCGCTTTCGATGCCATCCGGTTCCTTGACCTTGGCTATTGGCATGTTATAACAGAGAAACTAATGTTATCAGTGTCCCTGTAACAAATTGGCCAAATCGTGCCACAAGATGCCGCGTAGGGTGACCATAAAAATGTGTACTTTGCGATACTCTCCACCTTGCGATACTTTGACACTTCTACAGTGCGTTGAACGTAAAAATGATAAGGAAAATAAACAATGGAATCCTCTTTTTGAGTAAAATGAAAAAAAAATATAGAAAAAAATATTTTATTATTGCAAATACTGTTAGGATTCGGCTGTATTGAGAACGTTCCTCGCTTTCCTTCTTGTCATAATAATAAAATGACCTGTATAATATTATAATACTTCGTCTGGGTATAATTATAGTTCCCCTGATTTACAAGAAGAATTTTTTAGACATTGAAAAATTAAGTATTACCTAGAAATTGCAATCACGCTGAAAAATTTTCGTCTCAAAAGATCCTGTCTTAAGGTTAAAATTTTAAGGGTTTTTATAGATTACAGTATATTCAATCGATCAACATAAAAAAAAATAAAAGCTTATCCACATATTTTTCATAACATGGTCACAATATTTCATTCAATATTTCTCTAAAATTATAATTATAATTTAAATAACAAATCGTCACATTACCTGAACAATTTAAAGCGATTTGTAAGCCTAAAGTAATTTAATATTTGACAGTAAATAATTACAAAGTTTGAATGTTTGTCGGTTAGTTCACTTCTTTCTGACGGAAGGAAAATGCGTAGTTCCTTCCTTTACTTTATGTTATAGACTAACCTAATATATAGAAAACATGATAGAAATTCCCCGGTTTTGAGCTACAAAATAATTAGGAATTCTAAAAATTTTAATTCTTAGATTCTATTTAAATAAGTTTAAAATATTAGAATGTGAATTAAAAATTGATATGAACGTTTTTTTGGCCAGCGCTTTGTTATGCTACATATTAATTTTAATGATATTTTTTTTATCTTATCTATGTAAAGTCTATAGCTATATAACCACTATATTTTTATTAAATACATTTTAAAATATCTTAATGTAATTCAAGTTACTTCTTGATTACATCATAATATTTTATTTTTATGTCCAACTTTACGACTGAATCATGGTCGCCGTGGTGTTTACAGCCAAAATATTGCCTGGTTAAAATTACTTACGGATTATAACTCTCGCACTCAAATATATTTTGTATGGAATTCTCTTGTATACAATCTTTTGTATACAGCTGCTGGTTATTTTAAAGACATCTATTTTATACCGTGGAAGATACCTATTTTATAGCGTGGTTCTATGCAAAATAATATGTTACATTAATTTTAAAAGAACTCCCGATACGAAACTCTAGTAATAAGTGTCAGGAATTAGAATACAAAGTAATAAACCAATCAAATCATTAGAAATCATCTTTCATGACATAGTTAAACTCAAATATTACAGAGCAGGCTGAAGATAATCAACTATTACCAATTGCTAAGAACACTCTCTATCGTGTCAGCTTTTAAACAAAATCAACTAGATTAAAATTGGTGCTCTTGTTTTGATGCTACGATGCCACGGACCTCAGTTTAAATGGAAGTCTTTGGCCACGGAGCACGGACAGACACACAGAGACCAGATAGACTAAAAACTTTAAATAACACTCCTCTTTTTTGACGGCGGTTAATAAAGATTAAAGAATCGTAATTCGTAACTATGTCAAAAATGGTTTTACTAAAAAACTACCTAGGTAGCCCATCAACCATACTTAATATTATAAATGCGTATGTGTGTCTCTCTGTCTGTCTGTTACCTGATAATGATATCTCTTCATGCCCAAACCACATAACCGGTTTTTCTGAAATTTGGTATGGAGATGGTCCCGGGACAGGTAAATGTACATTCTGAAAAAAAAATACGTTTCCTGTGCGATAAACGAATTTTAGCGCAACGGAGTTGCAGGCGTCATCTACTATTAGAGCGACCGCAGACTTACAATTTCAAGTTGGCCAACTACAGTCAACTACAATTTTAAATGAAAAAAATAATATGAGAACTTTATTAATTCGAGATAAAAATGTGCAAGTTGTAGTTGCAAAAATTGTAGTTGACTGTAGTTGGTTGAAATTGTAAGTCTGCGGTCGCTCTTATTATTCTTATGTGATGCCAGATGTGTGACAACTGATAAGCCTTTACCCTTACAAATCCTTTTCATTATGATACCAAACATCTCAATTCGCAATGGCTTAAAGAAAACATAACAGACAGATAATTCAACTTTTTTTTCATTCAAAGATGGCAACATTGTAAAGTGTAAGCCCAAGTACTTACCATAATCTTTTATGAATGATCAAACCATATTTATTTGTATCACCATCAGAGGTAATGGATTCCACGCGTATAAGGATGACTTTACGACTTTTATGAGCCTGCATGAACATTGTACTTACGATTGTTCATGTTTATGGCTGAAAGAGAAGAAGATATGTTTCGTTTCATGTACCTAACCTTGACACTATAGCTTACGATGTTGCAACTTGAAATATGCAATGCAAAAAAATATAAAATAGGTTCACTACATTTTACAGTTTCATGTAATCTAAAATTAATATTATCTTGGCTGTTTTGTAATCAGGGAAATCTTAAAGATTTTCAAATGATCAACGTTTTTAATATCATACGGAAATCCATGGATTGTCTCAAATCTATTATTCTGGTTGCGGGAACCGTACATATTTTTTTAGGGGTGAAAAGTATCCTTATGTCCTTTCCCGGGACTTAAAGTATCTCCATACCTTTCAGGCTTCAGCAAAATCGGTTCAGCGGTTTTGGCGTGAAGAGAGACAGACACACTTTCGAATTTGTGTTTTAGTATGGATGTCCTTTCCCGGAATTAATCAGAAATCAATTGCCGAAGGAGCCATAATAATTATTATAGTACCTACCTATTTACGTATTAATAAATCATTAATTAACTATGTTGGTATGATTAAAAATATAAAATCGTATCGACCTTGACTTTTGTGATTTGGCAAATGGCAACCCGATGATAGATAAGTGGTTGATGGTAATACTGGTTGCCAATAAATAATGACATGTCAACCACCCATAGACTTATATATTACTAAACCACCTCTTTCTCAATCTCGCTGATTAATTACTTTGACATTAATTTTAGCAATTAGACTATCGACCGTTAATTTTGCGGTTGTTTAATTGTGGTTAATTTTTGGTAATTAATTTTGATTGATTTTAACCGCGTTTAGGTGTACTAATTATTTTATTGACAGTTTCGTCCACTTATTCAAGTCCTTGTGTTGTATTAGACCGTACCTAAAAATAAACTATTTATTCTTTTTTAAATAGGTACTTATGGTTTCAATTATTTACAGTGTTATGGTTTTGACCCACAGTTTAAGCTATAACGCAGTATCCTAACTAATAACTAGTTATATTATAATTAACGAACTTCTGAAATCATTTTTACAATTTACAGTATCCCAGGGACACGCTATATTTTTTTGGGATAAAAATTGCCTACATCTAGATCTTTGTCTACTAAGATGGTAAATTTAATCAAAATTCGTTAAACAGTTTTTGTGTGAAAAGACAATTCAGATTAAGTCATATTTTGTAAAGTTTATCGTCATGTGAGGTAATTATTATTTTTAACAAAAAATTAAAACCGACTTCCAGGGTAAAAACAATAATAATTTATAATGAACAAAAAAGTGTTAAATAATTCTTACTCTTTAAAGTGCCTTATGCATAATTCTCCTAAACCTCAACTATTTCTGTACACAATCTACATTATTTTGAAGACGGTACCAGCTATAAGAATGCTGAGTAAGTATGACAAAATATTTTTAATATAATATTTAAGACTGGTACCGACTTCAAAATAATGTAGATTGTGTACAGAAATAGTTGAGGTTTAGGAGAATTATGCATAAGGCACTTTAAAGAGTAAGAATTATTTAACACTTTTTTGTTCATTATAAATTATTATTGTTTTTACCCTGGAAGTCGGTTTTAATTTTTTGTTAAAAATAATAATTTCACTCTTTTAAGTGATTTATAAACTGGTTTTCTGCACAGACTAATATGTGTTATGCTTAGTTACTTTGGATCCAGGATACACTTTCATGATATTATGAGAACTCATTGTCTGATATCACTACTTCAGAATTGCTTACTTAACTCCAAGCGTATACCACTGTATACCTAATGTATATGTTTGGCGTTAATCAAGCAATAATAAAATTAATGTTTATACGCCTGTCTTTAAAGGCTCTAAAGTTCTGTTCAGTGACTTTCTATCATTACACTCATGAAAACAACTCAACATTACTAGATGACGCCCGCAACTTCGTTGCGCCAAAATTCGTTTATCGCGCGGAAACTTAAAATTTTTCCGGGATAAAAATATCCTATCCTATGTCCTTTCTAGGGACTCAAAATATCTCCATGCCAAATTTCAGCAAAATCGGTTCAGCTGTTCGAGCGTGAAGAGGTAACAAACGGACAGACTGATAGACAGACAGACAGACACACTTTCGCATTAATTATAATATTTGTATGGATGCTCAAATATAACTAAAATCGTCCTTATAAATTTTAAGAATAACTTTCCTCATAGATCTTATGATCAAGTTGCTAACTCGGTAACCTAAACACCAAGGTCGAGTCATTTACATTGAAATAACATTATAATTTTTTAAATCGTTCGACAATTTCGGGCTTTGTTCTTAAAGACGATTAAAAGTAACAATAATAGGGTTATAATTAGATAACTCATGGTGTGGTGACTGGTAGTAGTGATGATGATGATGAATGTAACTTGCATAGTAGCATATGCTTTCAGTTCTTAAACCAACTCCGAAACCCCCAAACTTGTATATATAAGGAAACCGGAGTTCTCTTAGCACCTTCGGAACCATGGTATGACTAATTTTAAAATCTTGCTTTTTGGTAGCAGGCATAATTAGGATACTTCTCATAAAATCGAAATCATTATATTATGTTTCCATATAAATTTGGAGGAGTTCCCTCGATTACTCACGGATGTATGGTGGAATGGTGGTGATGATGATGATGATAAATTTAATTTGCATAGTAGTATATGCTTTCAGTTCTTAAGACAACGCCGAAACCCCCAAACATGTATCTATTAGGAGTAAGGAGTTCTGTTCACCACCTTCGAACCATGGTATATCCTGGTGCAAAATCTTACTTTTTGGTAACATATGCCTGAAATACTTCATATGAAACCAAAAAAACATATGTTTCCATTTGAATTTTGAGGAGTTCCCTCGATTACTCATGGATTCCATCATCAGGTCACCACTTTTCTGAACATTGCTTTTTGGTAGCATATGCTTAGGATACTTCTTATAAAATCGAAATCGTTATAAGTTTCCATATAAATTTGGAGGAGTTCCCTCGATTACTCACGGATGTATGGTGGAATGGTGGTGATGATGATGATGATTAATTAAATTTGCCTAGTAGTATATGCTTTCAGTTCTTAAGACAACGCCGAAACCCCCAAACATGTATCTATAAGGAGTAAGGAGTTCTGTTCACCACCTTCAAACCATGGTAAATCCTGGTGCAAAATCTTACTTTTTGGTAACATATGCCTGGAATATTTCATTTGAAACCAAAAAAAACATATGTTTCCATTTGAATTTTGAGGAGTTCCCTCGATTACTCATGGATCCCATCATCAGATCACCACTTTTGACAAAATGGGACCAAATTGGAGTGGAACCTAATATAACAAAAGAAAAATTTTGAAAATCGGTTCATAAACGGCGGAGTAATTGTTGAACATACATAAAAAAAAATATCCACAGACGAACGTATAACCTCCTCGTTTTTGGAAGTCGGTTAAAAAATGTCGAAATTACAGAAAACACGTAGGCATGTGATTACGCATTATTAGTGTCCTGTGGAATTAAGATGGTGATAACTTAACTACAATGAGGTTTAGGGTTCAGTGTCGAATTCGCAGGAATATTAATTCTTCTGTGGGAATATGCGTGGCGACCCCAAAAGGAAGATCTGCCGATCGAGCGAGCTCGGTCAGGTCGAAGCCCCACTAACGTCATTACTCATCATTACTCATTTCAGTACATGTTTTACCTCAGAGAATTCGATAGCGCGATGCAGGATTGATCTAGTTGTGGGACTTCCATTTCGAGATTTTGCTAAAATCTAAATGAATACACTATTGAATATAAGCAACTTCTACCTACTATGGTTTCTAAAATGCTTGCAAAACTAGCTTGTAGGGAAAAAGAGAAGAGGAAAAATGAGTTTTTGAACTTTGTAACTTTAAAATTAACTTACATTCATGTTTCATTTCCCACCGTCGTTATGTCATACTTGATATTTTCTTGATCCTTGTAGGTCTGCAGAGACAAAAAAAACATATCCACAGACGAACGTATAACCTCCTCGTTTTTGGAAGTCGGTTAAAAATATTTCTTATATCAATTTGTCAATCTCTTCATGCTTCCATCGAACAAAACAATTTCTATGGGTATACCATCAAAGAAATGATTTATAGCAGACTTGGTGAGGTTATGTCAAATCCATGTACTTATTAACATTGACTTCTTCATGTATTAACATTGATCTTCTCAATCTCTAATAGACAATTCGATAAACAAAAGGTTAGCTGGAGGAGATTGCTTATTAGCAATAAGTTCGCCTTTTGTGCATCATTAATATACATGTTGTTTTATGTAAAATTGTTTTGATTTTGTATTTTTGGTGTGCAATAAAGTGTTTTTGTATTGTATGGTATTATATTATATTGACTTGACATGACGATTACATTATAATAATAAATCATATTCTGGGCTTGATATAATATTAACCCTATTAAATGAATGATTTCTCATTCATTTCACATTGCCTATGAATGATTTCTCAATTCTCATGGTAATGGGAATACATAGTTAAAAATTGCATACGGAACCACAATGATACAAGCTACAACACACACTTGTCTTTATGTAAAGCAGAACGACCTCAGCGCCATAATGCGTGTCCCACATTTATGTTACAGTATAAATAATATAAAGTAGACCAACTTCATGGTAGACCGCTTAAATAGAGTGTACTCATAAAGCGCGATTTCAGACAACTTTAGGGGAGCTGCTATATCGCGATTTTGTTCAAAACAGAAACACTTTTGATCTTCTCAGGAATCAGGATCCTATAAAACAGCAAGATACACCATGTCAATTGTCAAGTAATCCTCAAACAAATGATTTCTGGTTTGACGTATGGCCATTTTATGAGAAAACAATTTTTTAGCTTTATACCGTAACTGCATCTAAAACATCGAAACTTTCATTAATATTATGGCTGGTTTCCATTATTTCAATCTACTAATTCAATCTAGCGCTGGATAGCTACTGGAATAACGTAAACGTGTACTGGAATGTACTTAATTGCATTCCAGTGACAGTAAAATGTAAACACTTTTCCAGTAGCAGACCGGCGCTGGAGAGGAGTATATGTGGCCATTATGTAAAGTTACGCTACTGTATATATAGTTGTATTGTGGTCGTGTTTTTCGTATTTTTCGTCTGTAAGGTCGAGGTTGCAGTAAATCTGTCAGTATCACGAATAAATCCGATCGTCCTTGGAGGTGATAAAATGCGGTCATCCATCAGGACGGTTACATATTCAATGGAGGAGATGGAAGAGCGAGTGCTCATGGTCCTTAATTACATCTGTCTATCGCAGTGACGTTTCCCAAACCGCTGGAAAAGCGGGAAGTTGGTCGTGATCCGTAAGCATGGAAAACCTGAAAATCGACCTTCAGCATCACCGTCCTATCGTCCTGCTCGACGAAGTCTGTAAGATGCTGGAAAGGGTGCTCGTTGCGCGTCTCACTGAGCTTCTCAATCGAGTAGGCCCGAACTTGAGCTCTAACCAGTTCGGATTCCGAGCAGGACGATCCACCATTGGAGCAATTGCTCAGATGCAGACGATTTCGGAAGAAGAAATTGCTCGGGGCGGAGTAGTTTTGGCATTGTCACTAAAGCTTGACCGCTGTAAAGTCGACCCTCGTAGCATACTCGTAGCATACTAAATGTATGCTACGAGTACTACTATACTTTACAGCGGTCAAGCTATAGACATATCGAATGCCTTTAACTCTCTGCCCTGGGCAACTATCAAAGAAGGACTTCGGTACCACAAAGTACCGAAGTACCTAAGAAGGACAATCGGGAACTACCTCTCAGTAAGATACATAGAGTACCCGACAAAAAATGGCTGGGTAAAAATGGCCGATTCTGTGGAATATCGGGTACGATTGGGTGTTGCGAGGAGTAATCCTAGAAGGAGTAGAGTTGGAATGCTACGCGGACGACACAGCAGTGGTTTGCCGGGGAAAAAAATCAGCGAGACGCCATAATACTGGCGACTGCTGCGGTCGCAGAAGTGGTGAGCCGTATAAGTGCCCTGGGGGCTGGGAGTCCTGGGACTTGAGGTCGCCCTGGATAATTCCGAGGCGATCTGCTTCCATGGGCCGCGGAACGCACCGCCATTGGGTGCTGCTGTAATCGTGGGAGGTACACGGATCGAAGTGCGTCGGTCCATGACCTATCTGGGTCTTGTGCTGGACAGCCGGTGGTCTTTTAAAGAGCATTTCCGATGTTTGTCAGAGAAAGTCTCAAAGACCGCTGGTGGACTAGCAAGGCTGCTCCCTAACTTAGGAGGACTCAGCCTTAGTTGCCGAAACCTGTACATGGGCATAGTGTGGTCAATGTGCATGTACGGGGCGCCAATATGGGCCGAGCACCTGGCGACAAAAAACAGAGACTGCAACGTACACTGGCCATTAGAGCGGTGCGGGGATACCGCACGATCTCGAAAGACGCAGCATGCGTCCTCGCAGGCAGCGTCCCTTGGGACATTGAAGCCAAATCGCTGGCTGATATTTACTGGCGTTGCCGGGCCGAGCGCGAGGGGGGCTATTTTCCACCGCCAGACTATATACGTCGGTGGAGTGGTCAACCAATCACAGAGCTTAAACCGTGTCTTGAGTCCGAGATGCATCTTGACTTTGAGTACTGACTATTTATACCGGCCTAAATCTCACTCACCAAGAGCTAAGTTGAACCTTTTACCCTAAAAAAATATTAATTTATTACTTAAGTATCAATTACCTAATTAGCCTAATCCTCTTACGAGTGACAGCTTTTTAACCTACTTTAACAACCAGGTTACTTTGTCATAAAAATATGTAAATAAGACGTAGTTTAATTCCAAGTAACATTAGTTATGGGGACACGTTACTAGGAAAAACGAATTTATGTTCCTACCGAATTAAGATTATGGATATTATATGTAAAACTAAATGTTAAAAGTTACATTTTGTTGGAATATGGTGCGAACGGCGCCAAGAGATGATTCATATGTCTTAACTCTAAGAAATATTATAACTTATTTTATTACTAGTTCATGCCCGTAACTTTGCTGCGCAGGAAATCGCTTGTCTCGCGTGAGCCGTATATTTTTCCGGGACAAAAAGTATCCTAGGTCCTTTCCCGGGTCTCCATGTATCTGTATACCAAATTTCAGTAATATCCGTTTAGCGGTTTAAGCGTGAAGAGGTGACAAACAAACACACTTTCGCATTTATAATATTAGTAGTATAAAGGCAGGAAACAGTTGGTTGCTACTATCTTATTACAATGTGGGATGATTATTAACATAATATTTTTATGTTGCACATTATCATTATTAATAATGGCGTGGTAATCGTTTAATAACAGTAAGATATTAGTTGGTTAACAGCGTGTAATTTCAAGGTAACACCTACAATCGTTATGAATAATCGGCGCCAACTAGAAATGAATGAATTGATAGAGGAATAATTTTATTTCTAACTCTTTAGTAGCCTGGAGCTGAGTATTTTTAAAACACGATAGATGTAAGATGATTTTAAGAATTATTAAGAAATAAGGTATTTATTTATAGATATGATGTGATGTGAAGAGTAATAATTATTAGATTCCTAGCTTATTCCTATGTTAAAGCCAGTGTCATTATCAAGAGAAAGTAAGTTAAATTATGATTAAAAATTATTTCAGAGCAACTTTGGTCTTTTCTGTTTTATATTATTAAGGAAAATAAACTTTTACGTAAGCAAGTTTTTAGCTCGTGCCACGTAATGTTTGTTCTTTAAACTTATATAAATTTTACCAATCACACTTAAAGTATTGACTGTTGTAATTAGGCCCTTTATTAATAAGCTGAAATAAAATTATAAAATTCCATGAGACGATCTTATAAAATAATCGAGGCGTAGTTTTGATACGAGCAACGTATTATTGCATGGTAGTCAAACATTACTCAAACAGCAACATCGTATAAAGACGTTCTAAGTTTTTCTCGTATTTAAATTGTATCTAATAGCGTTATAATAATAGTCTCATAAATTAATATTAAATGTGAAAATAAACTTGTAAATAGTTAAATAAATCACAGCAAAAGAAAGCTGTAAGTTGAGACGTTAATATCAAACGTCACATACTTGGACACACTTAGTGGGGCCAAGCGGAACCTTTGTTGAACATCTTTCCATAAACATGCTGTCAATCTATCATATTATTGATAATTTGTATAAAGAACTTTGCAGTTAGTTACTAATAAATTATTTTACAAAGGTGAAGTGAATTTTAATTTTTTAATTAAGAATTCGAGAAGTTTCCATAGTCGATAACCTTATGACTTCAAAAGCGTGTCTGCACTGTGCGTCTTGTTGTCAGTCATGCCCATTTTGTGTTTTTTTTTAGGGGTTTATCTATATTCTATTCTATTCACTACGGCTATTGATTGGCTGACAAAAAGTCGACTTATCAAGTTCCTTAGATAAAAAATACTATCAAGAAATCTCAGAAATTGGGCATTAGACTAACAAAATCAGCTATCTAATAAAATGTACAAACTTACTCGTACATCATACTCAAAGCAAATTTTTTTTATAAATCTGGAAAAAATAAGCGGATAAGCCAGATTTTTCATAAAAAATCGCACGTCCGGAAGTTTCCAAAATGTTGGTCACATGATCCACACGAGACCACCCATGCGATATCTTATCATCTGAATGGGTCACGGGGACACAGATGAGGATTAATGTTGCATACAACAGGTAAATTTTATGTTGGAGTTGAAAAGGTCAAATCGGAGCAAAAATTATGAATACAGATGAAATTATTAGTTTGTAAGTGTCAGGGGCGCAATTTTCATGCGTCGAATCGTGGAAATTACAATCGAACGAAGATCTGAGAAAGGGCCTGATTGCACCTACCGATTAGGGTGGCGAGAGCGAGACAGTGCTCTCGGCCAAGTTTATTGGGAACGTGCTCGGCCGAAGGCACTGTCTTGTCGCTCTACAGTCTACTCGGTGGGTGTAATCAGCCCTAAGAGAATAATACCCAGTCGGTAAATGGGAGAATCATTCGCTTTTATGAAAATAAACGATTAGAATATTGTTTCAATAACTTCAATTTAGTAGCTACAAAGAATTCAGAAAAAAAGTATTAAGTAAGTACTTAATTAAATATATTTTTATTCTAGCTAATTTGCCACATCTTTCTCTCTGATCTCTACATTCTATGTAAAACTGATACGTTTGCGTACGTACGTGAACGTAACGATTAATTATTATTAATTAATTATCAGTAGCCAATATTTATATTTTATCATCATTCATCAGAGTAGGTATAAAAAAATCATAAAATGAAAAACAACAAAACCAAAATATTGAACCCCTCTTCGCACTCAAGTGTGTGTACGAAATTCGGTATAAAAATATTGGTCGACCACTCGACTTCGGTGACATAATGACTTCGAATGCAATATGACTGGTAATGACCTCTCATTATACACTAGTGATGTTAACTCGAAACCAATATTATAATTATAAAAAAAATATGGTTCTTATTTTATTTTTGCAAACTTCGCACTCAGAGACTGAGTGGGTACTGGGTTGCACCAGCTTACTTTAACTATAACTTTAACTTTAACCATAACAAAATGTGAAATTAAGGGCCGGTTCTTGCAAATTCATGTTTCTAGAATGAGTTTTTTTGATAGAAAGCGTCATTAAAAAAAACTGAAAAATATATACATGTATAGATGCATCTTTTAACTAGTGCTTTCATAGGATAGAAACACAATACAGATAATTTGGCTCGATAGAAAAAAAATCCGAAACAACATCGATTTTAAAAGCATTTTGAGTTTTATAGGACTTACAGGGACCCAATCGAAAAATAATTTGGATAGTTCGATTACTAATAAAATTTAACAGGGCATTGATAGGATAGATGTTTAGTTTTATTATTTTTCGATTCAATATCAACGACAAATACGGTTTACGCGCACCACGCTTGAATCCACGTCGCATCAGTGTCCTGTCGGACGTCATCGAGGCCGGACCTGTGCCACTTTTGCTCGTCACTACATTGTCACCGCTGATTATTATTAATATTGTCTTTGTGTATTATATGTGTATAAAATAGTTTGTATAGATAGGAATTAAGGTTATAGTAAATTTAATTGGTGTAATTAATATAATATTTGAAATGGCAAATAAAAAAATAAAATCAAGAAGGCAAGGCTGTCGGAACTCAAGAAGCGAAGGGAAAACGCCCGAGCGTAACGAGTTTACCCATACAAAAGCGAAAAATTGATCTTTCAGCGCTGCTACTTTCACAGTGAACTCTCTACAAGGAGTACTTACACACCGTAAAGTATTATCACTTACTTTTGTTATATCCTGTATAATATAGCTTAACAAAAACTGCCATAGTCATAAAGCTGGTTTCAGACTACGCTATAATATGATAGCAATAATATAAAATAAAATAGTAAGAGCTAAATAGTAGCAAAATATAGTATATAGCTCATTTCGTTTCGTTCACACTATATTGTACTATATTATATTATAATAATGTATGGTGCGCGATATGAGCTATGTCGCAGGGAAAAGAGGATATCCGCCGACAGAACAAAAAAGTTTTCAAAGTTCTGGGTCATGGATGTGTATTCAATATATTTATTTATTTAATATAATAAAAATCTTAAATATATATGTATAGTATAAAAGTATTAAGTATATTTCCGTTGTCTGGTAACTAACTGAAATGACATAATATCACTAGATCGTCTTCTTACTAAAAATTAGTAAGAAGACGTAACAAACAAGAATATTCGGCATCTACCGGGAGTTCGTGATATCCCTAGGGATATCGTGAAATCCCTGATATCCTCTTTTCCCTGCGACATATATACTATTTGATGTTATACATGAAACCAGCTTAAAAGATACTTCTCAATGAAACGCTTTATTGGCATAGAATTTAAAAATATTATGTTTTTTTAGAGGAATGAGATATGGCGATAAATCAAATTCTATTGTGGACCATGATACTGTCAACCTAGCAAGTGGATTTGAAGATAATGGGTAAGTTTCATGTGCGGTGCGATGTTCAATTATTATGGTCCGTATTACGTATAGCTGAACCCAATAAATTTATGTGTTACAAAAAAAGCTTAAGTCTATTATTGTTGCAGAAAAACAAGTCAAGATGAGCATCGACTTATCGTAGAGTCTGAAAATCAAGAACACGAGTTTCGACCAGTATCAGGAAGACGCATTATTGATATAAATTACTTGTTGTTTTTTCAGTTGATACGATCTGTTATTTTTATTACTGGACTCTGGAGTAACATTTTTCTTAAAATGTAATAATTTATTCCTTTGTTTATGTCAAAAAAATTGTATTAAATTATTCTCTACAAATAAATAACATGTTTTATTTCAAACAATAACCTGTTTTATGAAATTTAATGAGAACAGAATAAACTTTTTGCACTTTAACTGACTCACCCAGATGATCTGCAACATACCTTGTTAATCTGCAGTCTAACTGGTTTACGCACATTAACGGTAACATATACATGTAATATTATGTATATGTCACCGTAAGATTGTAAATACCGTTAGATTATAATCTATCACGCGAGATTGTGAACGGTCGAAAGATAGTGAACCGCAACATACTGCTTACAATTTAACGTATTATTATCCAGTAGATTGTAATCTATCGAAGTGAAACCGTCAAATTATGAAGCGGAACGCACCTCGGGCCCTGATTGGTTGAACGGTATATGCCCCGTGCCGCCTTATTGGTTTGTTGTTAAATGTCCAACGACCTTTCCCATTAAATAACCAATCAGGGACAGCCTTGGGACAGTTGACAATTTGACAGTTTTAAGGTGATTTTAAGATTGTGATTTGACGGTTTCACTTCGATAGATTACAATCTACTGTATAATAATTAGAGATGCGCCGAATATTCGTTTCGTATTCGGTATTCGGCGTATTCGGCATGTTTTTCACTATTCGTATTCGGCCGAATTATTCGGCTCAGTTACCGAATATATTCGGTTTTATTTTTTTCAAAATATTAAAAACTAGACCCGCCCCGGCTTCGCTCGTGGGACATACATAGCCTATGTCACTCAGGGCTCAGCTCCTAAGTATCATGTAACACAACATTAGGCACTAGGCAGCAAAATTAAAGTCCAATAATATTGATGAATATTACACATTACATTTTAATATTTACAATATTGCTATTTAAGGCGGCTGAGAAGCCGCCCTGGTCTTCCGGTATCTGTGGATGGTACGAGTGACCAGAAAGAGATAGCTGACAGGTAAACGTTAGGGCTTCTGATGTAGTGAGGGCAATCAAATCAATATCCAAGGGAAAATCCCCCGGACACGATGGATTAAGCATTGAACACCTACAATATGCTGGCCCTCATATATCGCGAGTTTTGGCCTTGCTGTATAATCTCTGTATATCGCATTCTTACTTGCCTCACGATATGATGAAAACTGTTGTGGTCCCAGTAACGAAAAATAAAACGAAAAGCCTATCAGATATTTCTAATTACAGGCCCATCTCGCTAGCAACTATCATTGCAAAAGTAAGTATTTGACAGCATTCTTAATACACATTTAAACAGATATATTAGATGTCATGATGCGCAGTTCGGCTTTTGTTCTGGCCTTCCCACCGAGTCCGCAATATTGTGTCTTAAGAGTGCTGTCAAGTATTATAATACAAGAAAAACGCCCGTCTACGCCTGCTTCCTCGACCTTTCGAAGGCTTTTGACCTCGTGTCATATGACATTCTTTGGAAGAAGATGAGGAAGTCGAATATACCTCATGAATTGGTTAATACTTTTAAATATTGGTATGATAATCAAATAAATATTGTTAGATGGGCTGGTGCGGTGTCAGATCCCTACAAGCTGGAATGTGGCATGAGACAGGGGGGGTTAAGCTCACCTGTCCTATTTAACCTTTATATAAATGGACTGATTGAGGAGCTCAGCATGAAGCATATCGGTTGTTATATAGATGGAGTATGTTTCAATAACATAAACTATGCGATGCGGATGACATGGTCTTGCTGAGTGCCTCGGTCTGTGGTCTCAAAAAGCTACTTGACATTTGTGAGCGTTACGCAGCGGAGCATGGGCTGATATACAATAGTAAAAAGAGTCAGTACATGGTCTTTCACGGTGGTACCAGAAAGGTGGATACAGTGCCGACTCTTTTACTCAATGGTGTTCCTTTAGCTAGAGTCGAGGAGTTCAAATACCTAGGACACATTGTGACGTCCACTTTGAAAGACGATACTGATATCGAAAGGGAGCGAAGGGCACTGTCGGTTAGGGCGAATATGGTTGTTAGGAGGTTTGCGAGATGCTCGTTAGAGGTAAAAATGACGTTGTTTAGAGCTTTTTGTACATCCTTCTACACTTGCAGCCTCTGGGCAGCATATACGCAAAGGGCCTACAGTGCCCTTCGCGTCCAATATAATAACGCGTTCAGGATGCTGGTGGGGCTCCCCCGCTGGTGCAGCGCTTCGGCGATGTTCGCGTGCGCACGAGTGGACTGTTTCTTTGCCACAATGCGCAGGCGAACATCGTCGCTGGTGCAGCGCATGCGGGGGAGCTCCAACGGCATGCTGGCCGCGCTCTGTGAACGCCCTGATAACCTGTATATCAGTCACTGCTGTCATATGCATGCAGAATACAGGCTAAAATAATAACTGTTATATTATGTAAGTAATGTGTGTTTTTCTTTAAACAACAAATTCATAAAACAAAATAAAAAACAGAAAAAAGACAATAATGTTTTAAATAAACAAAGCATTTAGAGATAAATTGGTAGGTAGTGCAATGCTCAAACCGTCGAAAAGGAATCCACTCAGACTTTTATTAATGTAATTTGATCTGTACCTATTTATATTATGAGTCTTGGATACTTGCAATAAATGATTATTATTATTATTATAAAACATCGCGATGAAAAACTAATAAAGAAATTAATATTATGCATAAGAGGTTTGAGCTCTCCATTGTGGGTGTCGCAAACGCCACACACAATAGATTTTCAATTGTTATGCGGCAGCCGCCTGCCGCTGGAGGATTGATGGGTTTTAAGCAGTATTCTGACTTTAATAAATCTTTTTAACATTGGTTTTAATATATTTCTGTTATTATTAAATAATACATGAAATCTTTTATTTATTGTTGCACAGTTCATTATATTGGAGATTATGCATAAAATCATTAGTCATTTAAAGAAAATGTTTTACTACTTAAAATAAACCTTGCTTCTTATGTATTTTAGTATTAAAGGTATGTATTCCATTTAATTCTACTTACATGAAGACAAATAACAATAACTTAATAGTTAATAGTAATCTACATGCAAATGAAACAAATAACACTGTTTTACTGCTTTATTTTTCACTTCATTAATGTTGTAATAGAAATTTGAACCTTAGCTTATTGCTTTTTCACATAAAAAAGAAACATTTTTAGTCTATGACCACAGACAAGTCAATTTCCATATCCGGACTCCATATTGTCTTGAGACTTCCATTTGTAAAAATCTCTCGAAATGAACTGCGCTCTGTTATATTTACAAAACTTAGTTTTATTTAAAACTACAATAAAGATCACAACCTCTGCAAGTTCTTTGCGGTCTGCCACTCACTAAAACCTGGTTCTCACTTTTTCTGAGACACACACACATCCTGAAATGGCTAAAGTGTGGTTCTAAACTTGTTGAAGCACTTGGAAATCGTCGTTACTGGCAGGCGATGGTTGTTGCAAATGTTTCGCAACACTGCACAGATGTTAATCATTGTTTTTCTTGTCAATGTGTTAAACTCCTCACAGACAGTCAGACAGTTCCAGTGCCTGGGCTCGGTTGCGATTGCGAGGTCTTATTTAACTGTATTTCTGGCTTTCTTCTTCAGGAATGGCTTCTAATACGAGCACTGTGTGCACCAATGTTATAAAAATACGTTTTATAGTTTAAAATTTTACGTAAAACACCACTAACCACTCAGCGACAAACAAGCAATCGGAAAAAATCACTTTTGTTGTGATCACTGATCGCTATAATTTAACAGTTCAAATTGCTCGCCGATTGCCATCGCATTGCTGTCAAAAGCTTAGGTGATACGAAATAAATGCAACAGTATAGCAAATAGTGATAGCAAAAATATAAATTTCTTCAAAACCCGTGGATGAATATGACACAAAACTTTAACAGTAACAGACATCAATAAAATAAACCATATTACATTATTTACACCATTTTTACAAACTCTAATATTTTTTCGACGCAATTAGGCGACGTTTCTAATATTTGCTAAATTACTGGGAAACTCGTGGATGAATCTGACACAAAACGTGTCTGCATATATTTTGTTACTGCCCGAGAGTTTAAAATTTAGCTTTTGTGATATTGCTAATATCACAAAAGCTAAATTTTAAACTTTAATATTTTTTTCGGCCTATAGCGACCAAAAAACAAAATACCTAAATATCTCTGGAAGCTGTCGACCAAAATGACACAAAATCATTTTTTAGGTTTACCTAGTGGTCCCAAACCTATACGCAAAAAATCAGAAACTTTAGAATTTTGAAACCAAAAAACCTAGAGCTATCGGTCTAAGTATGGAGATTTAGCGATTTAAATGTAATTATAGTTCCTTGATTATTCAGCAGAGGGAGTACTGTCGCTCGTTGCTATCGTATTTTTTTGGCTGGTATGTGATACGAAACTGCGATTTTGGAGCAATTATTGCGCAATAATTGCGATTGCATTGCGCTCGCGAGAGAAGGCTCGCTCCGAGCTAGCCAGCAGCGGCACGTAGAGTACACGATAGAACCTGTTTACGCGGCAAAATAAAATAATGGTAAACCGAATAATTCGGCCGAATATTCGGCTCGGTAAAGGCCGAATATTCGGTATTCGGTTATTCGGCCAAATCACTATTCGGCGCATCACTAATAATAATACGTTAAATTGTAAGCAGTAGGTTGCGGTTCACAATATTTCGACCGTTCACAATTTCGCGAGATAGTTTATAATCTACTGGTATTTACAATCTTACGGTGACATATGCAAGGTGTAACAAAACTAAGTAATAATACTTTAGGGTGTGTATGTGTCCCTTGTAAAGAATTCACTGTGAAAGTAGTAGCGCTGAAAGACCAATGTTTTTCACTTTTGTATGGGCAAGGGCCCGAGCGTCACGAGTTTCCCCATACAAAAGTGAAAATATTTGGACTTTCAGCGCTGCTACTTTCACAGTGAACTCTCTACAAGGAACACGTACACACCCTAAAGTATTATCACTTATTTTTGTTACACCCTGTATACATAATAATTATATTTAGCTACCACTAAATCTCCTATACCTACGTAATCACTAATCATCATCATTTTCATTTCTCTATATATCAAAAAGTGTAGTAAGATATATTATGTTTACGGTGTATAAGCTTACTAAACTGTCGTTTAAATTTAAGTACTAAATAAAAATAGTCTAATATTACTAAACTTACCTTGCCTTCTGCATTATTCTATACTGTGGCGCTCTCGTTTGCCACCAAAGGTCGCGGGAGTTCATATTCAAACGGCTCCCGCGTACCGCGGATGCAAGCCGCCTTGGCGCGTAAAATACCTAAAGCTTCCGAGGAAGGAGCCCTTAACTGTCAAATCCGGGCTAGCAAAAGTCGCCATATTTGACGATAACCTTAACCTTAACTTTAACTACGCTTCTGGTGCAATTCACCCTTAATTGTAATTTTTTACATAACTTAATCCAGATTTCTACATAGCCCTATACATTATCAGTCAAACTCTTCATTAAATGAAAGTTTTTAATCATCATTAAATGTCTCTGAGTGCGGCCATTAGCTCGTTTGCCTGAAACTATGCAAATATTAATCATAGGACAACATTGTTTTGGGATAAGTTTTAGTTTAGCTGTAACATATTGATTATTTTGGTGAAAACTTATTTAGGTGTTGTGCGCTTTTCTGGGACTGTCACGTGATCTGATCGAAAATTCAAAAGAAAGAGAGAGACCGCCGACGCTGCGTTGAAGAGGAAGTATATCCCCCACTTTTGCTTCTACCGTTTCGTTTTTACTTCTAAGGGTGAGTTGCACCAGAAAGTTAAGGTTATCGTCAAATATGGCGTCCATAATGGACTTGCACTAGGGATTTGACAGTCATTTGACTTTTTGCTATGGTTAAAGTAAAGTTAAAGTAAGTTGGTGCCACCCACTCTAAGTTCTACCGGCATACCTGGAGTGCAGTTTTCCCTGACTGGGTCAGACCAGACCACATCACAGCGCCGGATTTATATTTTTTACGAGGGTAGGCCACTTTATTTCCGCAGCCCCATGTACGAAATCTGCCAGCCCCCTAGGACGCTGCCGCCCCTACGCCGCACTGCGGCCTATACGGCCTATTTATAAATCCAGAGCTCTCACATCACTAGCTGATATGTTTTAATAATTGCTGACAGTAGTAGGGCCTTGTCCTCATAATTTGCGCGGGAGTGTCATGTCACTACTAATTGTTAGCCTCAATTTTTTTTTTTTTTTTTTTTTTTATTAAATAAGGGGGCAAACGAGCAAACGGGTCACCTGATGGTAAGCAACTACCGTCGCCCATGGACACTCGCAACATCCGAAGAGCTGCAGGTGCGTTGCCGGCCTTTTAAGAGGGAATACGCTCTTTTCTTGAAGGTTTGCAGGTCATATAGGTCCGGAAATACTGCTGGTGACAGTTCGTTCCAGAGTTTTACAGTGCGCGGCAGAAAGTTACGCGAAAATCGCACTGTGGAAGACTGCCACTCATCAAGGTGATGAGGATGGTATGTTTTTCGCGTGGGACGATGGCGAAAAGTTGCAGGTGGTATGATTCCGAACAATTCCTCAGAGCACTCCCCGTAATACAACCGATAGAGGATGCAGAGTGAAGCTACATCTCGGCGTAATTCCAAGGGGTCCAAGCTATTCGAAATACTATGGCAGTCAACAATTCGAGCGGCCCTTCGTTGGATACGATCCAGAGGGAGCAGTTGGTATTTTGGCGCCCCTGCCCAGAGATGAGAACAATATTCCATGTGAGGCCGAACCTGCGCCTTGTAGAGTTGTAGGCGTTGGTCCGGACTGAAGTACTGTCTCGCTCTGTTAAGAACACCAAGCTTCTTCGAGGCTAACTTGGCCTTACCCTCTAGATGATATCTGAACTGGACTTCGCTCGATATGTTGACGCCAAGTATCTCAATGCTAGGGGAGATGGTTAAAGATGTGCCCTCGAAACGAGGATATATGACCATTGGTGACTTTTTAGTGGTGAACGCGCAGACTTGTGTCTTGGCGGGGTTAAATTGGACTAAGTTACGTCTACCCCATTCAGAGACTTTCTCCAATGAATTCTCTATTTTAGACACAAGTTCGTTTCGACTCTCAATGACATTTTGCCGAGAAATATTGCGGGAGCCGGTATATACAGCATCACCTGTACTATCATCTGCATAGCAATGAATGCCGTTGGTCTGTAACATGTCATTGATATGCAGTATGAATAGGGTAGGCGATAGCACACAGCCCTGAGGGACACCAGCATCAACAGACTGAGTTTCCGAGCATTCGCCGTCAACTACGACCCTTATGCTTCTATCTGCTAAGAAACTAGTGACCCACTTACATAATTTCTCGGGCAGCCCGTATGATGGAAGCTTTGAAAGCAGCGCTTTATGCCAAACCCGATCAAAGGCCTTCGCAATGTCCAAACTAACAGCCAATGCCTCTCCCTTCGACTCAATTGCCTGAGCCCAACGATGAGTCAGGTACGCCAAGAGATCACCAGCCGAGCGACCCTTACGGAACCCGTATTGTTTGTCGCTTAGTAATCCCTGGCCGTCCAAGTATCGAAGAAGCTGGCTATTGATAATGGATTCCATTATCTTCGAGAAGAGAGAGGTTATAGCGATTGGTCTGTAGTTGGAAGGATTTGAGCGGTCACCTTTTTTAGGGATCGGGTGCACCAAGGCTGTCTTCCAAGAAGCCGGGACGATGCCAGTGGAATAGGAGAGCCGAAAAAGATGCGTCAAGACCGGAGCCAACTCTGGAGCACACTTTTTCAACACAATAGGAGGGACTCCGTCAGGCCCACTCGACTTTTGGATATCAAGGGAAAGGAGGGCTTTTCGCACTGAGCGCTGATGAAACCGAATATCCGACATGATGCTCGTACATCGCGGTATGGTCGGCGGTTTCTGCCCCCCGTCATCCAGGGTCGAGTTTGACGCAAAGAGCTTGCCCAGAAGATCGGCTTTGTCTTTTGCGTCATGGGCCAACGACCCATTTCCTACGTGTAGGGATGGTAGGGTTGGCTTGCAGAAATTTCCTTCAATAGCTTTGGCCAGAGACCAGAATGCACGGGTTCCCGAGGGGAGGCGCTCAAGTCTCTTGCCAATTCTATTGACGTGCTGTTGCTTTGCCCGAGTGATCTCTTTCTTGAGGGACCTAGAGGCAAGGTTGTACTCCTTTTTATATGTGCTGGTATTTAAATCCCGAGCAGACACTGCGTTGGCCCAGGATTGGTAAGCCTCCTGCTTCCGGCGAGAGCTTTTTTGGAGGATGAACCAAACCAGGGACGAAATCTGCCGCCGGTTGGCACTACAGAGGACGGAATGAAAAGTTCCATCCCCTGCACCACCACATCGGCAACAGAGTTGGCAGTGTTGTCGGGATCATCCGGCGAGAAGCACACGTGCCCCCAAGGATAGGACGCAAAAAACGACCGCATCCCATCCCAGTCTGCTGACTTGTAGTGCCACACACGACGGTATTTGACAGCACGCTGTCTTAACACCGCCGTAAGTGGCACAGAACTCCTAACAAGGCAATGATCCGATGTACCAAGTGGAGCGGTTATGGATATTTGGTAGCCGTTAGGATTTGAAGTCAGCAGGAGGTCCAACAAGGAAGGATTCTGACCATCCACATCTGGGATTCGCGTAGGCGTAGTAACCAGTTGTGTCAAGTCGTTCGCAAGGGCAAAGTTGCAGACAGATCTCCCCGCATGATCAGTTTTACTGGAATTGAGCCAGTCGGCGTGGTGGGCATTAAAATCGCCAAGTATTATGATCTCTGCGGATGGGATCTGCTGCTGCACAAAATCTGAAGCATCTTGCAGGTGCTCCAAGAGTCGGTCCGTCTCGGGGTCACCACTATGGGACCTATATAGGCACGCATAGACGCGAGGGTGGTCGTCGCAATCTATGCGGAGCCATAAGGTTGAGAGGTCCCTGACCTCAAGATTGCTGAGGCGGCGAGAGCTGATATCATCTCTGATATACACACACACTCCAGCTTTGGGCAGAAAGGAGTGCTCGAGAGAATACCCTGGGTAGGAAAGGTATGATGTGTCACTCGGAGATGATATCTGCGTCTCGGTTAAAAAGAGCAAAGCCGGCTTTGCCGTCTCAAGGTGGTAATGGACGGCATTAAGGTTGGAGTGTAATCCCCTGATATTACAAAAGTCCATGTTTAATATCGAGGGGGGTGCCTTTGTGTGTTTGCTCTTGCCCCGAGCAGATTGGAGCGCAGTTTTGCCCTCCCCAGAATACGAGGGGCAGCCTGGACGTCCACGTTCAGTTCCAAGGGTTCCTGAGCATGGACGTCCAGAGAGAGATTCTCCAACGCAGTTGGTACCCTCCTGGGGTAACAAATTGATTTTCAACTGCGGCATTTCTAGGGGGGTAGGGGATTAGGCCACCGGTAAACTCACTCACTCGGCGAAACACAGCGTGAGCGCTGTTTCACGCCGGTTTTCTGTGAGGCCGTGGTATTTCTCCGGTCGAGCCGGCCCATTCGTGCCGAAGCATGGCTCTCCCACGGACAAATACCGGCGTTCAGCCACCCCTCCCGTGTCCCCGTGAAAAAGCTCACGATGGCACGGGGGAGGTGCCCAGGGACACGACGTGGACGGACCGGTATCGCCCCCAAATCCTTAATTATTTGTGCTAATTAATACAATAATTTATCATTAATATAATGTAATTAAGATACCACTTAAAAGGAACCGCTTTTGGTACTGCATTGCATAAATTATCTTGTTAATATGAACTCGATTTTAATCAACTTTCTGCGCAGTGAAAAGCTCGTAAAAATGATTTCTTAAAAAAAAGGTTTTCTTGTCATGTTTACCAACTCGCAATATCTCACCATGTTACCATGACGTAGCGAAGAATAGATTGAGAGAGAAAAGCCTAAGCCCGTAGAGTTCAGGGGGGTGTGCCAAAATCTTTTCGTTTTCGCTTCGTTATTATATACTTGTAGAATCGCCGATGAAAATGTATGGAATCGACATAGGCGTTCGTTAATATGACATTGACGTTCGACTCGTCTTATGTCAATTCCATACATTTTGATCGGCGATTCTATAACGAAGCGAAAAAGTTTCGGCTAAATGGCCAGGTATTATTTCGATGAAGGTTTTTTAAAAATGTAGGGAACATACTTTGATTATATTATATTGAGATGTATGGGGTGAGTTCATCATGAAATCATGAAAATAATAAGTTATTCTCGTACAAAAGCTTGCCGATATTCAATGTCAAATATCCAAACTATTGTTATTCAACAGCCAAGTCGGCCGTGATCTCAAAAAATCAAATCTGGCGAAATAATGCGTGATAATCCTTGATGAATCCTTTTAAAACGTTGTTCTACTTTTTTGTGCAAAACGAATAAGAAAATAGGCTTTAAGAATGCTAAACAAGTAACGTAGAGCTACGCAGATGCTTCGTAGCTTATTCTACGGGTATATAATATTATTTACTCAAAAAACATAATATAACGACACGATACGATACGCACGACCTAAGAATTCTTCTTTCTTCATGATATTCTGGGTCACAATTCTTATTACATCTCAAATTTCAGTTCCTGTCGAATCCTAAGAATCAAACCGAGATTTTTGGACATATTTTAAATTTTAATGCCTTGTATAAAAAAACACATCTTAAATAATAATTCTGATCAACAACTATTTGGTAATTCGCAACGTAACCATCCCTGCTCTTTGTTTATAATAGTATGTCTGGTCTCTGTTTACAACAAAATATTTTATGAATTTTTCTCAAAATAGTCCCAGCAAATGCTTAAATTACTAAACTATTAGTTTTGTCATGCACAACGTGTCTTATTTCGTAAGACCGGACCTTTGAAAGGCGAGCCGCGTGGGAATACTAGTTCCTAACCTTGGCGAGGGTATACCTTGTAATGATACCCTTTTCTTTTATCAACAAAATACCGGCCAATAATAATTATTATTGTTGATGATCGGAAAATAACGAAGTATTAACCACAGATGACTTAATAGTTAATAGTGTTGAAACTTGTAACAAGGGCAGAAAATATAAAAAAAAAACTAGCACGCACACAAATTACTAAATAGGTACTGGTATGGATGAAACAGAGGTGCTAAGAAAGTTATTGACCTCTGCCAAAGTTAAGTAATGATTACAATATAATAATATATATTTTTTACTTCTTCCGGCACTTCCAGTTTCCGAAGTGCGAGCCTTTTTAGGGTTCCGTATCCAAAGGGTGAAAACGGGACCCATTACTAAGCCTTCGTTGTCTGTCCGTTATAATTAATATTTAAGGGGGCCTTTCATACATAAAACACAATTTTTGGCCTATTTTGCTATATGTAACGGTACGGAACCCGTCGTGCGCGGCCCGACACGTACTTGGCCGATTTTTTTATCATCCGAGTTTGCAAAAAAAATCGCTACGAAAGACGTCAAAGTTGCATTCATCTCCATATTTATACTTTAAACGTGTAGATCTCTGGATCTACGCAATTTCCGTATTTTGACAATGAAAACAAAGCTTGTAAAAGAGTAAATCGTTTATGGTAGCGGAATGCTGCTCAAATCAAGTTATTCTGTTCCATATACAGCAGGTGTGTGTTGCGTCAAGCGCTGTAACAGCAAAGATTATTTCAACAGAGAGAAAACTTCAAACACTTCCTTATGGAATTCTCTTAGTTAAGCTTAGCTCTAGCTAGAGTTAGATTTACAAGATTAAGGGCCTGTGTCCTGTTTTTAGTGCCTGTTTCATCACTTCCTGATAAGTGCCGAATAGGCTATCCACCACTTAACTTGACAGATGACGTATGGAGAATCTGTCAACAAAGCTGTGAATAGCCTATTCGGCACTTTATCAGAAAGTGGTGAAACAGGCACTAAAAAAACAATTAAGATTAGTCTTAGCATGTACACTTTTTCGTTATTCCCAACTGTAGTTCTTTTAAGATTATTTTGCCTGTAAGAGGCACATGTTTTACTTATAACTAAGCAATTTCGTTTGAATTTTCTAATCACAACATACATTTTAATAATAGTCTGTACCCTTTGTCTTTAGAATATAAATATCTGTCAGTTCATTGTCAATCGAAAATTATAATACTTCAAATCTATGACCGCTGTCGCCTCAAATCACTTCGTAACCTATAGGTACGTCTCTATTCGCACGTTACTCTTTGTCGTTGCACCTCTCACTTCATTAGGTTCTGTTCGTTCATAAATACGCAATTACTTATAATGGTAATTTTATACGACCATAATTACGACTTGTAAACGTCTGCGTATGAAGTCCCGGTAATGGGTTTGCTTAGATCGTAGACCCCTGGGGCACTCCCGGGATTAAAATGCACCTCAGTGTTTGCTTTGATTGCATCTTCTGTTGCTTTTGTTGGCTTTTGATTTAAGTCTTTATAGCCATCTTCGTATTCTCTTCTATCAGAAATAGGAGGTTCCAATGGTACTTTTAGATGAGAAATTTGATTTATCTCTTGTTTCGTTTTATGAGTCTTCAATGTCATTTAGTTATTTCAGTGCGACGTGTGCTTTGTGCAGAGCCAGAAGCAGTGTTGTTATTCGAATGTTATTTATATTATCGTAATAACGTAACTTAGGTTGACCTATTTGATAGCTCCTAAAGTAACCGCACCTCAAACTCCAAAAATCTCTGGTTCTTTTTTCCTCTTTAAAAAACTTCAGCTTTTATTAACACAAAAGTCTTGCTGCTCCTGGCTCCTGGACCAGTGCGTTAGTTACAATATGATTTTGTAGCGTTAAATATGAAAGTGAAAATAAGAAAACTATGTATATGCAAAAATTAATTAAAATCTGCCTCATTAAGTCCCATTTGATCTTTATGGGAAAAGCGGAAACTCAAATAGATGAGTTTTGTATCTGTAAACAAGATTATTTATTGATATTGCTCTCTGATGATTGGAATTTCTTTGCTATTTCTACTAATGAGGTGTGCTTTTTACCAATTGAGCTATACGCGTTTTTAAAAACCTATTAATAGGAAAGCTAGACAATTCATCATTATAATGATCCACATTAACATAATTATCAGTGATTGATAACTTGTTACCTTGTTAATACATAAAATACACGGCTTAAAAACCAATATGCTTTTAAGAATCCTAATTTATTATGATAGTATTCATAATGTTATGGTCACAAATGGTTTGACACAAGTTAGTGCATCTCACAACCATCACTTTAGATTAGAATAATAATTAAGCTTAATTAATTCACTTTTAAAGAAAAAGTGAAAAAAGTAATTGCTACGACGGATTAGATAAGAAAAACAAAAAATTAAACAAGTTAATAAAAAATAATAATGCTAAAGTAAGGGTCAATGTTAACTATGTGCTTATATAAAATGATTCTCATTTCTACGTAATATTATTAATAGAATTAATAATTGTATAAGAGAGAAGAAAAACAAGCTGTTAATAAAACTTTGTGTACAACAAATATAAAGAATTCACTCTCCAAACCTAGTAAAGAAAAAGTATATTTGTCTACATTAAATATCAAAAATCTCTCTCCAAAACATAACATCCGAGACGGATGCGAGATAGTATCGGGCAGATAAACTGTAATTATATGTAACATAAATTAATTGGCAAAAAATGAATATAAAATGGTCGTCTAATAGATAAGGTCGTTATGATGTAAACTTGGGGACTCCTAACTGTCTCAGTGAAAGTACACTCATACATCAAGCTTGCGTAAGGCCAAAAAATTATATAGTAGGCGGTCTGTATGCGTATGATAATCTAAATATGTTTCATATTTTGCAATTCGTGAGATTCTAACTGGATCTGAGAAAGACGCTAGTAAAAAGTTAGGTTGTGTGGGTTCGGGAATTATACAAAGCCTTTGACAACAAATGACATCAGTTAAAACTTACATCAAAGGAAGTTCAATTAGTTTTTTTCTTAAAAACGGCTTAATTGTTTTGCATAAAAATTCCAGGGGTGGTAGGTTAGAACCTAGAAGACAGGTTCTGATAATTTTTATTTCTTGATATCATTTAAACTTCAAAGATAACTTCAATAGACAACATCAATAATTACAATTTTTAAAAATGATATTAAAGTGTAATACATACATATTTTCTTTTTATTGTAAAATAAAAAACCTTCACACGTATAAGTATGTAAGCCCATGCTGGGAGACATTAAGATTACAAAAGGTGTCGGCTCATTACAACTGATTACACTTTTTGTACGATGTAAATGAGCTTTGCCTTAATTCAATTTTATTGTGTCGACATTTATGGAAAGGCTTTTATATCAAACTTGTGATATATTTAAATAAGAACACAGTGGCAAATTGCAATTATTAACTCATATTAATAATAGTTTAGTGTTTATTTTGCCTTATTTGTAAAGTTTCTTCATTCGTGTAAAGAAAGAAAAACACTGCTCCTAAAATTGAACCTTGTGGGACACCACAACAGGATTTAAATTATCTTTTCGATCGTAATAGCATTACCTTTAAATCGTATTTTGATAAGAATGTACATGAATACTATTGGCCTATATTTAAGGCGACAGGAAGGCTTAAGTCAATAAACAAAGCGTATCCCAACAAACTAGTTCTGGTAATAACGAGGTGTGTGGTCGAACAGGTTTGGCTCTTCCCGTAGCAAAAAACGTAAAAAAACCATTCAAATTTTAATGATGCTAACAAGCCCGATGGAAATCTTACTTTCTATAGCACAGTATTTATGATAATAACAATTAAATCAGATCAGAAGTTTTTTGTGATGAACTTGACCGAATGACTTTCACTAAAATGGCTGATGAGAAAGAGAATGGTGATTTAGGCGCTACCGTTCGTGAACTATAGAGAGAGTCAATATGCGATTTGCAAAAAACTGCTACAGTTGATCTATTAACAGCTCGTACTACTATTACTGATTAGATTGTGCTAATATAAATGTAAAACGAAAATTTACGATACCTACTTACTTTATTTTTTCGAAATGAATGAAATTTTTAAGTCTTATGTTAATAACACAACTATTAGATGTTATAATATAAACTGTATTGTTAACAATACAACAGATAAGTCAAACGAAAAGGAATATTGAAAGTATCTTCGTATCTTGTTCGTTGATTATGCCAAAGAATCCATCTTTTACATATTCCTTTTACCTTTCCATTCATAAGAACATGTAGCTATGTTAAGAGGGTATTGTTTATCTTGACATATTACTGACGTTTTGTATTTAGCTCGGCAAAGTGTTTTGCTATTGAATGTACGCGAGATGGACTGGAGCCGTATTCACCGACATCGAAAGGACGTTTAAGCATATTAAGCATCGTTTAAGCTTTGTTCATCGCAATTTGTATGTAAATCGAGAGGCGATTAATATTTTAAACGCCGTTTAAGCCTCGGTAGGTGTGGGCTCAAGTGACAGTAATGCAAATCTCGCACTCATCTCTCTGGTCATAGTTCTCGTGTACAGTTATGTACACAGTCTATAATGACTTCATATTGTTATGAGTATGACACGCGTCAATAGTTTGACGTTGATCTTGTTTGACGGGCTCGGTTATAATCACCTGTTTGATGTTATATAACTAATTGTTACACGAATTTCAAGACATGACTCAGTCATAATTCATAAATGGATTATAAACATTATGTAGCTTAAATAATACATAACAAGATTAACAAGTAGAGATACGAGTTTAAATTATGATTATTTTTAACTTTTCTCTGTTTAGAAACGTAGAAAATACATTAATAGCCTAATCATGTCTAAATCGACGGTTTCGAATGAAAAATGTCGTCACTCATTTCCTAAAACGCCGTAGCCACAAATCTGACATGGCATCGTTAATATTCGAGTTGTGTTGCCGACTGTACTGTCATGGCGGCGGTCACGTGCGGCCGGGGGCCCAAACGAAAGTGCCAGCGTAGGCGGCCCCATGGGAAACTATTTAACGATTAATATGATCGAAGATGACAATGTCAATTCATTATGCACTTGATCTATGTTGTTTCGATAACATAGATCAAACGCATTGAATGTCCCATAAATTGACAGTGTCATCTTAGGTTGATAATGTCAATTTATCGACCAATTTCTGATCATTAATGTGTACATTTAAAGGTAGCTTGGAATATCAAGAAGACTCACTTATTGATTTTGATATACTTAGCTTCTTTGTTGTGGGGTACACATGGTTGGAAGTATTCTTCTATGATATGCTCAGCCATTTGGCCATTAAGTTGTTAGTCACTATACTGACTAATTTTATTTAAATTCACTTTTTATTTTTGGAGACCAGACACACGTGGGTGTTAACCTTAGTAAATAAATTCGTGAGAAATCAAAAGCATTGGATTTGAGAAGCTTGTTCATCATTAATTAATGTCATAACTCTAAATACCTGACTAAGGCCTACTTGCGCCAATCTGGGTTAAAGTTAACTCTGAGTTAAACATCATGTCATCTCTATCACTGACTTGGTGAGTGACAGATATTTTTTTTTTATTTATTTGTTTATATCAGGCATCTAGGCCCATATTATAAATACCTTATTTTTAATTTTTTAATTTTAGATATGACATGATGTTTAACTTAGAGTTAACTTTAACCCAGATTGGCGCAAGTGGGCCTAATATGACTAGTTAACTAAACGTTAAAATTTATTTTCGTATAACTAATGCCAAAAGGTACGTACGTTTAGTCAAAATAAAATTTTATTAATTTTCAATTTTAAAGTAGGTTACGAATTCGTAGAAACTCAATGTTTTCTGATTGATCGTAGACACTTTGGCTTAAGATACATTTTTCCTATTAATTTAAATAGATTCTACTAGTCCTATAAATAGTTATAATCACTGTCTGTACTCTGTCCTTCTGTCTGTGTGTATTAAATAAAAAAAAAAAAATGTCTTTATTTCAGGTATCTCAACGACCCATATTATCATGTAAGAATAACATCAATAATAGCATCACATAAAAATTAAAGTTTTCCCTCTGCCTGTATTTAACATCATCAAGCCGTTGAACTAATTTAGATAAAATTTTGTGAGTTTACTTACGTTGAGATCGCGTTATACAGAAATGGAGGCGGTCGCGGTATGAAGTTGCTGTCTAGTGTCTACATCCAATATAATACAAATTTTATTAATAGGTATACAGTATACTAAAAACGTGTTGTCTCGGTGTAACAGGTTCCCTTTTGTGACACCGGACAGTGATTTCCATGACAATTGATGTCAGCTGAATCACGAGCCATTGACCCCAGACCGGCTGTCTGCCACTGATAATTATTATTATTCATACAATAATTAATGATTGGAAATAGGTAACGTACCTATTGTAAATTGTTTGTCCGAAGGCCAAAAATAATTACCAACCTACCTTTTTTTTGATTCGCAGGAGAAACCCTTTATGGGTGCCCCGGGTTGGGGATGTGTCATGTGCCTCAGTTAGGCTGAAGCACCCCGGGAGTATATTATGTGGTACTCCCGACGAGAGGCGTCGAGGTTACCCACTAAAACCACTTGCGGTTTACCTTCAGCCGTATACAGAGGGATATCCTGGATCTGTCTAAAGGAACACGAATTACCAACTTATTACCTACCTAACCTAACATATCCTCTCAAGTCTCATTTATTACTTTATGAAAATTTCTTCTTGAAATTTGGATAAATACATATAATATATACTTACTATCAAAATCGTCCTGTCTGTAAAAATATAATATAAGTAAGCATTGTCGATAAAAAAATGGCCACTTGAAAATCCTACAGACTTATACTCTACAAGTGTCTATAACTCTCCTGCGACGTGAGGCCCAAATACAGCGTGTTCCCAATCTGGGTCATTACCATTGCGCGAAACTTTATGCACTTGTGGCAAGCGCAAACCTCGAATAGGCCGCTTGACCTCAAAGATGACTCATGACCCGTCCACGCTTAGACGATAACCATGGGAACCGGCGCAAAAATAAAACAATGGCTTTAATGCCCTATCAAAAGAATAGATATCCATAGTTTTTCATATCCTTTCATACCTAGGATTTAGGAAAGCTAGCCTTGCTCGGAAGTCAGAACTCGGAAGTCAAATATGAAGAGAAAAAACATAAATATCTCAAAAATGCGTAATACTGTCGCATCTCGCAAATCACAGTCTAGTTTAAAAATGAATTTCATAATAATTATCTATCATAATAATTAATAATTTATCTATTACAAAATTTTTCAGTTTCAAAGAAAATTTACAATTTTATTTCAACTTAAATTCTGTGATATACAAAACTTCAGACAATAGTTTATCTTCCTTTCACTAATTTTCATCGTTGATCATCTTTAATTTATGTCAATTTCCAACAATTCGCTCTGCCTTTGTTTTTGTCGTGCATTTGCATAAAAAAGTTATTATCGTAAAAGTAAATAATGAGTTATGGCGGCGGTATTTTTAATCAAAAGATTTTGCCACGCCCCGCACCGAGGCGCGAAACTAGACTATAAAACACGGCAAAAGAAAGTTTCGAGTTATGACACTAAAGAATTTATGGCTGAGATAAAACACGTAAACCTTATAATATTAAAATGTACATCCATCAAACAACACATAAAGAGTAGCAGGTAGCTTTACTTATAACAACAACCTGTATGCAGGTAAAACCTATACAAAAGGACAATTTAAGATGCATAATTATTATTCTACTTAGGTACTCTATAATATTATTATTGTATAAAAATAGGTCTACCTTCATCAGAGTTTAGTTAAAACTTTCAGTTACAAAGACTAAGGGCCTGGGCTTGTACCACGAAACCGTTTTGAGACTCAAACAATCGAACGAGAATGCCGCATCCTACTCTAACAATCGTGAAATGACGTTGTTAGAGCAGGACGCGGCATTCTCGTCCGAATGTTTGAGTCTCAAAACCGTTTCGTGGTAGGCCTACTGTTTCACCACTTCCTGATAAGGTGCCGAATAGACTATTTACAACTTTTTTGACAGATTCTCCATACTTTATCTGTCAAGTTAAGTGGCGGATAGCCTATCCAGCGCTTTATCAGGAAGTGGTGAAACAGGCCCTTAGTCTTGTAACTGAAAGTTTTAACTAAACTCTGATGAAGGTAGACCTATTTTTTATAGGGCCCTTAGGGCCTGGTTTACCACTTCCTGATAAGTGCCGAATAGGCTATCCACCACATAACTTGAAGTATGTATTTGGTACTTTATCTGGAACTTTAAAGTAGTTTTGTAGATTGTGTAAAAGTACATTTCTTTTTCAATAATATAATCTACACATTAAATAATAAAGACACTTCAAGAATTGAAATCATTTTTTTTCTCTTGATAAAAAGGTATGGAGCTTAAGAAAAGTTTCCAGACCCTGGATAGGGTACAGAAAAGATTTTATTTGCAGGAAAATTAACGGTTATTATATAACGCAAGATCATTAGTCGTTACGTACCAATTTTAACACTATTTCTACATCTGACTTTATTTCTTAACTTAATGCACACATTTCGTAGATAGTAAAAGTCAAATGTCGTTGTAATCGTAATATATTATGCCATAATATATTGTAATGCGTAAAACAATGCAAGTTATTGTAATACAATATGTTACTTTCACTAAACTCGATCCTACGTACGAAATTTCGATAAATCTAACATTACAAGCGCCGTTTCATCATATTGTTAAGTTTTATCGTGAGAAGCGCAGCAATACCATCATATTTCATACATTTTGAAACGTTGACGGTCTAAGTTTTCAGGAAATTGCGTTATTATTATCTATGTTAGTCTTTTATTATCTACTTTATGGTCAGCTGCTGAAGTTTCTTGACAGGAGTTAATCTAGTAGAGTTGTTGTTTAGTTTAGATGATAGCCAATCAAAAGCGCTAGTGATGAATAGATAAATGCTCAAAAATCGTGCATTAGTCGCCTCTTTATACAGGGTGCAATTAAACCTTCCGATCTTTCAATATAATATTGATCCTTGTTAAAATTAAAAATAACATATTTTATCTTTTATAAGTACTAAAATGTTGAGAAATAGCTTCCAAAAGTTATCATAAAAAACACCACAAATGGACACTACGTCTCGCCAGCGCGTGAATTCCGCTCCCCCCTGGCACTATCCGCCGCGTCACCCCCGCTCTACCTATCACCGCGAAGTGACCGTTCTGCAACGATTTTAACCGGGATAAAATATGTTAGTGTAAAAAATTAACACCCTATTTTCATCGGTTAAATCCTACTTAGAAGCCATAAAAAAATTGGCTGGCAGGTTTAATTTCACCGTGTATTATAACTCCTTATACACGTGACAACTTCGCTTCACCGACATTATGGCCCTTACTAATAAACGCTGTATAAGCTTTGAATAGTTATTCAGTGTTTTGTCTTCTTCAATCCAATTACAAATGTCACTTGTGTGACAGGAACAAAACACTGTATAACTATTCAAAGCTTAAACAACGTTTATTAGTAAGGGGGTATAAGTTTATCGCTCAGGGACTTTACATTTTTCCGCAACAACTTTCCATGTTCCTCTCCCGACACTCAAAGTATATCTATACCAAATTTCTGAATTCGTTTAAAAAAGAGGTAACAGACAAGACACACTTTTGCATTATCCACACCAATAGAATATAATATTATACAGTGTGTAACTGTAGTTGCGTTGAAAGACGGATTTTTTTTTCACTTTTGTATGGGCAAGGGCCCGAGCGTCACGAGTTTCCTCATACGAAAGTGAAAAAAAATCCGTCTTTCAGCGCTGCTACTTTCACAGTGAACTCTCTACAAGGAACACGTACAGTGTAAAACCCTAAAGTATTATCACTTATTTTTGTTACACACTATAAAATAATGTGAAAGTGTGTCTATTTGTCTGTAACCTCCTCACGCCCAAACCAATTTTGCCGGAATTTGGTATGATGATACTTTGGACTCCCGGTTTAAAAATGTACGGTTCCCGCACGATGAACGAATTTTTAAGTAAAGCAGTTGAAGGGTACCAACTAGTAAGGATATACCTACTTATTTTTAAGTTGCGTTTAAGTATTCAACTATTATCTTAATCAATATTCTATGGCCGATTTGGGTTCACGACTTCTCGGCAGGACGTGTTACACGGCACATTAAAAGAATATTCAACCGAAAAAAGCCATTAAGGTGACGCCATGTTAAAGTAAAAAACGGTGTTGGATGTGTTTTAGATTGCTTGTTTTCTATGCGAGGCTGGCCCGGCCTCTCATAGAAAACAAGCAATGGAACAGCAAAAAATGGAAAGGGCGTAAATACAATATGGTTTTTGTCGCGTAATTTAAAAACCATAAATACATTTCATATGAGCTATGGACAAATTAAAGTGTATACTTGAACCAATTTATGTACAAATTTTGGAAGCTTATATCACTCTCCTCTGTTGGCAAAATAGGAATCCCTTTTTTTACAGAGGTCTTTTTGATTGATTATTCTGTGTTATAAAAGTTGACCAATCGTGTTATGCTATGGGTAATTCAAAGACAAAGACATGATGAATACTGACAGTGAACTTTAATTTCTTAGCTTTAGTCATCGCTGAGAAAAATGGACATCGCTACAGCCAAATTATCAAGGCGTCACCTTAATCGGATTACCGGCACGTGTTGTACTTCCTGTACCGTACAATAGGTACACCCGGGGAAATAGTAGTTTAGCAGTTAGATCGTTACACGTTTGTATGTTGGCGTCATGTTGAGTGATATTTGCTTAGAGTGGGTTGCACCGGCTTACTTTAACTATAACTTTAACTTTAACCATAACAAAATGTGAAATGAACTGTCAAACCCCTAGCAAAAGTCGCCATATTTGACGATAACCTTAACATTAACGACGCTTCTGGTGCAATTCACCCGTGATTAATAAATTATGACTAGATATAATATTAAACTATTTTATGGCATACTTTTAGCACACATTATAGCGGAGTGCGGACCACATAGCGCACAAAAATTCTGGATATTGAAGTTTCTAAAAAGAATTGTCATTACAAGTTACAAAATAATATAAGATGACATGCGAATGAATATCGGAAGAACTTCCTTTAAAGCTTTCAAGCAAATTAATTGAACAACAGCAAAACAACATTTGCCGGGCTACTTTAATATAAAGTTATGTGACTCACCTATCCCCAATTTCTGGCTGTGGTAATAACTATCATGTGACCCATCAGCTCGTTTCCATAAACAATAAGCGTATCTGCTCATTATATTACTGCATCCCGGCGCGCCTCTACATTGTGGTTACGGGCGGCGGACTCTCTCAATACACTCACTTTAAATGCTAATACTAAATGATTATACTGTATACAATATGGACACAGTATAAATAGAATATAAAGTAGGATAACTAAGCTATGTCCTTGAAATTTAACTCGCTAAATACAGGAATTTTTTACCACCTCGCGAAGTTATGTTTTTTTTTAACTTTTCTGCAGCCACTGAAATATTATATCCCACCAAAAACATTTTCATGTAAAAATGTTGCCAAGATGAGAACATAATATTATTATAGTTCGTGGTGTCAAAAAGTAGTGAAATCTCATCTATAGACACTAACATCAGAAGTGTTGCAAGTGCGTTTTCGGTCTTTTTATGAAGGAATAGGCTAAGGGAATCAGCAGAAGAGAATAGGGATAGGGAATAAGATTTAGGGTGCAGTTGGGCCTCCGCTTAACTCACTCACTAAGCGAAACACAGGGCAAGCGCTGCTTCACGCCGGTTTTCTGTGAGTCTATGGTCTCTCATGTCTAATACGTATTTTTTTGGCACAAGAATAGGCTACTTGACCTAATTTTTTTCTTCATGCTAATCGCTTCTTAATCATTAATTTTCACGAAATAAACTAATATTTTATTATTTTACACAGTAAAAACCCATAAAAATGGTGATTGAAAAATACGCCTTATAAATGGCGCCGAAAACACTGTCCGCCATAGTGTGACGTCATGCTGTTTGTATTTTAGAGTCTCTTTATTTAACATTTTTTTATGTGCTAAATGTACGAGTCATCAGGTGCCCAAAAATTATAAAAGAATTAAATAAGAAATTAGAAATCATTTGTAATGTTGAAAACTTTTGGAGAAAAGTTTTGGCCATTTCATTTCCCGTCTACAATAAATGGAGATAATATATAGGTAAAACTGGTGTTTTATTTGAATTACTCAAGAAAATATATTTTGCAAATCTTTCTAGGCTTATTCTTATTATTTATGTACAAATAAACTTACACATAACGAGCGCGATAAATAAAAGATATTAAATTACGAACATGATGACGTCACATCCAAATCGGAAGTACTGCAAAAGCGTTTTAGTCAGTACAAATCATATTTTCATAAAATCATATTTTCAAATTGACTTTATTTATCAATCATAAGCTTTTATTTGATGATAAGGGTGAAATACGGTTTCCTACGCCAAGTTCTACTAGAAATATGCATTTGTTCAATGAAATTGAATATAGGTCAAGTAGCCTATTATTTCATACTCTATTATTAATTTTATATCTAGCACAAGAAACGGGGGTATCTCATACTAACATCCCCTCTCTATATCAAGGGGATGGGATAGGTTAGGTTGGGTTTGATAATTTTTTTGTTGTTTCTGTACTAATAGTATGTCACATACCAAATTTCAGCTTTCTATGACTTCAGGAAGTACCCTAACAATTTTGATGATCGGTGAGTCAGTCCATTATTGTGGGTTTTTTGGACCCCTATAAAATAAAATCTAAAGTATAATAGTAACAATATTCAAACTTTGCGCATTTCATTATTATACTCATGTCATAATATCTTGAAAATTTCAACTATCTGGCATTATCCAAACCAAAGTTATGAGGGTGCAAAAATACGGCGAAACGTTTCGAGAAAAGGTAGGTAGTGCCCGTGTGCGCTTCGCTTGGCTCCCAGATTTTTTTTGTGCCAAATCGGGACTTTGGAACTTTTGAGTAGAAAAGCGGGATTCTTCTATCAATAGCGGGACATAGTAAAAAAAAACCTTTTAAAATAAAAAGTTTTCGAAGTTTTATCTTTTTATTTGACTTAAAATTATGTTTGCGTGACAATAGATAGCAAAAGTGCAAAAGTACCCATAGATTCTATGGCATAGAAAATCCACCCCTCTCTCTCCCGCACTCTTATCTTCATTACGCACCTTTCTTTCCCAGAACGCTGCATGTACCTACGTTCGAGCTATCCCCGAAAAGCGGGACTGAGCCAGGAGCCTGTCCCGCGCGGGACATTTAATTTTGATTTAAAAATCGGGACGTCCCGCCAAAATCGTGACGTCTGGCAACGCTGATTAGGTCTAATATAATATTTAAGCAACTTCAGATTTAATCAATTTTCAGACACAATATTTTACCTCTGACTGTTACGCAGGACGGGGGATGAAAAGGGTGAAAAGCCAAAAGAATTGTAAAATATATGTATTATGTATGAAAAACACATAAACGCAAACTCACCAGGAAGTACAAATCGTAACTTGTTGTAAACAAATCTTTCTTTGGTTAATTATCACAAAGAGAGACTATATTTGTTTGGGATATTCCAGAAACATAAGTGAAAACTTCAATAAATTTTGGAAGCTGAAATCAATTAGAAGCGTCTTGCCCACTTGCACCAAGCGGATAATCGTTGGTTAATAATAATAATATATTGTTAAGTGTCCACTGGGATTAATATAACCATGCTAATAATATAACCATATTAATAGAGCCATGCTTCGGCACGATGGGCCGGCTCGACCGGAGAAATACCACGGGCTCACAGAAAACCGGCGTGAAACAGCCCTTGCGCTATGTTTCGCCGAGTGAGTGAGTTTACCGGAGGCCCAATCCCCTACCCTTTTACCTTCCCTACCCTCCCCTACCCTATTACCTCTTAAAAGGCCGGCAACGCACCTGCAGCTCTTCTGATGCTGCGAGTGTCCATGGGCGACGGAAGTTGCTTTCCATCAGGTGACCCGTATGCTCGATTGCCCCCATATTTCATAAAAAAAACCCTGACCATAATATTACGTAGGTCCGCCATCTCACTATGAATCACTTTCTTTGATAATGCATGTAATATGGAAGAGATTTTAGCTCAGTAGTCTACTGTGGCTTAGAGATTGGCTCTTGACGGTCTGGGTTCGATTCAATTCAACAACAATTTTGTAACCGAGCTAGGTCAATGCGATCAGATCACATGATTGTCTCAAAAGATAGACGATCAACGCGTGGGACCGTCCTCTGCTGTGAAACAGAATTTGGGCGCCTCCATCAACCAAACCGAGCTAGCCCGGCAACGAAAAAACGAAATGGTTTTCAGCGAAGATACGAAGTTATAATACAAAGTAGAAAATTTAACACAGGATTAGCCATAAACGAGCTCGGTTCAAGTGGCCCTCAATTTATTTATTGAATGTTTGCCAACCGCTGAAGGTTTCAGTCACAGTCGTGAGTCAGGTGTGTTGTTAATAATTTCAGGATAACTTTACGATTATCTTCAAGCAGATTAACATCATCTTTTGTACACTTAACCCTACAGTACTAGTACTTAATACTAATGATCGCCTCCCAGGCGATGGAGTAGGTTATATTTTGAAAACAGGGAGTCTGGGCCGGAGCCTGTTTGGTCTCAGGTCTGCAGCAAGGTGTATGCGGAGTTGGCGCGAAAGCACAATTTGACTCGTGAACGTGTTTTTGAAATAATCGAAAAAAACTGTCCGCACGCGGCCTGTCAGGCGATGATTAGTACTCTAGGGTTAAAAGGACTGTTTGTTACAGGTTTGTAATGTACAAGAAGTCATGTGTTTGTACGCTTAAAAAGTGCACGACTGCTAAATAACTTTCTGCCCCGCACAGTAAACTCTGGAATGAACTGTCACCAGCAGTATTTTCGGACCAATACGACCTGCAAGCCTTCAAGAAGTGAGCGTATCCTTTTTTTAAAGGCAGGCAACGCTGCAGGTGCGTTGCCTGCCTTTAAAGAAAGAATACACTAAATACTTTTCTGATGACATCAGGTGACATGTTTGCTCGTTTGCCCGCTATAAAAAATACCTGAAAAACTTGTTTCAATCTCAATTCCAACTTATCTAGGTATTACTTGTTCAAACTGCAATGAAGATAAGCTTATCTTTCAACATAATTCAATACTATGTTGTATTAATAGGCCGATGAAGATGTTAACAAGCATAGAACGTTTAAACATAGCACATAGCCAGGTGGTAACTCTATGTTTTCCAGTAACGGTATACATGCTGTGGTCTATGCAATTCTGGAGAGGGGATGTACCCTGAAAAGTATCGATAAATTATATTAGAGGACGGTGTACCCTAACGTCATAATGTATCGATAAATTATATAATAATATGAGAATATCGAATATCGATACAGATTACAGGTAGAATCCATTTGCAAAGCTAGTAGAAATCCGGGCATTGATATAGTTGTATTAATGTGCACTGATTTATTGATCACGTAGTCTGCTCTATATCTTTTAAACAAAGAATTTATTCCCCGTCATTACGTCATAATATTAGTATTTAGTATCTAAGACGTGGTTTTTTACATACTCATAATATTTTCTATTTTATTTACAGGTTATATGGCTTCCCTCTAAAGAAGAACAAGCCACCGGCACTAGTGTCCATACTTACATTATAAATGCGAAAGTGTGTCTGTCTGTTCTGTTTACAAGTCAACCAAACCGATGAACGGATTTAGCTGAAATTTGGTAAGGAGATACTTTTTAGGCCCGGGAAAGACAAAGGTCATCTAGGTTTGAGTATATAATAAATATTCCTTCACCTCGATAAAACTTCACCTCACTAGTTGTCGATAATTTATTTACAGAGCGAAGTTCTGCGAATGTTACCGCAAACGCATGCGCTGCGGTTATCGTCTCCAGTCCCGGTAAATGATTTTTTTTAATTTCTTCTGTTCTGTTTCCAATATAAAAGACTGATTATGGTGGACACATTTATTTACGGTTTCATGTTTGTTTGCATGAAGTAGGCTTCAAATTTACTTGATCTATTTTTGAAAAAAAAGCATAGAGATATAGGAAAAAGCATAGAGAACACGTATCAAGAGCATAATATTATAAGCAATTTTTTTGGCAGGAAAGTGTACAGTTCCCTTGGAGATTCCCATCATTTTTGGCTTTGAATGCAACTAGACCCGTAAAATATTTTTGTGGATAATAATCGATAGTAAACATTTCTTCTCCGTGTGGACAAACCTTCGGCCCACATCCGGGACAGTTGACAACGACTCGTTAATGTTACGTTATTTACCTGCGAGCGACGACTGGGAATCGTGGGAAATTGGAATATACTGATTGGAAGAGAGTATGTGTAAATTGTAACAATACAGACAAACACACAGAAATAGATATACATTTCTGTATTTATATTGTTATAAATATATACGTTCCTTCTTGCGAGAGTAAAAATATTATGTTATCGCTGAAAAGTATAAGTTCCTTAAAAGTTACGAGTTACGACGTTGTGACAATCTTTGAAATAGATTGAATGAATCAGAATTAAAATATTATAGAGAACTAGTCTTCTCTCTTTCATAAACATCAAACAGAGAGAGAGAAAATAAGATATAAACATAATCTAAAGATATTATTACTCATGAACCACTTTAAATTAGGCTGCCTTAAAAATATTTCTATTGGTAGTACATCATTGCAATATATGAAACTAAAAATAAGTAATATGAAACACTTTAATATGTATTTCGTTACAACTTTAACACTTTCAATTTGCATACTACAATGCATGAAACAATTACGTATAATATTACATGCAATGATATAATATGCAGGTGTTGAAAATAAATGAAGCAAGCTGATGAGCTGATCGTGGAGATGCAAGAAGCTATAAAGGTTAAGATGAAACCAGCTTTAGTGTTGTGATTAGACGGCCTGATTTGTCGATACATTTTTTTTGCTAGAACTCTATCCACCTGATGTTAAAGTTTTTACTTCATAACTATTTTATAATTTTTTACTTGTATGCAGCATAAAAATCCTACATTCTGAAAGAGTTGTATAACAAATTGTAATAATCATACAGTCGGGCAAAGACCACAATATAGGTACTCAGGTCTCCGTAGCAATTAACTATTTTTAACAAAATATAAATAATAATGTACAAAATTTTAATCCGTTGATATAATAGTGCCATTAAACCTACATCATTATGCATTACAGATAATAAGTAACATTTAAATTGTGGCTGCCCATTCTTTCCTTTGACTTTATCAATTATTATCAGGTCATGAATGTAAAACTTCATGTAAATCGTTTCTCGATTTAGCTCTTCACGTATTAATAAAATATAGTAACGATTAAATACGCTATAATATTCTATCATAAAATCTATTTGGAAAGTTTTATCGATATCGATAATATGTATCGTTTACATCCCTACACCCAACGCCGGGTAGGATGAATGAATGACGTTTCTAGATCATCGCCGACTGATCGATGAGGCGTCTTGAAAGCGTATTGTGTATCAGAGGCTTTTCACGACGAACAATACTATCTGTTATAAAGCTGATCTACGCGCGGTCTCTTTGCCAGGAGATAGAATAATATTTTGCGAGAATTATATACAAACATCTAACTGCTAGCATAATAATTATTACATAACATAATATTATGGAACTAGAAAAAAAAAAACGAGTTGCACAGTGTACTCGAGCGCCGACAGAAGTGAGAACGAAATAACAAGACTTCCATTCATGTCACGATTTTTGTTTCCAAAATTCTTGGTAACGACGGAAATAATAAATATCTTGAAATTTTGTATGCCTATCCGATAGATAGAAGTACAGAATCGGCCTACATTATTTTTTTTGTACCCGAAATAACGAGTCTAGTCTATCGAGATAAGGAGTCCACACAGCCGTTTTTCCATACAAACGTTGTCCCCTGTTTCCTCCCTGGATAATGCCGGTAGAGTTATAATTTTTTTCCTGAATATCTATGGCCACTAATACAATGTCCCTATGTTTTCTTTTTTTTTTCATAATGTAGTTATTAAAAAAGATATGAACGTTCAAAAACCCAAAAAAAATGGTCAGATTTTCCGCTGTGTTCAAACATCCAGAAAACAGATTTGGCTAGATTATACAAAAAAAAACATAGGAACACAGTTCAAGCCTTTCTTTAATCTTTAATGAAAAAAATAATTAAATCGGTTAAGTTTTGGAGAAGGAATCAGGGGACAACGAATCGAATCGAAAACGATTTTCTGCAGTTGTCTCTATCGCGCTCTGCGGTATATGCTTGAGGTAAGGGAGACAGCAATAGATATTACGAGTACTTTTTTTTCATTTCTCTTGACCTTGGAGTATCCTCTTAAAGCACACCAAATAGCGCACAATCGTTAATCGCGCTATCGAAGTTAGTCTGAACTCTGAAGGTTCTGAAAGAAGTAAATGTCGACATTACACGTCGCGCCGTCTGGCGTCTGAAATGACATTGCTCGGAGATCTTTCTTTGACTTTCAAGCCACTTTCAAGTATACTCCCACGACGTTTGCCGGATTACCTGGTTTTGTGTAAACCTTGATATACACTACTAATTTTACCAATCCACCGGGTTTCCAAGACGCCGTGTTATCTGCTCAAGCCCTAACAATGATGAAGCCATATTCGGAGACAGTACCGGTCAGACAAAGATTGGTTTCTCAAACTGCCCCATTAGTCATACTGTGAAAGTATTTGCGAAGAAAGTTTTATAGATTGGTGAAAATGATGGATGGGCGACACTTACGTCGCGGCATTGTTTATTGTCGTCATGTTACATTCTATTGATAAAAATTCGGTCATATTATGTAGGCACATTCTACCGGCATGTGTGGTCATTGACAGGATGCCAATTTCTGGTAGTCGTTCAAAAGGAGCGAGCTAGAGAGAAATAGGACTCAATTTCTTAGCCTTCTTCGTCAGACTATTGCCCTCTACTACCGAACGGGCCTCCCCCAACAAGCATCAACCATCGATCCATCGAGCTCCAGAGTGCTTAGTCAAGTGCATTCGCCAGTTTCGATAGTGAAGTTTGATGTCAGAGATGTATGGAATTTCGAATCTGACATGAATCATGCATGATGCATCGCAAGCGCCATGACACTTCGCGATTCGTTGTGTTATATATATATGTGCTATATATTATTATATTTTTCGTTTTTGACATCTAGCTTCGTTGTCCAAACTGGCGTTACACACACTCACTAGCCACGCAGGTTTCGCCAAATCGTGGTCTCTATTCACACTCGTCTGCTCTATCGAGCCCGATGGCATCATTTTTTGTCACCCAATTAAAAATAATTCGGTTTGCGACTTTCCCTCATCTAATAGGAAAGCGATAAGCAAATCAATATGTCGAATCTGATTAGTCGGAAGAAAGTGTTCTGGGTGCCGGAGACTGTCTACTGTCTAACTGTCTAATTATTGAATAACGAGTTACGTCACTGACGGATCAAACTGTCATGTCGTGAGAATCGTTAGGAGAAGTTCATAATAGTGATCTACCACTTGGAAGGCTTTTAGTGGGTATAATCTCCACATATACCTCATTTTTGGTTAGAGATATCTTTACAGGGACTCATAACCAAAAGATGAAAACTATAATGCGACTACGAAAATCATACACTGGGAAACCATCGGCATTTTTCATTCTCGATTCAGCCTTAAACTTAGCAATTTGGGTGCCCGAAAAATATAATTTTGTATTATATTAGTGAACCAAATATTAATTTATGGTACAGGCTGAAAGAGCTGATTGTTCCTTGCCGTATGCGGTATGCATAATAATTATGTATGTACTATCAGAGAAGTTGATTCCTAGGCAGATGGCGGAGCTAAGTAATTTGGTCGCGTTCGTTAAGTCAAACCCATCCGACCGATCACAGCTAACATTGAATTGACATAAGCCGACCACATAACGTTATAGGTCCGTCAACTGCAGCCTAGGAATCAATTTCCTCAATGGTACAACTTACGCATGATCTGTCACCAATGCAAAATGTGTCAGTTATCCGCCCCACCAATACTTTTTATGAAGTCAGTTAAAATAATATAGCTAGTCGTCTTCCATTATGACCGGCCACCGTCGCCGAAACATTAAGTATTAAGAGCTTTTATTGGTTGGATCTCCCTTCCATGAGTACCTATTATGATCATGATGATGTAGCAATATAACGCACCTTTACTATGTGATGGCACGTTATTCATAAGATTGTGATCTTGTAGGAAGCGTTTACGTCGTTTATGTAAAGGGGATCTCGTTTGTTGCATTTTATCATATTCTGATAGTTTGTTACGTAGGGTCAAATCTGTTACAATGATGTATTTCACATCATGTATCATTATCTTCTTTATAAATCTTATCAAATAATATATAATCTCTACAAAATTATCACTATTTCCCTTGGTCACGGTAGGAAATGGCACGGATGGGTCAATTTTTATGGGCGCGGATGTAGAGCCACCTCTACCGTGCCAAACATAGGTAGGGAAGACTTTCGTTATGCAGGAAGTGCAAAAAGTTATAAGAATCTACGATAATCTAGTTTAAATTACCGTTACAGTAATAAATATCAGTGTCCCACTGCCCACATGTCTGCAAAAAGTCCTACAGGAATGCTTAAAGAATGGGTCATCTATTTTAATTATGTGGTGGCAGCCCTAGCTCGGCCCTATTCCGGTCAAATGTACTCGCAATTAGTGAGTGAATCATTTCCGGACCGCAAATATTTGACATACATTTTCATTAGAGTTTGAGTCTGAATGCCCGGGAAGTTTTTTATTGTTTTACTTGCTTATTTAAGGACCCTATAACAAAAAAATTAGCAGGTCGGATGTCTGTCAGTACGAATATCGACGTTAATGACATTAAAATAAGATTCATATTAGCGCGCCTTGTACAGTGGCGGTTACGATGCTCGCCGCGCTCTTGATATGGCGAAAATGTATGAAAAAATTTGAGAAATTTTCTTATTTTTCTTATAACTGGAAAAGTTGTTAATTTTATATAAAATTTTTAGCGGACTTTATAGAGGACTAAATAAGCAACAATTTTTTTGTATATTTATTTTCCTCAGTTCAGTGTATTTAGATATTAAGGTACCTAATCAGACCCCATTTTTTTCATATTTTGCGATTATTATGATGGTTAAAACGTATTTTATGTGAAAATTTTGTATGCGGCTATAGAATTTTCATGATACAGTCGTGGAGATGAATATATTATCTTTCATTTGAAACCAAAATATCCTCGCAGTTTGACTCCTAATTCTTTAATAGGGTACCGGAAAATCGCTGATATTTGTAATAGCGTCCTTAATTGTTTGGCATCTGTTTCATTCAAGAATTATATTTCGTTTATATATCTTCTGAACAGGGTATACTTTAGCCAAGTTCTATAAGAATTTTGATAGTGAAGTTTAAAATGTGAACTGTACGGATTTAGGCTACTCAAACACTGTTAAGTAGCAGTTAGCGATGAGTTATATTAATGTCACTCGTATGTTTGAATGCAACTTGTCTACATACCCTGAAGCTTTTAATACCTGAACTTAATACTAGAATATCCTACCAGGTCCTACCTAATTTAGCAACTATTGATTGCGAAAGTGCTGCCTACGCCAGTGGTTAGCCGTGATTTTCGAAAAACCTTTTTAAAATAGTGAAGGTATTTTTGACCAAGACCTCGCGCCCACTCAGCGCCTACTGTACATTTGCATATTATTCGTTTATAAACGACAATGATAATCATTGTACGATGATAATCGCAAGTTACGACCGCTATATCATTAACCTGGTTCGGTTTTCAATGTTAAGCTTAAGCCTAAGAGGTCATTTTAGGGTTCCGTACCTAAAGGGTAAAAACGGGACCCTATTACTAAGACTTCTATGTTTATCTGTCCGTCTGTCTGTCTCTAGGCTGTATCTCAAGAAGCGCTATAGCTAGACTTCTGAAATTTTTACAGATTGTGTATTTCTGCTGCCGCTATAACAAAAAAATAAAAATACTAAAACAAAATAAAATTAATATTTAAGAGGGGGTTTCCATAAATAACAACAACGGCACGGAACCCTACAAAACTCCCACTTTGCCGATTTTTTCGATCATGTTCGTTGCTCTTAAAATGGTAACAAAATTTTATTTAACTGAGTACATAATATTTCATAACCGTATGATGGTTTATGTTTTTGTCCTCTATTGTGTTTATTTTAACGATTTTAGCCTCTTTCTTTCATCTTCTTTCTCTCTCATTTACCGCTGCCAAAGTCCGGCTGGTTGGTGTCGTGAGTTCAAAAAGAACTCCACATGTGGAAGAGCCCCTGATAATGTTTTCCCATCCAGATCTCTGTCCAAAGCAAAGTGTGAGACGACAAGAATCCTACAGCAACATAACAGCATTAGAGGCATTTTTAGGTATTGGAGGCTTAAAAAACTAAAATATTCTCCTCTGCTCTCTGCGTCCGGTGATAGGACGTTGGAGGAATGCAAAGAACCCTTAAGATGTATTTGGTTGCCGTTCGCATACAGGATAGAGTATTGTTCAGAATTTTAAAAGGCAAGATGAATAAGCGAATGCTAATTCTAACTGTTGTGCTGCTTTTGGAGGTGAATTGGCGAAGATAAGACTTATCTGTGAAACGGGATATAGGAACGGTATTTCGGTAGCTTTATGGTCCAAAAATAGTCATGGCCAGTGGGATTGGTAATACGAGTAATGTGCTTCATTAAAAGCTGAAACTTTCAAATAAATTTTCAGGCTGTGAGAATTACAGCTGGAGAATTAGGTCTCTGGGAACCGAACGGTGGTACAAGAATTAGGTTCTAATATCCAATTGTGAAATTATAAAATTGAGCCCAGAGCATCAAGTACAAGACAACAGCTGTGCATTGATTGGCCTAGAAAGTATGAAAATAGCTTATTGCTTTTAAAGACTTTTTAGTCAAAACTTGGTACTACTAATATATATTCTGTGTCAAAACTAAAAGTCACTCTTGGCAATGCAAATGCCCAATTTATATAAGCATATATATAAAAAAAAATGGCGCCCAAAGCAATTAATCGTCTATTTGTTCAGGTCAGACGCATGTCCATCAAAATGAAAGGGTCTATAACCTTAGATTGATTTGACATAATTTTTCAGCATAATGGTTGAGAGGAAAGTCGCAAATTGGCGCCAAAATGATTCAAAGTGGTGGCACGAAGAATGACAGCTATGTTTTTGTTCTGAACGAATGAAATTGAAGGATGGCCAGTAAAGTAACTCGTGCCAGTCTAGGTTAAAACATCTTCTTCACAACCTTATTCATCATAATAATTTTACTGATAGTGACATCTCGCTTGCTCAGGTCTTTGTTTCTCTATTCCGCTAGGTATATTAACTTTATGGTGTACACTTATACTTATATACTTACCCCGCGTTCCACCTAGCGTTAAAAACGATCAAAACGCTGAAAATGCCTCATATTTTTAGCGTTTTGATCGTTTTCAACGCCAAGTGGAACGCGCCCTTAATGTGTATGTTGATTTTTATATTACTGTTCACGAAAAACAACGGAACATATTTTTTCCGTCAGTCTGTAGTTTAGAGCTTAGACCATAATAATATATTAGATAGACTACAGCTCTAAATCCCAAAAAGTGCGATGTTTCGTGAGAAGCAACCGAAGTTAATACCTAAATACAGTAACAAAGTAATACAGCAATACATCATAAATTAGACGCCCTAAATCCCAAGGCTATACTAAATAGGGCACAACAATTACTATTACCTAAAGCCTAAGCCAAATAACTCATACAATACGCCATGGCAACAAGTGTCAATAATTTACGCCGTCGGTACTTTAATTGCACATTTAAGATTGTGATACACATTCCAGCTACTGGCATACAGATTGGTACTGAAATATCGTGATGTCAGTAATTTTATACTCGTATTTCCATGCTCTTTCGACTCCATTAATATCAAACGACTTATCAAAAAACATTATTAAGGAATAGTTAGAACTTGAATATACGAATCGAAGGAATTTCTCGATTTATACAGGGTGGTACAAAATATGACAAAACTAAGGGCCTGTTTCACCACTTCCTGATAAGTGCCGAATAGGCTATCCACCACTTAACTTGACAGATGAAGTATGGAGAATCTGTCAAAAAAAGTTGTGAATAGCCTATTCGGCACTTTATCAGAAGGTGGTGAAAGAGGCCCTTAGTATAAGTGACAAATAGAGTTCATTCTTAGAGTGGCTTGCACCGGCTTACTTTATCTATAACGTTAACTTTAACCATAACAAAATGTGAAATGAGCTGTCAAATCCCTAGCAAAAATCGCCATATTTGACGATAACCTTAACCTTAACTTTAACTACGCTTCTGGTGCAATTCACCCTAAGTGTTAATTTTGACTCTACATTTCTATGGTTAATGCACAGACGTCATTAATTTGTCCATACAATAATAGAAAAATTAACTGCTTCAACGCTGCTTCTTTCACAGTGAACTCTTTATAAGGGTTCCTATTTACAGCCTATAATTATTATAGAAACGTCTAAAAGGATTTCGCCTTTACACCAGATTCGTGCATACTGGATACAGGAATGCTTAAAAGGAGTCCTGACATTTGCGATCAGTCCGACATTTCAGTTTTGACTCTTGTATCAAGCATAATATTTATTTTGACACTATATCACATTGTATTGTTTCTTTTCCCGTCTGTATTAAAAGTCTTTTTTGCCAGTTACTGGCATAGTGTAAACTTCGCTTAACACTCGCTGCCCGCATTCCAGGGCTGAGACAAAACACCAATAAACTACACGACCACAATGCGGTTAGTTCGCTAACTGTTATTCCAATGAAATTGAAAGTTAATGATAACTTTTGATTTCATGGTAATAGAACGTCTATTCGCCTATTTAGGTTAGAACTAACTATTTATCACTGCATGGTATAAAACTGAGTGTTTTTGGCTGTGTATGCAATCTTTAAAACTTGACAACGGGCTGCAGTTTTCTTTAATAAATAGAGTAATTCAACCGGAGGACAATGGACATAGGCACCTTCTGGCTTCTAATAGGAATCAGGGATTTGTTTAGAATTTTCTTTCTCGATATAATCCTGTTACCAAAAGTCGGTATTCCGCTACTATATTCTCAGCCCATCAATGACACATTCGTGACTTTAAATCTAAGTATTACAGGTTGTTCGGGTGAACACCGTTATCCTTAAAACCATCAACCCGTCAAAATTAACAACTTTTTCTATGAGAACAAATTTGCCGATCCGGGCAATTTATATGGCAGAGGTTACACGATCAATTTTTCATCAATCTGATCCATCAATCTGATTGACGGAATATTGATGGTAATGAAAAAGTCATTTGATGGTTCTGAGGATAACGGTGTTCACCCTAACAATCTGTATAATAACTTCGACTGTTATTATCTGCGTTTTACTTTTAACTGTCAGCCGTCGAAAATGAGCGAGCCTTGCCCAGTTTATGGTAATACCATTTAAACTTATGATATACTCACAATTTCTTATACCTAACCAACAATAACTTATTACATAGTTATAAGGCTATTCTGAGCCATAAGCAAGCTTAAAGCTTGTTTGGCTGATATTCATTTTGGTGTGAGCGCAGCCTTAGAGCTTTATATCAGAGGACGGAAGAACCTAATTGCTTTAGTTTTATGTGTCTCGTAGTTTATAGGATACCTAGGGCTAGCTTTGATGTCAGCGCTCTTTGCGCTAGAACCTAGGGTTGCCAATTTAAAAATTATTTAAAAATAATATAATATTTTTAAATAAAAATAACAAAACATAATATTATGAATGCAAGAGTGTGTTTGGGCCTCTATATGTGAGTTGTCTGCAACCTCTTCACGCTTAAAAGCAGCGATGCATCTTAAGGCAGCTCGGTGCCGAATTTAAATTTTTATTTTTTTATGAGTGTAGGCCACTTTCTGCCGCCCCATGTAAGAAATCTGGCGGCCCCCTATGGACGATGTCGCCTCCCTTGCACGCAGCCACCCCTAGGCCGCGGCCTATACGACCTATTCATGAATCCAGGGCTGGTAAGAAGTGACTAGGAAAGGACTAAGAAAAAGTTGAACAAAGGAAAAATTACATTTCAGAAAAAAGAATAGATTCAACGCCATTAAAACATTCTGTAAGATATTGGGAAAAGGTTTACTTTAGCTGGACTTTTTCATTTTTAAACTAGATTATTTTTTCTCACTTGTGCCAAGTGCCAACCTTCACGATAACGGTGCAGCGCCTTATGCGATGTCTGCGGATCAGAGTTCGCCGGGTTTGATGTCAGACGTCAGTGTATCACGTTCCCATGACTATGTCGCCTGTGCCTGGGCCTGAGGCGCAAATTATCCATACTAAATACTAATATATTGCGAAAGTGTCTCTGTCTGCCTGTCTGTTACTTCTAGCTACCGCTGAACCGATTTTGCTGAAATTTGGCACGGAGACACTTTGAGTTTCGGGAAAGGACATACAGAATAAATTTTGGCGCAACGGCCTTGTGGCCGTCATCAAGTAAGACTATAATGTAAATACTGCAATGTTTTCACGCTAGACGGCAGCACCAGAACATCAGACAGTCCGTCTGCTCCGGTCTTTGAGTAATATTACATTTTAGGAATTTAGGCTTCCATAAATTACGCGAGGTAAATGTTCAGAAATGTCTTACGAAATGTATGAATGCCACTTAAAGTGAACCTACGGAAAGAGATGTTCAGCTCAAATCCAACACAATGAGGAATTTCGTGGGAACTGCACATTTTCCCGCAAAAAAATATGTCCTTTCCCGTGGTCTGCTCTACATTTGTGCAAAATTGCATAAAAATCGGTACGGTAGTTTGTCAGGTTAGCGCGATCAAACAAACAATTCTTGCGTCTGGATAACGATTTTCATGTTGGACCAACCCCAACGGTTATCCATGGTCCATGATTAAATGTAATAAAAACTGTAATAGGTTTAAAATTTAAATGAAATGATGTGTACTTTCTATTTCAATTACTGAACACTTATATTTTGCTTCTGTCTTGTGATCAAGCGAGAGTGTAGAAAGGCTTGTTTGTTCTTTCTTAGAAATGGCAGTGCAAAATTGGTTTTTCATGATACAGATCATAAAATAAAATGCCAATTAGCTAAACAATTTGGTACATAATTATTATTTTAATCTTAGGTTGTAAATTGAAAGACGTTTTTCAACTGCACCAAAAGCACAGAAGGTGCCAAAAGTAAGATCATCAGGTACATCTATCGGTGAGCTCATGAACTAAAGTAAAGTAGTTTTAGCCATCGCACTGACAGGCGTCTTAATATATGTTTGTTTTGATAGATGGCGTTTTTAATTTTAACGAGGAGCAAATAATTTATTTTTAAAACATATTTTTTTACAAATTAATCGGTCTAACACTAGCCGTAGCTAAGTAAGATCAGTCTTACTAAATAGTATTAACCTATATTAGCCTAACCCTCTCCAACTTTTATTATTTATTTATCAATAATTAAAATGCCTTTTAATTTTTAAATAATATAGCAGTAGGTACTGCGTCGCTATTCCAACTTTGGGAGTTGGGAATTGCGATTCACCGAATAACTTGAAGTTCGAGTTACTTTTGTAGCCTGCTACAAAACTATGTCGCCCAAAGGATAAAACACTTCAATAATTTCTTATTATAAACAAAAATCATTTTTGTAACAAAATCCGTAAGTTCTCAATAACTATCGGTCAAGTGCGAGTCGGACTCGCGCACGAAGGATTCCGTACAGGTATAGAGCGAAAGTAGACAAAAAATTGTGTTTTTTGTATGGGAGCCCCCCTTAAATATTTACTTTATTTTAATTTTATTATTAGTTATTAAATTACAAATACAATTAAGGATTTTGTGAAAATTTCAAGTGCGTGGCTGTTATCATTATTGATTACGAGCAAAAAAGGCCAAAAAAATCACGTTTCTTGTATGGGAGCCCCCCCTTAAAAATAAACTTTATTTTATTTTTAGTATTTGTTGTTATAGCGGCAAGTGGCAACAGATATACACAATCTGGGAAAATTTCAGAAGTCTAGCTATAGCGGTTCTTGAGATACAGCCTGGAGACATACAGACAGACGGACAGACGGACAGACGGACAGACACCGAAGTCTTAGTAATAGGGTCCCGTTTCTACCTTTTGGGTACGGAACCCTAAAAAAACAACCACCGATATAGCGTTTTACAAACGTAGGATTAAATCATACCACAAACATTAAGTATATTAATTTCGTCGTTATTGCGTGAGACCGCAGTATTTAGAAGCTAAGTTAAATCTAGATTCTGGTCGTTTATAACTCTGTCGGTCCGTCCGTCCATCGATCACGCCGCTCCGGAATTCTCTGTAATCAATTAGCTGAACTTATTTTGTTGCGATCCTACAATTTTCGCTTCATATACTCTGCGGTTTTGTAGAACTAGTCTTTGAAGTCAATCCGTCTGGGCATCTCTTTTTGAAGTGAAAACATTTTTGTAGGGTTGTGCACTTTTCTTGGGATGGGCATGAATGTAGAAAAAAAGGCGGACGGAGTCTTATTATACACAGCACTGTGTCTTCAGAGTCGGCCAGGCTGACTGCATGTACATTGTACACAGTCCGCACGCACACATTCTTAATTTCTTACGCTAGTCGGGCCTTTTGACAGGCGTAAGAATGTGTGCGTGGCCGACTCTGACTGAAGACATAATATTGCTGTGTATAATAGACTGCGTCCGACTTTTTTTCTACGTTCATGGTGATGGGTCACTCAGGAATTGGGACTCGTGATCGAAATTCGTAGAATGAGGCAGTGCCGAATTTATATTTTTTATGAGAGTAGCCAGTAGGTCACTTTATTATACCGCCCCATGTACGTAATCTGTAGGACCTCTATGGACGCTGCCGCTCCTAGGCCGTGGCTTATAACGGCCTAATTATAAATCCGGGGCTGGGACGAGGTAAAAGTAGGACGCTGGCGCGGCGTAGAACAGGTAGTAATAACTATAATACCCCTAACTCTCGTGCCGAAACCTGCAGATATCACTTCTGACAATCCGTTGTTTTTTAGGGTTATATAGGGGTAGGAATTTCGATCACGAGTCCCAATTCCTGAGTGACCCATCACCATGAACGTAGAAAAAAAAGTCGGACACAGTCTATTATACACAGCAATATTATGTCTTCAGTCAGAGTCGGCCACGCACACATTCATACCTTGCCAATTCGGTTCAGTGGTTTGGGCGTGAACAGATAACAGACAGACAGACACTCTTTCGCATTTATATTATTAGTCTCTCTTCAACGTCCGATCCCCGTTAATTATTTCAAAACGTACGTTCAGGGGCACGTGTTGTTGACAGGTTTGACAGAAACTCCGGCGGCCATTTGCAATCGGCGAGCCATCCGTCAAGCGGCACGCGACCGGAATTGTAGTGTTGGATCGATCAACGCCTTTATGGGTAGCTAAAATTGAAACGTCGGTCGATCAGGGACTTTATATTCAATTGAATGAAACGGTTTTAACACTAACTGCCGCAATCAGAGATTGATAATAATTAGTTAACTAATTAAATGAAGAGATGAAGAGTTTGACAAAAGCCGCACATAACCTGTCAAAATATTCATTAATTTTTTAACGATACTTATGTGTATCTCTGAGTGCGAACCCTTCCACCAATAAATCTTACACATTCATACAAACTTTTAAAATCAAACAGAATAAACGTACAGAGAGAAAAAAAAGAAAATATCTTACTAATAAAGATAGCTGCAGCCTGCAGCGGCTCCTAAGGTTGCCTGTCTTCGGCTGCTTTGTGACGGTTCTAATATTCCACTCTCCAGACAAAGATTTAAAGCGGACGCATAGTTATTAGCTGTATTTAAAAGATTTAATTAGTAAGGGGGTGGCTGGGTTTGGAATTTGACCGTCCATTTGACAAAATATTTTGTAAAGATAAAAATCGTATAAACGGTCGGTTTTTCATTCGAAAAATCACGCCCAGTCAATAATGAGTGAGAAAACGAATGGTAATGGAAAGTAGCGTAGTTTTGTAGTATGTGTGTTATGCACAAATACGTCATACAATATACGCTCGTGTAAATAAAACGTATGTTTTTACTAGAGAACTTTTTACTAATATAAATCTTTCATATCAGTAATATTTCATCTTCTATTCTTCAATCTCAAAATTTGAGAAAGCAAGTTTCTAGTTACACATTAAAGTGCAAAATCCAGCGTAGTTTTGACTTCGTAGTTTGAATTACAAAGCCAAAAACCGGAACCAAATTCTGTATTGAATTTTGAGTTTGTAGATGTATCATGTAACCGATAGACAGTATAACTTGGTGCAAGTGATTGATTGGATTTAGAATCTTGATAAAATAACAACGGGTCACGAGTTGCACTCCCAGTGCTGACACAACTGCAAAAACCAAACAGCATAGCAGGCATATATAAAGAGAGGAGGACTGGGAGGACATATTTAGGTACTTCCTCTTCCAAGCTGCGCCGGCTGTGTACTCTCCCTATGTACTATGACCACGTGTCCTGACATATTATAACCATTACATGAAAATAAAATAACTAACCTAACGCGAGATTAACCCCCATAAAAATCCATAACGTTGCACTGCACTGCTATAAAGATAACCTAAGTTTTCATTACAAAAATGTATCACTTCCTTTTGTATTTCTACTAGATTAAAGCCGAGATAAGTGAAAAAATATATTAAAAGAAATGAATTATGATGCTCTTTGCCTACTCACTGGTTAACCTAGGGTTGAGAGTTAACAAAATAAACAACTTTTTCTATGACAATAATGCTGGAAACTCAAAAAAATGCCGTCTTCATACCCAAACAAATTGCCTGGATCGGCACCGGAACAACCTGTACGTATTCAATTATTCATATCAACATTATTAAATGGAATGAAACTAAATCATAACATTATGAACGTAACTCAATTGTTGATATTCGAAGTTAGCGTGTGAACCACCAGGTGGCTTGCATGTGCGTGTATAAATCTTTGTGCCGTGATTAATATCGTTATGTTCTCAGATAAATGTAGTTTCAGTTTATTTTGTATCTTAAGAATATTCTTTTGTGAGTAGGAATCTGTTATAAAACTAAGAAGAGAGGTGAACGTTTGGTGGTAATTGTAACAAAAATAAGTGATAATACTTTAGGATGTGTTTGTGTAAAGGTTATGCATCAAATTTCGTACAATTGAAGTTATTTTAAATATGTAAGAAATAATATTAATGAATTTAAAATCACCGAACGCGTCGTCACACCTTGACTGACTGATGATAATATTAAGATAACACATCTACATGTAAATATAAATTTCTATCATGTTAAAGCACAAATCTACATGTAGGCATGATAGTGTTTCCGTAAAGTTTACCACAAAATGTAAAGATTGTGGGATATACTAGGGTTCGCTTCGCTCGCCTTGATTACAATCTCGCGGTTTTTACAAAACGGTGATATTGACTTCACTGTGAACGTAACAGCGCTGTAAATTATTGTAAATAGGTAGGTATTGTAAAAAATCTAACGTGGCAAAAGGACGGCGCCGAACTTGTAATATGAAATATAATAACACACACAAAGCCTGTTGACCAGGCCAAGATATTACGTAGGCAATCTCAATAAACGGGCATTTGGGGCCCTAATTCACACCCTTCCGCAACATTCAGGTTATGAATGCCCTTGCCCTTAGTTTGGGGTGAAAGGTAAGGCTTAAGTCTACGGACTGATAATAACGTACGAGATTTTCACACATTATTTTTGATTAGATTTACGTACTTGTTGTTTTATGTCTTGCAGCGATTCGAATTCTCTCGTAAGCTCTCTACACCGTTTTAATTTTTGTTATTTTTTCTCGCATACAAGTGGGTATTTTAGCATAGTGTTTTCCAGTACTTATAGAAAAAGACAAGCAATTGGTTTTTTCACCGGATGTACGCGATTTCTGGTTGGAGTGAAATTAGACCAAGTCTGAAGTCTGAACGCAGGACTACGAGAAATTCGACAATTGACCTATCATTGCTTCGCTCTATTCAGTTTTCACGCGCGAAAATTGCTTACAGCATCAATCAATATTTTGGATGCGGTTAGCCCATAGATGGCCCCAAATTGCAAATAAAAAAAAAAAAAAATATTTTGGATGCTAGTATGTATGTACAAATGAGTGGCAACTGGCAACTAGATACCAATATTTTTGTGTGGGGAAGACCACTTTTTCTCTGTCCTGCGACTGGACTATATAGTAAGGGTGTCATATAGCAGGTAATGGCCTACTTTTACGTCCTTTTGCGCGTACGCGTACCTTTGTATGAAAGTCATTTTCCAGTATACATATTAAATTTAAAAGACAGCTTAAAAATTATTATCTGACCCAATCATAGAACATTAGTGACATGGATGGTACATTGTTCCGCCTTACTCATTTTTGTTTTCAACCATTATTTGTAGTAATTAATAGTTTTTATTGTATACTTTCGCATTTGCTTTATTTGTATTGTGTGTGTTTATTAGTTTTAGTTCGTTTTGGACCTCATGCATCCACTCGTTCTCATGCTATCATAATGTCAATGTACTAGTCGTAAGATGGTTGCCTGGAAGATACCGCTAGTTAGCGGTAAGGCCGCCAAAATTGTGTTTTTTTTTTCCAGCTTTTATTGTTTACTTGTATAGTTTTGTGGAATGCAATAAAGTATATTATTATACTTGAAGGATAACGTTAAGCCAGATATTAACTATAACAGAGCTGTTAGACGGTAGATGCATTGAATTACAGTAATTTGCACGACAGCTAACAATCTAATCAGTGATAATCACGTTCCATTACGCAGCCAATTGGAGAGATCTGGTGTTGTACGACCTAACTCAGCATTGTATAACAATCGTGGGTTATACACGGCAAGATGACGCCCGCGACTCCGTTGCGCGGTGCGCCAAAATTCGTTTACCGCGCAGGGACCGTACATTTTTTCGGGATAAAGTATCGTATGTCCTCTAACTCAAAGTATCTCCACACCAAATAGCAAAGTCGGTTGAGCGGCTTGGGAATGAAGAGGTTGTAGAAAGACAGACAGTCGGCAGACAGAGAGCAGAGACTTTTGGATATAATATATTAGTATAATTAGTATGAATCATAAGACGCCTCGTTTTATTCCTGTAGGCAGTACTCTATACATATAATAAAATTGTAGGAAAGTCTTATATTTCTCCATCATTTTCCCATGTGGTGAGAACTGAGGTATCATGGCCCAACGTTCGCCACGTTTAGCCTTATCCAGGCGAATATTCCAGATGAGGAAGCGCCTTAAAACAAACTCGAGCAAACGCTAACACACAAAGTGGGTGTAACGTGAGATAAGCGCCTGCCACATTAGCGTAGCAAATATTATCATATTTTATAACAAATTATTACGAATTCGGAGACGTTTGTAAGGCATAAATAATATGATAATATGAATAACTTACAAAAATAATATTACCTATCTTAACCGGCCCCTCGACGATCAATTGTATTGTGCAATATCTCGCTTCAATTTTATAGAACAGTTTATTTGACAATTAGTTAAAGTCGCGCGATGTTCAATATAAACCCTAGACTTTCAATACGTGATATTGCGCAATAAAATTGCTCGTCTTGGTCCTAAACTCCAGGGGACTGCAAAAGTTCAATCATCAATGTAATTAGGTAAGTAAGCTTTGAAGAACGACCTCCGACTTCCGAATCCAGAGTCACGCTCTAAAGTCTAAACCATTGGATCATGGAGGCATTGTGTTAAGCAGCAATAACGAATATCAACAGTACATCGTTGCATATCAGTCGAAATTACATCATTACATAGGGTAGCAGATTTTTCAACATGGCCGCCGCCGACCTACTTCGCCCAATCAGTTTGTTACGTGACAGCTGCATTCACCACCGTCACGTCCAAACACGCTGGCTGAATATCTTCCAAGCTGTTTACTTAGTTTTAAACTACTGTATACAAATTGATTTTAAATTCACTTTGAAAGGGCTAGAGAATAGAGATTGCCCTATTGAGTAGAATCTGTAGTCAATGCTAGAGCAGAGTCTTTACTCTAACATTGGTTAGAGTTAAGAGAAAGGACATGGGCTGGTTAGGTGACAACGGGTCTTTGTAGGAACGAGATGGTTCATGTTACGGCAAAATGTACAGTGATAATAATGTTATGATTGGGTCGAATGTGAGTGGGACAAATTCTAGTAGTAAAAGTCCATCTGTATAATAATTATTATCTCGTCATGTTTATTTGCAGTTTTTATAACAATCTAGCTGTACCTACTCCGCGGCTTCGTACGCCTGCACTGCTACCAAATCTCACACTAACCGTGAAATTTACTCTATTAAAACTACCCCTTATTCATTTTAAATATATTATATTATACGAGCTATTGCCCGCGGCTAAGAAATATCATTATATGCAAACTTTCATCCCCTATTTTAACTCCTTGGGGTTGGAATTGATCGAAATCCTTTCTTAGCGGATGCCTACGTCATAACAACTACCTGCATGCCAAACTTCAGCCCGATCCGTCCAACTACTGGGCCGTGCGTTGATAGATCACCATGTCAGTCAGTCACCTTTGAGTTTTATATATTTAGATTGTTAAATTAGTTAACTAGTACACTCCATATAGAGAGTCCCTAAATAGAAATTTAATAAAAACATTTCCCTTTAAAATAATCTCAAGGCAAGTAGGAATTAATTATTATTACTAAAGATAAGAAGATACAATTATTGTATTACGTTATAGCTATATTACAACAATATAACTATCTAATATTACCACAGTTATGTACAGATGGCGCCACAAGTACATAATTACATGAGGGTAGTTGTAGATACGGGGGCGGATATTGAGACGTGGCACCGGATATTACAAAGGTATGTTCATTTAACGACAGCCAAATTAAATCCTATACAGCATGACTGGTGAGTCAATACCGATATTTAAGGAGAGTATTCAGTACTCGATTCTCATTATAAATATGTAATAAAATTAGGTTCTTAATTTTTTTTTGAATTTCCCAAAAATTAATGAATCATGGATACTAAGTAAATTACGCGGCTAGGCAAGTAGGCATACTATGCGGCCGGTGCAGAGGCGTGCGCTACCAAAGAAACACCACACAACTACCCCTCCCGCTCGCGGTGTCCATGCGTTGGGTAAATAATTATTTAACTTTAAGCTACATTTACTCAGTGATCAATTGATATTATTTTTTTATATTATTTTTTTCCAACTAATATAATAGCCAAATATCATGTCCTCAAGTATTGAACATGTCTCACCAGTCACGCAGTATAGGTACGCATACGTTTGTGCAAACAAACCTACATAGGTACTTATACAGTGTGTAACAAAAATAAGTGATAATACTTCAGGATGTGTACATATTATTGTTCCTTGTAGAGTTCACTGTGAAAGTAGCAGCGCTGAAAGATGATTTTTTTTCACTTTTGTATGGGCAAGGGCCCGAGCGTCACGAGTTTCCCTATACAAAAGTGAAAAAAATTTTGGTCTTTCAGCGCTGCTACTTTCACAGTGAACTCTCTACAAGGAATACGTACACACCCTAAAGTATTATCACTTATTTTGGTACAACCTGTATAGGGTGTAACTAAACAGAGTGACATAATTTATGGCAGTGTTTTCAACCTGTAGGTCGCGACTCCTAAGAATAAAGATATTTTCATGATAAAGATATTTTCATATACCTACTTACAGTGAACACTGAACTCTAAAAAAGTTATTTTTTTTTATTTCATTTGTATAGTGGTTTATTACGTTGCTCTTGACTATAATAATTATGACCTCCGAGGGTTTTTTTTCGTTTGAAAAAATGTTTCCAAATCTCTTTAGGATGGACTATAGGAATATTAACATAATATTTTTTATTTAGAAAAAAATAATAATTAAAAATACTAATCTTATTTTTATTATTTGAATAATATTTTATTTTGATGGAAAATTCTGGATGCAAACTTATGCGTAAAATATGCCACCAAGGGATGTGAATTATAGACAACCCTCATGCTTATTGTAAACGTGCCAGTAACTTGTACTAATTCTCATCTAATTTTTACTTCTAAATTCTAAATCCTAGTAATTTCTGCAAAAAGCAGTAGTTTTTGCTCTAATAACTAGAATTCCATTAGTCTATTAAAATATTAAACTTTCATCTTTCACCTTTTACCTTTCATGTAAATGGATACTGTAAACCTGATACACCATTTTCACAAATTTTGATTAGGTACTGGAAAAAGTCTGCCAGGCTTAAACACTAGTACAAAAGATGTTTTGCTCAATTTTGGTCGTCTATCGATCTATGCTTCTTGATCACTAATTCACATTTCACTATCGTCAAAGTGTTCCGTTGCGTTATATATTTTATTTTATTTATTATCACTTTTAAATCTTAATCGTAACATAAATATTTCATAGTTGGGGAACCTTTTGTCTTTCGACTGTTTAAATTATGGAAAAAATCCATTAACTATGTCATAAATAAGTGTACCTATAATTATTACTGACTATAAACATTCAAAGCATTTTACGTTACAAGTTACTAGCGCGTGCTGAAAGGGCCTAGCGAGTGACTGGCGCGTGTAAACAGTACCGGGTCATAGGGCAGGTGAGGGATGACTGATAGCGTTTGACGCAGCACCGGCTTGATTTACGAGCCCTTTCCTGCTTACGCTTATTACTTACGCTTATTTTTTGCAGATTAAAAGGTTTATAAAATATAATGCCAACAAAAATATCTTAACTGTTTATAAGGGATCGAAAAATCTATGGTAAATCCATACTAATGTAAAAAATATGAAAGTCTGTCTAGTGTATTCACGTTTTTGCCACATAGCTGATTTATATGAAAGATAATGGTAGTCGGTAATAGTAGTTTGAATTCCGCGTTAGAGCAATAGTGCACCGCACCAGCTGTCTAGCGGCTTCATGTGGCTGCTGGCCGGTCTGGTGGTCTATGGCGGTTTCATACTTAGATACTTATCTGCTATCTATCTCGATGGCTGCTGCGACTCGCCGCGACCTGCCGGCCTGGACCTGTAGACAAAATATGTCAAAACGCTAACGCTAACGTTAAAAAATGTATGGGATTTGACATTAGTATTCGCTAGCGAAGCAATGACTTATGTCAAATCGCATACATTTTGGCTAGGTTCCGTTACAAGCTCAGAACGCTCACGCTCAAGACCGTAGTTTTTCCCGTTCCATTAGCATGTGAGCGTCAGTGATACAAACCAAGTGGAATGGATTTTTGAGCGTTTTCAGCGTTTTGAGAAAAGTTTAAAAAAAGGAACATATAATTTTTTTTTATACATACATTGAACAGAACTTGGAGTTCCTTTTCTTGAAGTCGTTAATAAAAGTAATTGTAAAATTAAAGCTGTTTCTTGTGTCAATGGTTTATAGTTACATTCTATTTTATTTTACAAATAAAATACATACTTAATTTATTATTTGTTTCGTTTTTAGTACGGTACTTATTACATTTTTTACTCTTACTTTTATATTGTGCTTTTACTAACATTTTTATGAACATTTAAGTAATCATATTTTATTAGGGCTAAACTTTTATTATAATATTTCACATTGAATCTTAATATGATAACAAAACCACGTAACTAGTAAGTCAACAGGTACAGAAGAGATGAAAATATTATAAGGATTATAAGGACACCACGGAAACATTTACAGTTCCCGTTCCAGCGCCATAAACTTTTACGTTTAGCGTGAAAACGTAATAGACAGACATACAAACTTTCTCATTTATAATAATAAGATAGTTAAAAAAAATAAATAGATATACCTACCTATTTTAACAGTCTGTCTGTCTGTATATAACTGTCGCATTTCCAGTAGGCAGTCGACCGACAGTAACTCCTAAATTAGCCAATTCCAAATTCGTCCTTCCAACTATTTCGCTTCTTGGTATTCAAGTTATTTAAATAATCATCCAACTGTAATTTAAATTGCGTTGTACATCCTTTGACAAGAAATATAGCTCCTAGACAAAAAGAAGCAAGAAAATAAAATGTAATATTACTTTTATTAAACTTTCAACATTACTTAATCATAAGCAATATATTTTTAATTTACTCACTATAATATAACCTTTGATGAAAATAATATAATATTTATAATAGCGTACACTGAAGCTGAACACACGACATTTATTAATTATTACATAAAAATTAACAAAGAAAGACGTCATGAAGGAACTGTTTATTTATAAAGAAATTTCTTACAGTAGCCCTACAATTTTAGTTGATATACCTAAGTACTTACTTAAAATCCTTACAAACATTAAATGCCTTACTCGTATATCATTATATTTAAAAAAGTGCCGTACAAAACTGTATAATTTAACACATCCACGAATCACGCAAACCAGGCAGCAAAAGAGCGTTAAGTACAAAAATCTTCATTTTAATTAAGTATATCATTACTTGGTACTTACGCGTAGACACCTTTATTAACCTAAGTACAACACCGTAATTAAATTCCTAGGAGCCCTCCCCTCACACTCTACTAGAGTTTAAAATGGGGGATAAAATAATAACCTCAGAATCGAGAATAATCTAATTAGAAGCGTCGACGGAATAAAAGAAAAATATTATCATTCGAAAGAAGCCCGCACAAGATTGTCGCCTTTTAATAGCCCATTTAGAGCCCTTTTTCCATTTATGCAAAAGGGTTTCGTGTTTTATTCACTTCGTTAACGGAATCCATATTTTTATCTGAATATTTTTTAATCAAACAAAGGTATAAATATTCATGCTTGTTGTTAGTATTGATTTAAAAAGTAGCACTCGACTCTCGAGGTAATGGGTCAAATTGGGAACCTAATTGGAAGGGCCTTTCAAAGTGTCAATTTAAAACTTTCGAATTGCTGGGTATTTCTCTTTGCCAATAGGATGCAGATGGTCTAAAAACAAAATTTGCTAAGAGCCTGGTATTTTTGTATTTTATGGATAATATTAACATAAAGGAAACAAATACGCTATTAAAAAGAAATTTAACCAAAAGAAAAAAAAAATGTATCATGCAAGAGCCGCGGTACCCTACACTCTACAGTAACATTTTTTTAACTAAACTCCTAAAATTAAAGTTGTACTAAAAAAATAACTGAGATAGTCATTTCACTTACGTTGTTGACTGGTTAACTTCTTGTTTTTAACCCATCAATTCCCAAACGGTAGCCGGCTTTCGCATAGCAATTGAAAATCTATTGTATCTGCGATCGCGGGAGATCGAGGTATTAATTAGGGCAAACACGCAAAAGGGTCACCTGATGAAACGTCAGCAACCATAGACGCTCGAAGCATCAAAAGAGTTGCAGGTGTTCCAGCCTATTTAGATTCGCTCTCTTCTTGTCCGGAAATACTACTGACAATTGGTTCTAGAGTTTTTCTTGCCGCCTGCGCCAGCCAAAGAAAGGTCCAACTAATTCATGTGTAAGCTCCAGTAAAAACTTCGGGCATAAGTGGATACTGATATGAACTCTTTCATTACAAAAATAGGTCGCCAAGCCTCTTCACAAATTGAAAGTTTTATTGCACCCATGATTAATTAACATGGCATGCATTTGGCATGATTTACTTCACGAATTGGGGCATATCTGAAAACAAAATGGCCAAATGAAATCATAAAAATAAATTGCAGTTGAAATTGCTGTACTGTTTTCCAATTTTACTATATTGTGTAACTCTTTGGAGCGCTCCTATTAATTTTATTATTTTCTAACAAAATTACCAGCATCAGCATTAACAGCAAACAAAAAGTTTCGTTCGACGTTTGACTTCGACGTACGACGTTTTAATATTTCGCGTATCAGAATGGAGAATGTCGAATTTTTGGTCAGCGGGGCTAAAAAGGTCGCTTTGAAGAATCATATCATGAATCATTAAATGATTCATTTTTTAAAATTCACAAAATTAACACTCTATTGCAATTCAGATGTCTAAATTAGTACTAATTATTTGACATTCGTGAGTTTCAACTTTCACAGCTTTGACAATTCATTTTGTGAGTTGATTGAGAGGAATCGCTAAACGTGACCGTTTTAGCCCCGCAGGTCTTTCGACTTTTGCGTAATATTCCCTATCCATAGTTTTGAGTTCCGGGAACCGACATAGGATACCTTTTATCCCGGACAAAATGTGCGGTTCCCGCGCGATAAACAAATTTTGGCGCAACGGAGTTGCGGGCGTCATCTAGATATTTATATTCAGTATCCACGTATATTGTTTTAACGTAGATCCTGTTTGAGCACCGGCGACCGGTGAGATATGTCCGAGCTTACAACTTTGACGCTCGCAGCTAGCAGGTGACACATAAATTAAACCGTTTTAAACCTTCAATTCCGGAGCTAACGATACCAAAATACTTTTGCTACCTCCAGTTTTAGAATTTATACGGCTGTGTATAATTGCCATTAGTAAAGAATTACATAACATACAGCGGGTAAACTAAGTTTACTGTAAGATAAGCAGCAGTGGTGAAAGCTTTTGCCTTCTATTTTACATTGAGAAAAGCCCCATGGTCTATGAGAAAAGCTTAATAGGTCACGAATTTAGGTACCCATACAATAATTAAAAGTGATTATTTCAGCGCTGCTACTTTCACAGTAAAAAACAACTTCCACTTAACTTACAGTAAAAACAGCTCTAGTAAAATAAACTTACACTAAGAGCGTTTTTCCTGTCATGCATGTTGTCACCCGCGCGGGTCTGGTCCGCACGCAGATAGCAACACGCGTGTAACCCGCATGACAGGATAGGATGCGGGCAACTTTCATGCGGACCAAATCCGCGCGCGGGCGATAGCCCGCATGAAAGGAAAAGGACCTTCAATTATTATTATTACTATCCTACTGTACTTACAAGTACGAGAACACACAGCTAATAGTTTACTTTAACAGGAAATAGCGCAATACATAGGCATATTAATATGTTTTCGCAAACATTCCGCTAGTCAAAATATTTCAATTAAGTATATAAGTTAGTTGGGAACATTAGAACAACGTGCGGCCAATATGGTGCGGTTCCGAATTCCATAAGTAGGTTACAACTTACAACTAATGAACCGGGACCTTTGTTAATATTATGTCAGAATGTTATATTCTATAGGGTATAGCGAAACCCGTGAGATGTGGCATAAAGGCCGTCACAGACTTAGCTATAATATATATTAATATGTTTATAGCTAGGCATATTACTATATATTTTCTATACAATTTTCGCGTGACCACACACTCAGCTATCTACACTACTATTATAAAGAGGAAAGATTTGTTTGTTTGTTTGTTTGTTTGTTTGAGTCGAATAGGCTCCGAAACTACTGGACCGATTTGAAAAATTCTTTTGCTATTGGAATCTTACATTATTTCTGCTGAACATAGGCTACATTTCATTTTGGAAAAAAGTAGGGTTCCGAAGATATTTGAGTTTTTCGGACGCAAGGTGTAAAAAATCAGCTAGAAAAGTTACTTATTTTGCGTACGCTGCCTAAACTATAAAAGATAGAACCATAAAATGTTCTAAGTAATTGTAGATCTTATAAATATCTACAAAAAAGTCCGCGACACACTATACCTATCTATGTCGAGTGAGGCACAATAACCATTTATTTATTTAAAAATCCTGAATTTTTTTTGGACTACATTAAAACGGATATATTTTACTCACGCTATTAATCCTTATCTAAATAAATTATTTTATCACTAAGTACAGTTTATGTAGATAATATTTGGTCTTTGAATGATTAAAATTGGACGTTTGGTTTTGAAATTAAGGCGAAATTAAAATATTACGATAGTGGGCGTCACCAAAGCGCGTGCGGGGAAGACAATATTCTGTTGTAGAAATGAAAATTCTATACTTAGAAGATATGAAATGACACTCGAAATTACACCTTTGTCACTACATCGCTATAGAAGCCAAAAATGTGGTTAGTTTTTTGTCTGTCTGTCTGTCACTCTTTCTGTCTGTCTGTATGTTTGTTCCAGCATCACACGAAAAATACTGATCCGATTTGAATGTGGTTTTCGCAGATATATTTATCTTCTTCCAACCTAACATCTGGTGTATAAAAATTTTTTCCCCCACCCCTCTAAGGGGACAAAAGAGGGGGTCAGATTTTGTATCAAACTTTTTTCTTTAACACGAAAACTACTGATCCGATTTGCATACGGTTTTCACAGATATATTATATTTGTCTTCTTCCAACTCAACATCTGGTGTATAAAAATCCTCCCCCCCCTCCCCTCTCAACCCTCTCTGGGGACCAAAGAGGGGTCAGATTTTGTATACAACTTTTTTCTTTAGTGGACTTACTTCATATTAGGTATTAACTGTGTTTTTCAACTTAACATCTGGTGTATGACCTTCCCCCCCACACCCTCTTAGAGGAAAAAAGAGGGGGTAAAACATGTATTAACTGATGATGTAGAAAATATACTTTAAATGGCAAAACAACGTTTGCCGGGACAGCTAGTAATATATATTTCTGGTCTCAGTTTGTTTAGTACGGTATATTAATATATATTATAGCTAAGTCTGTGACGGCCTTAAAACTCTATATTAGAGCAAACTTCGGCGCGAGTGTGCTCGACAGCATTGAATCTAGAGAATCTGCCAAAGTATCCTTCGTTAAAAAAAATGACGAAATTCGTTATCAAAATGTATGGGATTTGACGATTATTAGTCTTCGCAAGCGAAATGTCATTTAGCGATAGCGTTGACTTATGTCAAACCGCATACATTTTGGATATTATTTAACGAATTTTGTCATCGTTTTTAACGAAAGTTGGCTAGACCTGCAGCAAATAAACCTCGGGCATGATTTATTTTCCGTTTTTTAGCATTTTTTGGAAGCTCGTATTTAACACTTGGTTTTTTATGCCGATTACTAAGCAAACAGTCGTCCAGATATTAATTTATTAATGTTAAAGAGTAAGTAAGAGCTTTACACCGTATTCAACTAACGAATAACAAAATGGGGCATTTTATTTAAACGTTTGCTGACAAAAAGAGTTCCTGATATCATTTACCTTCTCACGTAAATGGGCTGTCAATTTTTACAGACCTCTATCATTGTAAGATAATGTTCAGCTAAGGTACCGTATATTATGAAGAGGGGCAAAAGATTCATTGTAATCGTTACAATGATGGGAAAAAGTCCCGAAATAAAGAGTTTTACCCACTATGACGAAGTAAAAAAGGTAATGGTTTTAGCAGGGTATGTATGGATGTGTAATTCTAGAACGCATCTAAATGACCATTTCAGATGCGCTATGCGTACTTATAGTTACATATTATTTCGTACTTGTCAGTTTGGTCAGTTGGAAAAGTCATGTTTGTCGGAATAAGGACAACCACTTACTATAAGTATATAAGGTTAATCATCTGTTGGGGTCCCCCGCCCAATACTTTATAAAGCTGATCATAGAGGGTAGGATTACTGAAAAAAGATCATCTGGTAAGTATACGAAGAAAATTGATCGATGATATCAAAATATAATCGATCAAAATTAAAGAAGTTAGCCCAAGATTGGAATAAATTCAACTAACTGGTCGCCGAACTTCGATACTAAGAGAGCACTAGATGATGATGATTTGGATGTATAGATACAATCGAACGTGTAGATACTCCATTATGATGCACACGATTGACGTGTATATTTCACACGAGAACTAAAGTTACTGACATTGCTCATAAGCTATACGTGCACACTATGCACTTTCATCTTCAATTTTCGTCATCTTCTTTGTATTCAACTTCTGTTTGGCGCATTCAATAATTGAATGCGTCAACGAACGCAACGCCAACATTGTAATTTTGTTCAGTTGCAGTATCTGTCAGATTATTATAACATGTGCGACGAGAACATTTTACTGGGTGGAATTTGTGCGACCTATTTGGATTTTGGTCAAAAGAAATTCCAGAAAAAAAAGAACAAAGCGAAATGGCGAAAGTACGGTCAGAGCGCATGCGTTGCAGGCATGCCTCACGTGCGCTGTTGACTGCGCTATGACGCATGCCCTTGATGAACACAAAAAGGCACAGTGTGGACTCTCAATGCTCATACAGCGTGAAATTTTAATGGTTGTTTTCCCGCAGTAAAATGATTCTATCTTAGTAGTACAATAGATTTGTGAAGTTTTTTTTTGTTCAAATCATAAAAAAAATTCGGCCTGAACCATAGCCGCTCGCGCCTATCGGCATAAAGTTGCCATAGTACGTTATACAAAATATTTTGTATTTTCAAAAAATAACTTGCATGATTCGATAGTACTACTGTAGGTAAATAATCGTCCTGCTGCGGGAAAACAACCACTAAAATTTCACGTTGTATATTAAGGGCCAGTTAAACCACTTCTGATAAGGTTCTGGATACAACTTTTTTGATGGATTCTCCATACTTCATCTGTCAAGTGGTGCCTATCCGGCACTTTTCAGGAAGTGGTGAAACAGGCCCTAAGTAGAGATATAGTTATAGACACTGTTTAAAGATTACTATAGTCACTGACACTGCTCATAGCAAGCTGAAGTTTTTATTACCGGCATCTAAATCGTAAAATACTCGAGAAGAAGATCAATCTCGCAGCGATATCGAATTTCCTTAAGTATGCTGGTCCCTTTCAGTCGTGACTGAAGAATTCTCGGCGTGGGTCGCAAATGCTTTGTGCGATGCAAATGCAGCGATTGCCCTCCCTGCATTCTAAAGTTTAATAAAGCGTCTTAGGGGATGATGAAAAATTCAATTAGATGTTTTGTAATCTTATGCAGGTCTTTGAACTTTGAGAAGAATAGTTTAGTAGAACTTGAATTCGTTTGGAATAAAAGTTTTCAAATACTTGTCTATACAAGTATTTGAAAACTTTTGTAAAAAGTTTATGCACACACAATGCAAATTTCAGTGAATCACACAAAATATTTTATATAGATGCCAATAAAAGCAAGAAATAAGGATATTTTGAAAAAGTAATGATTATAAATTATGATTTTAAAAGTAGATATTATTTTCATGTTTTTTGTAAGCCAAGCCAAGCCAGCCAAGAACACAATATTTATTACAAGTGAAGATAGTTACTTGATTTTAACGTTCCAAACCTAAATCTATTAAATTTGAAGACTAAATTTTCATCCTCTATGATGGGTTTCGAAATCTATAATAGCCTTTATGCTCCGGCGATTACAAAAATTGCAAACGATAGACTATTACAAAAGTTTTTTATGTCTGAAAATAGATCCAAAGGCTTAACCGAAATCCTCTTCAGATAGACGTGGCTTTATTATACAAAGTTTCGAACTGCCAATTTAATGTAAAATATTATTAAGAGGAAACACTAGAGTCGTTTTTTCCATACAAACGTTGTCCCCTGTTTCCTCCCTGGATAATGTCGGTAGAGTTATAATTTTTTTCCTGAATATCTACGGCCACTAATACAATGTAGGGACATGATGTTTTCTTTTTTTTTCATAATTTAATTATTAAAAATATATGAACGTTCAAAAACCCAAAAAATGGCCAGATTTTCCGCTGTGTTCAAACATCCAGAAAACAGATTTGGCTAGATTATACAACAAAAATAAAACATAGGAACACAGCTGCTCAAGCCTTGCTTTAATTTTGAAATGAAAAAAGTAATTTAAAAAAAAATTAAATTGGTAAAGTTTTGGATATGAAATCAGGGGACAACAAATCGTTGATTTTCTGCAGTTGTCTCTATCGCGCTCTGCGGACTGCGGTATAGGCTTGAGGTAAAGGAGACAGCAATATATATTACAAGTACTTTTTTTTATTTATCTAGCCCTTGGTGTATCCTCTTAAATACATTAATTATTGGCAGTTCGAAAGATTTAACTAGTCTGCAGTTTTCCATACGTAGTTTTACTTTCAGATGTCCAACTCGTGGTTATAAGTTATCGTTTTTGTGCCAAATCAGTTTAGTTGTAACTTAATTTGGAATAAAGTTAATAAATAAGTTAAACTAAAGATATATTTATGAATAGAAGATATATTTTATATATTTATTAATTATTAACTTGTACATTTTTGAGTAGACATAATATTTTGTTGTTTCCACCAATTTCAATGATAATTTTTTCTCGGTTTATTTTTTAAACTAGCTGTCCCGGCAAACGTTGTTTTGTCATATAAAGTATTTCTACTTCATCAGTTAATACAAAATCTTACCCCCTCTTTTGACCCTAAGAGGGGTGAGGGGGGGGATTTTATACACAAGATGTTAAGTTGGAAAACACAGTAAATAATATTAAGTAAGTCCAAGAAAAATGTTTGATACAAAATCTGACCCCCTTTTTGATTCCCTTAGAGGGGTGGGGGAGGGTAATTTTATACACCAGATGTTAAGTTGGAAGCAGAATAATATAATATCTGCGAAACCCGTATGAAAATCGGAAAAGTAGTTTTCGTGTTATATACAAACGCTTGATACAAATTCTGACCCCTCTTTTGTCCCTTTAGAAGGGTGGGGGGAATTTTTTTTATACACCAGATGTTAAGTTGGAAGAAGACCAAACCACATTCAAATCGGATCAGCAGTTTTCGTGTGATGCTGGAACAAACATACAGACGGACAGACAGACAGACAGACAGAAAAAAAAAATAACCACAGTTTTGGCTTCTATAGCGATGTAGTGCTGCCCCCTGCTTATTATTTTTTGAATATCTTTAATGTACAGAATTTTAATTTCTATAGTTTTATTATATGTATAGATCTACACAAGATTTTTTTTAAATAGAATTCTAATGGTCTTTATTTGATATATTTCCTATCTAATAAGAATTTGTAGCTAATAAAATAAGGTAACTCGCGCTTAAAACTTCTTAAACCTGCGTTCAACGTGTGAATAGTTAAACAGGAGTGTTTAAGTAACACACACGTTACACAGAGTCTATAATACAGAGAAATTAGTATGGAAATGACAGCATCGTTATACAGGCCTTATGTCAAAAAAGCGGCCAAGTGCCATTTGGACTCGCCCATGAAGGGTTACACAGCAGCAATAAGGTTTATTTTTATGAAAATAAGGTTTATTTTTATGAAATTAAAAGGTTTTTGATTTATTTTTATATTTCTGTCGATTTAATGAAATTTAGATTAAGATTTACCATTTATGACGTATAAAAAAAACTACTGGCTAGATCTCGTTCAAACCAATTTTCGTTGGTAGTTTTTATAGTAATCTACATCACATATTTTTTTAGAATTATCATGCCCCTACTTTAGAAATTAGAGGGGGGGGGGGGACACACATTCTACCACTTTGGAAGAGTCTCTCTCGCAAACTATTCAGGTTAGAAAAAAATGATATTATGAGAAACCTCAATATGATTTTTGGAGACCTATCCATAGATACCCCACACGCATAGGTTAGATGAAAAAAAAATTTTTTTGTTTCAGTTGTACCTATGGGGACCCCCCCCCCCCCCTTTTTAGTAATTTTTCCATTTTTGCATCAAAATCTTAATGCGGTTCACAGACTACAACTACTTACTAAGTTTCTATAGTATAGCTCTAATAGTTTCGGAGAAAAGTTGCTGTGACATACGGACGGATGGACGGACGGACGGACGGACGGACGGACGGACGGACGGACGGACGGACGAACGGACGGACGAACGGACGGACGGACGGACGGATTATGATTATTAGTAGAAAAATATTATTCACCCTCTATACACGCTGTGTAACTTTTTAGTAAGAGGGATTTTATTTTAATTTGGTGCTACGCACTGCTACGCGCTACTACACGCTACGCAGTATGCTACGCAAGCTACGCGGATACTTGTTGAATGTTCCTTAATATTATTTTGTTTATTTTAGTAAAAGTTGAGTATTTAGAGAAATTCGCACATTTCATAATTAAACAAAATAACAGAATTGTAATTGTATTTGTTAATAAAAACTAGGACAGGCATTTCATCGTGTTTTTTAGGGTTCCGTAGCCAAAATGGCAAAAAAGGAACCCTTATAGATTCGTCATGTCTGTCTGTCTGTCTGTCTGTCTGTCTGTCTGTCTGTCTGTCTGTCTGTCTGTCTGTCTGTCCGTCCGTCCGTATGTCACAGCCACTTTTCTCCGAAACTATTAGAGCTATACTATTGAAACTTGGTAAGTAGATGTATTCTGTGAACCGTATTAAGATTTTGATGCAAAAATGGAAAAAGTATTAAAAATTTTAGGGGTCCCCATAGGTACAACTGAAACAAAAAAAATTTTTTTTCATCTAACCTATGCGTGTGTGGTATCTATGGATAGGTCTCCAAAAATCATATTGAGGTTTCTCATATCATTTTTTTCTAACCTGAATAGTTTGCGAGAGAGACTCTTCCAAAGTGGAAAAATGTGTGTCCCCCCCCCTCTAATTTCTAAAGTAGAGGCATGATAATTCTGAAAAAAATATATGATGTATATTACTATAAAAACTACCAACGAAAATTGGTTTGAACGAGATCTAGCCAGTAGTTTTTTTTTATACGTCATAAATAGTAAACCTTAATGAAACAAAAAAATTTTTTTTTCATCTAACCTATGCGTGTGTGGTATCTTTGAATAGGTCTCCAAAAATCATATTGAGGTTTCTCATATCATTTTTTTCTAACCTGAATAGTTTGCGAGAGAGACTCTTCCAAAGTGGAAAAATGTGTGTCCCCCCCCCCCTCTAATTTCTAAAGTAGAGGCATGATAATTCTAAAAAAAATATATGATGTATATTACTATAAAAACTACCAACGAAAATTGGTTTGAACGAGATCTAGCCAGTAGTTTTTTTTATACGTCATAAATAGTAAACCTTAATCTAAATTTCATTAAATCGACTGAAATATAAAAATAAATCAAAAATAATATAATTTCATAAAAATTAACCTTATTGCTGCTGCGGAACCCTCCATGGGCGAGTCCAACTCGCACTTGGCCGCTTTTTTATTTATATTTTATATAAGTTTTATAATTTAATTTTTCAGCTAAGTCTCCACAGACACAATGTCTCAAAGAATGATGACTTACAATACCATCATTAACGCAAAACAAATAATAATTAATAATTTTAATTCAGGTTAAATCTTATATTTCGTTTTTATGATGATAATTGATAATATTAACTGAGTATTCCTTAACGTGTCAATACTTTACTCTTTTGAGCCGCTTACGGTCGTTCGGGAGCATTTAATGGCTTTGGGGGGTAATCTGCGCACTTTCGGCTTTGTGGCAGCCCTGGAGGCCATTACTGTATCCAATTGTGTCAAGCACCAAATGATTTCAAATATTCACTCTTAATGGCTCAACTGCGAGTAGGGCTGCCACTAAGAAAATGGTAAGTTTTCAAACTAAGAACCCGACAGCGTTTTTGTGTAATTTTAAATAAAAAAAACATGATTTTAAAAAATTTAATATTCAAAAATTTTGATACGACCAGAACACTGGGATAGCACATTAACAAGTGTCACAGTAAACATGAATCTAACGACATCTTTCATGCTAAAAATTAAAATCCATCAAGCCATTCTGGCAGTAGGGCCGAGGGCGTGCTAAAGATTTCTTGAGTTTGACAACCCTACGTAATCGTAAGCCATATAATGGTAATCGAAAGTATCAACATGTAAGACTTTTAAAAGGCTCTTTGATGTTACCAACAAGTTTAAATGTAAAAATTGACAATGAGCAACAAAATTCATTAAAGTGAACTTCGTTTTATTCGGTTTTATACATCACTAGATGACGCTCACAACTCGTTTAACAGTTTATCGTGCGGGAACCGTATATTTTTCCAGGATAAAAAGGTATCCTATGTCCTTTCCCGAGACTCAAAGTATCTTTATACCAAATTTCAGTAAAATTGGTTCAGTAGTTTGAGCGTGAAGAGGTGACAGACAGACAAATAGTATAGAAGTATGGATTATGCTATGTAATGGATACAGTTCAATTCGGTGATCATCCTGCATTATCCGAACCAAACTTGGAAAGATCAATTTTTCTACGCGGGAATCGAACTCACGAACTAAATTAAATACCACGCTTAGCCATTAGACCACTGAAGCAGTAATGTTTGCTTAATGTTCTGTAATTATAATCAACTTATTAAACAAAAGTACAGTCTTTTTCTTTAATTTGTACCAAATTTAAATAATTTAATGTTAGGGATGTTAATTTGACTGTACAAAATTCTTTACTTCCTGATTATTTTTTCTGTAAAGAAGGTTTTCATTTGAAGAGTTAATTGATTTACTGCGTTTTCTGTTATTATTAATTAAAGGTTTTTTTTAAATGAAAAAAGGTTTAATTTATAGCTTTTAATTTCATTATTGGTAATCTTTATTAAATTTTTTACTTCCCTGTTGATACAGGTAAGTTTTTAAGCAAAGTTATAATCTCAGATTTAATTTCATCATTGACAGTCACTTTCTAACGTTGGGAATTTACTAAGATTTTTTTAACACATTAATAATATAAAATAATATATTATGTTTATCACTGTGAATGAAGAAGTCATGTGAAAACTACGGAATTGATGTCGGTAAAAGGTAATGGCCCAAAAATGTATGGATCAAAAACCCAGAGTCGATTTAAATAAATAGTAATTTAGGCTGGGATTAACACAATATAATAGTCAATGTATACAATATAATATACTCTTTATCATGAAAATTAGAGTTTGAAATAAAAGTAGTTGTTATGTAGCTGGGCTTTAGCTATCTAATAATTTCTACGCAAAGGACGGATAATATGATCTACATAATTTGAGCTATGCCTAACAAAAATTCCCTTGTCATAACCCTATCAACTAATGTATTCTTATCCAGAATCAATTTTTCTAACAGTACATTTCTACATCACCACATTTTACCATCACCACTTAGATGTATTATAAAAAATGCATGCTCCGAAAGGCAATTTCGTCGGTTTGAATTTGGTAATTTATCAAATAGGTCCGGGATGCACATGCTCAGGACTCAGCTGCGAACATTTTTTCCCCGTCTAATCCCTCTTCGTCTAAAGATGGGGTCGACTTTTATCTGATTGCAACATAAAAGTTTATTTCTTGTACTTCGTAATCAATGATAGAGAATTTGAAATTGCATTTATTTTATTTCTATGGTAAATACGAGTACCATAACACATAAAATAGGAATTGTGCTTTTATTAATTCTGATACAACTGATTTTAAAATATGTAATCTGAATAAAGGGGAGTCCAAACTTTGATTACATTTATACAAAAGTAGTTTCTAAGGAGTAGATAAGAACAAAATATTGTCATAAATGTTAAATCTAGTTTTTACAAAAGGGCAAGATAATTTCAACAATGCATTCAATGAAAGTGACCTTAGTAAACAAATATATACATCATAACCTAAAAATAAAACCTAAGCCGAAATCAATACAATAATTAATAGGAGCCATTAATCACTCATATAAAACGTCCCCGTTACAGTGGTAATTAATTTTGAGCTGGCAATTTATTGATACGGCAACACCGAGCGATGCACTGCGAATTTGACTCCTTAATTAAAGCTTAGTTATTAATTGCGTATGGGGAAATATAAAAATGTGCGAGAGTTCCCGTCGTTGGAGGAAAATCCTTTGAATTTTTTGCACGTTTTTGTAACTCGCCATGGCCCAACAGCTAGCGACATGTGATTTTCGTCATTTTATAACAGCTGTAAGTTTTTCTGAATAGAACTCCTATATGGATAAGAACGATCAGCAATTATGGAGTTTCGGTCGTGGTTGCTTTAGGAAAAATCCAGGTCTGAAGGTCTACCTAACCCTAGATAAAGTATAAAGCTCCTAAAGTAACCGTGGCCGAAACTCCATAATTGCTGGTTGTTCTTACCTCTGTAGGGGAATATTTACAGGAAGAAAGCTTCCTAATAAAATGACGAAAGTTTGGATGTCGCTGGCTCTTACTCTATCATGTTTAAGATGGCGTACAGCGTTTCTGGTTTTATAGGTATCGATTTACACGGATTTACACACACATGTATCTACACTACGGTACTTTACGTTATCTTCCGTGTTTGATTGACCGTTCAGTAACTCACTCACTCACTAGTCACTCACTGAAAAATCACGTAGAGCTCTCTCTATTTATTCTTTATTCGTTTGGAAAACAGCCTCTATATTAGAGTAATATAGATGCTGTTACATACATATTATATCGGTGCATTTAAAGGTACAGCACGATTACATTTTTGTAGTAGGCATAAAAAAACGCATAATTCAAGGCGCCACGGGAGATTAAAAAATAGCATCGATAAGTATCGGTATTCTCAAAATATTAACGAATCAACAACGCTGTTGAATACATAAACTCCGCTGGAAAACCTCAGTAACAAGACAATATCACGAGAAAACGTAGTTCAGAACCCAACGCTGTATCCTATTCGCGCTTGGTCGGGTTTTTCTTTTAATTTAACTTGATTTCCCTCGCAAACTTGATGACGTAATCACATTACGAGATCGCCGGAATGCACCGATAGAAAAGCAATTTTAAAATGGATTGATAGCGAAAAACCGGTGCAGACATTCGCCGTATTAAATAATGTTAAGTGGGGAATGAAGATTGAGTAGATATACATTTATTTTCGTTTAATGACATAATCTTGCTATGTAGTTTGAAAACAAAAATGTAGTTTGGTATTAGTTAAAATATGTAAAATACTATTTTATATATTTTATTAAAGTTTAAATACAGACTTCTTGTATAAAAACTAAAAAGAACGATAGTCGAAGTAGTTATACCGAATTATACCTCTGTACTATAGGCTACGAATAGTTTATATTATTCGTAAGCACTTATATAGTATACAATTAATTATAATCTTATATAATCAATATAAAATCAATTTATAATAAAAAATTGTTTTATTTCTGAATAGATTAAAAAAAATACTTTCAGAATGTTGATACTACTGGCGCCTACCACCGGTTCGGGAACTAACCCGGCGAGAAGAACCGGCGCTGCGTAAGGGCCGGAACACATTTAAACACGATACGACATCGTGTCGTACCACGATACGGCGTCGTTTCACGATACGACGTCGCGTCGTGGGAATCTACGACAAGCATCGTAAAAAACTACTTTGCGACATCGTAACGTGCCACGATACACGGCACGACGTCGCGTCGCAGTTCAAACTCACGATGCGTTCCAGTGTCAGTGCCATAGTTAAGAAACTCGCACGGGGCCCACTTTTTTACCAAAAAAAGTGAAAAAAAAAAATCTTTTAAAATAAATCTTACAATGCTGTAACTTAAAATTATACAATGTCAACATACATACAAACATAATTGTAAGTCATACAGTTATAATGTAGAAGTAGCCTTGCAAGCAGCCATCCTACTCCCAAGATATGCCATCGTTTATGAAATGTAACATGTTATAGTACTACATACTTGTAAAGGCTGTTTTTACTCCAATTTTCTAAATTGCATAAGTCTCCAAAAATTTCCGAGAAAATATTGTTACAGAGAAAGTTATAAAAATATTGGAATATGATAAAAACCTTAAGGGTATCAATTTCAATTTTGCACCCCTATGTTAACAGGGGCGGTATTAGGTTAGCAAAAAATTTCTTAGTCATTTCATTTTTATGAAATAGCGATATTATATTAGGATCTTTTTATGCCGAAATTGTGGGTAACATTTTGTCGATCGTCGGCAAGTTGACCTTTCCGATGTTATCTTGGACTTTGGGTTTCTTTAACGAAGTTGAAATTACTTAAAATAATAATAATAAACGCTAAAAACACTGCAGAAGCCATTTTTCTAAAATTTTAAAGTATTACTTTATAAAATAACTCGGTACATTTTTACGAATCTATTGACATCACATTCATTAAAATCAAATCAGTATTTGAGGCTTAGCCGCTTCGGTGGAGCCGTAGAAGTAAAAATATCCTTTAGTTTTTGCCGTGGCCGTGATCACAATTTTTTTTGCATCTTTAAAAAAAAGTATATTTGGAATTCAACCAAACACACGCATTTAAAGATCTATGTAGCGTTCTACTTTTGAATCTTGTAAGTTTGAATAGTGGTAAACCGTGAACGCTTGCAGCGGTGTCTGCTGTCTATATTATTTCACGGACACCAGGGTGTCCACAAATAAACACATATTGCGTCCACAGTTGAGACGAGTCCAGGATATTTGAATTTTTATTGTGCGGTGCCAAGCCTTTGTACACTAGCGAGGATGTTTTGACCGATGCAATAATAGGAATTGATACTTAATATTATGATGATATTGATGCGAAAGCGACAAGCGTGTCTGTCTGTCTGTCTTATTCCGGAAAAATCACTGACCTCCATAATACAAGTACGCTGAACTTATGATACCCACCTGCTTTTTGTGCCTATTTGAAGCGGAATCAGCGCCCCCAATGCGGGGGAAGAGAACTAAATTTGACGTAAACACGTACTTTCACTACTTCTATCATCTCTGGACTTCCAGGATTGTTTTAAGACCAACATTAGCCAAATCCATTTTTTTATGTTTGTAATTCTTCATTAATATAATTTTTGTCCAAAAACTATAAAATTAAAATAATTATGCCTCAGTTTAGTGACTATAAATCTGCATAATATTATTACGATTCAAGACCTACTTAAATAAAAGGTAAATTATATCAGCTATTTTTCATTTGCGCTAGCGAATCAACATATTGATGGGGTCGATACACGCGATTTGCAATTAAATTAGGTTTCAAGATGGCTGAATACATTTAAAAGTGCAACAGCTTCAGTAAGAATAGATTTTCATTTCAATTTGCATTGAAAACTCTTAAGTTAGGTTTTACTTGGACCTACGGGAATACCACAGTTTTTAAGAGTTTTGGAGTAAAAAGTTAAAAACCATGTCCGTTTAATTTTTGTTGAAACCCGTTCGGATTTTTTTACATGCAATTGGTGTACTGCAACTCTGTGTCGCCAGATCAACAGTGGTAACCGACCACGAAAACCCTTTGACATGATGTCAGGGGTGCCCGAAGGACGAGCTAAATCTGTCTTGGGACCCGCAAGGGTTCCAAGGAATTAATTTCAGAAGAGAGGGAGGAGGAGTAGAAGATAAAATCGGTTCAGACATTTCAACGAGCTAGATAAAGTTCCGATTTTCGCAGGCGTACAAGGATGCTCATATTTGGAGTCTTCAATCCCGCCGGCTGCCTCGGACATTCAAAATGATACATAAATAACATTGTAACACTAGTGAATATAAAAGTCTTTCAATTAACGCTTTATAAGATGACCGTTTTGTACTATAATTTTTGCGACTTGCCAAAACATCCTTGAAGGATTGTCTTCATTCAAAGTCGCGTATAGTCCTATCAAAAACATAAAATATGTAAAAAATTAAAATAAGAGTAAAGTTTTCAATCAAAGACACAAAGAAGGGATATCAAAATAATAAAACATAAAATATTTATTTAGTGTAAGACTTATTTATCACTACTTAATGGCCTATAACTTTTTGCTATCTTGCCTATTCCTTGACAATAATACACTGAGATGCCATCTTATATTAATAGAAAAGTTCCGTGATCTGTATTAACACAATGTGGCGTGACTCTGTGCTTTAATCATGAAATTATTATTTTGTTCACGTTTCTGCATGGGCGTGAAACAAAAATAGGTTCTAACTTCGCTAATACCCAGGTAAGGGTTGTGTTTTGTTCTAATCTACTTCATTAAGGGGTTCTCTTAGGTAATAAATGCTTACGTGCACTATTTTAAAGGCTCTTCCTCATTGAGGCACTAAAACTTGGCGACCAAACGCGTCGACAAAGCCTATCCTACAGCCTTACGATGATTATCTTTATTCATATCACATAATACAAAAATTGCCATCGACAATACGAATCTCTAGAATTTCCCAAACTATTTATACGGCGTTTCCCGCTCAAATCACGTCCCGGGCTTCATCTGTAATGTTGTTTATTGCCGCCATAATACCATAGACAAGCCCGGATCAGGGATATGAAATTTTAAGTAAGATATTAAACGAGATGGCTCCGTAGGTAACATCTGGTTCGCCCGTAGATTTTGAGGGGCAATAAATGTTTATTTGGCAATAAGGATTAAATTATACGAAGGAATTAAGGAAAAAAATCGGTAGCTTTACCTCTTTTTTCCGTGTTTTATCCTGTAAGCTAAAATGATCAGGGCGTATTCCCACACATATATTCCCACAACCTGAACATTCTGTGGTACACTTTACGGACTACTATCAAGCCTATTGATTTGTGCTTTAGCATATTAATTTTTATTTATAATATGTAGATGTGTTATCATCATCAGTCAGCCAAGGTGTGACGACGCGAGCCCTCACGACTCGTGAGTCACGAGGCTCGGCTTTTAGCAGCTAGATTTTAATAATATACAAAGTAGAGTTTCGAACTGCAATTCGCTGTAATTTGCAGCGCTACTCGGCCATTATCAAGTTTAATTTCATATTATGTAGCCGTAATTTTCGGATTTTCATTGATAGGTATTTTTTTAATTGACAACATTTCAAATATTTTTGTACCTACTTGTTTTATGACGAAATATAAAAGTAGGGGTTAAATTAAAAAATGTGGTCATTTTCATATTTTATAAAACTTGGTTTTTAATTCTGATCATTCTAAAATGACTTAAGCGCCAAATGACGTCATTGGTACGGTTGAACAACAAAATATCTTTGCACGTCATAATATCTGATTTTTTAATTTTTTTTAAATTTCTTAAATTTTACTTTTCTTTGAGGTTATTGAATTTGTTATTGTGTTTAGATCTGCGTTTTTTAGGTTTTGAATGTGTGTATCGTATTCTGCCGTACCAATGACGTCACAAGTGGATTTTTCGTTTTAAGATTTTTTTCTCGGAAAATAATGATTAAAAAAATTTGTAATTTTTTTTAGGACTTCATAAATAAAAACAAAGAAATGGTATTTTTTATTTTTGATGATTAATTAAATGAAATGTTGTCAATTGCCACGCTTCGTCTGTGTTGTGAGTTGTGACAATTCGTGATATTTTACGTGAGTATCATAATAATAATTATTGTAAACAACAATTATGATATGTTATGATAGGAAACGGATCGATCGACAAACGAAGTTGTGTTTTGCATTAAAATGGTACAAATGGGTTGCAGAACTTCTAAATGTATCAAGACTTAAACTTGACGGCTCCGAAGTTCAATCGCTATATAAAACTTGTTGGTCATTCAATTTGTTTGTCGATGGAACTTTCTCGAAAACTTATCGGGAATCCTTTTATAAAGAATATTCACAAGTGGTATTCATATTTAAGTTTCGCAGTACTTTTCAGCAATTTATTACTATCGTATAATTTGTGAGTGTTTGCGCAATTGAAAAAAATTTGGTGACACCCTGCAACTACGTTGTGCCAAAATTCGTTTACCCGCAACCATACATATTTCCAGGATCAAAAGTATCCTTTGTCCTTTCCTGGGACTTAAGGCGAGGCCAGTTCGAAAAGACTGATTTTTAAGATTCCAGACTGAAGAAATTATGTGGAATTCTCTTACACCATAATTGATGTAGACTCAAAAAGGAACAAAGTAAAAAAATAACCGAACAGAATATTGAAAAATGGCATGGAAATTCTGTAAAAACTTCTTGAATATCACCATAAAAATACACTTCAAATTCGAACATCTCGTAATTTTGATGTACATGATATGATTTTTTTACAAAAAGGATAGCTTTTTTATAGTTCTAATGAAATAACCGAATAGATTTTTAATAAATGATTCGGCCATTAAAAAATAAAATATGTATAATTTTCTCCTTTTTCGCCCTATCAAGAACGCGGCTAGCGTCGTAACCGCCACTGTACAAGGCGCGCTTATATGAATGATATTTTAATGTTCTTAACGTCGATATTCGTACTGACAGACATCGACCTGCCAATTTTCGGAAAGCCTTGCCTTAAAGTATATACATATTATAAAATTTCAGCAAAATCGGTTCAACGGTTTGGGCGTGATGATCTTCTGTAATATTATGTTCTCATATAAATTTCTTCTTTTCTATCAAAAGCATCGCTCTTTACCACATTCTGCCATAATTTATTTCTTATTTTAAATGTTCAAGATGAAAAACAATAAGGTTCAACTAAAGATATCGCCAAAACTCAAAGGAACCCGAAAATTGTCAAGCGGAGACATTTTCGACCTAATTACGCTGAAAAATTTAATTTGGCGCCGCCCTTGAAGGCCAATCCAATCTATTTTATTAGGTCTAGACCCTTTTTGAGTCGCTAAAAAGTATCGATTAAGCTCTCAGCTTAAATACTTAATTGATGTCTTTTTAAATTGAGTCGTAGTTATAACAAGGGTTGTACATTGCCAGCTTATTATTAGAATAAATAAATATTACCTACGCAGTTTATGGTTCACTGTTCACAAACTGTCCTTTACGCTTTTTTTTTTACTTAAAACTATCTTAAAACCTTATAAGTAAGTCGATACCAAATTTCATTGAAATTGTTACTTCGGCGTCAAGACATTTTTGTATTTGTATATAATATATTGATTTATATATTTTTTTATAATTTTTGACTCTTCCAGGTTTTGTAATATTGTAAATTCTAGAGTTTCTTAGGTGACAAACGCTTTTATCGTAAATTCTACGCCGCGACTACACAAAAGCGTATAACAGTCGATGATAGCTTTCTTAAAGCTGTTTAACATAATCATAAAAGATGTAAAAGTGATTACTTTCGCCAGACGCACACGACCATATTCAGACGTTCCACACAGGTACTATACAACATAAACGTCAAAAGATGAATGAAATCGTAAAATCCGTTGAAGGCCCTCCATAAAAATGTCAAAAGGCCCGTATATGGAACTCTTTTATACAACTTTACAATCCGATCGTAAAAAGTAGAACGTACTAATAAAATGCATGAAGATTGTTTTTGTCGTTTCGCTGGCTAACCTACACTAGCTTTTCGGAATATCAATTTGGTGGGTTTTTCTTTTCAGTGTGAAATTCCTTTGAATTTTACACTGGTTATTCCTCGCTTTGTAAGCCAAATATATTGCGTTTTGGTTTACATTGTAAGACATTGTAAAGGATACCTTTTTACGGCATTTGAAATATTATATAATAATTTATTTTATAATATAATTTGAAATATTATATAATAATTTATTTTATAATATAATTTGAAATATTATATAATAATATTTTATTTTATATTATATATTTATTTATTTATTTATTTACTTACTAGCTGTTGCCCGCGACTTCGTCCGCGTTAGTATAGTAGATCACGTCCCAAGTATTATTTTTCAAAAATATTCAATGTACAGAATTGACTTTCCTACGATTTTATTATATGTATAGATGACTTAGTTTGTTCCTACAAAGGATAATTAAGACGCAATACAAACTCAACGATACCTTTTAATTATGAACAAAAGTTTCATAAGGAATAAGGGGGGGGGGGGGGGGTTTGCGCCCCCCCAAAACAAACGACACTGGAAAACCGTATGTGTAGTTTAGTTTTTAACTTTGTTCTTAAAAAAGATGTATAACGCCGCAACACCGCTTTGTTTGAAGCAAAATTTGGAGAGGTGGGGGGGGGGGGGGGGTTCGTGGGGGCGAAGCCCTCCTCCAAGAAAAGACCGATGCCAAAGCTCCCAGCATGTTAATCAAACGACACTCGAAATTTGTATAGAAAAGATAGACAAAAGCTCATAGCATGGCAAGGAGTGAAGATAGATACAAAGTGTGAAGGAGAAATTTGTAGGAAATTTTATGGGCTTTTATTACGTACTGGACATTTTCTCTCTACAACGCACCGTTTTAGCGATATGAGCAAAAAACTAAAAATATTGAAACTTGAGCCCCTCCCCCCCCCTACGTGATATCGTCATAATATATAGCCTATGTGTTGACCCGACCTCTATATAATATTCGTGCAAAATTTGAAGTAAATCCATTCAGTACTTTCTGAGTTTATCCCGGACATACATACAGACAAACAGACAAACAGACAAACAGACAAAAATTCTAAAAACTATATTTTTGGCTTCCATATCGATTGTAGATCACGTCCCAAGTATTATTTTTCAAAAATATTCAATGTACAGAATTGACTTTCCTACGATTTTATTATATGTATAGATTTGCTCATTGTTTTTAAGGTGGTGGTAGTGGTACCGAGCTCAATCCTTTTTGACTTAATCATACCAGCTCTCACGACACAGGTTATCTTAGTGTGAGAGCTACAGTTGGTCATCTTGGTAACTTTAAACAGCAAAAATAAAAATAAAAAAAATAAAAAACCTGTAATATTTTTTTGGAAGTTCTGTATATTTTTGCTGCAATAAAGAATTTTTATTTTTTATTTTTATTTTATATGTTGATTGATTTGCGGATCACGTAATTGATAGGTTACATCTAGCATGGCGCTTGTTTTTCTTGAATAATTATTCAATTTCAATTTTCATTCATATAATGTCTTACTCAGCCTTATTACAAAATGTAAACCTCAATCCAGATAGTTTAAAATATCTCCAAGTGGATTCACAATTTTTAATACATTTCGAGTGAACGCTAACAATTTTATGAGTAGCTCGCCTCGGGACTCGGGAGCTGTGTATCTCAATTTGAATAGAGTATGGACAAGATTTGAATATTAAACAGCCGGCCTTATTGGGCGGGCCATGTCCCTTTCGACATGAATCCTAATGCTGTAGTTCTAACTTAATACTGATTTTTACGGGTCAGAGCGAATCATTATTCATTATGGCGTCCGCCGTTTTGTAATTTAGAGAATATTTTATCATTGACGAGGAAAAACGCTAAGCTGATATCAGATATGTATTATGTAACTGCATTCCTTAAACTAAATATTATAAATTTTACTCTTACCTTAAGCTGAAGATTGAAATCTTGTGTTACATTCTAAATTCTTCAACAAAGGCAGACTCTAATTTGTAAAATAGGGAAATATTCTGAATATTGTTTTGCCATATAAATTATTTCTAGTATCAAAAAGTAGATAAAAACATATTCTCAGGCCTAACGAATGTACATTGTACAATCTATATGATACAAAATTTCATTAAAATCGGTTGAGCCGTTTTGGAGGAGTTCGCACGAGTGACACGAGATTTTTATATTATTAGATACTTTTGCAGGCCTCAAAATGTAAATACAAAAATGTTGTCATAATACATGTAATAGGATATTTTACAGAATCTATATTATTTTAATTACTTACATTAATTATACTTCCTATATTATGTAACATAATACGACATAGTATAATGTGCTCTAAGTGAATGAATGAATGAATGAAAATCCTTTATTGCACCAAAACAACCACAAGAATATACAGAACTTAGAACTATTGAGTAAAAAGTAAAAAAGTGAATGATGAATTTCGGTTATTAACGGCCACAAACCGAAAATGAAACGTTCCGGACATTTAACATAATTGCATTTTGGGCTCAAATCAGAACATTATAATTTATACGACTATTCCATTGAAATATATTTAGATGCTCAAATTGTGGGTGACAAAAATAAATCATTGAAAATATTATGTATTAGGATGCTAATTATAGGTAAATGTAATATGCATTTATAGGTATTTTATAAGGACGAGCGAAGCAAGCGAAAAAAATGAAAGTTTCGGAGCTATTTTAAACAAAAATGTGCAAACAAATAATCGGCCTAGTGCGAGTCGGACTCGCGCACGAAGGGTTCTGTACCATTATAGAGCAAAATTATTTTTGTATGGGAGCCCCTCTTATTTTTTATTTTATATTAATATTATTATAAAATATTAAAGTACCTACACATAAAACTAAGGATTGTGTGAAAAATCCAAGGACCTACCTGTTGCTATTAGGTATTGTTATAGAGCAAAAAAGGCAAAAAAAAATCACGTTTGTTGTATGGGAGCCCCCCTTAATTATTAATTTTATTTTGTTTTTAGTATTTGTTGTTATAGCGGCAACAGATATACACAATCTGTGAAAATTTCAACTCTGTAGCTATTTACAACATGCCACGAGACGTAGGTTCGTTTGAAGACAAAACTCTACGTACCTGGGGGGTGAGCCAAAATCTTTTCTTTATCGCTTTTTTATAGAATCACCGATTAAAATGTATAGAATTGACATATTATTAAGACTATTTTACTTAAGTACTTACTATTTTTAACCGACTTCCAAAAACGAGGAGGTTATACGTTCGTCTGTGGATATTTTTTTTTTAGGATCACATTTATGTCTATGTTTTTATATATTGGATATTTATTCTATGAATAAAATGCGATTAAAATCTGATAAAAAGTTCAGATTTAATCCACTATTTCACACGGTCTATTAGAGTAGAAAGCAATTTTGTCCAACCATCGATTGCTATTTGTTACTTAGATGCCTTCAATATTGGAGTATTGTGTTAACGCCGCACTTGATTGCTGGGGCGCGCCGGTCGGAGATTTACTGTCGCCTGGTGGCCTACTTGTTACACCTTATATATGTACATAAACATGGTAAAAGAGTACTTTGAGTGGGACATTCTTGTATATTAGATATGTTTTCTCGACAACGGCTGCAAGTTTTTTTTTGAAAGTATGTAGCTTTTGAATAAGAAAAACGAGAGATATTATACAGTATTGTACTTGAAGAAACTATGTCTTCGAACAAAGTGTATAAAATTTTCTACATAATTTTTTTACCTCCAAACTCAGTGCACCAGATATTATCTTTTAAGCTTTTGGAGAAGCTATTGAGATTAATTTTTTATAATTATATACCACGCAAAGGATAATCAGTAGATCATAATTATTATTAATTAAACGTGACTTAAATATTAAACTACTCTAACATAAAGTACCTACTTATACGAACAACGCAACAAACCTAAGTACTAGTAGGTAACAAGAAGCCTACGTCTATAGTGAGATCGTATTAGCAACTCAATTTGACTTTATGCAAACTCGCGGTCGATGAGGCTAGCGAACGTGCACTTCGACCCCGATTCTCGACATGTCGGACTACAGCCACATATAGGCTAGACTCTGGTCTATCTAGCTGCTAGAGGCTATAGTAATAGCCCAGGGGGGCTATTACGACCTCTTATATCCAGCCATCCAGATTCCAGCCAGTTTACAGGCCGTGTCTATGCAACGGCCTGTAAACTGGCTGGATATAAGAACTCGTAATAGGGTAGCTCAAAATTGCTATGTAGAGGTATAAACGCTATTAGTACGCTATACAATATAATATTTATATACTATATTGTATAGCGTGCTAATAGCGTTCATGTAAGCTTTTGTATAGCTGAATTGGGTGCACCTTTAATATCTATCGATGAACCAATTTTGGTATAATTTGGTTGCAGCCTCTCCGTTGCAGTCTTAGCTCTTCGTTGCAGCCTAAACTGCCCAAAGCAACTTATAAGCAGCCTTTGCTCTCCATTGCATCCTTAACTCTCCGCAGCAACTTTTAAACATCCTTAGCTCTCCATTGCAGCCTTAGCTCTCCGCAGCAACCTTTAATCATCCTTAGCTCTCCGAAGCAACCTTTAAGCAGCCTTAACTCTCTATTGCAAACTTAGCTCTTCGTTTCAGCTTTAGCTCTCTATTGCAGCCTTAGCTCTCTATTGCAGCCTTAGCTCTCGGTTGCAGCCTTAGCTCTCCATAGCAGCAATATATGAAAGCTTTTACGTAACCAAGTTTGTCGTGACTATAACATTTTTACATCTAAATCGATGAACCGATTTTGGTGTAATTTGGTATAGAGATACTTTGAATCCTTTTTACTGACAGTAGCAAGCAATCATAATAGTTACAAAAGATGAAGATGTTACCTAGCGTAAAGCAATAATATGCGGAAGATCAACAGATCAATACACAAATATAATATTCAAATGAACGAGTGTAAAGGGTTAACATGACATAAACAGTAACATCTAAGGGCCGATTTTTCAATCGTCGGATAACTTTTATATGACACTTTGACATTTTTTTCATATAAAATCTGTCAAAACGCCAAATTTATTCCAATGGTAAAGATTATCTGACGATTGAAAAATCAGCCCTAAATATTATTCAGCTATACATAATATTATATTAAGAAAGTAGAAAACTTATATTTATGTTCAACAAAGGTTATGCGCATATTGATATATTTTGGTATGTTATGAGGAGTGCTAACTGCTACCTCGCGTTTTTAGATGAAAAACAGTTAACAACTTTGGTTAAAGTAGTACATGGGTTACCGTGGAGGCTAAACTATGATGTTATTAAAATCTGTTCTCTGATATTTGCGCATAGGTAGCACACTTTTGCTTTTGCCCTATATTTATTATGTGTGTTGATAAAATAATAATTTTCGGAGCCTCATATATCGGCTACTTGAAAACAGTGAAGTGGATTATTTAGGACACCGAATTAATATGTAACTTGCACAACATACATTGGAAAAAGAACATTAATATTAATTATGCACAGTAAACAATAATGAATAAATATATAGTGATAACCTTCAAATGTAGTGAAACCGATTAAAAATATCTGTTATTGTTTCTTTAAACTTTTTCACAAAACACTACCATTTTAAAGTGACCGTGGAAAAATACCACAAGCACCAACGATATTATTTTAAAGGACTTCAATAACTAAATTGAGCAGCTGAGTCGGTCCTTAGAGCGGCCATTTCGAGTGTGAAGGGTGTGTCTGAGTACCGTCGAGGACAGAAGTTAAATCGTTAACTATTCCCAGATAATTTATACTAGACCTGACCGGACTTTTAAATGGACGAGTGTCGTTTGAGTGCACTCTACCCTTTACGACTTAACCGTCATTATCTGTTTTTTACCGCTAAATTAGAAAAGTTAGTTTTGAAATAACTTTTCGTTAATAATAAACCTTTTACTAATTAAAATATTTACTGTGAATATTCTTATTTGTGTTTATAAAGTTTTGTCTTTATCTAAAACGTTAGAAAATTTGCTTGACAGAATAAACGACTGTACAATTAAAATCTGCAACGTGTCTATGTAAGCATTGAGAATGTTTGATAAGCTACGGGCTTTAAAATAAAATAAACATAACCCTCCTGGCAGTCGGATAAAAAGAGAAAGGATTTGATTTAAATACATTAATAGGCTACAATATCACTAACCCAGTTTTAATAAAAAAAAGCATGGATTTGCCAACATTATTGCTTGTGTGGTGGTGGTGTTTGCAGGTTCTTGCATGCGAGTGTACGCATAGGCAGTGTGGGAGAGGAGGGAGGTGCTGTAAGAATGCCTATGCGTGCACTCACTCATTTACTTAAAGGTTGAGGTTTATTTCGCGGAATATTGCTAAAAATAATAACAAACTATTTTTTTTCCTCTTTTCGTTCTCTTATTCTCTTTATTATTAATTTCTTTTGCGCACACAAAGTCAGGGGATACATCTAGTTCTAAAATAAAAGCCAGTTGAAAGAACTCTAACATCATTATTCCGAAAGCAAAGATACAGAGACAAAGAATTTATACTCGAACAAAGGACTATGTGAATTAAAACTTTTCACGCCACGTTCTAGAGTCGTAACAACTCGAGTTGGAACCTTTTTTTAGGAAATGAGTACAAACACCCTATCACACAGTGTGATAAAAACCTCAAATTTGTTTCATCTCGTTTTTCTTTCAAAATACTATAGTTAATAGCTATACAAACATTAGAGTAGAACTCCGAGATCGATATTATTTGTAGTTTTTTTGTTAAAGAGTGTCAAAGTTGGCCTTTATCCGGGTCATAAATTTGCATAAAAATTGAATTAAAAAAAAACTAATCAAGTAACATTAATTTTGTTTATACCGATTGAATAAGCACTTAATAATATACTTTTTCTCCAAAATTGGTTAACCTACTGTGATCAAGTAGGGAGATATTAATTTGTTTATTAATTTTAGTTTTTCATTTTTAATTTCCCCATTAGATCGAATTAGAAAAAGTTTTAAGCATGACACGATAGAGTGAGTAATCCTTTATCAATATTAATAAAAATCATATTCTAATGACGTCTAAATCAAAAGTTACAGAGTAATTAAAATTTTTGTTCAGGGTTGCCACTTTTTATATCCGGATGTAAACCTTTTTTCATGCGCGTGTGAGATATTATCTGTTTTGGTAAAATAATAAAAGTCATTTATATTGATGAATATAAATTACTATTATTTCAATAATAGTCGTAAATAAAATGATGATTTATGGTAACAATTATGGTCTTGTTTTGTTATTCAACATTGTACATTTTAATTTTTTATGAGAAGTACATATTTCAATAATTTATGTGAGTTGAACTTATTATTAATTAATTCATGATATTTTGACAGAAAATATAATATTATAACAATTTATCTTTAAATAGACAATAATATTACGGTTATTGATACTTTTGTTACAAAAAGTATAGATATTAATTTCAAATCGAATGTAAATGTACTTCTTCGAATAAATATCGTTATAAGTTAAGTTTTTAATTAGTTTTACCAGTATTTCAGAAGTTTTCTCATTTTCATAAATAACACAAAGTTATTTATGAAAATGAGAAAAAGGTAAGTGAATTGTACTTGTAAAGTATTGAAGTGCTTGTATTAAAAAGTGTAATAAATTATGTTTAACTTACTGGTGTTTATGATTTATACAATACTTTTATTTTGCAAATTAATGCCTTTTCTTACACGCGCTTTATTAAAGGGAATGTTTACCACTATAATATAATTAATAATAATTGATTATTAATTTATTTAGAATAAATATTGATTAATAATAATTTATTATTCAATAAATATGAATGGATGGTTGGTTGGATGTTTCCAGTTTATCAATCCTCATTGGCTAATATTAAATTTTCCTCCTCATTGTCCTCCTGATTTTCCTCCTGATTTTCCTGTTCGGCTTGGTAGCCTATATGCAAATTATCAAGATCACGTTTAGGCAGGTCTAATAAAAAAATAATCTAAAAAGTGAAAAAAATATAACGTACATCAATTAATTTATACGCTCAAACAGTATCTAATCACCTTCTGAAGTAGTCGGGGAAAATAAATTATCAACCGGATAAATCAAACAAGAGACTTTTAGTGACAACCCTAGGTCACTAAAAATCCGGATATAAATTGAATTTGATATAACTTCTGACACAGACGTTATTAGAATGTGATTTTTAATAACATTGATAAAGGATTACTCACACTAACGTGTCATGCTTAAAACTTTTTCTAATTCGATCTAATGGGGAAATTAAAAATTAAAAACTAAAATTAATAAACAAATTAATACCTCCTTACTTGATCACAGTAGGTTAACCAAATTTGGAGAAAAAGTATATTATTAGGTGCTTATTCAATTGGTATAAACAAAATTAATGTTACTTGATTAGTTTTTTTTAATTCAATTTTTATGCAAATTTATGACCCGGAAAAAGGCCAACTTTGACACTCTTTAACAAAAAAACTACAAATAATATCGATCTCGGTGTTCTACTCTAATGTTTGTATAGCTATTAACTATAGTATTTTGAAAGAAAAACGAGATGAAACAAAATTGAGGTTTTTATCACACTGTGTATCATAAAAAAGTATATTAAACGCAAGTAATTTTATGAATAAATATACCTTCCGAATTTCCCAGTAGAATGATCTTTGGAACTTTTTAATATTCGTATTTACACGAAGTTTTCTCAAAGTAAAATGTTGATTTCAATCTCCAACTCCACTCCCAGATTCCACGTGGATTCTATCAACTCGGAAAATACAATTTATTATTTTTGTCATAAATTTTTGTATCTGTCATCAATCATCATTCTTCAGACAATCAGAATCAGAAAAGTAGTCCATAAAATACATTATTTAGCAATACATTTTATGACTGTTTTGAATAATTGAATTTGTAGCTGTAAATTTACTATGAACTATTTAGTAATCTGTGCTTTAAGTGGGTTGGATCAGTCACACGAAAATAATATTATGCGTGAAAATACTTACTAATCTGAAATGATTACAGATACGACACTACCGGCTGTAACAAAACAGTGATAATACGTTAGGGTGTGTACACTATACGTTTTCCTAGTATAGAGTTCACTGTAAAAGTAGCGGCTCTGAAAGACCAACGTTTTTTTTCACTTTTGTATGGGGAAACTCGTGACGCTCGGGCCCTTTCCCATATCTACAAAAGATAAAAAATTGGTCTTTCATCACTGCTACTTTTACAGTGAGTTCAATGAGTAACACGTACATTATTACATACACTAAAGTAAGTACTATTACTGTTTAGTTTTTTTACACCCTGTATGTAGCGACTTGCGTGACACGTGTCGGTGTGACTTAGAGCCTGTTTCTCCACTTCCTGATAAAGTGCCGGATAAGCTATATCTACCACTTATATGACAGATTCTCAATACTCTATCTGTCAAGTAAACTGGTGGATAGACTATCCGGTACTTATCAGGAAGTGGTGAAACAGGCCCTTAATAACCTCAAAAGTTACACATATTTAAAAAAATTTGTAAGTAGTGGAGATTTTCATTACATACGCTTGGCGGCATGTCTAGGCGTAAGAACTCTAGAAATAACGATACTAATTTCGAACATAATAATTATACTAGACGGGCAACTCAAGGAATATTTTCATCCGGCAAATATTTTCTGCTGGGTTTTCCGTTAATCGCTGCACCACATCCTTTCAACATAATAAATATGTATTTCTGAAAATGCCATGTTAAGCGATCTATAAATAGAAACACTCTGAAATGTAAAGCATATTATAAGTAGAAACATTACTTGAAATTCTATGTAAAGGACCTGTTTTACAATATTCTTTTAAGTTTTGCTAACGTTAAGTACCATCGAGGAAATTGATTCCTAGACAGTTGACGGATCAACATCATTTGGTCGGATCATGTCAATTTGATGTTTGTGATCTGTTGACTGGGTTTGACGTAACGCGACCACTCTGCGTAGGTCTCCCATCTGCCTAGGAATCAACTTATCTGATAGTACATACAACATTACTAACGTAAGTAAAGATGGCAGTAAAAATTAAGCCAAACGAGGCATGCAAAGTAAAATTACAAATAACGAAATAACTCTTTGCCTTTACAAGTTACGAGTTGATAATGATACACAATTAATATAACGTCTGATACATAACAATTTATAAATCTCCTGCCGTCACACCCTAATCCAATTTCGAAACGGATTCATTTGGATAATGAAAAATGATTTTACACAACAATTTATCATTATACGTGTGGAGGTATTGTGGGCACAATTTGTCCGCGTCATACTCCTTTGTTCGATAGCGCATAAGTGCTGAAGGTATGCAATTTGTTAACTGAAAATGGCGTATATGCCACCGCTAGTACATGACGCGTTGATATGACACGCGATATTTAAGGCTGTCACAGACTTAGCTATAATATATATTAATATACCGTACTAAACACACTGAGACCAGAAATATATATTATAGCTGAGTGTGTGGTCACGCGAAAATTGTATAGAAAATATATAGTAATATGCCTAGCTATAAACATATAAATATATATTATAGCTAAGTCTGTGACGGCCTTTATAATTCACCAAACAAAGTGACGGCGTCTTTAAGGTATACGCTTACAAAAAACCCACCTAATTAAATATATATATTATTATAAATAATTCTGTGATGTACAAGCAATTTCATTAATGTAAAACTACTTACGATCTTTCTGCGTTAATTCTTCCAATAGAGTATGGTTTACAAACCAAAATCCTATCCTTTTCAATATTGTTAAGTGTCCAAATGCGGTAAACTAACTTTAATTTTTCAGTTCAATTAATTAGCGTCTTTATTAAGTATTCTATTAAGGGCCCGGGTTACCCTCGAAATTTTCATACATTCTTAATACCAAAATCATTTTCTCATACGAAAATATTTAACATGTTTGAGTTATTTTTCAGCTTAAGATAGTAATTACCTAGGGTCCTGAACAAATTTTTTTTACAAAATATTTAAATACTAAAAAAAATATTTTTGTGTTTAAATATTTTTTAGTAAATTTACTACTAAATATTTAAACACCAAAAAATAGACAAAAACACTAAAAAATATATAAATAAATAGTAAATTTACTACAAAATATTTAAATAATAAAAAATATTTTTTAAAGTTTAGATATTTTGTAGTAAATTTACTATTTATTTATATATTTTTTAGTGTTTTTGTCTATTTTTTGGTGTTTAAATATTTAGTAGTAAATTTACAAAAAAATATTTAAACACAAAAATTTTTTTTTTAGTATTTAAATATTTTGTAAAAAAAATTTGTTCAGGACCCTAGGTAATTACTATCTTAAGCTGAAAAATAACTCAAACATGTTAAATATTTTCGCATGAGAAAATGATTTTGGTATTAAGAATGTATGAAAATTTCGAGGGTAACCCGGGCCCTTAAGAAGAAGAATTAACGATTGGTTAGGCTATAGTTTGAAATTGAAAGGTGTAGTTACGTTTTACTGTACGTAATACGTTTCGCAATCCGCATACGAATTACGAACCCCATGGAAATCAATTTAATCACAGACGATATCAAAACTGCTAACAAGCGTTTTAACAAACAAAAAGAGTAGACCAATTAGGTGAAACTCACGCTTTTATATTTCTCCGTGTAAAAAGTTTTTTGGAAAATGCTAGAATTAATCCCCATTCGACGTACAAACTTTTGTCCGTAATCGCCAAGCATTCGTTATCAGAACAATAAGACTTAAAATTTCGCTTTCGGTGTGTTTGAGGACATCATTATCATCAGACTCATTACATCAATAAATATTGAGATATTTAATGATCACTTAACTTTAATTAATCGAACGGATAGATAAGAAATGATAGAGAATTTAGTTAAAATCTTTGTCGAATAATAGGTAACAAATAACAATAATTCATTAAATGTGTCTGAATACGGCCGAGGGTTCCTTTCCCATTTTAAGAAACGTTATAACAGGTTATCTTATAATTAATGTATTCCTTTAAAGTTTAAACTACAAAATGGTGTAAAAAATGAAATTAACCCGTCGATCGTGGAAAAACGAGACACAATAGCTTATTTTTTGTTATCGCGGTTGCATGCGACCGCTATTAGGCTTGATGAATTAATAACTTTATGAATGTACGATTTTGTAACTAGTAAAACACTAGAGTTAAGACTGTATACATTAGTATTATATTATTACATTTTTTGTTAAAACTTTCCAAGAAAATATATCTGTAATTCCTAAAAAACCCTATACAAATGCATGTAAATAAACTTGTCTGTTATATCTACGTAAAAATACAAATAGAAATTATATTATTAATTTTATATAGCGGACAAAATAAACTATTGTTTGAGTATAGTTGGTAGATAATATTATAGAAAACTTTTAGGATACGGGTCAGTACAGTCCACTCAAATATTATAAAATACCTCACATTTAAGCTGATATTAAATAATATATTACTTGGAGAAGATTGTTGATTGTTAAATTAGATTACTGGAATATAATAATGAAGACGTGAGTGGAAGAATAAAGTAAGTAACATTTCGTAACATACGGACAATAACACATTTTTTCCCCAATTATTTCAATAAAACTTGTAACTTATCTACATTATAACCTAGCTAATATATCTGGCTACACATACAATCCATAGTTTTTCTATTTCAAATAACTTTTCCGGCCCTAAAGCCTCCATTTAAGCAAAAAAACGGGAAGTTTTTTCATGTTACTTACCTTATTCTTCCACTCACGTCTTGAATTGAAGATATAAGTGGAAGAAGTGGGTAACTAACATTATTCAAAATGTTAGTTTTTTTGGCATAAATGGAGGCTTATGACTAGAAATTTGAAAATTAGGTATATAATAATTGAAGAGGTGAGTGGATGAATGAGTTAAGTAAAATTTTTGAAAATTTACGTTTTATTGCATAAATGTAGCTTTTAGGACTTGGAAAATGATTTGAAATCAAAAAATTTTGAATTTTACGTATACTTACAAAGTTAGAAAGATGATGAAGTTAACAACATTACATTCAAATTTTTTTTATTGCGAATAATTTTCCCGGTCCTAAAGCCTGAATTTATGCAAAAAAACGATCATTGAAAAAATGTTATAGCTACTTCAGCTTCCACTTACGTCTTCAATAAACTTTTTCCTCAGCATCAAATAATGCTATTGTGTGTGTGGTATGTTTAAAAAAGCTACTATTTCTAAAAAAAACTATAAATGTTCTACTTTATGACCTCTACTATAACTATTATGTTTAGAGTGCGACTGTACATATAACTACTCATTTTAATCTCATTAGCAAAAATAAGTTATAGTGTTCAAAGCCTGTACTTGTCACCTAAAAGTTAAAACCTTCACGCTTAAACTAACATAAATTTTGTCGTGGTGTGTTTACTGAATATTTGGAACTAAATAGGTAGAAAGGTGAGTTCACACCGAAACGAAACGCTGCGGTTTAAATGAAAAAAAAATATATGTGTATGTCTGTTTATCGGTTCGGCTGTCGGTTTTTCTGTCCGTTACATCTTCAGACTAAAGGACAATCAATATAGTTTTATTTCAGTAAAATATACGGTTGTTTGCAGTAAAACTTCTGCGAGAGCAATATCCAGTAACTAATAAGATTCAGAGATGTAAAAAGAATATTTTCTGGTATGTTCCATATTTGAACGTTATGGATGATAGTAGGGGAGCCCAGAATGCTATTCGTGAAGACTTAGTACATAGTATAAAAAATATATCTTTAAGATTTGGAAAAGAAAGATAGTATATTTTAACAAAAATAATTTTTAATAACAACACAACAATAATTTACTTACATCGGTTATTTTCAAACTCCATAGTCGCTGGTCGTCTTTACCTTTATCATATTATTTTACATATTTACATGCACAGAAAAACTTTCAGCTTTATAAAAGGACGAAGCGTCTGGCCACACCTGGCTCATACTCTATATAAGTAGCTAAATCTAACAGATCCAATGACAACCGATGATTTAGCCCGGCCGCACATTGTACGACAGTTCTGATCAGAAACAGTTGAACGTCGGCGCTGTCCATAAAGTTAATATACCTAGCGGAATAGAGAAACAAAGGCCTGAGAAAGCGAGATGTCACTATCAGTAACACTGCGTGGTAAAAAGAGACGTGTGATACATGACAGCATCACTCTTTTTTTGACATCCATCAGCCCGGATCAGCCCAGTTGACAATTTAATCTCATAGAATTCATGTTCAATCATGCTTGTGTAAGTGTATACGTACACATATCTTTAACACAGATGAAAACCAATTTCGGTTACGTTTTACAGCTCGTTTTTTTTGTTGCTCTATTCCGCTAGGTATATTAACTTTATGGCGCTGTCTCTTACATTTTGTACTGAGCCGAGTGAGCTAGAACTCGCCGGAAGGATATTTCGGATAATGTGCGGCGTGGCGGTCCGGCGGAATTCAACTGTTTCTGATCAGAATTCGGACCATGTGCGGCCGGGCTTACCCAACTGATAACCAAATAATCCCACTATATCACAAGAGAGAACTACATTAATCTGACGTGCTTCATGCTAGTTGGCACGAAATCCCCGCTTGGGCTCCCTCACTATGATAACTAGCGTCGCAGGGTTCCGAGTTGCGAGGACCTTTTTAACGATCCTCTCAGCTTCTCAACCGTTAATTAAAGTTATTAATCCACGGGCACGGCTACCTTGTTTTCCCTAATTGGAAGCAATTTCATTCCCTGAAACCCCCAGAAAACGAATGAAAAATTAAAATATTAGACATAATAGCTACCTTTGACACACGACTTCAAAGAACTCAGTAATTTGGCTCAAGTATCGAGGGAATGTTGAAGAAAACCTGGATAGTGAGTCAAATGTATTCGATATAACAGCGAAGTTAATAATAATAGTTACATAATAATGTGTCAGAAGTTCTTTCCAAGATCGTGATGTCATTGCTAAGCAATATTATCATTATTTTGACTAAAGAAGTTTCAATCCAAAATTATATAAAAATCTACGAATAATAAATAGTTTTTATTATTCGTAGAATGTAAAAACCTCAGAAAACGCGCAAGGATTGTACTACTATCAGAGAAGTTGATGCCTAGGCAGATGGCGGACCTAAGTAATTTGGTCGCGTGTCAAACCCATCCGACCGATCACAGTTAACATTGAATTGACATAAGCCGACCAAATGACGTAGGTCCGTCAACTGCCTAGGATACAATTTCCTCGATGGTACAACCTTTCAAGTTCTACTTTTGTCTTTTACTAACCTTTTACATGACTTTTGTCTATAGCTTTACCGAATTATGCAACGCCTAAACAAACTCCAAAACAACCCCTTTGTTCCGAGTGATTTATTTTAAAATTTAAACTTTGGAGTTTTATCAATTTATTACAAGTTCGTTGGGGGAAGATCGGAAGATAATATAATTATTTTTTGCTGAACATCCGGCGGGCTATTATTGAATCAAGGGGATCAACCTGCGAGTTGCGTTGGAAAATTCGAATCCCCTTTTTTTGTAATTACCTTACGGAATTACTGCTGGGAAGTGGGAATTTTGGAGCGTGTTATTCGGTAGTGTATAACGTACGGATTATTATGAACTTGTAAGATTTAAATTAAAGATGTACGTTTGATTAAAAGTGCCTTAGCTTGATTTTCCGAAGAAGGTGTAGAAAAGCTTAGAATGAAAATTTTATGCAAGAAGAAATTAAGAAGAGCAGCACGATTTAAGTTTAAGCGGCCGATTTAGTCTAGTAAAAGATTTAGACCTCTCAGTAAAAAGTTATTCGTGTTCAATACCTATGCGTGGAAATACATTAAATATTTGAATCTAAAACATTTTTATACGCTTTTTATTAGCTTCACCTGTATGTTTGTAACCGACTTCTTTGGTCGCGATTTTGACCCACTTTAAACGGCCAGATTTCGTTCAAACTTTGTAGATTTATCGAGGACCGATGACAATACACTAATTTGATATAATTATTCCATTTTTCAATTTGTATGTTAATTGTATGTTTGTTTGTAACCGACGCTTTATATCAAAAGCGTGTTTTTAGTTTTTTTAACTATTACTTATTTACAGTTGAAAACGAAAATTTCCAAATAATAACACACACAATGGAGCAAAAATTTAGATATTTTTATAAAAAGCGCGTGACCCCTCGCATGTATGGAGGATAAAGCTAAGTATTTTCGCCATTTATTCACAATATCGAATATGGGGCGTGACCTTATTGACAGTAAGCTGGGGTCATCCATTATTCATAGCCACTTGATTTGGTTTTAAGCTGGAGTGTCAGATAAATTGGACTAGCGGCGACATGACATCGTTAGCTTTTTTGACAGAGCTTTAGATTATTCTGAAAGTATTAATACTTTCAGAATAATATAAAGCTCTGTCAAAATCGATTGATTTCATGAAAATATTTGATCACTGTTGCATCAACCCACAAAAATGTTTTTTATTGAGTTATTCAGTTTTGTTCTAAGTGATCTTTTAAGAATATGACTGCATTAATAACTCATACGTTTTGTGGGATGATAGTCAAACAGCATCCATTTAAAAACACGTAAAAGTCTAAATTAACATTAGTTCCTAAACAAGTTAATTCGAAAAAAACATTTCAATAAATACATTCAAAGCAATGAAATGTTACTGGTACCCAAAGACTACCCATGACATATTATTATGTCCTTCCTACTTACCACGGGGCCAGACTGAAATATATAAACATGGTATGAACGCACAGTAGTTGGGCTACGATATAAATTTTGGCGTAAATTTTGTTCCTTGTTTTTGGATCGCATTAATTTTTTTAAGCATAGTATAACGATGTACTAAAATCTAAAACCGTAATTAATAGTCAATTCGAAATACTAAAATTACATAATTATCAAAATAACCAGTCCATACTTATAGCTATAAACCTCCTAGGCTCCTAATTTGTATGCCTTGCGTGCCACTGCCTTGTAATTAATCATCGTCCACTGCTAAAGTGTCCCTTCATAGGGTAAGGGTTTATCAAAGGGACTAGCTATAAATAAAAACTACAACGTTACACTATTATTATTATATTGTCTTGGCTTCCGAACGGAAATATAGAATCAATATGGTAGGATAATATGAGTTATGACTACAATCACTAAGCGCGAATTCGCATGAAAATTACGCGCTAGAGGAGCTGTAGTAATACTTAGATCCCCTCGGTCCCGCCTTATGAATTTACGATCTGGTCAGGAGTGCTGATGCGAGTACTTATATCTAACATAAATTACCAATTTACCCACCATGAGTGCACTCAATATATTTCAGTATGAAAACTGAAGATTAAAAACTCGCAAAAAAACTCTCTAGGAAAGGATGATGTGACGAGTTAGAAGCAAACCGGACCTTGAAGGAAGTTTTCCCAGATGTAAAGCAGTTTATACCAACAAAAAATACATTAAAAACTTACTTAAGTCTGCCCCTAATAAACCTCTTCAAAGTTGTCATTACGTAGATACATACGTAGATACTTTTGTTGTACCAAACATACATTTCTACGTAGAAAAACCCAACTTTGTTAAAAATAATAGAGCGTTGGGCCGAAATCTGCCGGGTAAATAAATGGATTTAAAATATACTGTTACAGTATAAATAGCCGCTCGTATTACGATACGGCGTTGTATCATTTTCCACACAAAAAAACGGAATGCTGACGCAAGCCCCTACGATACTTTTGATACTTCGTGTTTTAACCCCCAAAGAATATAGGCGACTGGCCCATAGACGATAATAATTATTATTAACAAAAAACCCCCAAAAAAAAGAGGGGTGTTATAGGTTTGAAGTGTCTGTCTGTTTTTCATAGGCTCAATAGTTTGCATTCCAATTTCTGACACTTAATAAAATTATGTATTTGGGGCATGAATATACAACTAGCTCTTTTTCGTTGCTTCGTCCGCACAAAAATTAATAACATACAAAATTGGACCCATAAATTTGACCCCAAGGAGTGGTGTTTGAAAAAATCCTTCCTTATAATAATATCTATGGACGCTTCACACCACGTCAGTCTGGCCCCATGCTAAGTACCTGAAGGACTTGTGTTACAGGTACCAGACAACGGAAATATATTTAATACTTTTATACTATACATATTTAAGATTTTTATTATATGATAAATATATTCCATGACCCAGGAACTTTGAAAACTTTTTGTTCCGTCGGCGGGACTCGAACCCGCGACCTCCGGCTTAAGCTACCAACGTGCTATCCACTGAGCCACAGAGGTCGTCAATTCCTTAGTGCAACATAATTTTCTACATGTTTCGACAAAGCCTAGGGTTATTGACTATTTTATGAAATATATAAACATAATATGTTAGGAATAGTAACTAAGTAACTGGAATAATCGTTGTTGGTCCTAAAAAAACTTTAACGTATTTCTTTGTCCCAAAGAAAAAAATAAATCTTTGAGAACCATACACTTTGTGTATTCCTGTGCGTATACCCGAGCCCGGTAAGATCGGCCTGCGATCAGTCCGACCGAAGCGATTGGCCTTTCTGGATATTCAAAATTTCTGTCCGGCGTCCGTACATTAGTACACGGAATTATCTTTATTCGGAAGCCCGGGGAATTCCCGGTAGGCGGCGAACAATTCGGGCCCACTGTTATCTGAGTAAACATTTGCACTCCTGTATGAATCGACGATCACGATATGCACCCCCGAATATTCGGCTGGTTCGCGTTTTTATACAGCATTTGCTGGCTTTCTACATGCCTATAACGCCACCGTGGTCTAGTGGTTACGAGCGTGGCTCTTGACTCGGAGGTCGTGAGTTCGATTCCCGCGTTGGAAACATGATATTTGCAAGTTTGGTAAGGACTAAGGACAATGCAGGCTGACCGCTGATCACCTTATTGTCTGACAAGTAAGATGATCCATGCGTCGGATGGGCATGTAAAAAGTCGGTCCAGCGATGGTCCTGCACCTGATCTCTCGCCAGTCGTGTCGGCCTTCCGGCCCACTGGGTTATAAGAGTAAAAGGAATAGAGAGTGCTCTTGTGTACTGCGCACACACTTTGTCACTATAAAAATTACTCCTGCGTAACTGGTCTGGTTTCAATGAAACCGGCCACCGTCACCGACACCGGTGTGGGAGTTATTATTACTTGCCAGATGTAACTACTAGCTTTATCACACAGCTTCGCCTAATACCATCCATATCTACTAATATTATAAATGCGAATGTGTGCCGGTCAATCTGTCTGTAACCTTTTCGCGCTCAGACCGCTAAACCAATTTTGCTGAATTTGGTATGGAGATACTTTGAGTTCCGGAAAAATGTACGGTTCCCGCGCGATAAACGAATTTTGGCGCAACGGAGTTGCGGGCGTCGTCATCTAATTTTAAATAAAGCCTGTTACCAGGTAGCTGATATAATATCTAGAGGGCGATACTAGCTGCGTCGGCTCACACGCATCCCTATGTAGTCGATGATGGTTCGAGTTGTAAGAAAGTGGCGGTAGGCTCCGTCGTATTTAGTTTTTTAAAAGCGGAGGATATTATTGTGATTAATAATAATAATATAATATATCTAATATCCTTTCCGGGACTCAAAGTATCTCCATATACCGAATTTCAGCTAAATCGGTTCAACGGTTTGGGCGTGAAGAGGTTACAAACAGACGGACACAGTTTCATGTTTATAATATTATAATATATAATATATATTATGGACGCTTCACACCACGTCAGTCTGTCCCCGTGGTAAGTACCTGAAGGACTTGTATTACGGGTACCAGACAACGGGAATATATAGTTTAACACTTTTATACTTTACATATTATATTTAAGATTTTTATTATATGATACACATATTTAATGCACATCCAAAACCCAGGAACATAGAAAAATTTTTGTCCCGTCGCGTCGGTGGGATTCGGACTCACGACCCCCGGCTTGAGCGCTGACAACACGCTCAACCACTGAGCAACAGAGGTCGTAAAAATTTTTGTGTTAATAAAACTTGCTGCATGACGGATATTCGGCTTTTAATTTGCTATCAGAATGAACATATAACTATACCTTAAACTGTTTACAGCTAAAATTAAGCAATTCTATTATTTTCAGTAATCAAAAATATTATCAATATTTTAGTCAATAAACTAATATGAGGTCCATAAAAGTTTGCTATTAAAAACTTGAAGAATTCCAAGTTCCCAGCTAATGGAAAACTCTATTGAAAAGTGCGCATTTTTAAATAATTTTCCGGCGGAAGTAAAAAGGCAATCTTGACTTTCGTAGACACTTCCTGCCTTCAGGGAAAGGGTATCTTGCAAAAAATCATCATCGCTTTTGTTGACTGAATTGCAACCACATTTTTAATCTAAATCTTAATATTTTATTTTTCTTCATACCAATAACAAGGTTCGACGGCCGCACCAAGTCATTTAAGGATGCTCCAACCGGAGAATTAGCAGGTCGGATGTCTGTCAGTACGAATATCGACGTTAATGACATTAAAATAAGATTCATATTAGCGCGCCTTGTACAGTGGCGGTTACGACGCTCGCCACGTTCTTGATATGGCGAAAATGTATGAAAAAATTTGAGAAACTTTCTTATTCTTCTTATAACTGGAAAAGTTGTTTATTTTTATATAAATTTTTTAGCGGACTTTATAGAGGACTAAATAAGCAACAATTTTTTTGTATATTTATTTTCCTCCGTTCAGTGTATTTAGATATTAAGGTACCTAACCAGACCCCATTTTTTCATATTTTGTGATTATTGTGATGGTTAAAACGTATTCTATGTAAAAATTTTATATGCGGCTATAGAATTTTTATGGTACAGTCGTGGAGATGAATATATTATCTTTCATTTGAAACCAAAATATCCTCGCAGTTTAACTCCTAATTCTTTAAAGTGGTACCGGAAAATCGCTGATATTTGTAATAACGTCCTTAATAAACGAAGAATTTAATAGAAAATAATATTTATAATACGGAGAATAAACTAAAATCATAATATAATATGTCTGTGAGTGTAGCCGTAGCATCATTACACTATTGTTTACTGTAGGTGCGATCGCGTGTAATTTTAATTTCAAAGACACTTCACACTGCTGAGTGTTAATATAAAAATCCTTGATGAAATAGTACGAGATTACGACGAACTTAAAAAAAAAAAACATCGTTGAAATATTGCTTGTTACAAACAATTTTGTTAAAGAGACAATTAATAACAAAATAACATCGGCCAAGAGCAAGTCGGACTCTCGCACGAGGGGTTCCATACCGTTATAGTCTATAGAGCGAAGGTGGCCAAAAAAATTGAGATTTTTGTGTAGGAGCCCCACTCAAATATAATATTTAATTTTAATTTTATTTTATTTATCATTAATTGTTTTTAATTTTTAAAATTAATTTTTAAAATTAATTTTAAAGCGCAAATACCTATAATTAAAGATATTGTGATAATTTCAAGAGCTTTAACTGTTGACTACGAGCATAAAATTTAATTTATTTTGTTTTTAGTATTTGTTGTTATAGCGGCAACTGATACTCATAATTTTCGTAAATTTCAATTCTCGGCTATTACCGTTCCTGATATACAGCCTGGAGACAGACAGACGAACGGACAGACGGACAGACGAACAGACGGCCAGATGGACAGCCTGCTTCCATGATGAGCATCCAGACTTTTCGATAAAAAATATACATTTACTTGGACAGTAAACTTAGCATGGAATTTTAATGCTAGCTCCTGTAATAAATAAATAAATTTTCTATAGACCCCGCACAGCTGAAAATAAATTTTACAATAATCTAATAACGTTTCATAATATTTACGCCATACAAATAAGTTACAAAGCAAAATACACATTGAAGAATTCATTAATCTTTTCAATATGTTTTGTTTTGGGTATTAAAAATAAAATAAGCTTTGAATATTTGTTTGGGCGGGTATATTTGTGTATTTTATTAAGTATCTATTAAAAGATACTGCCCCGGGCTTATTATGTTTTTCTTTTGAGTCCAAGGCCGGAGCCTTGTTGTTTTACGATCAGCCTTATAAATAAAAGTATTGTTGAAGTCATTAAAATATAATGTTTATTTTCAACTCGTCCTGTTTTCAATTTGTGATTAAGTACAGAACATTATTATAAGCTTGTTACCAAAACACAGTAATATAATATTTTGGCCATCATAGATCAGGGACCTACTTAAAGAGACATACAGGAACTTCTTTCGTAGAGATCTTGCACAATAATTGTTGAACCGACTATAGCATGCACAATCAACGTAAATCATGTGCAATAATAGACGAACGCACTAGTTTGTCTGCATTTATCCATCACTGGCCTTCGTAGAGAGGCGTTTCTTTGTCTATTACTTTATACAATTATACAATCTCTACTATTGCCAATAGCGTATAAAAGCGAATACTGATAATGAAATAGAAATTGAATATGTATCACTGTTCAGATTCGGTTTGAGCTCATTTCATTTTGCTTGTTTATTTCGACGTGTTTATGTATTGTCCGAACTCCCAACTCCACTAAATATTCCCAATTGAATGCGATTCCAACTAGAACATAAATAAACTTGAAATAAGCTAGTAGCATACATTTGCGGTTATAGTAGAGTGGGCAAGAATATTATTAAATAATTTGTATGTGTGAGCGTCCATGGCCTAATGGGTGGACCTTTGGTTCGCACTTCGCACTCGCAGAGGGTGCAGGTTTGATCCCAGGTGGAGGCGTGTACCGAAGACATTTTCTGATCTCCCATTACACAATACAGTGAAGGAAAACATCGTGAGGAAACCCGCACATGGTTGGTCCCAGACGTATTGGCCTGTTTTTAGGGTTCCGTACCCAAAGGGTAAAAACGGGACCCTATTACTAAGACTTCGTTGTCTGTCCGTCTGTCCGTCTATCTGTCTGTCTCCAGGCTGTAACTCAAGAACGGTAATAGCTAGAGATTTGATATTGTCACAGATTATATATATATCTGTTGCCGCTATAACAACAAATACTAAAATTAAAATAAACTGAATATTTAAGGGGGCTCACATACAACAAACGTGATTTTTTTGGCCTTTTTTGCTCTATATCAAAAATGGCAACAGGTATGTACTTGAATTTTTTACAAAATCCTTAGTTATATGTGTACTTTAATATTTAATAATAATATTAAATTAAAATTAAAAAATAAGGGGGGCTCCCATATAAAAACACAAATTCTGGCCTAATTTTGCTCTTGGTACGGAACTCTTCGTGCGCGATTCCGACTTGCACTTGGCCGATTATTTTTTCCCCTGAACTAGGCTGACTATGTAGCGAGAATGCCGTATGCGCTTGGGCAACCATACGGACATTTAAAATTTTATTGCGATTATTAGAAAGAGATGCGCATCATTAATGAACAGGCTCCAGGCTAGTCCCAACACTATCCTAAACGCGTTGGCAAGCAGGTGGGACTCCCCACTGCTGAGGCATTGGATAGGCTTGCATGCGCCTCTAACTAGGTGCAACTTATTGTAAAAATAACTAACCTTACTAACATAATTTTTAAGATAAATTGTAACTAACATAATTACTAACACTAATACTAACTCTACTAACTTAGTCTAAGAAAAATTGTTACTAAATAACTAATACCAATAATTATGGATGAATAATGTCCGAAATAAATGATTATTATTATTATTATTATTATTATTATTAAAATCTTGTCCCAGGTAGGTACTACAGTATTTGAAGAGTGGAACCACTCTTTTTTTTAACCTTACATCGCTCTGAAAATACTGTATAAAACATCCACAATGCAGGATGCAAATGCATAGTTTTTAACCGACTTCAAAAAAAGGAGGTTATCAGTTCGACGCGTATGTATGTAATATTTCTAGTACTGTCCAGTTTTTGTATAATTGATAGTCTATATCAGCGTCTGAACAAATGTGCCAAATTTCAAAAGTGTATCTATGTATGTATGTATGTATGTTTTTATGTTTGTGTTTGCATATCTCCGGAACTACAAGTCCGATTTGAGTAATTTTTTTTGTTGTGCTTGGTATTGTTCAATTTAGGGGATGCTGCAAGTTTCATCAAAATCGGTTCAGTAGTTTTGGAGATAGGGAGTTTTAATTCTATATTACGTACAATCTTGAAGTCGGTTTTATCTTTTTAAAATACAATTATTTGCACTTGTAGGTTGTACAATATTTTTTACTTACTCGTCTGTCAAATCACTTTTCAAATGTATCAGACAACGACAAAATACTGCACGAAAGTAAAAATAAAATACTGTACAAAGTGTATGTACACAGGAACTTTTTATAAGATAGACACACTTTTATATTTATAATATTAGTATGAATTTTAAAATAATTACATATTAAAGTTTTTTTGTTAATGGATGAATAAAAAATTAAAAACCATTTCTGGACATAATAGAACGAGAAAAGCGAAATTATAACAATATTCAGTATCACATTTTAGATTTCATGAAAAGTTCTACAACATTATTTGCATTTTAAACATAACCTAAAACGTAAGGAGTGTTTCAGTGAATTTTACGTTAGAATCGGGGGGCACGGAGATACTTTGAGTCCTGGGAATGGACATAGGAAAATAATTATCCTGGAAAAAGATATGGTTCCCGCGTGATAAACGAATTTTGGCGCGTCATTTTGTTATAAATAAATCGTTTGTAACTTTGTGACTTTACTAGTAGTAATTTATAAAAGTAGGTTTACTACTTGAATATTATGTAATGTCCAGATTAATGTATTTTATTAGCAATGACTAATAGGTATAGCAACATTACAATTAATATTATATTAATAGAAGTTGCGACCACTACTTAACTGTATCTTATCAATTTATTTATGATCTGTCATAAGAATATAGAAAATCCGGGATAAAAATATATAATACAAGTATATTCCAGGTACAAACGTAGACGTAGAGCCTGCCCTTCCATGAGTTAAGCTATAGTTTTTGTCGATACTTGATTATCGACGTATTTTTACGTAATTTTTTAATATGGCGATTTTAGTTCCACAAGTGACCGCTAAGAGGCGCTGTAAGCTATACTAAAAATATACGTAGTCGGTATCGATTATTTATAGATAAATACCTACTATAGCTTTAAACTCATGGTAGAGCCCTTGTGGTAGAGCCACTGATGGCACACACGCACACGGTAACGCACAAAAGCCTTTACAGTGACATATTCATCTCGATCCAAATATCTTGAGATTCGTTTTGATGATGATATTACGTGGCAGTTATAACACATACACAAACGATTGCATTTATTATACTGATGTGATTGGACCGAGCGAGGATCCCACCTAAAAAGCATACACAATAGCTACCCCAATAAACAATGGCATCAATCTGAGTTTCCGGTACATCGGGCTTGTACAGTGTACGGGGTTCTCATGCCAAGACAAAGGTAGTAATAGTTTATTGTTACCTTCAGTTTATCTGACGTGAAATGTTGTGAAAACGGCTTAACTACTGCGATTATTAAGGCTCTTATATACGGGAAGGCCGATCGTTTCCGATTGACCGCAGTCCGCAGGCCGACCCCATTGGCACATATTATTATAATATTGTAATACGTGTGCCAGCGGTATTGATTTGTGCATTCTCGTTTATGTAAGGCCGGTCAAGAGCAAGTCGGACTTTTACTCAAAAGTGTATGCGTAGTATTTAAGAGCTCTCTCTCTTCCTTTACTCTCATAAGTTGGGTTATGACTCATAATCCAGTGGGACTGATGACCGACACGACTTGCGACAGATCAGGCGCAGGACCGACTTTTAGCACGGCTTTTAGGTACATGCCCATCCGATACATGGATTAACTTTCCTGCCACACAAATCACTATCAGGTGGTCTGCCTACATTGTCCTAACCAAACTTGCAAATATCATTTTTCCAAGGCGGGAATTAAACCCACGATCTCCGAGTCAAGAGCAACGCTTTATATCTAAGCCACTGCAGGATCACGGAGGCAGGGTAGAAATTATTGTATACATCATTTTTTATCTCAATTTCTATGAAATTCTTAATGATTTAATATCAGAAGGCAAGCTTAAAACTTTCGCCTTTATAATATTAGTAGGATAATAAAATAAATGAACATTTTAATATTTTATACTGGAGCTGAAATAAAATATTATGTTAAATTCAAAATTTAATGATAGCCCTTTTAGTTGAAAGCAAATTATATTTAAACATCAGCCAATTACAATTAAATAAACTTGAAAATTACGCTTTTTCCATCATTATAATTTATAAAGGCTTACGAATTTGCTGTGGAAAAACCAGACGAAATATCAACTTCATTTTCGTTTGACTCAAACGAATTTAGTGTTCTTAGGGTTCAGTACCCAAAGGGTAAAAACGGCACCCTATTACTGAGCTTCGATGTCTGTCCGTCTGTCTGTCTGTCTCCAGGCTGTATCTCGAGAACTGTGAAAGCTAGATAGCTCAAATTTTTACATTTATGTACTTCTGTTGCCGCTATAATAACAAATACTAGAAACAAAATAATATTTGAAAAAAAAGCCCCCTTTGAATACTAACTTTAATTTGTACAACCATACAACAAACGTGATTTTTTGGTCTTTTTTGTTCGTAATCAATAATGGCAACTCGTACCCACTTGAAATATTCGCAAAATCTTTAACTATATTAGTACTTTAAAAAATATTGATAAAATAAATATTTTAGGTGGGCTCCTATACAAAACACAATTTTTTGACTAGTTTCGCTCTATGACGGTACGGAACCCTTTCTGCACGAGTCCGATTCGCACTTGGCTGATTTTATATTAAACTAATTAGAGGAAAAGTCGGTATTATCTTAAGATTTGCTGTAATTAAGACCGTATCAAAGCAAGTGTGTGCTTTGTACCTGCTAATTAATGGGGAACTAAAGTCATACACAATTACTTTTGTGTGCTTTTACATAGCTACCTAAATTATAATAATATAATATAGGGAACGTGTCGGAACTATAGGCAGCTCATGTGAAGTACAAAAAAAATGGAGTAAAAGTTTCTGGCTAGCAAGTATTGACACCGGTTCGTAGAGTCTTCGAAGTTACCTATACTTTAGTAGATGTTGCTATATTTTTTAGGGAAAAAAGACTATTCTATGCCGTTTCCAAAAGCGAAAAGTACGGTTCCCGCGTGATACGCTCAAACAAAGTAGCAAACAATATCTAGATTCTAGATTTAGGACGTAATAAGCCTCCAAAGGAAGGTATTTAGGTGCTAAATGGAGTTTTCGTGTAACTTGGCGATAACGTCGTAGTATTACGGTTATTACTTATTACACGATTTAAAATCGTACTATTTACTTTATTGTTTGTTAGGTAGCAGCTGTAGAAATGCCGAACATTTATAAATAGTAAAAATATGACATGCCTGATGCCACCGTACGTAGGCGTAAAAGTTTTTTCGACTATGCGATACGATATTTCCTATCCGATATCGGACCGATATAATATTACATAGAGAACGACAATATTACATAGTACATGAGAAAGACGATTAAAAGTTAAAACAAGGCAAAAATATTATATAATATGTGTTGTGTTTATTAAGAGACGCGTTATGACTTATGTCGTACATTTCTGCTGGTCGTATCTTTTGTCAAGTAGCAACAGGCGTTACAGCAGATATTGCGCAATATCTGATGTATTTGAAAATCTACTACTTATTTGGTTTTTAAAAAATCTGTCAGACAGTGGATATTGTGATATATAATTATTATCATTGCATATCTAGCTGTCGCAAGATACGTAACTGCCTAAGCGGTCTACTGTTTTATCGCGATTCGCGATAGGAAATATTACGTAAAGATCGGGGCAGACTGCAGAGGGTACTAGTCACTACTAGCACAAACAGTAAGTAAGGCACACATTACATCATATTGGCAGTAACGTCATGTAACGTTGTCAAACGTCGAACAAAATTTTTGCCTGTGCTGTAAATGAATGAATGAAAATGAATGAAAACACTTTATTGCACCAAAGCAAACATGACATACAATCACTGATACTGCCGTCTAGAGTGAAAACGTTGCAGTACTATTGTAATTGTATTGTAAAAACCTTCTTAGCGTTAAGTCCTAAGTATAAGTAAATTATATTATAATACAGAACGAATACAATATAAACGGTGAGTTTATAAGATAAGATTTTCTTCGGAGAAGGACTGCGGAATGCGGACGAATCTGTTTATCTTAAGTAGACTTTAGAACTTGCCCCAATGAGGTTTTGAGGTTTCAACTTGATACTGAGTTCGTGCAAGTTTATTGAAGATTATCGGATTTAACTATTGTCGATATTGTAATCGGTCGCTGACATCTAAACTGGGAGGAATAATGTCGGAGAATGTAAAGAATTTTTTACCCCTGACGACACGTAATAATTATTATTATTAACTAGATGTTCCGCGCGGCTTCGCCCGCGTAAATCAGATATTTAATAGAAAAATTAGTCCACAAAAATAGCCTATGATCCTTCACGTGGTCTACTTCTTATCTGTGCCAAATAACATAAAAATTGCTCCTGTAGTTCGTGAGATAAGCCCTTTCAAATAATTTCCCCCGTTTTTGCACATTTCTCTATATATTCGCTCCTATTAGTATTAGCGTGATAAAATATAGCATATACCTAATATAGCCTTTCTCGATAAATGGGCTATCCAACACTGAAATAATTTTTCAAATCAGACCAGCAGTTTCTATGATTAGCGCGTTCAAATAAGCCCTTTAAAATAATTTCCCCAGTTTTTTTACACATTTTCCTCTGTTACATTACTCCTATTAGTATTAGCGTGATAAAATATAGCCTATAGCCTTCCTCGATAAATAGCCTATCTAAAACTGAAAGAAGATTTCAAATCGGACCAGTTCCTGAGATTAGGGCGTTCAAACAAGCAAACAAACAAACTCTTCAGAATTATAATATTAGTCTAGATTAAATGGGTACGGTTTGTAAGTTTCACGTCGTGTGTTTTTGTGTTTGAGTTGTTCAGACGGACATAACCAATTTAGGAAAAACTTTTTTGAAAGTTTACGCGATCATGACGTGATGATAAATAAAAAAATTAATGAAGCTTAAAATAATCACTTCACAACTGATCAGACATAATATTAATCTATTATATTAATCTATTTCATTTCAATGTTGCATGACAAAATATGAGCTGCCTGCCTAGCATACGCCAACGAGATATCTCACTCTCGAGATAATTAAAAACTACTCGTCTCATAATGTCAAAATCTCGACATTATCTCGACAAAACTCTATAAAAATGTGTTATTTCGATGATAGATCTACGCGAGAAAAAATGTTTGTCATGCTAGGGTCAATAGAGATGAAGATATACAAACTATCAAACATCGAGAAACGTAGAGAGAGAAATTTCGTTGGCGAATGCTAGGCCGGCTGGAGGCGTAGCGCAGGAGCGGGACAAATGGATGACCCTGGGGGAGGCCTTTGCCCAGCAGTGGGATAGTATGGGCTTACAAAAAATGACATTCATTTTGTTATCTAAAATGTATAATTCAAAATATTAACATAATATGTGCAGTCAAAACCACATCACTACAAAACTTTATTTCCAAGTAATACGGTCAATCGTAAAAACTACTTTTATTTTATGTAACTTGGATACACTGTAAATGGATTTTCAGAGTTCGAGAAATAACAGTTATGGTAATTGGTTAGTAAATATAACTTGTATGCTTACAGTGTAACTGTAATAAAGTCATTAAGGCCGGTGAAACCGAAGGTTAACGGATGATTAACCATTGATTACTACGGTCGGAATCTGGTGAACACATTTTGACTTTTCTGTTTGAACACTATCATCATTCCGCTGTTCAAACGTAAAGGTAAATATTAGCTTATACCAGAACTTTCATCTCAACTTTGTCGGTGCCTAGTTTCGTAGACCTTCGTCATTCGTGTGTGTACACAACGAATACTTTGTACCTATTAGGTACTACCTAATGTTCAGAAGGGAATGATAAAAGAACATCATTCGCATTCTAAATCCCTAAAAAATAAAAATATCAATCATTAGCTTCCCAAGAATCCTAGTACAAGTGGACAAAGCCGCCGAATAGGACGTCATAGTTCATGAAAATTTTAATCATCGTTTAAGAATACGTGTGAACCGGCCCCAGTAGTTTGATTTCAACTCCATTTGGCTGTATGCCTCTGAACATCTCATTAAAAGTTACGAAGCCGCAGCCCGCTTATGAATGGTTAAGCCGTGTCGCGAACTGTTAATGCAGGTAAAAATATAATTGTCGCCTTAACTCAAACTGTTTTTATTTATAATCCCCTATGTTGTGGTCGTACGAATTTAATATTATATCGGTGTATTATATTATATATAATTTTGTCTGCAAAGGAGTGTATTGTCAGTAATCCATCAATTTCTTGGGTTCAGTGCGGCCTTATGCCTATGAGGTACAAATTTCTGTGTAGGTTTTTCGCTTAATATCAATAAAATAAGGTAAAGAGAACCTTTCTCTCGCGAGGTAGACTCGTACTTGGCCGATTTTTGATATCGTAACTGTTCATTGCAATAATAATAATTATTATATCACCAGTGGGCACAATTATTGTGCCCACTGGTGATATACTACTTCACAAAAAAGGATGATAATCATATGCACAGAAAGGCTTCAAGGACATAACCCTAAAATCCGTAGCACGAACTCCACAAACTTTTAAACAAAGTTACTGGATAAAGGGTCCTAAATATTTCAGCCGGACAGATTTTTATTGGATTCCACCGGGCTAACTATATTAGCTCATTCCAGATTTTGACTGGATTTGGGATGATTTTGTTTATTTTGATCATAATTGAAAATTTAATATTACTATCACGGAGGCGGGTTTATTATTGGATAAAACTTTTGTAGTTTAATTATTCATACTATATTTTTGCTGAGTAGTGAGTACTTAGCTCAAGCTCAAGTAGATATAGATCTACTTGAGCTTTTAGTTTAATTATTGTATTCGATACTTTTGACAGCAGTTAATTTTTTTTAGGATAAGCTATATAGGTCTACCCAGAGATGTATTATGTACTGTTGAAAACATAACATATCACTGGGTCCACCAGAATCTGATGGCAAAAAGTGAGAAAGTAAATTGACTCTAGCAATACCGGGGTAGTTGGAATAAAACATTTTGATCCTTTTTTTCCTTATAGCGGCTGATGATGTGCGTGAAACATGCAAATATTATATAAATTTATCCAATGATCAAGGATATTTTTTGCAAATCTGCTATCAAAATTTGCCATCAGATTCTGGTAGATCTGATCTGCCATCAGATACTGATGTAGGGTCGCAATATGCAAGTGCCAGTACAATATCACTGGCGCTTTAATTTTACTCACTGACATAAGTAACAATCAAAATATTATGCAATTTCACAAAAGGACATTTAAAACTAAATAAAAATAAGTAACGTGGTCACCTCAGAACAGGAAAATAAGGTGGTAACACAGCGTCTTTCCACCGCAAAATATAGCAAGTAATAACTTACGGTAACCTTTAATATAATCACGAATATCTGCATATTATAGGGAGAGTTCCAAGAAGAAGGTTTGACAGATGGACAGACGGACTACAAATTGATAGTGAAGGTTCGCTCATATTTTTACAAAAGTATACCCGAAAATGTCATATTTTATGGATAGGGGTTCTGAATTGGTAACTTTTTCGGAGACATTTTGATAGAGTCTTGTAGCCTTCTAAGTTATTCTAGTCCTATTACGTCGGGCACTGGGGGCTGCCGCGGTAAAACTAATGCAGAGTAATAGCTAATCAACACGAATACGTCTAGTCGCACGCACACAAACATCGCGCTGAAGTCTGCCGAACTGAAACGACGTTACACGAGTGTTAGGTTTATTTTCGTTACGGAATTTCTTGATTCGGTCGCCGCACTCAAAGCTCGCGATAAAAACTATGCAACAGCTTAAAATTACTATTTACATAATTTTAACTTTTGAAAATTTGCCACTGAAAATCTAGAATCATAGTTATGGCTCTGGGCTTGTACCACTAAACCGTTTTGAGACTCAAACAATCGACCGAGAATGCCGCATCCTACTCTAACAAACGTGAAATGACGTTGTAAGAGAAGGACGCGGTATTCTCGTCCGATTGTTTGAGTCTCAAAACGGTTTCGTAGTAGGCGTACTTATCCAAACTAAAATGGCAGGTATTTTTATAGTAGAACTCACAGTATGTACAGCCATAGTTTAGACTTTAGAGCCCTTCAATATAAAATTTATATTCATAATAGAATTTATAACAATGTAACAAAACTTTATTTAACTTTGTCGAAGTATACGCAAGGGCTGAATAGTGAAAATATGTGAAATGTGCAAACAAAAATCAAAGGTGCCGATCACTCACCCTTAGAAGGCGAAGGGTGGATCCCTTACGTTTGTGTTTGAACTTCCAATATTTTATACGCATACATTATGTGCTATATATCAGTGTTTTCCAACTTGTGGTCCGCGGACCCCTGGTGGTCCACGAATATGCGTATGGGGTCCGCTGTGTCATCTCTGGAGACTGGACCATATAATAATTATTAACCATACATAATCCTGTAATTCCAAATCCTGTAATTTTCTGTTTAGTTTATTAAGCGGTCCGTGAAAATTGTGCTTTATTCCTCAGGGGTCTGTGGCTGAAAGAGGTTGGGAAGCACTGTGCTATATAACTACTTAGACTGTCTGTCTGTTAACGCCCTATAAAATTAAACTGCTAAACTTTTAGGCCTGAAAAATATTATAGTTTTAATCTCGACAAAATGTACAGTTCCCGTGCGAGTAGCGGAGTTGCAGGCAACATCTAGTAAGTATTTAATACTCCCCGGGTTTCGGTGACGGTGGCCGGGTTCATTGAAACCAGACCAGGTTACGCAGGAGTAATTTTATAGTGCCCAGGTGTGTGCGCAGACACAAGAGCACTCTTTGTTCCTTTACTCTCATAACCCAGTGGGAAGGAAGGCAGACATGACTGGCAAGAGATCAGGCGCAGGACCGACTTTTTACATACCCATCCGACGCATGGACCATTTTACGTGTCAGACAATCAGGTGATCAGCCTGTATTGTCCTAACCAAACTTGGAAATAACATATTTCCAACGCGGGAATCGAACCCACGATCTCCGAGTCAAGAGCGACGCTCAACTCTCTATAGCTATTACCGTTCTTGAGTTACAGCCTGGAGACAGACAGACAGACGGACAGACATCGAAGTCTCGGTAATAGGGTCCTTTAGGGGTTTTTACCCTTTAGGTACGAAATCCTAAAAACATCACTATTTTAAATCCAAAATTTTGCGTACTTACCTCGTAAGCTGTTTGCGTAAGGCTGTGGGCATCAAACTATATCATCAAGAAATTTACGCCAAATGAACAGAAAATAAAGGAGTAACCTTCAAAGCTCTAAATATTTTGAATTCAACTTAATTTTCTTAGACTCATCAGCACCAATAGAATTAGGCCTTGAATACAAGAAAATAGCGTATATTTTATCCCCTTTTTAATATTTCTGGGGAAATTCATAGCACATGCCGAGTAAACGAGCATATTTGTCAAGATATTAAATAAGGCAGGTAATAATAGCATACCTTAGCAATTTGTAGACGTCCAACTCTTATGGAGGACTGACGAAATTTCTTATTTACCTTTGCGAATGTAAAGGCGTGTTCATGTTTAGCAATATATTTTACTTTAGGGTTGCCAACCTCAAATTTTTTAACTTAGTTAATTTGTGTAGTTAGTTTGTGGGACGATGCTTAAAAATATCCTGGACGTCCCTGGACACTACGAAAACTAGGACATGTCCTGGTAAAATAGGGTGATCTTAGTCGTCACTTGAAATAAGTTGGTTGGTTTGTTCTCCAAAACGCCAAATCGAATTTCGGGAAAGTCAGTACTTTGGGTCACGTAGGATAGTATTTATAACAGAAAAATGTACGGTTATTAAAACAAATACAAAGGAAGTTGCAACGGGCACCTTAGTGAAACACACAGAAATAAATCAAGATAGAACGGCTAAGCGGGTGGAGTACGCGTGTTTCAAACTTGCACAAGTGGGCAAAATTCGTTGAACTTTCATTCAGTCAGCGCGCACGTCTCGACTTGATTACACTGCAGGGGTTGTACAAAAATGCCTCATTGTGCAGTGTCTAATTGTTAAAAAAGAGAAGTACGAAAGTAAATCGGTTAAAAGGAGGTATTTTTTTCCAAGGGTAAGTTATTTCTTCTAACTAAAAGCAAAGCAAAAATTGACACGCGCGATTCCTTAGCAACGGACGCGTGTGACCGTTCTATCTTGATTTATTTCTGTGGTGAAACATTTTTGCTCACGATCTAAATTCTAAGTGATCATTATAATAATCAGAGCATATTATTATAGTGCTACGTGCATTATAATATGCACTGATTAACGAAAAGTTAGAGCATTAAATTAATTATTCTTTCCTTTTAAATTATCTCATAATATTTGTTTATTAATACCAGTGAAAAATAAGATTTAACATAATATTAGGACATTCCTTGAACCATATAAGGAAAACCTGTTACACTTTTCAGTTTTTACCAATTAAAATACAAAGCTTATCATATTTTCCTCAGTGGAAATATAAGTGGGAAGGTCTTTCTTTATGAACTCCCTTTATGAATGGTTGAACATTTTCTTGAGAACAAAGTAAAATATGGCAATTAACTAGTGTCGTTAATTGTCTCACTACTCCTGAACTAAAAATATAGTCTAAGATACCTGTTTGTTTTGTTTACCATTTATTTTTTAGCAACAACAAAAGGTTTGTAGTCAAAATAAGGTTTGACAAGATGGTAACGAGTAGGTCAAAACTCAAAAGGTACTTGTGCGCTTTTTGGAATGATAAAAAATGTTAAACTCTTGTCAGGGTTCAGGACATATGACCTGATTGAAAATTTGTAATACAGAGGTACTAGGTAGAGTAAACCGCTGGCAAGGCGTACTTCTTCAAACCCATTCGCACCTGCAACTGGTGTCGGACACAAAACAAAATGGAGGCTAATGAAAATCGTCACATAAAGAATACGCCGTAAACACCAAATCCCGATCATAACTCATGAGTGCGAAGATAAAGTCACGTTATATTGCCTCAGTAACTTGTATAGCCATAAAATTGCCTGAATCTCAAATCATCAAAGTATTATTGAGTAGTAAATCTTTATGGGCTCTCGACGCTCAGAATGTTTTGGCGGGTTTTCTATTATGAACTTTCATAATCACATTTTATCGTCGTATTTTATAGTTCGGCTCGGTTAACGTAAAGATAGTGAATAGAGGCTCAGAATTATTCGTTTTTCTCACAAAAAACTTTTCTCTTGCCCTTGGCTGTCGAACTACAATATTTCTAAGGATCAAGATCTAACTACTGCGTGACTGGTGAGACATGTTCAATACTCGAGGACGTGATATTTGGCTATTATATTAGTTGGAAAAAAAATATAAGTAAAAAAATAATATCAATTATTGATCACTGAGTAAATGTAGCTTAAAGTTAAATAATTATTTACCCAACGCATGGACACCGCGAGTGGGAGGGGTAGTTGTGTGGTGTTTCTTTGGTAGCGTACGCATCTGCACCGGCCGCATAGTATGCCTACTTGCCTAGCCGCATAATTTACTTAGTATCCATGATTCATTTATTTTTGGGAAATTCGGAAAAAATTTAAGAACCTTATTTTATTACATAATTATAATGAGAATCGAGTATAGAGTACTCTCCAAGTCTTCATAAGTATCGGTAATGTCTCACCAGTCATGTTGTATAATCCATATATTATAAATAAATGTCTGTAACCTTTTAACTGATTTTGCTGAAAGGTATGGAGATACTTTTTATCCCGGAAAATGTTTTGGCGCTAGGGAGTTGCGGGCGTCATCAGCTAGTTTTAAAATTCCACAAGTTGGTTTGTGGGATTATGGCTTATGAAAAAAATTGTTATTGCATCGTGTTATAATTTTCATCGCCTGCTTGGTCAAAATCAATGACGGATATTTTTATTTATTATATTTACTATTTATTGCACATACAAATTTTTAACACGAAATATACGCAGAGAAGAAATACGACGATACTCTTAAGATGAGAAAGCTGTTCTGTTCTGTGAAAAAAACAATAAAGCTGTTCTGTGAAAATTTCTGAGCGTAAAAATTTTCTGTCTGGAAAAAATTTTAAGTTCTGTTGAATTCACAAATAAAATACAAAGTTATTTTATTTTTCAATTCATCTGAAATATTACGTTACAACACACAGCTGTAGGTACTTTAAATACATTTTAGTTAAAAACTAAAAAGTTTTCTATTCTAAAAAAGAGAATATTCTAAAAAAGAAAGCTATGGGTAGATTCGTTGATTATGCCAATTTTAATTTAACTTTAATTTAATTTTGATATAGTTATGTATATTATTAACTATGCGGTCTCGGTATAACAAAAATACAAAATAATATTCTCTATGATAGTAAATATTACAGAAATATAAAAAATTAAGGCGACGTTTTGATAATTTGGCTGTAGCGATGTCGATTTTTCTCAGCAATGACTAAAGCTAAGAAATTAAAGTTCATTTGTCTTTGTTTTTGAATTACCCATAGCATAACACGATTGATTGGTCAATTACATAACACAGAATAATTAATCAAAAAGACCTCTGTAAAAAAAGGATTCTAATTTTTCCAACAGAGGGGAGTGATATAAGCTTCCAAAATGTGTACGTAGATTGGTTCAAACATACACTTTAATTTGTACATAGCTTATTTGAAGTATATTTATGGTTTTTAAATTACGCGACAAAAACCATTTTGTCGCTGACGCCCTTCCCATTTCTTGCTGTTCCATTTCTTGTTTTCTTTCCGGCCCGGCCGGCCTTTGATAGAAAACAAGCAATCTAAAACATATCTAACACGGTTTTTTACGTTAACGCGGCGTCACCTTATTCGGATACGGATACGTATGGACAGACAGAGATCCGTTTTTTGCAATTTGGCTACAGCACCATAAAAATCAATTAATTTATGATAGCACTGGATCTAAGCTGCCAAATTAGATTAAAATAGCAGAAAATATGTAATAGTGACATTACGCAGGACGTCGTTGTTTTAACTTTTAAAAGTCCAATGCAAATTACAAAAAGGAATTTGGTTAGAGCTGTGGTACTTTAAAGTTAATGTCCTCGCTATGAGGTCTTTTATAATGAAATTCGGTCTCAGTCAAAACCGTCGCAAGTTTGTTAGCCATTCGATCCTCGAAGCCTTTAATATCAAAGATTAATTATTATTTTATCTTATCGATGTTCGATTTTCTCGTGATTGTCAAAATAATATGTTTTAATTTTATAACTTCACTAACTGGCGGGAACAACTAGCTTTTGCCTGTGACAACTTTTATGTTTTGAATTTTTATAGCCTACATACAAAATAAAGTGGCTTCTATTAGAAAAATAACTTTTAAAATCTGTTCAGTAGACGCAGAGACTTCCCCTTACAAATTCACAAACTCATAAACTTTACCTCTTTTTATTATTCGTGTAGAGTGTAGACTAAACATGGTCCGCGACTAACAATTAGGTACTTTGGTCGTCTTGATGTACCGATTTTCTGTGTTATGTCTTTTCAAAAACGAATTTTTAAGCATCCTCTTGCCCGGTTACAATATTTTTTAACAGGAGTTTATTTACTAGCGTTTGTAATTATTATTAGCTTATGTCAAACAGGTCAAACAGCTACCCAATACGAGTCCGGTCAGGTCAGCCTGCGATCAGTCCAACATGCTCCTATACGGGGCCTTAAAAAACAACTTTGAAAATTTTTATTCTTTCGAAGCTGGCAACATAATATTATTATGATAAAGAAGACGTTATTGATGACAAGCCGATATAAAACGTGCATCAGACTATGAACATGACATTAGGTGGACATATTGTGTCCGGCGTCCACCGGCACAGCCGGGCTCAAAGAACTGAATTATTGTAGCAATAAGTTACGATATTGGATGTTTTGAGTAAGCATGTAATATTATTTTATTTGATGTTGTACTGACACAATATTTAGTACTTAGTTTGTAAACAATGGAATGTACCTATTCCTATCCGATTTTGATTTGTAAAAGGAGATAGATTCATAGAAGAAGATTTCATAAGTCATGACAAAAATATTTTATAATATTTTTGTCATGACTTATGAAGTCATGAGTTATGAGTTACTTATGACTTATCTTATGGATAATCATTGGCAACTTGTTAAAAATTACATAATCACAAAAAGAGATTTGGTTTTGAAAATATAGGCTTTTATATTTGACCATCTCCTTTTCCATTATGTTATATATTTTAATATCGAAAACATTATAGGAAATGTTTGTCGCTTCTATCTAAATTCTAATAATATAAACTTGTGCCTATTGCCTCTATTGTATTATATAGAGAGGACTCTATAAAATACAATATAGTACTGCATACTCTATTTGTTTTCAACTTAGGTTCGAACAATGTCCTAGGTCCTACATTGCAAATTAAACTAATTGGTCCAGGCTTTGTGGCTTAGGCTGTATATCTTATTAATCATGTCAACACCGAACATAATACAAGCATCGGCAAAAGTAATGGAATAGGAAAACCCATTGCAACGCTCCACAGCCTCTGATGCAGCCATAAATTTGTTTTCGCTCTACTCTAAAAAGTGGACATATTCGATAACACGACTAATTTAAAACGGCACGTCGCCATCATCATCACTACCAAGTACCAGCCAACCGGGGGGGTATAAGAAACTTTCACGGCTTATTTATTGTCATAATTTTTGACACTTGACTACTCTTTCTACTACTCACAGAAAAATGTTTTGTTTAAAATTAAATGTTTTACTTTACCACAACTGAAATAGTTTACTGCTATTTTAATTTAAGCCAAGAATAACAGTGAATCAACAAACAATTAGATAAAATAATTTAATTGTCAAGAAACAAACACAAGGAATTGTCCAAAAAAGTCTTGATACTTTCAAGTGGTCCCAGAGGAAATCAAAAGTGGAAGAAGTTGCCAACCTTTTTTAACGCTTTAGTTAATGATGGACTTGGATAATTATATTATCATTAGGCTGGATTGAAACTAGATATTTCTCTTTTTCTATTAGGCATGCAAAAGATGATATTTTCTATGTTAACCTAAATTTAAAGAAAAAATGCATTTATAAGATCCTAAACTACTGGATCAATGTCGTTTTAATTAGAGACAATAAGGTAGTTGCTACGACATTATACAGATTACAGGATGTAACAAAACTAATTAGTGGTATATTATCACTAACTACTTTAGGTTTAGGGTGTGTATGTGTCCCTTATTAAATCTATATATATAGCTGATGTTCACTATTGTGCCATGAGTTTCCCCATACAAAAGTGAAAAAAATGTTGGTCTTTCAGCGTTGCTACTTTCACAGTGAACTCTATAATGGAACATGTACATTGTACACACACTAAAGTATTATCGCTTAGTATTGTTTCACCCTGTACAGTGTACAGTGTTAAAAATTTGCATGCTATTTACTTTTGTCCATTTAAAAATAATTATCGTCCTAACAAATACCAATAACATAGATCTATACCATAACGCAGACCTTAGGAGTTTAAATTTGAAAGTATAATTCAGAAGACTTCTAAACTCCTAAAATATATAAAAGTATTGATCATTTTACGTTTCATTCGTCTTTACAAATGAATAAATCGATTTTAATGAAAATTAAATTGGTCTGTACGTTAAAATTCAATGAAATGTGCAGTCGTGGACGTGTCTAGTGTCTCGTTACTAAGAACTACGTGTGCCACTTACCAATAATAGCTTTTAATTCTACTGTAAAGTAGCAGTATAGAAGGAAATTTTAAAAGAAAACTTGTAAAAAGTCACTTGCGAGTTGATCTTTTATTCGACCTTCAGAAATACCTTTAGAGATATTGACTCATCAGATGACGGATCTACGTAATTTGGTCGGGCTATGTCAATGTTGGTGGGGATTGACTTAACGAAACTAATTTCAAATGGGGTATGCTATATTGTGCATAGGAGTCTAATTATAAGCGTCCATAGAATTTCTCTGGCAGTTAATAATTGATTTTTACTTACATTAACAATAGCCATTTGAAAAGGCTATAGTTAAAATTGGGGTAGAGATATAGGGAGATTATATTATGTCTATTTTAAAAATTCTTTCGGTATTTTTTCAGTACAAAATATTTCACATCACTACTAGAGTGAACATCCCTAGCTATTGCAATACTATTGCAGAGCCCTTTCACACATTCAAATATGTAATGAACGCTGGCAACACTGAGACTCTTGACTCTTGACACGAATTAAAAATGCATAGCGCATTAGTGTTGCCCTAGTGAAGCTCCGTATGCATAGCTGGAACATCTCCTGGTATTGGAATTAGATCGACAGCAAGTAAGCATGAAGACAGTTGCTACTTGATAGTAATCAACAACTTGGGTCTTTGGTGTCGAATTTAAGGAAAATAGCGCAAGAACCATAAATGCCAACGATGCTTATTGTTCTGTGCAGCTTTTCTCATTTCCTTTGGTTTCGCTTCTCGCAAGCCGAGTCAGGCCACAATTCCACCTTTGTCATAATTTTGTGACAATTTTCCACTTAAAATAAGACACACTGATGGATCGCCAAGTAAGACGCGTTGCCAATGTTTTGACCAAACACTTGGATACGGTGGTACAGTGATTTGGGCTATACTGAATGTAGAGTTTCGCAAGAGTTTTTTTTTTAATTTTTAAAACATTTATTTAAGGTCGCTTGTAACAACTATGGTCATTAGCGACCACAAGAATTAACAGTAATTTACAATATTAAGAATATCAAAGAATAATAACTAATTAATTTTAAGAATTCAACAGTATTTTCGTAATCTCTGGATTAAACAACGAACAATCAATGAGTAAATGTTTTATACTTACCTAATTCACTATCACACCTTGAGCATTTACTTACAGGGCAGGGGCGAGACATTATACTGTGACCTATTCTTAACATATTTTCAAATTGCTAAACTTTCATTTTATTTTTCAAAAATATATTTCCTTATATTGTAAAAAGCACTAGTATTGTTACTAACCCAATAGTCATTCCAAAGATTTTTAGGTATTTTTAATATCAGTCATACTTATTAGAAATTTTAAGATTACATTCATCAATATTTGTAGCTTCTTTGGCTAGCTTATCAGTTTTTTCATTTCCTGGAATACCTTGGTGGCTCTAAGGCTCTATAAAGGTGTAATAAAACTAAGTGATAAAAATTTACGGTGTTTACGTGTTCCTTGTAGAGAGTTCACTGTGAAATTACTGCACTGAAAGATCAACATTTTACACCTTGTTTATGTAACATAATTATACACAGTACATACCCTTATATTGTATTATATCACTTAGTTTCGATACGCCGTTTATTTAGTTTCATTTCATAATTTCGTAACTTTGAAACGAATTTCTAAAACGAGCGTATGCTTTCTAATTTAATTTGTTAAAAACTATTCTGCTCCTTCGTGCTCTCAGCCCGAAGTATGTACAAGTTCGCGGTTTGCCAAACTTGCTCATTGCTTATTCAATGTTGCTCTTATTTTAGTTCTTGGCTGTTGCATGTTTGAATTAAAACGTACCTGGGTTAGCACTTAGCGCGATATTTCTGTAGTGCTATTTTACGCTCGGCAATAAAATATGATACATTTTGATTTATGGCTGCATCTATATTCTATACTAGACGTTCCGCGCGGCTTCGCCTGCGTAAGTAAGATATTTCACAGACAAACTAGTCCACAAAAAATAGCGTATGATCCTTTACGTGGTCTACTTTTAACATAAAAATTGCTCCAGTAGTTCGTGATATAAGCCCTTTCAAATAATTTCCCCCGTTTTTCCACATTTTCTTCGATTTCTTCTCCTATTGGCCTTAGCGTGATAAAATGTAGCCTATAAGCCTTCCTCGATAAATTGGCTATCTAACACTGAAAGAATTTTTCAAATCGAACCAGTAGTTCTTGAGATAAGCGCGTTCAAACAAACAAACTCTTCCACTTTATAATATTAGTAATTTAGTATAGATTCTATAACGTCTGTTACACAGTGTGGATCTATTTTATTATGGCCCATTTACAGTATTCCAATCCAGTGATTCAATCCAGCACTGGATTGCTACTGGAAAAATGTGGATTGGATTACTGGGTTGGAATAATGTTAACCGGCTATTATATTATTAATAAGGGATATATTATTAAGCGATATATTATAGGTTAAAAGCAACGGGAATCGGGATTTTTTTCTGGGAGTGCTTGCAGATTGCAGAAGTGAAAAACGAAATAGCAGAAGCAGACATGTATTTTTGTCGCGTGATATAGGGATATCACTTCCTCTCTTACGCCACGTCGGCGGTGTACTTAAAGTACAGGGAAATTTAATACTTACTACTTTCACCCGTCCTACGAATTTTCGATCAGGACTCGCGTGTCCTGAGGAAAGTCTAACATGGGGGTTGGGGGTGTATATTTTTATACACCCAAAGCGGTTATCATATTTTCCTAATAAAAATAATTACAAGAAATCTTGTGATGTAAAATGTAAGTGGGGTGAGGACGGAAGAAATTACGAATTACGCCAAAAGCGAAATCACGTTTATTTTCATTTGCTTAAATTTTGCGGAAATGTGCTCTTATTTAACCATTTTAATGTAACGTTCTACATTTTCCCGCCAAAAAAACTCTCCTTTTCTTTTTATAGGGCAGAAAAAAGGTTGGATAAACTTTTTTCTTGGCGCAAAGAAGGTAAAAGGACTTGTTAAATTTTTGAAAAGTTTTTAAAATTCGAATGTTGTCCGATGTTAAACGTGATATGGAAAGATCCGAATTTAAAAAATTAGGCGGCTTTTATTTATGACCTCCATAAGAGCTATACATAGTTAATTTGATGACTTGTATTTCTACTTAAACATTCATTATCACACAACAAGGCCAATAGCTTTGTCCACATTGTGCCTTTTTTTTTCTTCAACAAGGTCATGCGTTATAGCGCAGTCATGAGTCAACAGCGAAGGTGTAGCATGCCCGTGACGCGCGTCAAAATCCACCCGCGTTGAAAGAAAAGTGTCATAGCGCGCGCTACGATTTCAACGCGCGTTACGGGCATGCCTCACGTTCGCTGTTGACAGCGCTATAAGGCATGCCCTTGATGAACAGAAAAAGGCACAATGTGGACAAAGCTATTGTCCTTTCAATTTCCCCTAATATTATTAATAAATAATGCACACCCGTAATCCGTGTACATACTACATAACTATGCATTTGGTTCTCAAGAGAACCAGCATCGTGCTTTAGGAATCTATACAGAGGACTTAGCCAACACGTTTTCTTTATCGCTTAATCTATATGGAATCGCCGATCAAAAATGTATGGAACTAACATATAAGCATTCGATAATATTATGAAGTCGACAAGTCAATTCCATACATTTTGATCGGCGATTCTATAAAGAACCGATAAAGAAAACGTGTTGGGTAGGGACTCTGTTTATTGTCTATAATAATAAGGCCCACCTGCGCAGATCTGAGTTAAACATCATGTCATATCTGTCACTCACCAAGTGACTAGTGACTGATAGATATGACATGATGTTTAACTCAGAGTTAACTTTAACCCAGATCTACGCAAGTCCGCCTAAGTATGTAAAATTTTCAGGCAACAACATTTGTAGCCGAACTTCTCCAAAACAGATAGATCGCCGTCTATCTGTTTTGGAGGAGTTCGATTTTGTGTTGGGTTTTGTTCAAATTTTGTGTCACTAGGTCTGAAAATCGACAATTTCATCAAGATAAAATTTCATCTGATGTTTCGAAGGAGTTTGGCGACAAATCTTTTCGAGACGAGAATTTTATAATATGTTAGATACAATATAATAAGTTTACGAAATATTATATTATTATAGCAATATCAGATACGTATCACGCCGTTACCAAGGTAATCTTGTAAGAATTACGTTTTTTCCCGTGAGGCTCAACAATTTTCCTCTTCTGCACAATTCGTGATCACATAAAATAGATAATAATTTTGTTCCTTTATGTTGACTGTAAACAGGTAAATATGAATTAATGTAAGTGTTAATTATGTAGGTGCTCGATGGCGCCCGCAAATCTGTTGCGCCAAAATTCGTATAAACGTACATTTTCCGGGAAAGAAAATATATTATAATTATTATCCTATATATTCCCGGGAATCAAAGACCCCATACCAAATTTTAGCAAAATCGGTTCAGCGGTTTGGGCGTGAAGAGGTAACAGACAGAGTACAGTCAGACAAACACATTTTCGCGATTAAGTATAATGTTAAGTATGGATATTAAAAATGTTTGTAAGTTAGCTAAGTATTGTATGTTAAGTGTGATTGATGCTTACTTGATCCTCTTTGATGTAGACATCCAATAAGATGAACCCCCAAGAAGGCTAAAAGAGCAAGAACTGACAAATTTAACGTTCAAAATATAAAGTTTCTCAATTAGTGTAGTATTAAAGAAAAATTATTAAACAAGCAAACTAACCGAAAAGGTTTAAATACAGTTTAAAACGCCTCAAAAATATACATTTTAGGAGCCCACAAAGAACAAAGCGAAAAGTTAAAGGAGAGACGCCAGAAAACAGACGACATATTTAATTAATTAAAAACTTCCAGTCGTTTTTCACTTGTGGAAATAAATAATCAAGCGCCTAGAAAAACCACCGGAGTAAGCAACACCTCTTAGAGAAATTATTTTAACGAGCGTTTTTTCCTTTTCTCACGATTTTCGCGTAACTCAAGCGGGGAAAGTTTATTTACTTTATGATTTTATATTGCCGTATAAAGGTACGTACATATTATGACGGGGAGCAGAACAACGAGCCGTATTTTTCATTAAATTTATGCCCATTGCGTCCGCGGACAAAAAACTGGTAAAAAAGCGACCTGCCTATTTGAAACCCGTTATAATAAGCGTGAAGCTATAAACAACAACATAATATAGAGGTCTGACCGCATTTTAAATACATTTTATGAGCTATTGCTTATCGTAATAGATGAAAATGCGGCCCTCTCCGCTGCGTCCTGTCATAATATGCGCGATCCTTAATGGTTGTCAAAGTTGATCGATGAAGAAGCTAAGTGATGCATTGAATATTGCTATACAGACATGGGACAGAGGGTTAAATCTTATAGCTTTAAAATACGTCTAGAATATAAAAGATTTCGTAGTGTGTACGAAGTGCTGTAGACTTTTGGAGCAATTTTCTTAAAATTTGCCACAGAGTAAGTGTAAGACTCCAGACTCTAAGGGGATACATACATACTAAAATCCATATCCACACTAATATCCACAATAATATCCATGCTAATATTATAAATGCGAAAGTGTGTCTGTCTGTCTCTCTGTTACCGCTTCACGCCAGAACTGCTGAACCGATTTTGCTGAAATTTGGCATATTTACCAAATTTCAGTAATTCAGCAGTTTTTTTCCAACAGCAGTATAAGTCATAGACTTATACTTTGAGTTTCGGTAACGGACATAGAATACTTTTTATCCCGGAGAAAAGTACGGTTCCCGCGCGATAAACGACTTTTTCCGCAACGGAGTTAGGCATGCATTATACGCTCATGCAAGCGTCAGTCCATTCCGTCAATCATGAATTATGTTTTACTGATGGTGACTGATGGACTGACGAATGTATCCAGATTTTCGTCAATCAGCTTCATGCAACCGTCAGTCACGCTCTTACACGGTAGGTTACCCATCAGTCACAGTCATGACTATGGTAAAGCTGACAGCAAAACCTACCGTCTAATGGATGCCTTATGGGTGTCATCTAGACTCTAGAGTACTAGACTCTAGAGTCTAATGGTCTAGATGACTTGATGATGATTAATAAAATTTAGAAACAACGAGAAAATTAAATATTGTTACTCAAATTCTTCTGAGTTAAATTGCTATTTAAAATTGAATTCAACGCTGCTTCGCTCATAAATATTTCTCTTACATAATATTAAATAACAAAAGAAAATCTAGCCCGATTCGTTACATTGCGCTACACAAAATAATCAACAGACTTTATTAGATTCCTCTGGTGCACAAAAGGACCGATTTATCTTTGAAAACAATGTAGCTAGAACGAATAAAATGACTGGAAATCCCACGTATTCTACTATTCTATTCCAATATTAGTGCAGCTTTGATCCATAGGATATAACAGCAAATAATTCACATAGGCTAAATCATTAATACTTTTCAACCTTTTTGTATGATGCGCCCTCGCTCACCCCTGGTTTGCCCCTGGGCCCTGGTATGAAAAAATATTTCGCGACCGAGGGGGTCTTTCGCTTTTTTATCGTAATCTATATTCTATATATATACATATAATAAAACTATAGAAATGTGAATTCTGTACATTAAAGATATTCAAAAAATAATAAGCAGGATGTGTTACCACATCGCTATAGAAGCCAAAACTGTGGTTAGTTTTTTGTCTGTCTGTCTGTTTGTCTGTCTGTCTGTATGTTTATTCCACTATCACAGGAAAACTACTGATCCGATTTGAATGCGGTTTTCGCAAATATATTTGTCTTCTTCCAACTTAACATCTGGTGTATAAAAATTTTCCCCCCCACCCGTCTAAGGGGACGAAAAAGGGGTTAGATTTTGTATCAAACTTTTGCATTAACACGAAAACTACTGATCCGATTTGCATACGGTTTTCGCAGATATATTATTTGCCTTCTTCCAACTCAACATCTGGTGTATAAACTTTCCCCCCTAACCCTCTAAGGGGACCCAAAAGGATTTTGTATTAAATTTTTTCTTTAATGGACTTACGTCATATTATTAACTGTTTTTCCAACTTAACATCAGTTTTCCCCCCACCCCTCTTAGGGGACAAAAGGGGGGGGGGGTAAGATTTTGTATCAATTACTGATGAAGTAGAAATACTTTAAATGGCAAAACAACATTTGCCGGGTCAACTAGTATCTACACTACTATTATAAAGAGGAAAGATTTGATTTTTTGTTTGTTTGTTTGTTTGTTTGTTTGTTTGAGTCGAATAGGCTCCGAAACTACTGGACCGATTTGAAAAATTCTTTTGCTATTGGAATCTTACATTATTTCTGCTGAACATAGGCTATATTTGATTTTGGAAAAAAGTAGGGTTCCGTAAGATATTTGAGTTTTTCGGACGCAAGGTGTAAAAAATCAGCTAGAAAAGTTACTTATTTTGCGTACGCTGCCTAAACTATAAAAGATAGAACCATAAAATGTTCTAAGTAATTGTAGATCTTATAAATATCTACAAAAAAGTCCGCGACACACTATACCTATCTATGTCGAGTGAGGCACAATAACCATTTATTTATTTAAAAATCCTGAATTTTTTTTGGACTACATTAAAACGGATATATTTTACTCACGCTATTAATCCTTATCAAAATAAATTCTTTTATCACTAAGTACAGTTTATGTAGATAATATTTGGTCTTTGAATGATAAAAATTGGACGTTTGGTTTTGAAATTATGGCGAAATTAAAATATTACGATAGTGGGCGTCACCAAAGCGCGTGCGGGGAAGACAATATTCTGTTGTAGAAATGAAAATTCTGTACTTAGAAGATATGAAATGACACCCGAAATTACACCTTTGTCACTACATCGCTATAGAAGCCAAAAATGTGGTTAGTTTTTCGTCTGTCTGTCTGTCACTCTTTCTGTCTGTCTGTATGTTTGTTCCAGCATCACACGAAAAATACTGATCCGATTTGAATGTGGTTTTCGCAGATATATTATTTATCTTCTTCCAACTTAACATATGGTGTATAAATTTTTTTCCCCCCACCCCTCTAAGGGGACAAAAGAGGGGGTTAGATTTTGTATCAAACTTTTTTCTTTAACACGAAAACTACTGATCCGATTTGCATACGGTTTTCACAGATATATTATATTTGTCTTCTTCCAACTCAACATCTGGTGTATAAAAATCCTCCCCCCCCTCCCCTCTCAACCCTCTCTGGGGACCAAAGAGGGGTCAGATTTTGTATACAACTTTTTTCTTTAGTGGACTTACTTCATATTAGGTATTAACTGTGTTTTTCAACATAACATCTGGTGTATGACCTTCCCCCCCCACACCCTCTTAGGGGACAAAAGAGGGGGTAAAACATGTATCAACTGATGATGTAGAAAATATACTTTAAATGGCAAAACAACGTTTGCCGGGACAGCTAGTAATAAATATATACGTTGTTTATTATTTTTAAATTTAATGTTTGGATTTTTGTATAATCAAAATACTTATTAAACTCTATCAAACTGTATTAATAACTAGATGATGCCCGCAACTCTGTTGCGCCAGAACTCGTTTATCGCGCGGGAACCGTACATTTTTCCGAGATAAAAAGTATCCTATGTCCTTTCCCGGGGCTCAAAGTATCTCCATGCCAAATTTCAGCAAATTCGGTTCAGCGATTTGAGCGTAAAGAGGACAGACACACAGTCAGACGGACAGACAGACACACTTTCGCATAATATTAATTATAATATTTGTATGGATTTTGTAACAAGTTAGTAGAATTGGGGTACTACAAAAAATGTTAACAGTGCAGTTAGCACTGACAAATCTCTACTGTGGCCCAGGCCCCAGGCCGACCGATCTAAATTTATTTTGTGCTCGTTAAATCAAAGGCCCGTTTAGTGACAGTCTCAAATGACTGCTTTCTCAATACTAGTTCGATTTTACAAAATAAATGTCAAGGAAAATTTTAGGTTCCTTTAATTTTTTATTCTTTTAATGAATTCTTCGGAGATAAAATTAGTGTTTAACACAATAATCATTGCAGATACGCTGGCACGTACCATCATTGCTGCACCGCTAATGCTAGGTACTCACTATGTACTCACTATTCACATACGGTTTTACTCGATAGTTTTACTCCAAATCAAGTAAAAATTAAGTACCGTGTGGACCGCAAAACTCACAGCTCGAAGGCTCGCATCGAGCCGGCTCGATGGAACTAAATAAATCTAATTTCCTTCGAACTTACTCGACGTGAACCGTATCGAGCTTTACTCAAGCGTGTGAGTTTTGCGGTCCACACGATAATTTTACTCGATTTGGAGTAAAACTATCGAGTAATGCTGAATGTGTGGACGAAAGCCCGAGCCGTGGTATTTACTCTACGTGATTGCTCGATCGAGTAAAACCGTATGTGAGTACTTAGCATAATGGTCTCTACACTCTAAACTTTAGAGTTCTAGACTCTAGTAACTATAGTTTGTAAGTATCTCTAACTTATGTATAAGTCAGGACAATTTAAGATGGCACCAGCGGTCATTGACTTTTTAGTCTAGGAGCTATGTGAAAAATACTCGCACTGCATTCTGTTAAGAATAAAATTGAATTCTTGTGAAGAAACAGACTATTTTATTTTCATCAGAAATCGTCTTGGTTACCTCTTCGTATGATAAATGCAAGATACGATATCAGCCTTAGACTAGAAACACCTGTCACTTCTTTGTCAATCGCGGTTTGCATAAAAATATGAAAAGTTTTTTGACGGGGAATGACCGCTACATACAGAATTCCGCGATTTCGGAATTGTACCTATTATTTAATCTGTGCTCTAACTTAATATTATATTATGATTTTTTGACTTATGGGCGACCAATCGCGTTTTTGTTAAGTGTTTAGCGCATATTATATTATGGCAATATGGTCTGTATAATATTAAAAGAGTGGTATTGTTAATATTTCTTCGACCAGAACCGGAACATAAGCTATTAAAAGATGATTGACAACAAAAATATCTGTAACAAAGAATTCTTTTTTCACGTTATTAGTGTCGCCACAGAGCTTGAAATATAAATCACTTGGTGACATTTTCACAATGGTTAGCTTTGTGGGTTACAAAACTAGTGAATCATTAAAATTAAATATGGATGGAAATATTCATAGTTTCAAAATTTTATTTTTAGGCTTCCGTACCCAAAGGGTAAAAATGGGACGGTATTACTAAAACTTCGATGTCTGTCCGTTTGTCCGTCTGTCTCTCTGTATGCAGTGCCGTAAATAGGGCGGTGCCACCGGTGCCCAGGCACAGAGTGTAGAGTCTGGGGGGCGCAAGAATGGCCAGACCAGAAAGGCCTATACATATTACATAGCATTGCACTGGGTAGTTAGTAAAAAAAAATAAGGGCGCAGTTACAGAAGCTCGCACAGGGCGCAAAAAAGGCTATTTACGGCACTGTCTGTATGTCTCCAGGCTGTATCTCAAGAACCGCTATAGCTAGACGTCTGAAATTTTCACAGATTGTGTATTTCTGTTGCCGCTATAAAAACAAATAAGTACTAAAAATAAAATAAAGTTAATATTTAAGGGGGCTCCCGCGTTAATTGTAATATTGTAATATGTATAATTAAAGTTAATATTTAAGAAACGCGTGCCTTTTTGCTCGTAATCAATAATGGTAACAGCTAGGCACTTAAAACCAAGTTTATTAAACTGAGGCAACAAATTAATGTTCGTTTAAGGTTTGACAAATTCACTTATCAATATTGTGATAACTATATTTTTGAAGAAAAGGGTGCAAACGAGCAAACGGGTCACCTGATGGAAAGCAACTTCCGTCGCCCATGGACACTCGCAGCATCAGAAGAGCTGCAGGTGCGTTGCCGGCCTTTTTAAGAGGTAATAGGGTAGGGGGGGGGGGGGTAGGGAAGGGAATAGGGGAGGGTAGAGAAGGGAATAGGAGAGGGTAGGGAAGGGAAAAGGGTAGGAGATTGGGCCTTCGGTAAACTCACTCACTCACGCGAAACACAGCGCAAGGACTGTTTCACGCCGGTTTTCTGTGAGCCCGTGGTATTTCTCCGGTCGAGCTGGCCCATTCGTGCCGAAGCATGGCTCTCCCACAGTAAAATTGCAAAACTTTTGCAATATGTCAGATTTTGGTAGGATTATTTCCTGTAAGTGCTAATAGTGCCTTCTTTTCCGACCTTTGTGTCGTTACTCGTTCCCTATTCATATACACGAATAAATCAGGCTGCTTCTTACAGTATTTTGCTAGAAATTAGAATATTATCAATGCAGATAGTTCCTACGGAATCTTACAGCCTGATATAATAATATATTATAAATTCGAGGAACCACAATATTAATACCCCAGTATGGGTACTGGGGTACCTCCACTATTACAATATTAAATTCTACAGTGCAGGGAGCATAAGTTAGATATTGGAAAATCAAATCTCTTCACGCAATAATTCTACGGAACAAGCTGCGATTTTTCGGAATTTCTCGTATCGGGGAATTTAAAGGACCTTCTGGAATAGTGTTAATATTTCAAAATGCAACATTGATATTATTTGATTTTATGGAAAGGTCCTCACATTCTATTATTTTTGTGTCATTTTAATTTTATTGCGTAATATTATTGACCGTCTAGGGTGATATATTGAACATCGCGCGCCTTATCAATCTAATTGTCAAATAAACTGTGTAATAAAAATTAAAATTAAAGGGTGATATTGACAATAAAATTGATCGTCTAGAGGCCGGCTAAAACGAATTTTCTTTGTGTGCGTCAAACTACGCTATTGCACGGTCGAACAATCACGTTAGAAAATAGAGAAGTATAGCATCATTTGATGTATATTGTGTGTGCGTAAATTAGTGTAAATAAAAAATAGAATATAATATTATAAAGTATAAAAAAATATAAAAAATAGAGTAAACAGTTACAAAGGCCGTCATGTATGTATGGAACTTTATTCTGAAATAAAAAAGTAGGTTGGATTTATTTATTAATTTTAGTATACATGATGTTTTGTAATGAGCATTGGACCAAGCGTTTGTTGGTTGTTTGTTCACGTTATTTTATGCCAATTTTCCTTGATTCTATATCTTCCAGAAACCCTCAGTTTCCTCATTATTTCGGGCATATGTTACTAACTTGTTATATTCGGGGTTTTTCAATATTAAGTACCCCCGCAGCAGCACACCTCTGACCTCAGTACCAAACATATTATGTAAACTCCCTACAAGCCTTTTTGATTTGTCGGATGCGCTCAATTCGTTGCGGAGTGGAGGCGAAATTGGAAAAATTGTGCCGGTATTTGTTATTTATTGAATTTAAATCAACATCTGCTTCGCAGTCATAACGACACTGCTTTGGATCACATTTGTTAGTTTCCGAATGAAAGTTTCAGTCTTTATACTACGTGACATTTTCATGGTTGTTTTCCCGCAGGAAAAATATGATTCTATCATAATAGTACAAGAATTGTTAAGTTTTTTATTCAAATCATAAATAAAATTCAGCCGGGTCGTTGCCGTTTGCGCCTATCGGCATAAAGTTGCCACATACATATACAACGTAATATTTTTTATTTTCAAAAAATAACTTGCATGATTCGATAGTACTATAACAAACGGATATGCCCGGGGGCAAGCTTATAGCCTATGCCAGGGGTTCCCAAGCTGTAGGCCGCGGCGCCCTAGTGCGCCGTGGAAAGGCGGGCGCCATGAGTCTGTGGGAATATATTATGTAGTGGCCAAAGGAAGATCTTCCGACCGAGCGAGGTGTTATGCTCGGTGCGAAATGTGGGTACCACCACAAGTCAATCCTCCATCCTTATCCAAAACTAACTATGATCATTAATAGTCTTTTTTTGTATCTTTTTCTATCTAATAGCTATAGGTAGAGTCTAGAGCGCCGGTCAAGTATAATTGTAACGTGTAAGTGCGTCGCAGGCTGAAAAAGATTGGGAACCCCTGGCCTATGCATATACAACGGGCTACCCTACTGTAAAGGTGAGACCGCACTATGCGACTATACGCGGCAGCGACGCGACGCGAGTCGCGACACTTCAGGTTTTATTGCACAGTTGACGTTCTATGTCGCCGGTCGCGTCGTCGGCAACAGTCGGACAAGCCTGCAGGCTGCAGCAATACCCTTTTGATTGTAATCGGTATAAAAACTTTGCTTTTAATATTGTGCATAACATAATAATTGATTTATGTTATAACTTACTGATTACGGAAGCTCTATTATCTTGGAACTTAGAACATTATTTGGATAATGTTTTGATACAATAATTGACTTTTCGTGTATGGCGAGGGATTGGGTGTACCGTGTAAGGGATAATAATTGTTGAAATTTTCAACGCTTGGAAAACTTGTAACAAACTGGAACAAACGTTCAATAAACGGCCAACTGCGAGTCGGACTCGCGCACGAATGGTTCCGTACCATTATGAACAAAATTAGGCCATGTGTTTTCTGTATGGGAGCCCTCTTAATTTTTTATTTTATATGAATATTATTATAAAATATTAAACTACGCATAAAACTAAGAATTGTGTGAAAAATTCAAGTACCTACCTGTTGCTATTATTGATAAAGAGCAAAAAAGGCCAAAAAAATCACGTTTGTTAATGTATGGGAGCTCCCTTTAATTATCATTTTTATTTTGTTTTTAGTATTTGTTGATAAAGCAGACGTAGACAGATATCGAAGTCTTAGTAATAGGGTCCTGTTTTTACCCTTTGGGTACGGAACCCTAAAAATGGCAGAATAAGTGTCAAAACAACTGATAATTATTTAAAAAATATTAAGTAGGTATATTGCTAATACAGCCTGCCTAGCATACGCCAACGAGATATCTCACTCTCGAGATAATTAAAAACTACTCGTCTCATAGTGTCAAAATCTCGACAAAACTCTATAAAAATATGTTATTTCGATGATAGATCTACGCGAGAAAAAATGTTTGTCATGCTAGGGTCAACAGAGAAGAAGATACAAACTATCAAACATCGAGAATCATGTAGATAGAGATATCTCGTTGGCGTATGCTAGGCCGGTAGGACAGCCGAGTTTGTTTATTCCTTGAATTTTGGCAAACAAAACTGATGTAGCCTAACAATATTATATCTTGCCGACACTTGTATTAGGCGTCTCCCAGACAGACGCGGGCAGCGGTGGCGGTGGCGGTAAGTTGGATGACTTGAAAGTTCTAGGAACGACACAGACACACGCGGTGGCGGTCGCAGTACAAACAACTGACCGCCGCCGCGACCGCCACCGCCGCCTGCGTCTGTCTGGGAGACGCCTTATTCGGAATCGATGTAATATAATAATTTGACATTAGAAACGTTACGAAACAAATGAAAAGCAATTACACATACCCGACACCGAATTCGGTGTACCTACAATAAATATTCTAACACATTGTACATGTACAGTCCTTTTGAAATTACTGTTCCCCATTTGAACCTTATTAACAAGGCATAAGTGCGATAATTGGTATAAGGGATATGCTATCGAGTGTACATGTACAAATATAAATTAATTTATGAGTCAAATAACGCGTGCGGGTGGTCGGAGATCATGTGAGCGTAATTAATTTTGTAGCAGATATTATTGCGTAATGAACCGAACATCTGTGATATTGGATGTGTCTTTGGGACTTTTTTGACATGTACACGCCAAATATCTTCTTATTTTGTCTTGTCGCGATATTTCCATCTTCATCAAAACGGCTAAGCCTATTTTATAACGGATCTAACCAAATCCTGAATCGCACTATCGAAGTTTCAGATCGTCGGCGCGATTTTATAAGCAACGTCTATTGACAGCAGTGGGCTTCAGCCTGAAATCATACCATTTACATTGTTTTTCTTACAATGTAAATGGCAAAACAAGTAACAACGTTAGCTGTAAATTGTAATAGCTATGGTAGCTTGTACTTTAACACTAAATTAGGCCGTCAGATGCTGGACAAATGTACGTATCTGTTTGAGCAATCGCTATAATCCATACGGCGAATCTAGACAAAAACTTCATAATAAACTCTATGTTTCGTTATTTTGATTGTACCACTCCGTAGCGCCAAAATTCGTTTATTGAGAGGGAAGTGCACATTTTTTCAGGATTTAAAGTATTCTATATGTCTTTCCCGAGACTCAAAGTGTCACCATATGGAATTTCAACAAAATCAGTGGAGCGGTTTGGGCGTGAAGAGGTAACGGACAGACAGACACACTTTCGTAATTTTATAATATTAATAATATATGGATTATAATATTCTTAAGTTCGTAATAACCTTATCATTGAGAAAATTATGACTTACATCATTACGACGCGATGTTCTACATGAATGGGGTCTTAAATCATACCCGTGGTCGTCTCGTTTAATTTCTTGTTTATTTGTCACCTCATTAGTGTACTTGGTTCTGAGATATTATTACTATTTTACATAAAAGGGATGAAAATAGCATACCGAGAAGGAAATGGATACGTTTCCGCTAGACTGTCGTTAGAGCATCTCTTAGTACTTTATTTTGATAACCTACTGCAATAGGTGGGTTCGTTGGTTCAAAGAAAATTACTTAAAATATGATTCACAAATAAAAATGTTTCTTATTTTTTGGATAACTTTTAATATCAATTATTTCTAAAGATTTGTAATTAATAATTATGTTACTTCGCAAGGTATTTACGGAAATATCAAAAGTCTTCCCTCCTTTTTTTTTGATGCGCAGGGGAAACCCTTCATGGATGCCCCGGGGTTGGGGATGTGCCTCAGTTAATCTGAAGCACCCCGAATCCCACATACCCTATGTGGGACTCCCGACGCCGGGCTTACCCACTAAAACCACCTGCGGTTTGCCTTCAGCCGTATATGGAGGGATATCCTGGACCTGTCTAACACAGAACTCCCTCCACGACTGGTCGGTCTACCTCAAGGGACCGGACTTCCACCAAAGTTGTGGAACGCTTTGGCAAAATGAAGCGTTCCTCTCGGCGCCGGGTAGGATGGAAGTTATTGGAGGTTCGCAGAGTGACGCCTCCGCACTCCCGTCCTACGCCGGCGGAGCGGAACGGAGGATGGATCATCCTCTCTGTTCCACTCTGCGGCCTCTTTCTGTGAAAGGACGGTTTCGCAGAAAGAGACCGCCGCCTGCCAGGCCTCATCGCACCTACCCTGACCTAATATTACATGAGATTCGTTATTTCGCAATAGTTCGCGAAGACTTTTCAGTAACCCGTAAAAAAAGTTTTCAGGGACTCCCAACAGATTCGATGAGATAATTATATGGATCTCTCCCCTTAACTCGCGTAATTTGTGAACGCCCTTTTGATAGTAATTGTAAAAGATAAAGTGGTATGATATTTTCTAGTTCATTACTGTTGTCTGTCTACACTGACAAGTTTATTACAGCCTCCGGCATTCGTTTTCTGTACCACCAATCAAGTGTAAGTATAATATTATTATTATCAGTATAGTTTTAATTAAGTCAGAAAACAAAAAGTGTTATGACAAGTAGTAAAATATCAAATTACCTGCGACCAGAAATTAATTCAGTGACAAACAGACCAACAAAATAAAACGTCCGTGTGGCCCGCCCGCCCAGTTGTGGGAAATAAAGATGGAGACACACTTGTGTATAAAATTATTAATATTAACTTCCTGTTACATGCATTAAAATCGCCACAGATATAATATAAAAGATGGCGCAATGGACTTGACACGTCATACAAGCCAGGTTGGCCTACGGTGGCGTTAGAGCGAGACGAATGGAAAAATTTGGGGGAGGCCTTTGCCCAGAATTAGGACAGCTATAAAAAAACATACAGCTGGTTTTGAATATAATTTTATTAAAATATACTAAATGATGAGTGTTATGGGAACTTCTCTTTTTATTAAATTATTATATCGTTATATTATTACAGTTTTAGTACTTACTTACTTGATTATTATCTATTAAAAACCACTAAAACACTAAGTATCAACAAATTTTTTTATCTACATAATTTAATCTTTCATTAATATTATAATAATAATTAAATATTAATACAAGGCATAGCGACGACACAGACACTCTCCCACTTTCCCGCATATATTTCACGGCATCAAAATACCAATGAATTACAGAAAAAAGCTGTTGTCATCCTTGGCCGGTGGCCCTAATTTCATCAATCAAAAAATTAATTTCCACTGAACACACAGCTTAGTCGCAATTTAGTGGAGCAAAAAGGCGTATGACAGTTTAAATATACGCCGCGCATCCGGGCGCGTGTGCGGCGCGCCACGGCTTATTAGCGCGACAAATGAGTTCGTTGTGCACACGCCCTTATGTTATTAATTTGATTAAACTTATTTTTGGTGGACCATCTGGTAAAAGAAGTGTCATCACTATTATAAATAAAATCGTGCAAAAAAATGTTGCTCTTAGTTAGCGGTGATATATTGTTCTTTTTCTCATTTTTTTCCTTTTCTAAGGGCCTGATTCACCACTTCCTGATAAGTGCCGAATAGGCTATTTACCACTTAACTTGACATAATATGAAGTATGGAGAATCTGTCAAAAAGCTGTGAATAGCCTATTCGGCACTTTATCAGAAAGTGGTGAAGCAGGCCCTAAATATATTAAGTTGTTTGGTGAGAGTAAGTCTTATAGAAAAAAATCAGCGAGATGGGCTGAAGTGAAAACGAAATAGCTGGAATAGATAATAGACAAAGTGGATATCTTGTCCTGAGTTCCTGGCCGATTTCGGCCTCGGCGACTTGACTTCACACTATTGTAATGCGGCGACTTCTTCTACGCTGGGCTGGCGGTCTACTCTCTCACCGTCTTATGAATTTCTAATAAGGCTGCCTTCATACTAGCGTTTGTCCAGCGTAGGCATTCGATGAACGTCTGCGCTAGTGTGAAGGCAGCCTAAGGTCACGTCACACGTGTCTTGACATGACATTAAATAAGTTTAACTTTTTAATAAGTTTAACTCGTATCCAAAAAAGTGAACAACGCCGCTGAAGATTTCACTTCCAGTTTTATTTCATTTATTTCATTTATTCAACACATCATTTAAATTTAGTGTAACAAAACCGTTTGACCCAACTATGTAATTCCGAAAACGTCTGTGGCAGCTATAACTGACTCGCCAAAATGAAAAATTTAAAGGCGGGTAGCTGTAAAATAAATTTCATTTTCAGATAAAACTTCCGGCGATCCCGGATACAGCGATTGACCCGTCATTCTCTATTTAAAACACTTCGCAATTTTTCCTGCAATATTATTTTAAATTTTTATCGTTTCTTTCTCAAAAATAGGTGTTAAGGTCAATGATTTAATTTTTTAAATATGAGGGTTAGCTTACATTGCAAAGTTGCGAGGCGTTGAGAGGCATTTTACAGTAAATTGGAATACTTTCCAATTTTATTAACTACACTAGAAACACGTTGATAAACAGACGGCTCGGTGGCATTACCTGCCCCTTTGAATGAGTAATTTAAAAATGCATCGCAACGCTTCGCGACGAGTGGATTGAGCCTTAGGGCCAACCCACACGTACCACAACCAAACCACGTCGCAACGACAAAATGCAGTCAAGCAGTGGTTACGTGTGAATGGTGTCGCTGCAGCCTTTTGTAGTTGCGTTGTGGAACCGAAAAAATGTCGACGTGGTTGCGCTGCCGCCAGTAGTTGCGATGTGGTTACGTAATAGTAGGAACAGACGCCCCGATTTGGTCGGGCCCAACCAAATCGGGGCCGACCAACCAACCATCCTGACATTGCTACAGATTGTCCGACGGTCGGCCTTCCAACCGTCAGTTGACTTTGTTATGAAGTAGTGAACGGACGTCTTGCCACCTATAAATTATTATCCATACCTACTAATATTATAAATGCGAAAGTGTGTCTGTCTGTCTGTCCGTCTGTCTGTCTGTCTGTCTGTTACCTCTTCACGCTCAAACCGCTGAACCGATTTTGCTGAAATTTAGCATGGAGATACTTTGAGTCCCGGCAAAGGACATAGGATAGTGTTTGTCCCGGAAAAATGGGCTAAATTCTACTACATAAATAGAGAATATTATTACAGCTATATGCGGCTCTTTAAAGAATTGAACGTTGACGATTTAAATATCACGCGACAGGAAGAAAATAGGTTTAAAGATCTTAAGATTGCTTCATAATTATATAGAATTCTCCATAATGACGTCTTACAATTACAGCGGCGTTACGAATGCGACCGAGCCGATTTGTTTGGAACAAAGCTTCCAGACGTCCCAATTTGGTCGGGCGGTCGGGCGGTCGGGTGCGCTGGCGATCCGACCACGTCCAACCAATATTAATAATAATTATGTCGGGAGGGGCAGGGAGGGGCGGGGTGGGGGGTAAGAGCGCGTGGTTGCGCGATATGATCGACCACTAGTTCGCTTGTGGTTGCGATGTGGTCGGTATCACGTCCGTCCCATCTCCGTGTGAACAGTCCCTTATGTCATTTTTAAATCTATAAACTATAACATTAAAAATTGAATCTATTCAAGGACAAACTAGCGGTGCCAAAAATATTGGTATTTTCTTAGACAATCATTACATCCTCAGTTTGGCATCAGTCAGTCCATCAATCTGAGACTGGCACCAGAATGAAGGCTGAAAAGTACTGCAAAAATGAGTCCGTCAATCAACCGGTTAGACGATCATTCTCCCATCTGACCAAACTGATGGACTGAACTGATGCCAAGCTGACCGTGGAACTGTTGTCTAAGAAAATACCAATATTTTTTGGCTCTGCTAGCTAATTTTTCAAATAGCTACTTTATACTAACAGTAACTAATCATATAATTATATTACAACGAAAAAGTATCATAAAGATTAAAAAAATACCATTGTCGTCTAAATTAAGGTCGGTCATTACCTATCAGGAATTTCTGATAAAAAACTCTCATTCACGGAGCAACGTTACAATTTTCTACGAAGATATTTAGCGAAAGGTTTTTCCTCGTTGTGCTTTTCTTTGTGTTTTCTTCCGTTGGTTCCATTGTGTTTTGAAATTAATCAGTTGATTATACCTTTCAGCGATAAATAAGCGCATTCTATTTGAAATTGAGATTTTAACAATGTTATTTTAACAATATTATGATAGATTTTTTAATTAACATATTATATAACATAATATAGGTAATTATAGCTTTTTAATGTATTTTAAAATTTGTTTAAATGCCAATGATTCTATATTATATTATGGGAAAGTAATATTGTAGTATTACAGATTCTAAAGATCTTAATAATTTGGGAGAAAGAAACCGGGCAAATGGCCAACCACACATTCCCACCACTGCATCTCTGTGTCGCCAGGATCAACAGTGGTAACCAACCACGAACACCCATTGATATGATCTCAGGGATGCCCGAGGGACAAGTTAAATCTGTCTTGGGACCCGCAACGAAATTAATCAGAAGAAAGGTAGGAGGAGTAGGGGTAAGTTAGGAGAAGACACTAATGATAAGATTCATGCAATATGGCTGTGTAATGTGTATGCCATCAGCATCACAGAAGTTATGTAAAAATGTAAGGTCCCCAAACCCCATATAAGTATTTATACTAGGAGGCCGATTGATTTCTGTCGCAAAATATTATTTCAGGACTTTTTCAGGCAAAGCAGAGCATTCGTGTCTTCTGTCTAAAGATATTAGACAGAAGACATGAAATGTCTGCTGATGTCATTAGTAGATACTAATAAATATAAAGGTCATATTATCAGAATTCTGTATTCTCTGAGTATGGGCTCGCACAAAACTGCGAATTTGCATCGCATCGCAATGGCATTTTGATTATTAATTTTTTTTCGCATATATTTGCAATGTCATGCGAATTCGCATTAAGGGCTCGTACACAAAACTGCGATTTCTAAATATTTGCGAATTTTTAAAGTGTATGTAGTATGAGAATGTTTTTGCCGCCAATATTTGCGATGCGACGTCGTATCGCAGTTTTGTATACGAGCCCTTAATGCGAATTCGCATGACATTGCAAATATATGCGAAAAAAAAATTAATAATCAAAAGGTGTTAGGTGTGGGAGCCCTAACGTCAACAGGATGAAGAACTAGCAAAATATGGATGTTTTCAATACGCAGGATAGATAGTTTTACAATGTTCATAATTGCCTAAAAGCCAGTTCAATAAGTAACGCAATCATTATTTTTATCCATACTCTAACTAATATTATAAATTTGAAGGTGTCTGTCTGTTACCTATTCACGCCCAAACCGCTGAACCGATTTAGCTGAAAGGTATGAAGTAAAAGAAGTCCCGGAAAAGGACGAAGGATCCTTTTAGTCAAGGGAAAACGTACGGTTCCCGCGCGATAAACAAATTTTGGCTCAACGGAGTTGCGGGCTTCACCTACTTAGTATTCTGTTTCACTACAGCAAACAAACAGAAACGATTGCAGTATGTATGAAATTTCACAGAAATCGTATTAAAGTACCTCGCTAATGAAATACTACAGTTTTAATTAAACTCTTATATAAATAATGAAATACTCGTACAATGAAAAATACATCGTTTGAAATTTATGATATCTTTTTATTACACCGCCGTATATTTTTACGATAAATTTCATTTTATGCGTAAATTTTTTATTAAAGTGCGCTATGAATATTATTCTTTTCATAAAACTATCTAACCTTCGTAAATATTATTCAAAACATGCATTATTTTGTTAATTTCAGTTTTGAGTTCTTGATCAATCAGAGGCCAACGTGGAGGTGGAGCAGAAAGTTTTAAGCACAGAGGTTTTAAGCTTTTATCATGGGATTTGAGTGCGGCGACCGAATCAAGAAATTCCGTACGGAAACCTCACCCCCACCTCCGATGCGAGTTGCGACCGACTAGGGCCGGGACTCATAAACACGATACGACGTCGTTTCACGATGCGACGTCGCGTCGTGGGAATCTACGACGAGCATCGTAAAATAATACGTCGCGACATCGTAACGTGCCACGACACGACACGACGTTGCGTCGTAGTTTTGAATAACAACTGTGGCACTGACACACTAACGCATCGTGAGTTTCTACGACGCGACGTCGTGCCGTGTATCGTGGCACGTTACGATGTTGCGACGTAATTTTTTACGATGCTCGTCGTAGATTCCCACGATACGACGTCGCATTGTGGTACGACACGACGTCGTATCATGTTTATGTGTCCCGGCAGTGCGGCGCGGCGTTGACATTCTGCACGGTGTTTGTGTGCGTGCGAATAGACGTATGCGAATTATAATTGCAAAAAATTACAAATTAGCCCACAAAAATTGCCCAATTACACAGTCCTAAAGCATAATGCTATTGATATTTTAACGGTGTCTTCACCTAACTTCACACGTTAATTAATATCTGAAGATCTAGAGACTAGAATCTAGATTCTAGAACGTAAGGTTTTTAATAAATTAAGAGAGTTTTAATAATATTTTAGGTATTTTATTTTATGGACGACCAGACATCAATTAAAAAGCATTTAGCGGATAATAAGGAACAATTTTACTATAATATCTGCTATATTTTGATTCAATATTTAATTTAAAACTTTTCTTTTTACTAGTAGTAGCTCTAGTTAATCTCAATTCCAAATCCATGCCATACTTACTAATATTATTATACTTAAATGCGAAAGCGTGTCTGTCTGGTGTCTGTCTGTCTGTTACCTCTTCGCGCTCAAACCGTTGAACCGATTTTACTGAAAATTGGTATGGAGATACTTTGAGTCCCCGGAAAGGATATTTTCATTCCGACTTTTCATCCCGGAAAAATGTACGATGCCATGTACGAATTTTGGCGCAACGGCGCGGCGTTGTGGACGTCATCCCGTCGTCTGTCATACAAATCTTGGGATTAAAAACATGCTTATCAATATTTTATCAGTTCAGAGAATCAATTATCATTATAACTTAAGGGGTCGGGACTCGGGAAAGAGTCATGTGAGTTGCCTCTGACCCTTTTTACTTGCTTTTGTAACAATTTCATAAAAACGGGACTGTCTTGAGTGGACTTCAGTCGACGTAACTTTGTAAGGACGTCTCGACAAATGTCAAGTTAGCATTGACTTGTGTGGTAAGGACAGGCCCTGTTGTGTCCTAAAATGTCTCTAAAGGAGCCGCTTATTAGGCAATGGATAACCATGATTGCGAAGTTATCAATGACATTCACACTTCGATCATGATAGAGTAGGTATAGGCGAACCTCTACAGTCCTTTGTAAATACTTGAATTGGGTTAATATGTGGTTCGCGACAAGTACCTTGTTTGCGGAAAATGACAGTAGTTACATATTAATATTATTTGAATAAAGGCCGTCACAGACTTAGCTATATTATATTATATTAATATACCGTACTAAACACACTGAGACCAGAAATATATATTATAGCTGAGTGTGTGGTCACGCGAAAATTGTATAGAAAATATATAGTAATATGCCTAGCTATAAACATATTAATATATATTATAGCTAAGTCTGTGACGGCCTTAAGTCAGAAAAACGTTGGGACACATCCTTACTTTCAAAATAATTGCCAAATATAACATCTTACAGCCGTATTTGACCAGCCTTTGATGAATTGAAAATGAGTGTCCGAGATTTTGGAGGCGCAATTGTGAACCGTACTTGTGTCTTGCAAATAAGATAACTTTTCGCCTGGCAATTCAACGGTGAATATGATTTATTAGGTCTAAAGCTGGAAAATGAGGCTTGCAATATAGCGCTTGACCTAGATTTTAACACTTGCTTGACCACTTAAATCAAATAATTTTCGTTCAAAATGAACGTAAAAGCGATTATAAAGAAAAATGAGAGTGTTCTTGGCGTTTTCGATATTCCTTTGATGTTGTATTTTGCGTTTTGATGACATTTTTAAGTGGTTTCATCGCAGAATATGTATAGCTATTTTGATTAGAAAAAACATTCTTATGGACATTGGACATCCATAATATCCATACTCCATACTAATATTAATAACCGCCTCCTTTTTGGAAGTCGGTTAAAAATGCGACAGTATGTCTATCTGTCTGTCTGTCTGTTGCCTCTTTAGGTCTAAGCTGCTGAACCGATTTTGAAATTTTATTGAGATACTTTGAGTTCCGGGAAATGACACAGGATACTTTTTATTTCGGAAAATTTTACGGTTTCGCGATAAACGAATTTTGTGGCGGCGTCATCTAGTCATTTTTTTAGAAATTAGTTTGATTTACTTACTTATCTAAAAGACCTTCTCCATTTTGGGCCATGATGAATAATCAAGTCTATATGTTACAGCATTTCCGTTGACTTACGTGCTATAAACAAAAACACCTATAGCACTCGGAGACTGCCGCGGTAGCTATTGCTGCAGTTAGCTGCTATTCTATGCGTCTAGTCGCACGCACACAAACAACGTGCCACAGTCTGCCCGGCTGAAACTACGTTAGACGTGTGTTAGGTTTATGTTCGTTACGGAATTTCTTAATTCGGTCGCTGCGCTCAAAGCCCGCGATAAAAGCTATGCAATACCTTTAAAAGTCGTCAAACATCGGTCGAGAAACGCCTCGACTCGACAAAAATACTTGATCGTGGTCCATCGACCATCATTGACCAAAAGTCCCCATTTAAAATTAAACGACAAATTCTCTACGGTAAGGTTTGTAATTCAGAAAGGTAGCAAAAGTGGAATAAAATTAAAAGTTACGTGGCAAAGTTAGTTTTGCTTTAAAAACTTTTATCCCAGTTGAGTTAAAAAGTAGAGTCGCATTGTTCAGTAAGTTAAGCACTAAATGTAGGTGCAAAAAATACAATTTCTTAAAGATAATATGCGTGCTACGATAACATACTGCGTGGATTAGCAAATCTAAATTTACATTTTTAATTATTATTAGCGCATATTCCAAGAGGTCACTTGTGTAAAATTTTTGTCCAGTTGCGAGTGCGACTACGTTGACTACGTCTACTTGAATTAACCATAATATAATTTATATCCATATTAATATTATAAATGCGAAAGTGTGTCTGTCTGTCTGTCTGGTACTTTTTTACGCCCAAGCCGCAGAACCGATTTTGCTGAAATTATGCAGATATTTTGTGTCCCGGGAAAGGACATAATATTAAGTAAGATACTTTTTATCCCAAAAGGCGTAGCACGGTCACCATAGAAACAGTTTTTTTCTACGGAAGAATAGACAAAGTGACAGTAAGACAATGGAAATCCGCCATATTGTCGATAAAATCTGTCAGTATGTCAATTCTTTCCCATGTCTACTTGTTATGCTAGCCCTGCAGAAAATGTACAGTTCCTGCGCATTAAACGAATCATCTAGATTCTAGACTTTAGACCATTATGATTAAATGCAAGTTTTGTCTAGACCCAAACCATCTTCTATAATTTCATCAAAATCGTATTAAAGTAAAAAGGAGACGGACACAATTTCGTATTTAATATGGATTATTCAAATAAAACTGGAAAGGAACGTTAATGATGAATATAGGAGACCGATCCGTAGTTTCTCAATTAACCGGCCTTATTTGGCGCGTGAAATTTTACAGTTCCTATGGGAATCGCGTCAAATTACCCTCCATGACAATTTGGCGTCGACGCCATCAAAGCATCGCCAATATACGGCTAGGTATTTAAGTTTTATTACCTTTAGGAGCGATCTAACCGTTAACTTTATAGGACGGTTCAATTCATTGGATACTAAATAGATTTTATTGTGCTCATTTAAACTATGTAGATTAAATTATATTTTAATAATTAATACGCTTTTAGTAGCTTCACTTGTAACTATGTATGTAAGAAAACCTTGGAATCTTCATTTGACCCACTTCCCGGTCTTCGATTATGATGAAATTTTGCACACGCTCTGAGTTCTGAATTCTGATGACAATACATGCAGACTAGCTAAGAAACGTCCGCGTCATAACAAATCCAACATGGCGACCCCCAAGATGACGGACAGGCTATTTGAAATGCACGCCCATGAAATTATGGGTATCAAATAAAAGGATTTGCTGTCAGGGATACGAAAAAAATAGTCACGTGACTTAAATCTAACATGGCGGACATCCAAGATGGCGGATCGGCTAAAGCGTGTTTTTTTTTTAACTAAGTACATATTATTACTTAAATAATACTTAAACATTATCCGGCCATGTCAGTTACAACTTCGTTTGGCCAGCCAAGCCAAGTATGTAGATTTTGGTTTTAGAGTCCAAAATATTATGTATACTTAGATCATAATAATAATGATAACAATCTACTTTTGACAAACGCGCAAAGTACAATTAAATTATGAATTAAAATTTATATTTTCAGGTGTGCAACATAGAATTAATAAACCTTATAAGTTATAATATTATTGGTGAGCAAAGCATCTCAATACCAAACATACAATTTGTTCTGGAGTTTAAGGGTCAATTCAGACCACAACGCGACGCGTAGATTGCATTTCTAAATTAGTATGGATTTGACAGATTCGCAAGACGTCTCACGCTGACGACATCTGTCAAATCCATACAAATTTAGGTCGCGTCGCGTCGCGCCTCGCCTCGTCACGTTGCGGTCTGAATTGACCCTAAGAGTAACGAAACACACATAATATAAATCTAGATTCTAGACCAACAGACATAATATATTTGCGAGAGGCATTTACAAACCCTGTATAACACATATTTTCTCTATGGTAACACCAGTCACCATGTAACACTAATGGTCTGTTTAACCCCTTTCTGATAAAGTATCGAATCTATTCACAACTTTTTTGACGGATTCTCCATTCTCGATCTGTCAAGTTAGTTGGTCTTTTCGTCACTTATCAGAAAGTGGTGAAACAGCTGTTCACACGGATTGCGATGAGTAAGGTCGAGAAACTCAGAGTCCCGAGAAAGAACATAGGACACTTTTTATCCCTGAGAAATGAACGGTTACCGCACGATGAACGAATTTAAAGCTCAATAGAGTTGAGGGAGTCGTTTAGTATTTATATGGGCTCTTTATATCGGTTCTAAAAACATCCTACATACGTTATTATTATACCTCATCTCTCAGTCTCTTAACCAACACTGAAACGAGAATCTAATAGAACCCTACCTGGATTTTAGGAATACCGTCATATATTTGAATCTAAATTTTAGCTCCATATTCGACGTTCAGACGTATCCGACCTGGCAACACTCCAAATATCGAGTTTTACAGCCCAGATAACTTTCGTATAAATAATACTTTTTTCATATAAACAACCTTTTGATAAACAAATAAATAATGCTTGACAGTTTTATGTTGGACACCTTTCTCGTATTCGACTCGGTGATGTTCGGAGACCATCAAAAATTACCTAGTTGTGTCTTAGAAACCTACTGTATTGGACTTGATCAAAAGAATTATTTATTGTTAGGTAATGATTGTTTTGTGGGCTTAACCTTTCTTTATAATGATAGGAGTAATAAATATGCTGTTATTCGCAAGAAACAATTTTTATTTGACTCCCCCAAGGCCCAAGCCTATACTTTCCAATATTTCAACAATCATATTGCTAGTTTATTAATTTTTCAATAAAGATATTTCCAGGTAGTTCCACAATAGCACCACTTTCTTACTTGCCCTACGATTATATCCCAATTAGAAAGCTGCTTTGAGAACTTCAAAGCGCAATGTTCCTATTATAATTATTAGTTTATGAAATATTCTGTTTTTAGGTTAAAATATACCATTTTCCTTTAAACATTGCATCTCTTGCTCTTCTCCTAGTTCCGTTAGTAAAGTTACCTCTTGTCAAAGCATTAACAAAGAAGTCAACGAAGGAAGCGCAGACGGGCCACAAGAGAGTCGCGACTCGCGACCGATCGTAGGTGCAAATTCGCGACTATCGCAAAAACACGGGATTTCCATCTTATTCTTAAAATATCTTCTCGATAAGTAAAACTTTAGCAACTAACTTACGTGAAAATGCCGGGTTCCTGAAGTGTTCTGCACTTTGAAAATGGTCCTTGAGTGACACCAACTAAAATCACCACCAACACGTTCTTTTTACTGTGTTAACACAACACCAAAGTTTTAAACATAACCTAATAGGAATTAGGAAGCAATCATTACTTTAAGTAAGTACATAATTTACATAATATTTTAAACACAATATAATGCGCAGCGTAGCGCAGCGCTCTACGCTGCGCTACGCTCCCGCCTTAGCCATCTAACATAACCCAATCAAGTCGTATTGGGCCAGCACGGAGTAATACATTGCAGTTATAATAACGTAACTTCAAACACGTATTTAAAAAAAAACTACGCATCTCCTAGACCCAAATCACGTGTCATTTGAAAGGGGCAACTAACTCCTTTAAAATGGCACCCTTACCCTCCCTCTCCCTATAATGCGTTATTCAAATGCCAACCCCAAGGGAGCATTATCGTCCACTTTGGGAAAGGCTGCTGGAGCGGTCGCGAGTGGCTCGTATGCACTGAACCCTAAGGTCAAGGTTAACAAGATTTCTGAGCGTATTTAGAGAAAAGGAGTTCAGGTTAAATGTACATTTCGCTAAATTATTTCTTGCTCCAACTAAACTTTGTTAAGTTAAATTTACTTTTTCTTCATGAGTTATTTTCTTGAATTTGCTGAGGCATTGAAAAAGCCACAGGAAGTTTTTTTTTTTATTAACATGGCGCTCGTGGCCACGAGTATTTCGTTTTAATTTCTGGAAATGGAAGTATCTTTTCGTGACCCTTAACTTTCTGAAAGTTTTACAGTGTGACTCCTGTGTCTTCACCTTGGGTAGGAACCAATTAAGAATTCTTACCAGAAGCCTAACTGGGCACTGCAAGCTCAACAAACACCTAAACAGAATGGGTATTTGTAGCATAAGGACTTGCAGATTTTGTGAGGAGGAGGATGAGACACCTATTCACCTTCTCCTCAACTGTCCTGCTCTACTACAGAGCAGGAACAGGCATCTTGGTCGCTACGAATACTCATCCACAGAGGAAATTCGTGACACCAACCCCAACCACATCGTTCAATTTATGAGCAGTATTGGGCTGGGGATGATACTCTAATGCGAAGGAGTCACAATAGATCCTTATGGGTCGCAGTGACGTCAGGGCTACAGCGACCTGTCTTCTTTAAAAAAAAAACCCAGATCGGTGCAAGTGGGCCTTAATCCGTCCTAAAAAGCGCAATGCTGAAAAAATTGGCTTCAAAAATAAAATGTGACGTAAGTGTTGCTCTCAATATGGCTAGTTCTAGAAAGATCTGAGGTGGAAAGTAAACAACATTATGTTATCCCTTCACTGTCAGGCTTACATCTCAGGTGAATCCGACCGGAGCACATCGGATTTCTATGACACATAACTCTGTAAACCTTTTTACTTCCAACCTCATTTAATGGATCTCGATACTCAATTGGAATAGACATTAGAAAGCACGTTGTAATATAATTGTATTTTAGACGATGCCCGCAACTCCGTTGCGTCAAAAGTCGTTTATCGCGCGGGAACCGTACATTCATATAGGATGAAACTTCACAAATTATCTTGTAAACAAAATTTTAGCAAAATCGATTCAATGGTTTAGGAATAACAGACATAAAGACGGACACGCTTTCCCATTTATATTATTTGTAGAGGCTCTATGGTTTTTAAATATTACTACAGTATAATTATTATAGTCTAAAGTATCATCAGAGAAATTGAATATGAACAACCCTATGTTATTTGGTTGGATTATATCAATGTTACAGTTTACAATTTGTCGGTTCGTCATAATAATATTATTATTCGGCCACATTGCGTAGGTACACCATACAGGCGGCGCAAGGCGTGGGCGGTGTGGGCGACCGACCACGGCCTCGCAGTCTAAGGGGCCTCGCGACCCTTGGATCACGAGGTTTTTTAAGGTTTTACAAGTTGGAATATTCATAAATAAAAGTTTTATTAATAAAACTTTGAGTAACAAAAATTATTTCTCTACTTATCCGTTCTTTTATCTTTAGCGTCATCCATCAGAGGGCCTCGCAAGCGGCAAGATATATCTTGCCCACATAAAATTTAGGTCTTGCCCCGCCACTGGTCCCCCATATTCTGCCTTAGATAGATCAATATACGTTCTTCTAAAATCGTAAAACAAATAGTTATCTAATTAACCTCAAAAGAACTGTAACAGTAAACACATCTTGGTGCATGTAAACTCATTTAGAGTTTTCATTATGTGAAGTGCTTTCAGAAACTTTTGCCAGTTAGCGACCACTGAGTTTCTGGTCCAATTAAATTCACGTGAGGACATGGATGTGTGAATTGAGCGTTTAGTGGAAATTTTTTTGGGTACTTTTTCATCGTCTTGCCTTAATTTAAAATCTACTAGTCGTAGGAAATAATTATAAATACTTAAGCCCGACAAACTTGCGGATAGTACTTTTAATTAAGATAAACCCTAAAAATTATTTATATAAATTATGAATTATTTAAATATTTTAAAATACATCTTACTAATTATCTCGAAGAATAACTGTATTTTAAAAAGATAAAACCGACTTTAAAGTTCAAATTTGTACGTAATTGCAGAAAATGAAAACTACCTATATATCCAAAACTACTGAACAGATTTTGATGAAACTTGCACTATTCCCTAAGTTGAACAATACCTAGTACAACAAAAAAAAAGAACTACTGAAATCGGAATGGCAGTCCCAGAGATATGCGAACACAAACATAAAAACATACATACATACTTACATACATACATAAGTACATACATACATACACTTTTGAAATTTGGCACATTTGTTCAGACGCTGATATCTAGCATATACGAAAATTGGGCAGTTCTGGAAATATTACATACATACGCGTCGAATTGATAACCTCCTTTTTTTGAAGTCGGTCTAAATAACACTATTAATTTAAATTTACTATAGGACAGTTTTCATTTTGGGAGCTGCTGCTGAAATATAGGAACTAGCTGCTAGACTAAAAGTACCTACTGCCAAAGGGTTGCGTCCACCTCCATGCTGCACTTTGGCCAGAAATGAAAATACATAGTGGAAATTGGCAAAAAAAACATGTGGGGAAACGTATCCTTAGATAAGTTTTTGAAAAAGGAACATAAATGTTTAACAAAAATAAAAGTCGAGTATCATGATAGTACTTAACATAAGTACTCAACTTTTATTTAAAAATTATTTTTGTTTTTTTTTTTCAGGTTTTGGTGCCTCTAAAGGATGGCGCTTTGGCGTCCCTAAAGAGTGGCGCCCGTGCGCATTGCACACATGGTAGCGACTAGGAATCAATTTCCTCGATAGTCGATGGTACATTGAACATTTTTGCACAGGTGTAACATAACAGCATAGGGCAGTCAAGATTATTTTTGGTGGTGGAACCCTTTTAGGAGGTGACTTCTTTTGACAGACTCCCAATAAAGAATGTTGAAGAAGAACGTAAAATATGACTACAATAATTATTGTAGACGTCCGTGAAGGACTCTACACATTGTTAAATTTTTAAAACAAAGGACAGTGTGTGGAATGTGGATGAACAAGTTGTGTACACACACGGTAGCTGTATATCCTTGGTGAAAGGACTTTTAATCCCTCCTCTGTATTGATATAAAGTCACATACGTTTTAAACGACGCAATTTTTAATTAAACTTCGGAAGGACCATTTCGATTCTCGTTAATTTAAATGAGTCAAGTGTAGGTAAATTTATATTTATCACACAGGGGTGATGTGTGAAAATTTTATTCAGATTTTTATAATATTTTATTCATCAACCTTTCAGTTATGTTTGACCCTTGGTTGACTAGCGAACGGTTCTTTTGATAAATTTTTTAATTCAGACATTATTTTGGTGTGGCTTGGGGCCTATTCCACAATGCTTGTTAGGACTCTGATTGGCCAACGTACCTGCGCGACAGCCAATCAACGACGCATATTTAAGAGCTCACCTGACCCTAACTTGACTACATTCTTAAACCTAGATCTCACAATCTGTAAGGTCTAGAAAGCTGATTTTTTTACACAAGTAACTTCAGTTCATGAAGATTAAATGCTCAAGACGAAAACACGATTACTGAAAAAATGCTCGATAGTTTCTTTTTTACAAAAAACCTTGTTTTAGACACATTTTTGCTTGGATATTCGAAGTTCGCTGTCTTTTCTTTAATATTTTTTAATATTTAAAAAGGCATTGATAAAACCTAAATTTGCTCAAAACACTTTTTTCATAATCATTATAGTTCGTCTTTTATTCAAGTAAAACTAACTTGGCGATGATTCCGCGTCGTCCTTTTTCACCTGGCATATGAAAGTCGTGCGTGTGTGTGAAGAGAGAAGGACTATGTTTTATTTTTAGGGTCAGTATCCCTCTTAATCCGAAACGAACAAGCATTGTGAAAAGCCCCGCAGATCTAATGTACTTATCAGAGAAGTTGATTTCTAGGCAGATGGCGGAGCTAAGTAATTTGGTCACGTTACGTCAAAGCCATCCGACCAATCACTGCTAACATTGAATTGACATAAGTCGGCCACATGACGTAGGTCCGACGACTGCCTATGAATCAATTTTCTCGATGGTACATTATATTGAACCTCACAATAAGTAGAATTGAGGGACCATGTAGCTAATCGTGAAGAACTCTTGATAAAACACTCGGAAAATTCAATAATGAGGTAAAGAGCTCTCATAATATTATTATACATAATATTATTATCTGTTAACATTAATATTTTAAGGGTTCATACTTCATGTTCGTGGAGCTCTATCGATTTCCCGTTTTTCCGTTTGTGCTCAGTCTCGTCAGCTCAGCCTGCGATCAGTCTATCTGCTATGAGATTCGATCGGCATCCCCGTGTATGGGGGCCCTAAGTTAGATTGTATCGAATCGTAAAGGCAAAATCAATATTATTGGTTTGGATTCGAAACAAAAAGTAGCTAATCCATGACTTCATTAATTCTTTTAGGAAAGGGCATTCATAGTCATCAATAGGCGAAAACAGCGCGTAAGTCGTCACGGAACAATTTTCATTAGCGTATTACGTGCCTGTAATAATAAGGGGGGTTCTCCTTTGAGCCGAAAACTTTTCCATTATGCTCTGCAAGATTGTGTATTCATGCACAAACTACGCTTCTGGGTGCTTCAAATGAGCATTTATACTTTCCCTGTGCGATTTAAATTTGTCACAACTCACAAGTTTGCAGTTCTGTTTGTATAATGAACATAATATTACTTGGCTCTTGTTTCTTAGGTGGAGATCTTATTTCCATAGTCCTTTACGGTGGTTATTATTTTGGTTGGTTTACCTACGAAATTGAATAAAATATCTTTACTTATTACAAAGCTGGAGAGTTTGTTTGTTTGAACGAGCTAATCCCAGGAACTAACTGGTTGGAATTAAAAAAATGTTGTTTCAGATGATTTCAGATATTTCATTCATTATTTTGATCTTGTATTTTATACAAGAAAGATCAATTATTTAAAAATCAGAGTTTCTATGCTAGTGATAAAATTTATTAAACGTTTGATATTATACAACGATAAATCAACTCTAAATACACCAAAATGTTAAACGTAGGTTAAACTATCCGTGAACTAATGTTTTCTTAATACAAACTTGTATCTTCCGAAATTCCCAGAATTCGAATACCGAGTATTATTTGTTTAATTTCGAACCGTTGCTTATTTTATGAGCTGTGTGGGAAGCCTCGGGTATGTTTATTTAATATAATCAGTACAGGCGATGCTCTCCTATAAATTAGCCCACTGGAATACATTTGCTACTGCAAGCGTGTTACTGAGCGTGTTACTTATTAAGGGGTTCATAACTTACAATAACAAGAATCGCTTAGTGTAATATCAACCCACGCGTCGTCCAAGCGAGCTACTGTTAACCAAATATGGAGAGATTGCTAATATAGATGACAATTTTATATACCAGATAATACTTTGGGGTTTGTATATAGGTCTACAGATTTTGATTTGAAAGTAGCAGCGCTGAAAGAGAAACTTTTTTAAACTTTTGTATGGATAAATTCATGACGCTCAGGCAGGCTGTATACCACTAGTTAACAGAGTTTTTTGCCATAAGCATTGTAGGAATAATCTTGAGAGCCTCAAATGAAAATCTTCCGACCGAGTCATTTCAGACGTTGTGTAGTTAACTCCTTTCTGAATCCCTAATTTCAATTTTCAGACAAACTTCGTGAGTGTGATGCAGGATTTTAATGACATTGAGAGCTGATTCGCATTTAGTATTTACGCTCCCATGACAATGTCAAGTGCCACAAGATCCTTATAAATCTGTAAAAATTACAGACCTACAGGGATCGGTCGAAAATTAAAGCAAAGTAGAAAAACTTCGCATAATTTAATTTTTTTTTAAAAGATCAATGTTGCTCTTTATTTTATTCAAATAACATAAGTAGATTACTTTAATAATTTTATTATTATATTCTGTAATGAATCTGTTTTGCTGCAGTAGTGGCATACGACCACGCCCTATTCCTTTAAACATTTCCATAATATCATTATAACTAATTTACAAACTATACTTTTTTAAATAATAATATAATACGTGTAAGTATTCATTTCAATAGTCAGTAAATTTATATTAAGTTTTAACAAATTAACTTTACTGGAGACTATTTTCTTGTTTCGTACGTTTTAGCAGTCGGGTTTCAGTTTTTAAAACTTTATTTTTATTATAGCTTATAATTAGATTACAATTAATTTAAATAGTAGTCGAAGTGTAAAATACTATAAAGTGCCATTCAAATATTCATACGTTCTCTATGTTTATGATTTGACCAATTTGAATGGAATGTTTAATCTGTGCTCGGTTGATTGATATTAATTGGAGGACACAGGACGCTTAGCATACAGTCATAGATTTAAACGAATATTATTGGAATGCCTAGCCAATGTCGAGTTTAAAGACTGTACAGATGCTGAAATTAAATGCAAGTTGAATTTTTAAGATGTTATGACTGCATAATATTATAGCCATTTAGATAATATTTTATTGATGGCTAATATAAACACGATAGTAAAGAACATTAGTTGGGGAACAGATGTCACAACTTTTTACCTCGATTTTCCGAGATTTGCTCCTAATTTCGCCTAAAGTGATTGGACTATTTAATAAATTCAATTTAATATGAAAAGAAAAGGTAACCCAGCCAACTTACAGTCTAGAATTCTAGATAAATTCAGCGAAAATTTTACATTAAACTCCTGGGGAATATTATACTAGAACATGAGGCTCTGATAACATACTTAAAGTGAAGGTGCAGGGAAATTTGTTTTTATCTCAACCATTGTGGGATCAAGTTTTAAAAACTGTTTGTAAAGTGGTTTTTCAAAAACCGTCTTTCGTAGTTTTAGGCGGTTCCAAAACGAATGCTTTGGAGTCTTCACGACAATAATAATACCCTCATGGCATGGGGGTGTTCCAAGATCTTTTCTTTATCGCTTCTTTATAGAATCGCCGATCAAAATGTATGGAATTGACATAAGACATTCCATACATTTTGGTTGGCGATTCTATAACGAAGCGATAACGAAAAAGTTTTGGCTAAATAGTAAATGGCCATAATATTATTATATTGAGGATGATATTGAAATATTATTAGGCATTTCAGACAACCGTCGACCGGGGTCCAGGGGTCCGGGGACCAGGGCGCCACCATTCGCCACTAATACCAACAAAATGTAGGAGAAACATACTCGTATTATAATCAGCAGGCTTAGCATGTTAACATTAGAAACGGGAAAGAATGGACATGTTGGCAGATTTTAATGACAAAATGGCGGATTTCCTTTGTCTATTCTATGCTGGCCATGCTTAGCCTGCTGATGGATGAGAGTAAGAGAAACCTGAGAAAGACTGTGGAACTCTGTTGATAATATAAGTCTAGGATTTCCATTTTTTTAATCCGGTAGATTTATAGTTATGTTAGGTAAATTTGATTAAAGAATCCTGTACGTGTTGTAGACCACAAAGTGGGTAAAGGTTTTTGGATCTTTTGCGAAGAATTATTAGAATTCTCAGAATTCGAAGAAAATTAATTTAGAACTTGAGTTATTTTAATTATTCGAAGCATTAACAACTGCAACCTCAATTTTGCCAATTTAGATGACGAAAAATAAACTAGCGAAATTAAATAAACTAAAAATAATATTGATATTGTACTTGATATTTGTTGTATTTGTCTGTATTGTATTATCACTAATTTGCTTAAAACGTGACATCATAAGTTTAAAAATATATTATGCCAAAACTGTCGTGGAAATAAAAAAATAGTCTAAAGGCCGTCACAGACTTAGCTATAATATATATTAATGTTTATAGCTAGGCATATTACTATATATTATTTTCTATACAATTTTCGCGTGACCACACACTCAGCTATAATATATATTTTTGGTCTCAGTGTGTTTAGTACGGTATATTAATATATATTATAGCTAAGTCTGTGACGGCCTTAAAACACACTTAAATTACGCATTTCGGCGATAAAGCCAATTTAGCACACAAAGCATGCAAATACGTCTTTGTATAAGCAGCTGTACTTCCATCGTCGCCATACAAAGGAGTGCTTTTTATTTTTATTGGCAATTAAACAATTAACCCATCCGGAGGTACAAAGGCTCTCCCCTCCAGGAGGGAGAAATTTTATACCTATTGAAAGCATTGTGGTAATTTTAGGTCGCATTCAGAGGTGAAATCTTTGACTTGCCGCTTTTATCTGCAAGTTTTTGGGGTAATCTGTGGTTGTAGATAGGTTGGTCGTTATGGCAACCTAAGTCCAATTTAGCTAAGTAATCGTTTATTAACTACAATAATTATTATAGTGGCTATAGAAAAACGCTTTTACAATGAATGTAATCCATACTAATATTAAAAATGTGAAAGTGTGTCTGTCTGTCTGTTACCTCTTCACGCTTAAACCGCTTAACTGATTTTTCTGAAATTTGGCATGGATATACCTTGAGTCTCGGGAAAGGACATAGGATAGTTTTTATACTGGAAAAATGTACGGTTTTCGCGCGATAAACTAATTTTTGCGCGACGGAATTGCGGAATGCGGGCGTCACCTATATTATATAATGATAATGATATTAACTTTAAAATATAGAATTACCAGCTAAACTTAGTTTATCGCGCGGAAACAGTACCTACATTTTTCCGGGATGAAAATTATCCTATGTCCTTTCTCGGGTGGTAAGTATCTCTATACCAAATTTCAGCAAAAACGGTTAAGCGATTTGGGCTTAAGGTGAGGCCAGTTCGAAAAGACTGATTTTTAAGCTTCCAGACTGAAGAAATTATGTGAAATTAATTCTTTTACATCAAAATTTATGTAGACTCAGAAAGGAACAAAGTAAAGAAATGACCGAACAGAATATTGAAAAATGGCATGGAAATTCTGTAAAAAAATCTTGAAGATCACCATAAAAATACACTTCAAATTCGAACATCTCGTAATTTTCAATGACAATGATATGATTTTTTTTCCAAAAAAGATAGCTTTTTTATAGTTCTAATGAAATAACCGAATAGATTTTTGTTAATTGATTCGGTCATTGAAAAAATTAAAGAAAATATATAATTTTCTCCTTTTTCGCCCTATCAAGAACGCGGCGAGCGTCGTAACCGCCACTGTACAAGGCGCGCTGATATGAACGTTATTCTAATGTTCTTAACGTCGATGTTCGTACTGACAGACATCGACCTGCTAATTTTCGGGACAGCCTTGCCCAGACAAACAGACGGACGGACAGGCATACACACTTCCGCATTTACAATATTAAGTATAGACATAGTATATGGATATGGAATTATTATTTTTCTTTAGAAAAGTTAATTATTGTGTTTGTTCGTTAAATTTTGACGTTTGCTTACAATCAAATTTCTGTGTTTTGGCTATACGTCATTGTTCACTAGTATAGTCCCCAGCAAACAGGATCTTTCAGCTGACGTCATTGTTTAAGCAGAAGGTGTATTTACCCACTGAAAATGGTATTATGATATTTTAGTACCAGATTATTATTTTAGGTATCATGTTTAGGATTAAGTTAATTTTGTGCCTAAACTTAAGCGCTGTTTTGTTAATCAAAATTGTAGCAGTACATTTGAGTTACGGAATCATAAATATAGTTCAGGGGTAAACAGGGGATGGATAAATATAAACATTGCCCACGACCGATTGTTGCTCTTGGCTCGTCAGTGTTATCTTAAAGTTTTACTGAAAGTATGAGTTTCTTATTTCGTTTTAAAAATCTATAATAACTCCCACACCGGTTTGAGTGACGGTGGCCGGCTTCATTGAAACCAGGCCAGTTACTCAGGAGTAATTTTATAGTGCCCAATTGTGTCCGTAGTACACAAGAGCACTCTCATAACCCAGTGGGACGGACTACCGAGAGACACGACTGGCGAGAGATCAGGCGCAGGACCGACTTTTCCATCCGACGCGACGCATGGATCATCTTGTCAGACAATCAGGTGATCAGCCTGCATTCTCCTAACCAAACTTGGAAATAACATGTTTCAAATGCGGGAATCGAACCCACGACCTCCGAGTCAAGAGCCACGCTCTAAACCACTGGACCACGGAGGCTTCGAAAATCTATACTTACTAATTAAAAAAAAAATTTTTTTTGAAGCTTTACCTACATAAAGGAGACCATGGGAAAGTCCGGACGTTGCCGGCGAAATTTGGCGAAGAGAAAATCCACTGACACCACATTTTTGCCTATTTTTTTCTCCATGGTTCACCCTGTTTCCACTTATAAACATCGGCTCTGGAGGCCTACCATAAAACCGTTCTGAGACTCAAATAATCGAAAGAAAATGTAGCGTCCTACTCTAACAACGTCATTTCACGTTTGTAAGAGTAGGACGCGGCACACGGCATTCCAATTCGTTCGGTTGAGTCTCAAAACGGTTTCGTGGTATGGCCCCAGTATTCTGTTACAGCTTCCAAGTTCTTTTAATGCAAAGTATAAAACAAGCGAGTCTTTCTTCTTTTCAAAATGTATATTTACCTGGTACTAACAGTATACTAGTGTAGTATACTACCGCTCTAACAAGTAGACAATAATAATTAACGAAATAATATAATAAGCAGAAAACACTGTGATACACGTTTTGTAGACGCGTGTCCAGGTATATAATTATGGCGAACCAGGTGTGGCATAACAGCATTAGTCGGACAAAACATGGTGCGGTGCAGACGAGACACAAGAATCCGCAGGGTGATTACGTGTTTTGTGACAGGTAAACAACAGATGCATCTGACAGCAGATATCTGCTGAAAACGTTTGTGTACAGAATTTCTGTTATCAAACGCCTGTTGCTTACTTAAAAGCCATGCCACGCGATGCGGTGCGGTGGCGGTGCGGCACCGGTCTCGCCGGACTACCAGCCACACGGTGAGTGCGGCGCCGCAACGTTTTGCAGTACAGTAACAGCGACGGACTCGAGCTCCACTAATACTACACACAACAATTATAATATACACCCCTCCCCGCCTCGTCTCGATCCCGGTGCGCGTGCGGTGCAGCGCCGGAGCGCACCGGACGGCGCCGTGTGCCATACGGCATACCATACATTACATCGCACCGCATCGTGTGGCATGGCACTTAGGTTGACCCTGTTGGTCGCTGTTAAACGCATTAAGAACTACTTTAATAGGTACCCATAGGGTTTCTGTAGTAGGTGCAGTCTGCTCTAGTATATTAAGCACTACATTTTAAAGTAGTGAATAGAGCAGTGCGCTGTATAACAGAAACGTTAGTTTATGTCTAACACGGTATATTATTGGATTTCCGCGTGTAGCGAAAACAGACCATATTTATATGATAGCTATTCGCCAGAAAAATGATAATCGATAAGTTAAGTGATTAGCTACATGGCAATGATCCTAAATAAATACTATACCGGCAAAAAGTAACGATTTCTAATTTGAAATCATTGTTGCCTCATGCTGAATTGCAGTTGCAAGTGGCTCGTATGCACCGCCCGCTTTTCCTCATAGTTTCGGACACGAGGTATAATTTACCTATCTTATGGCTCGATAATTTACTTGTTTATTTAGGGCATGGCTTTGTGTGGGAAACTTATATTGTGGCTTTTAGTTTCGAAGGATTAAATGTCTTACTATCGTAAAATATGTTTTAAGCCCAAGACATATTTTATTAAATTCGAATTACGGCAAGTTTTATAAAAAGTAATGTAATACATATTATAATGTACCTGTTGCAAATACTACCACAAGGTTATATTCTGGTATTATTCTAAAATTACTTTCAGATTTCCCACAAATAAAAAACACATCGTTCTGTCAAACTTTTTTTGTTTCATATTATCAGGGTTGTTATTCATCAGTACATGACAAAAATTCGAATACTCCTTTACGCGATAGAGCGTACGTACGTAGATAGTGACCAAAAAATATTCGATAAACTTTAGTGATCGCCGTTACTTATAATAATATTATACTTACAGCATTCGCAATTGTAATTTTGATCGTACTCGACTCATTCGTACATTCGAGGTATGAGAATCACGTCCAGGGTTGCAGATAGTACCAACATAATTGTCCACTATTCAGTTTTAAAACCTCGTTAATTAAGCACAGGTAAATGAGATGTCCGTGCACAGGTAAATGATGTTCTTGTTTTATGTTCAGTTAAATACTTGATGTTCGCGAAATAAACATTGTTTAAAGTAGAAAATTACAAATATAATGAATTTTTGAGGTATACATTGTTCTCCATTACATTCAATATTTTTAAACACCAAAAAGAGGTGTTTTAAGTGACGTATGTCTGTGAGTCATGAGTGTGTCTGTTCCTGGCATGGTAGCGTCCAAACGGATGAACTGATTTTGATTTTTTAAGAGTTGATAGGATAGAGAGTGAACCATTAATGCTACATTTCTATGCTTGCCGAGCCTCGGCAAGCGTCCACGAGTCACAACCCTCCACAAATCTCGAACGTGTGAACGCGTCGCAAGCGTTTGCCGCAAACGCCCTTTGATCTGTGTCCAAAAACCGACACTTACAGATCCCGATCGTATACAAGCGTCCGCAAGCTCACGCAAGCCAAGCAAAATACTCTCTTTCCACGCTCGTGCTTGTGGACGCTTGCCAAGGCTCGGCAAGCGTAGAAACGTAGCTAACACTAATTAATAAGAGTCTTGTTATATCGACTTTTATGTATTAATTTATTTCATAATCATTATCAGTTTAGTACTTACGTCTAACACGATGCTCGACACCAACAAGTGTAGGTCTTAAGGTTAAAATAATAGAGACTATGTATATTTTTGTATTTATTTCATAAAAATTCCTTTGACTTGAACACGATCACTAGTTACAGAGAGAAAGAAATGAGTGTATAACACATGATTTCATCATTTCGATTTACATTTTAAATTATATTTTTGCGTAAAATATTTATGTATTATATTTACAATATTTCTGATGCAGACGGAAACCATTTTGAAAAAGGGTAGAGATAATATTATTATTATCTCAAAACTTTTTTTACGTAGGCAAATAAAACAATGTTATAATAATTATTGTAATCAAAAGAAAAAAAAGTTTGAAACATTTTAATAAATCGGTTTTTTTAAGATTCATACAGAATGGATATAATTCTTGTGTTTTTATCAGAATTAAATACACTCATGATTAATTTCGTAATTGTATAAAAGCTCTAAGACGCAGAGGCTTTAGTATGAAAGACCTAAAAAGTTTTTCTTTTTTATTATGAAAGTTACTGCTTAGATATAGGCCACAATAAGAGTACTTAATATATTATTCAAGAGTGTAATAATTATCCTGTAAATTTACGAAACGAAATAAATATTCACCTGACATAAAAAAAATACATACAACATAATATTTGACAAAATTATGTATTTGCAAGTAGAATTAATAGTACGGGTGCCCTAGAACAAATTTTTTTGTGATTACTAACAAGCTAATTTTTTGCGAGTAGCTACATTAATTTGATAAGACGAACAACATTTTTATTTTCGAAAAATCTTGAAAGTGGTAGCTAACAGAGATAGAAAGGACTTTGACTTGATGGTCCTAAAATATGGATTGTTTTATTTGTCGGACAAGGTTACTCTTAAATTAAATAACTATTACCAACATACAAAAAATCAGCTGGTTAGGGTTCCGTTTTAGGGTCCTGTAATCAACAAAACTTGGTTGACTACTGTACCCTAAAACGGAACCCTAACCAGCTGATTTTTTGTATGTTGGTAGGTTAATAGTTATTTAATTTAAGAGTAACCTTGTCCGATAAATAAAACAATCCATATTTTAGGACCATCAAGTCAAAGTATGAAATCCTTTCTATCTCTGTTAGCTACCACTTTCAAGATTTTTCGAAAATAAAAATGTTGTTCGTCTTATCAAAATGTAGCTACTCGCAAAAAATTTGCTTGTTAGTAATCACAAAAAAATTTTTTCTAGGGCACCCTGACTATAATGTATTTTACATCACAAAAATTATTACTATAATAAATACAGTTTCAGTGTTGAAGCAAGATTTGTTGATCTCAAATAAATGTTCCAATTTAAAAAGCACAATATTAGTGTGTTGGTTTATGCCTTTAATTAAGTATGTAACACGATTCTTAATTTAGGCAACTCTCAAATACTTGAGAGGCTACATAATTCCTAGTTTCCTAGTAGCGTTTTTCAGTATAAAAATGTGAACAAAAAGTTTAATTCAAAATACGAAGCTACCAAATATTTTTATCAAATACAGATTTTGTATAAAATATTTGAAAGGGGTTATTCTAAAACACTATTTTTATTGGCGTTGATTCTGTAAGAAATCATGTCATCAGTTAAAAAGAAACGATATATTACTCTTTAATGGCAGTGAGTAGTTTGGACAGTTAGATTGTTTAATCTCAGAAAAAAATATTGTATGGTATTATTGAAGCTTATAGAATAATAATCGTTCCATACTATAAGATAAAACAGCGGGGCTAAAATGGTCACGTTTAGCAATTATTATTCCTCTCGTTCAATTCACAAAATGAATTGTCAAAACTGTCAAAATCACGAATGTCAAATTAGTACGAATTTAGACATATTAATTGCAAACAGAGTGTCATTTTGCGGATTTTAAAAATGATCATTCATCAATGATTCAATAGATGATTCTCCAAAGCGACCATTTTAGCCCCGTTTGTAACAGCGTGATTTTACATAGGTACTGTAATGTCGCGGCCGCATATTATGCGTGGTGCTTCGCGCTAAAGCCGATACTATTGGACGATCTGCGTGTATCGTCCAATAGTATCGTCTCATCGCACGAAGCTTCGGACGATAGACGCAGATGCGGCCGGGACATTAGACGTATGAACGTAGAAAAAGGCGGACAGAGTCTTACTATAATATACAAAACTGTGTCTTCAGAGTCGGCCACGCACACATTCTTACGCCTGTCAAATGGTATGGACTAGCGTAAGAATGTGTGCGTGCAACTCGCACTAACCCCTCGTGTACATGCAGTCAGCTGGCCGACTCTGAAGAACACAGTTGTGTATGGTGGGACTCCGTCCGCCTTTTTTTATACGTCCATGACTGTAAGTATAATCACGTGAATCAAAGCAAGTAGAGTTCAATTCAGATTACTCGAATAGATAGAGAATTGGGAATTTAGCCTACCAGATTTAAAACGTAACGCTAATATTCGTACATAGTCAACGCCAGCGAAACGAACACAGAGAAGACCTATTGTAGCAATTATTTTCAGTCTTTCGCTTCAAAGTTGCAAACGTGAAAACTTTAGTTAGACATTGAAAATTGCATTCCGACTATTCCGGACACAAAAGTGAGAATATATTTTATTTACAGATAATATACATAGGAGTGCACCATTTTTATTATTTACAGAATATACACCGTCTAACGACTAAATATAACAATATTCGATAAAACTGATTAACAGTCGCTATATAAACGATCATTATAATATATCTAATGTGTGAAAAACAAAATAATTGGACCATGATTTACATGTTTTATGAACACTACTTATAGAACGTTAATGAAAGAAAATGAAAAATGTTCATTTGAAAAATGATGGATGGATAGATTAAATCTAATGAATTCAATCTGTTTCACGAATAATAAAATTCAATTGAAAATCATCAATCAATTTGTATGGCATCCATGGATAGAATAGACAAATTAATTCCAAAAGAAGTTGCAAAAAATACGAAATGTGAAGAAAGGAGATTTGATATTAAAAATCTTGATTAAAATGTGAGTTCAAAAGTTCTACATGAAATGAAAACACACGCGGTGCATAAAACTTTTCAAATAATCAGCCTTTACGTACCTAACATCTACGAAATTGATTATAAACAACAATGAAATCAGTTTCTATGAAACTCCTTAACATTTAACATAACTAGGCTCTTCTATCACTTCGACGTTCGTACTCGGCAGTTACATATTTCTATTTACAAATGCGCAGACAAAATTTTACGTCTTTTAGACTTGCCGAGATAGATAGTATGGAATTTGCCCTGTATGGAATGTTTTGGTATACCTAAGTGATTTCTTGAATATACAATTTGATAAACTTTATTTTAGAAAAAATGAACAGTTTCAAGTCTAGACATTAGCAATTCTTCATTGTCTCCTAGAAAGGTGATGTGAATATTTTTTTAGGACAATACCAGAAATAAATATGTTCAATATACACAATACTATGTTATTTACATAATAGGTTATTTGAAAACGCAATCTTCATTATCGTTCATTTTATCGTCGCCGATTTATAGTCAGCAGCCCTTCGGAGGATTTGGAGACGGCCATTACAAGGGCGCTCGACCCCTCAGCTCTGCGTCAGGGAATCCATCGGCACCACCAGTTTTCCGTTGGAGAAGCTGCAATAAATTTCATCCTTGTATCATCCGAATTCACCAAATAACACACCAAAAAGAAGCTCATGCTCAAACAAAAATGTTACAACTCAAAATAAATTACATTCGCAAAATTAACCTGTACGGGATAGTGGCAGTTCTGGATTTAGCTCTGCTTGTCCTAGATGTCTCATCTGTAACCAAGACATTTCAATTTTAAGTAACTTTGGAAGCCGGAATGCGATGTTAAGCGTTTGAGACGTGTCTCGGCAAACGACCAATCGAAAGTTTGCTCGTTCGCTATATCAACGAGGCTTAATTAAATGGGAGCGCATGCTTTTGTCTCAGTTCTCGTGGAACAATACTTATCTAAAGTCGAAGTTGGCCAAAGTAATATCTACGATACCTTAATGAGAGAACTTTGTATCGACTTCGTTAATCGTTTTTGACCTAGCCGAGACGCTCGATTCTACCTTTACGACCGTTTTGAGGCATCGAACTTGTAATTTAATTCAACGTGCAACAAAACTTTGGAGGTCCCGATCGGGAGAACATAGCGTTGGACGCGCTTTAACAAAAAAGTAGCGGCTAAATACAGGAATTTACTATTAAGAATGTTAATAACCAATTAATGTGCAGTGGGTCCCTTACCGTATAGCGGCTAGCATCGTTGCGAGAGGCACGCATCGCATTTCACGGGCTCGGCACGCCGCTTGCCCTGAGAGCCTTGGGACCCGGACTTACGCCGGAAAGTGTACCTAACGAGCAGACCTGCAATGAAACGCCTCACCGTTAACAAAACAAAGAAACAAAAACAAACTAGCGAGCGCGTCCAAAGTGAAATACGCCTATGGGCGATCGAAAGCGGGAACTAAAACAAGAACTTCGCTATCTTAATATCTGTAAGTTACTGTTATGATTTTAAAATGGCTCTTATTGGTTCTTTATCTTATTTGCATTGAGCTAAATACAGAATGTATTTTGAGTGTAAGATTTATTTTATGGCTGTATTTGTCTTTTATGTTTAGATTGGATAAGACTATTGTATCATGTAACAAAAGGCTGTGAAGTTAGGAAACTCACCAGTCAGTCCGGCCTTGTTGATGCTATTGGAACTTGAGAAACCCGATATCTTCTTCCATGACTTTTTATTCCAGAAGCCTGTGTTCTTGGCGTCTCCACAACTCGAGCTTCTCGGCGATTGGACGTCTCTAGGGCAACGTAGGCTACAGTCGTCGGTGCCCAAAATCCTTACACCCGCTCCTCTTGTTCCATAGGCAACTGCCGGCAAATGAGGAACGGATCCGGTGGGCTTTCGCCTTAGGCTGCCTACATAGCTCGCTCCACTACTACTGCCGCTGAACCCACTATCTAAGTCTGGGGGATTACAACTAGCGGGAGATAACAATTCATCTGTGGGCCCAACTCTTAACAACTCCTCTATATTGTCTCTGTCTTCTGCTCTTTCCGAATCGGGAGATTCACATTCAGGCATCAGCATTGCCTCAACACTTAAATTTAACTCCCCTAAAATTCTTTTATGCCTCGATTCTACTCGTCTCACTTCCTCCTCGACGACACTCCTGTCGAGTGAAACTAACGACTGACGAGGAGCGAATCTGTGTTTCGGACACGTCCTCGAGCCGTCCGTTATTTCCTCGTAAATATTTTCTTCCGTACCGTATCGTGTGACATAGTTGTGTCGCCCGGATCGGTCGCGAGAGGTTCCAGCGCGACCGCGCTGACGATTTACTTTCCTCGAGGAAGATGGCATGGATAAGTGGTGATCGTAGTACGCATAAGAGTAGTCGACGGGCTCGAACCGTTCCATCGTTGCGGCTATATTGCTTCGGTTCCAGTTTTGAGGCGGAGGTTCCCTGGACAAATTCATTGCAGCTAATCTAGCGGGCAGTATTTCGTCGAGATCCTGCGCACATCTCTCGTCGAGAGAATGGGCACCGTCGTCTTCCTCGCGCCTGTACCTTCTATGCGGTCTTCTCGAAGTTTGCGACCGCTGGTGATTTCTATCGTACTCGGAATGATCGTGATTGTACTCGGGCGTGTGACTTCGGTTGAATTCCGACCTGTGTTTACCACAGTCGACGGTGTGATGATAGTTATGCCTAAAGCTGTAGTTGGAATTCCCCTCGTAGTCCGATCTATCGTAGCAGGGGCTGTCGTCGGCGGTGCTCGAGTGCGGATGGGGACAATCGGCTGCTATTCCAGATTCGGAGGAGGGGTAGTCGTGTACTTCGGCCGTGGTGAGCACCCGGTCGTCCGGGCGCGCGGGCTCCGAGGCAGCATGGCGGTGGTGAGCCCTTGGTCGGGTGTTCTCGCGGCAACTGGCGAATGCTCTCTGCAGCGAGGGCTGGTGCTGGTACCGCCCGCATCGGGAGTCGAACACCGCCTCCCCTGACTCGTCGGGGCTCGGCGGCGCACTGCGTGATTCCATGGCTCATCGTCTCATGCTTCGGAGTACCTGGAAGCGAAATGTAACCGTTAATTGGATTAACACGCCAAAATAACCGCCTCATAATTTCATATATCTAAATAAATAATAACGTTTGCATAGGACCCACTTATAAAAGTTCCCTACCCGAGACCGGAGGGCAATGAGCCCGAAATTACAAGTTTAGTGATAAGGGTAGGGTAGGAAACGATCAACACGGCGACCGCCGTCAATATATCATCATCAGTCTCGGAGTAATAAATTCTGGCTTCACACAACTTTTACGTCGCTTTTTATAGCACGACAATAACTGAAAGCACTTCAAAATGTTTTTGTACCCATTAAAATATTTCCTGAAATTATGAAAGTAATAAAACCGAGTATAACCTTTTTAATTCAATATTGCTGTTAATCGTTATGTTTTTATTTTTCAAATAACAAACATCAAACCGTTTGTGATTTCAATGCTATTGTGTGGTTAATGAGTAATGGCTATTGGAGTTACGTTATTAGTGATACATAGATGTTATTTTGTTTTGGTCTTGTGACTTCTCTTTATGCAGAGAAACTGTTACGTAAGAAAAGATTCATTTATTGACTTTATCTTACAAATAGAAAGGAAAAAGAATAACAATACAGAAAAGTGAAAACGAAACTTCAAAACTTTAAAAAACCCACAACACATCGGGAGGATTTTTATTTCAATATCTCCAGTTATTGCTGACATTCCAGACCAATTTATTACGATAACGATAATAAGTGTCCGCGAAGTAGACGGGGGAGGCACCCTATGTCCTCCGTTGCCATGGCGACGGCATAGTCTATCGGGTCGCTTCCGCCCAATATTCCCTGCATCTAAATCATCATCAGCCCGGAATCACCTCGTAAACTGACCGGCTGGTCGTACAATAATTTGTTATGGTAGCCGTCGCCGAGATTCCTTCCCCTGATTACGTGTTGGGTCCTTTACGACCCCGGACCCTTTTACTACGAAAATAATATTTAAAATACACGATATAACGTTAATTTTTTCCGTCGATAAGAAAATTGTGTTTATTATGATCGTTAAATGCTGCGTAATAACTTTTATTTTGTTATGTGTTGCGTGAATTTTATTAAGTCAAAAGTAAAAATATTAAAATGATAACATTCTTTTCATGATATTATCTATTTTTAACCGACTTCAAAAAAGGAGGTTATCAATTCGACGCGTATGTATGTAATATTTCCAGAACTGCCCAATGTTTGTATATGTTAGTCTATATCAGCGTCTGAACTAATGTGCCAAATTTCATAAGCGTATGTATGTATGTTTTAATGTTTGTGTTCGCATATCTCTGAAACTACCATTCCGATTTCAGTAATTCTTTTTTTGTTGTACTAGATATTGATCAACTTAGGGAACAACGCAAGTTTCATCAAAATCGGTTCGGTAGTTTTAGAGATAGGGAGTTTAAACTCTCAATTATGTAAAATATTGAAGTCGGTTTTATCTTTTCAAAATCAAAATACAGTCATTATTGCATAATATTGAGAGGGTCGATTAACATCATACTTCAATTGGCAGCACCTAACATTGCCCCCAATTGTGGCTTGTGGACTATGTCAGTGCATATTCCACATGAATTGTTAGAATAAGTTTTCACGCCAAAGCTTTTTTACTTCCATTGCGGTAACTAATACTGCTTTTAATCTTACAGAGTGAAAATAATATTATAATTAATAATTATTGTCGTTTATTTTTTATTTATTTAACTCTTTATTGCACACAAGAAAAAACATACAGATACAATTAACAGTTTAGAGAATACTTACTGCACGTGTGCCAATGATCTACGCTGATTAAAGTTGCATGGTATTATAGGTCTACCAGAATCTGATGGCAAAAAGTGAAAAAATGAATTGACTCTAGCAATACCGGGGTAATTGGAATAAAACATTTTGATCCTTTTTTCTTCTTATAGCGGCTGATTCTGTGTGTGAAACATGCAAATATAAAAATTGGTCCAACGATCAAGGATATAATTTCATATAAGCTATGGACAAATTAAAGTGTATACTAGAACCAATTTATGTACAAATTTTGGAAGCTTATATCACTCTCCCATAAACCTATAATGCACTCTCCTCTGTTGGCAAAATAGGAATCCCTTTTTTACAGAGGTCTTTTTGATTGATTATTCTGTATTATAAAAGCTGACCAATCGTGTTATGCTATAGGTAATTCAAAGACAAAGACATGATGAATACTGACAGTGAACTTTAATTTCTTAGCCTTAGTCATTGCTGAGAAAAATGGACATCGCTACAGCCAAATTATCAAGGCGTCACCTTAAACAAGAAATTCTACTAGCTACAAGTAATTTGGCAAGTATCTATTTGTTGCTACAAATAAAATTGATTGATACCCTGTTGTTTTATATGTTCAAAGTTTTTTTACCAGTTCGTACAAGACTACGCAAAAAAAACCATAGGACTTATAAAACACCAGTGTAAGATCAATACCAGCTCCCTTCTTTCCCTCGCTTCCGTATTCGTTGGGGTAGAAATCATGCAATGCCTTGCCTTAATGGCGTCAATTCGGATATTTTAAAAGACATTTAGACCCGCTCCGATGTTATCAGTTTAATGCGCCTTAATAAAATAATTAGCGAGCGTTTTGTAGCGGCGATTTGGACTTGTTTTTTAAAACATAGACGTATACAAGCTGTAACAAACTTAGTGATAATGCCTTATGGTGTGTTTTATGTAGAGTTCACTATAAAAGTAGCAGCGTAATAGTTCAACTGTTTCTTGCATGATTTTTGAAGTGAAAACTTCTTTAGCGCTGTACGCTTTCTGAGGTGTTAGTGCGAGTTTTATTCGATCATACGCATCGAGCGTGTAAACGCGAATTTATATGGGATCAAAGCAGTATCCACGTTAGCCAGTAGATGGCGCTGCTTTGATCCCATATAAATTCACGTTTACGCGCTCGATGCGTATGATCGAATAAAACTCGCACTAACCCCGCTGATCATCACATCTGATTGAAAATCGTGAGACGGATCTGTTGACGTTGTGACGGAGTTATAATATTATGTCCCTTTCTCTGAAATATCCAACGTAGTGCCATATTAGAATAGTATTCCGAGTATTGAAATTTAATGTTTGTTCAAAGGGTTTTCAGTTTAGGTAATATTGTTTTTTTACATGATACTTTTTAAGGAAGAATAGCAGAAAAATGAGAAATATCCATCGCCTCTATCGTCTCTATTTTCTGACAATTGTTTTCAATGTCTGTTTAATACGGTACTTACAACTTTATTTCATTCCAAATTTTATAGTCAATCTTAACCGTGATCTTAACAGATAGTTTTTTTTTTTTTCTTTTTTTTTTTTTTTTATACATAAAATACCTGTATAGGTATTTTATAATATTACAATCTAGCCTAACTAAGACTAATAAGTAATTTTACATTAACTTAATCTGCTAGGTAGAGTTTACTAAGATTGTGTCCATCAACACTTTCTTAAAGTCTCTATAAAGGAGAATACACATTATTGTTTGTATTCGTCACAGTCACTTTACGTTTTTCACACTGATTTTAACACTAATTAATACACTAACTCAAAAGGTTTTGTCCTTTTCAGTCTTCTAACTAAGTCCGTGTTATCGAGGAGCTGGATGGCCTCGACATTCACGTGATGGTGAAGCCTCTTCTCGTGAGCTTCGGCGTATCTTTTTATAACTGTAGAGACCATGTCCACATTAAGGTCCCGGTGTAGGTCTTCGTTTCTAATGTACCAGGGTGCATTCACAATTCCTCTGAGTACTTTGTTTTGGAATCTTTGTATTATCATGGTATTAGTCTTTTTGGTACAGCCCCATAGCTGAATACCATAAGTCCATACGGGCATAAGGACTTGTTTATACAAGAGTATTTTGTTACTGGTGGATAGGGATGACTCTTTCCCAATCAGCCAGTACATTTTCCTGTAGCGAAGCTCCAACTCTTCGCGCTTCTTTTTGACATGAGCTTTCCAGCGAAGCTTTGAGTCCAATGTCATGCCGAGATATTTGGCGGTGTTTTCGTGCGGTATTGCAGTATTGTTAATGAATACCGGGTTATAGTTTTGTCTTTTGTTCGTAAAATCAACATGTACTGATTTGGTTTCGTTGAGCTTTATTCGCCACTTTTTAGTCCAGTTATATATGGTGTTAATAGCTTTCTGAACTTTTTTCACTGATTCTGCTTGAGTGTCACCGGTAGCCATTATTGCAGTGTCATCTGCAAAGGTCGCAATGGTGCTGTTTTCTATTTTTGGAATATCTGAAGTGTAAAGTAGGTACAGGACCGGGCCTAAGACACTTCCTTGGGGTACTCCAGCTTTTATATGTTTCAGCTCTGAGTATGCTTCATCTTGTCTTACCATAAACATTCTTCGCACTAGGTAAGACTCTAGGATATCAGCAAACTGTTTTGGGAGGAGTTTTCGAATTTTTTTAATTAGTCCCTCATGCCAAACCTTATCAAAAGCCTGCGCGACGTCCAAAAACACTGTTGTGCAGACTTTATTTTCCTCTAGTGCTTTTTCTATTACTGCAGTTATTCTGTGAACTTGGTCAATCGTAGAGTGTTTTTCTCTAAAGCCAAATTGGTAGTCTGGAATCAATTTTCTTTCTTCTAGTATAGGTTAACAGATAGTTAACAAAGGAATGTTCATGAATATTTCATGTGTCAAAGGTATTATAAGGTTAAACCACGTTTAACTATTGATTTTACAACTTTTTTAGTGTGTCCATAAAACAATTGAGTAAAAGGCCAGCTAAAAAGCCTATAAAACGGTGTGGTCACCCAAGGCGGTGACTACAATATTATAAGTAGAAGTAGATTTTTTTTATTATTTTTCTATACGTGTTATTTGTCTTCTATCGAAACATTGCTTTAAACATAATGTTACAAATCGCTTAAAAAGCTTATCCGTCGATTGCGGATTCTAGGAATTGCCATTGTATTCTATTGTTGTCTCGGTCGCATGCGACCGCTTGGGGCTTGATAGGTTAAATTAATTACTTAAACTTGGTTTTGACATAATTATTTGTAGTACACTTGAAAAAATATCGTTCTCTTGAACTCGTAAAAATGTAGTTACTTACTCCAACTAACCACACAGAATTTGGTTGACAGGCGAAAATAATAATTGTGGTTGTCCCACTCGTTATTCGTACCCCTAGCAAAACGAATGTAAATAGGGGGAATGCTCTATATGTTTTTCTATAAAATTACGCATTCTAATGTGCTTCTACCCACAATTTCTCCTTATTACAATAAAATAATCATTCGTCACTGCGATAAGATAAGCTATGCACCCCTTACACAACCTACAAATAACAATTTTCGAGACGCACATGTTCCCAAAATTTGTGACAAGTGTAGACGTCGAAAATTACTTTTGTCTTTTGACCCCTTTTTGTATTCAAAAAATTCTGAATATCCTTAAAATGGATTAAGTACTAATTTATGGCATTTAATTTGTTAATATTTCAGCATAACGTATACATAAATTTAAATACTAAAAAAAAAAATTTTGTGTTTAAATATTTTTTAGTAAATTTACTACTAAATATTTAAACACCAAAAAATAGACAAAAACACTAAAAAATATATAAATAAATAGTAAATTTACTACAAAATATTTAAACTTTAAAAAATATTTTTTATTATTTAAATATTTTGTAGTAAATTTATTATTTATTTATATATTTTTTAGTGTTTTTGTCTATTTTTTGGTGTTTAAATATTTAGTAGTAAATTTACTAAAAGATAATTAAACACAAAAAATTTTTTTTTAGTATTTAAATATTTTGTAAAAAAATTTTGTTCAGGACCCTAGGTAATTAATATCTTAAGCTGAAAAATAACTCAAACATGTTAAATATTTTCGTATGAGAAAATGATTTTGGTATTAAGAATGTATGAAAATTTCGAGGGTAACCCGGGCCCATAAGTGATTGAAATAATTATAATTATAAAAAATCTAGCCAATAGTATTATTTAATTAGCTTTTTTTTATTTTATGTAAATTTTACTAACATCAATTATTAATGTATTACGACATTACACTGTAAAAATACGATGTAAAACTAAATTACATTATAAACGTTTTTTTCGTTTTTATTAGTGCATAGTTACTACTATGTAAATTATGTTAATAACATTAAGACGCATAAACCAAAAGCCTTTATTAAAATATCAAAACCATTTTGTATATTATTTGATTTGATTAGTATAAAGTAATAGGGGCCAAACCACGTTAAAGCTTTACTTGCGGTGCACTTTTCTAATAAATTACAAATAAAAGAATATAAATAGCAAGCTTTTGCGTCTTGTTTATATTTTACCATGAAAATCTGCAAAGATGCAGTGTTGGAAAGATCTAAGTGTGTAGCACAAAAGGCGTAACAAACAAAGTTATCTACTTCATATTTTTATTATATTATTACTACATTACTTAACTACTTGTTCTCTAATAGCTAACTGATAAATAGAGATAAACTTTACTACTTCAAACTATTACTTTTAGTTGGTGGCTAATAAACTGTTATTGACAAATACGAAGAACTAGTTAGTTTAGTAGTAAATAGCTTATTTCGGTCTACACAGCACAATCGTGGTTTATAGTCTTTGGGATCGTTGCTTTTTATGACTCGGGAGCTCTAAACCAGTGGCACGCCCATACTTCGTGGAAACGTCGGGTAAATTAGTATTTTCCAATGAAAACCCTAACATCAAAGCAGTGTCCACCATACTTAGTAATTGTATTTTTAACCCCCGACGAAAACAGGGTGTTTTAAGTTTGACGTGTCTTTCTGTTTGGATATGATAAAATAGAGGTATTAGTACAATATGATTATTTATACTGTATAATAAAATATTATTTTATGTTATTAAAATTATAATATATTTTAGTTTAAACATGCATTTAGCTGTACGTAAAATCTTGTCAATACGTAATATTAAATAATTAATAAAGCTATCGAGGGTGAATATAATACGGACGAAGAGATAAGGGTTCCTTGTAGTTACTACGGAACCCTAAAAAGGGTACTCAGAAAAAGTTTGACAATCTCTGATTATATGCTGATAATAAAATGTGCGAATGTATCCATACAATCGATTTTATTTACAAAACAGATCGTAAAATAAAACCTTAGATTCGGCGTGCAATTGCTTAGAATAGTTAAAGTGATATATTTCTTAGCTTTTAGTATCTATTTCTAGCGGTATTTCTTCAACTTCTAGCGGAATTCACTTAACATTACAGTGTGTGTTATGAAATAGTAAAGTAGATTTTGATCTATTTAAATGACATATAAAATGTTTTAAAAGTATGAACTATCTGTGTTGCGAAAAGCAATGGGTTGAGAACCCTGGCCTTGAACACTCCAAGGCACTAATTCCTGGCTTCAACAAGAAACTGTCAGAAATAGTGCTCACCATGGGTAGGAAATTAGGAATCAATTGAGAATACTTACCAGAAGCACAGAATAGATAATAGTACAAGTACCAGAAGCCTAACTAGGCACAGCAAGCTCAATAAGCACCTTAACAGAATAGGTGTTAGTAGCTTAACGACTTGCAGATTCTGCGAGGAGGACGAGACGCCTATACACCTCCTCTTTGACTGTCCTGCTCTACTACATAGTAGAACTAGAAACAGGCACCTTGGTCGCTACGAATACTTATCTACAGAGGAAATTCGTGGCACTAACCCTAACTACATCGTTCAATTCATGAGCAGCATTGGGTTTGGGATGGTACTCTAATGCGAAGGAGTCACAATAGATCCTCAAGGGTCGCAGTGACATCAGGGTTATTGACCTGCCTTCAGCACAAAAAAAGTGTGTTGCGACAGTAATACAATAGTTTAAATTGACAGACAATAGTTTAAATTAAAATCCCCTTTACTACTAAAAGGGATTTTAATTTAAACTATTTAAATGCTTTATTTATGTTACATTATTTATAAGTATGGACTAATAATATAAAAAGGTATGTATGACCGTAAACACAGTACAGGACCTAAGATAAAAACTTAGCCAAATTGTCATCCAACAAAAGAAGGTGGGGTCCAACAAGAATACGTTATTCCGGATAATCGAATCCAATGATGTCCCCGAATCTTGTTCCAATGTTTAATTTAAATATGTAAATTTTATTAGGCATAATACTGGCTGAGGACTGAAATTCAAATGTGACATAACATTTTATGGGACGGTAGCCAATTCTGTTGGCGTCCTCGGCTAATTTTCACCTACTTTATCTTGAATTATCGTGCTTATGTATAAGGTGTCAAATTCATGAGGAGGCCGATCGGTGCGAACTGATCGCAGGCCAACCTGACCGAACTTAGAAAGGAGCGCTTTATCTATATCTAAATAATATGAATCTATATCTAGATAAATTTGACCGTGGGAGAGCCATGCTTCGGCACGAATGGGCCGGCTTGACTGGAGAAATACCACGGGCTCACAGAAAACCGGTGTGAAACAGCCCTTGCGCTGTGTTTCGCCGAGTGAGTGAGTATACCGGGGGCCCAATCCCCTACCCTTTTCCCTTCCTTACCCTCCCTTATTTCCTTTCCTATCCCTCTATTCCCTTCCCTACCCTATTACCCTATTCTCTCGTAAAATGCTGGCAACGCACCTGCAGGCTGCAGCTGTTCTGATGCTGCGAGTGTCCATGGGCGACGGAAGTTGCTTTCCATCAGGTGACCCGTTTGCTCGTTTGCCCCCTTTTTTCATATAAGAAAAAAAATTATAAATATAATTATGTTATTCTATATTTATATTATTATATCAATGACCTTGAAACAAAATATAATTTGATAAAATCAACCAGCAGTCCGGCAAATAAAACTCTCACAAAGCTTTTGACATCAATCAGTCGATAAATTATTGTCGCTGAAATTATCTGATGCGTTCGAGATAATGTACAGTTGGAAGATAAAGCCGACAACGTAAACATTGGCTTAAATTGATAATAATTATTATATTAGAAATGACGTGATTTTAACACCACGTCAATCTGGCCCCGTGGTAATCTCAAAGAACTTGTACTTAAATCCGAGTCCATAATTACTGTCAGGTGACTTTTCTGCAGGTAAAGACAAAACATTACATACCCGTGGAAATTGATTCCTAAGCAGTTGATAGACCAACGTCATTTGGTCGTATCATGTCAATTCAATGATTGTGATCTGTCGACTGGGTTTGACATAACGCGACCAAACTACGTAGGTCCGTCCCCCATCTGCCTAGGAATAAACTTCACTGATAGTGCATAGAGATTAGATATTAGGATTAGAAAGAAAAGACTAGCGTTTTTGTCACGAAACAAGTTTATAAAGGCCTCCATAATATTATAATATGCGTAAGTCGAATCCCGTCGGTCTGATCGCAGGCCGACCAGCTGACAATTCAGATTTGTTTTTTGCATTTCATGTATATTATGTAAAGGTCGGGTTAGGATTCAGGTCGGCCTGCGGTCAGGTCGATTGCATTTAATAGCCCTCCCCGTATTTATGGGCATTATTTCGTATTAGATCTGTGCCTGTAGACAAGTGGCGAAACGCTAACGCTACCGCTAACTCTAACGTTACAAAATGTATGCGATTTGACATAAGTCATCGCTTCGCTAGCGAATACTAATGTCAAATCCCATACATTTTGTAACGTTAGAGTTAGCGTTAGCGTTTCGCCACTTGTCTACAGGCACTGATGATTCATTGTTATTTTAACTTATTTTTTGTAATTTCAACGTTATCCAAGACACCTACGAATTTAAAGTTAATTGAAGGACTTTCGTATGTCAGTGTACAATGAACACTCATTATCAACCTCTTTTTCATTCGACATGCAATTATTTATTGGAAGCGTCACTGAAATTCGTCAACGATGAATTTATAATTAAACAATAATTGTTTTATTACTATGGTTTAATTTGTCGAGTGTGGTTGTGGCGTTCTGATGTTTCAATCAAAGTGTTCTTATCGACAATAACTTATTAAAACTTTATGTTCAATTTATTGGAATATTAAATAGAGCCTCCTCGTTTTTAGGGTACCCAAAGGGTAAAAACGGGACCCTATTACTAAGACTTCCTTGTCTGTCCGTCTGTCCGTCAGTCTGTCTGTCTGTCTATCGCCAGGCCGCTATAGCTAGACTACTGAAATTTTCACAGATTATGTATATATGTTGCCGCTATAACAACAAATACTAAAAACAAAATAAAATTAATATTTAAAGGGCGCTACCATACAACATACCAACAGATTTGATGTTGTCTTAGCAATGTTTGAAGCCTGTATCAATTATTTACCCCTAATCGCTGTCCTAGTTTCATAAAATGCCCAAGAGAGAGTTTGTCGTTACAAACAATTATTAGGAGCATCTCAAACAGTGGAATAAGTAATTATTGTAGGTCCATAAGTGTCTTTAGACTAACTCCCTTGAGATTCATCCTTCTCTTCGTTGTAGAATGTGTCTGTGTCATCGTAGCTACCGAATAAAATATTTTTAATAAGTATTTATTTTGATTAATCGTAATTGAGAGTATTTACAGATTAATTAATCATGAAATGTTGTTTGAAAAAATATATATTATATTTATATTTTATTAAATTTAAAAATATTTTGTAGCAATCAATACTTTAAACGTTTTTGAAAGCGATCTTAATATTATTCTAGTTATTTGGCAACTACCCATATAACGATACAATGTAATAACGATACGCAAAAACAAAAAGGGCTGCTAAATTTGTATGCTTGGCGCTTTTGGAGTATTCGAGGGTTAAAAGAAATACGATTAATTAAGCTTGACTTCGGCGTAAAAAATAGTAGCGACGAAAAATGACCGTTGTCGTCGGAACACTTCCAAAAACATGTTTTGTGGCTTAATTTGGCAAGGGTGGGCTCGAGTGGGCTTCACTTGGCTTTCCCGTCACCCCTTTAACCCCGTCCATCCCCCATCATCCCCCATCTACAAACAACACCAAACTACACGATATTTAACGGTTTGAAATGTGCAAAAATATTTGGGAATATGTAGTTGATTATTTTTTCGTGTTATATCAGTAGTTTTTGGATGTCTGATTTACTAGTTATCTAATGTCTAGAAAAACAGAGATAGTCTTTCTTTTTTCTAGTACAATTTTCGCCATATTTCTTGCATTGACTGTGCATGCATCAGGATTCAGGACATTGTTAGGTCACATAGAGAATCAAGAGTTTTCGCTATTTGTTTACAAACTTTACAAAAGCCATCGGACACATCGTCTAAAATTTTTAGCCCCTTAAATGTTACCTACCGCATTCACTGCATAATCAATTCTGCAAGGCCAAGTGCGAGTCGGAATCGCGCACGAAGGGTTCCGTACCATTATAGAGCAAAATTAGACCATAAATTGTGTTTTTTGTATGAGAGCCCCCCTTATTTCTTATTTTATTTTAATATTATTAAGTATTAAATATTAAAGTACACATATAACTAAGGATTTTGTGAAAAATTCAAGTACCTACCTGTTGCCATTTTTGATAAAGAGCAAAAAAGGTCAAAAAAATCATGTTTGTTGTATGGGAGCCCCCCTTAAATATTCATTTAATTTTATTTTTAGTATTTGTTGTTATAGCGGCATAATCTGTGAAAATATCAAATCTCTAGCTATTACCGTTCTTAAGTTACAGCCTGGAGAGTGGAGACAGCAAAAAAGGCCAAAATAATCACGTTTTTTGTATGGGAACCCCCCTTAAATATTTATTTTATTTTATATTTTTTAGTATTTGTTGTTATAGTGGCAACAGATATACATAATCTGTGAATATATCAAATCTCTAGCTATTACCGTTCTTGAGTTACAGTCTGGAGACAGACAGACAGACAACGAAGTCTTAGTAATAGGGTCCCGTTTTTTACCCTTTGGGTACGGAACCCTAAAAATGAATCCACTTTTAAGTATCCACACTTTATTATTTACAGAGTAAAATGCACAGAAACTATTAAGCGTGTTTACTTACTGTATAAAGACATTTCTAAATCTAATCAGACTAATGCAGCAGTGAATTGCGCGGTTCAAAGGCTGTTAAACAGGGGCGGGTGTTGGTCAACACGTAAACTACGGTACTGGGGGAGAGGCGGTTAAATAATGTAATTTGGTTTACATTGCTCGCCCCAAACGGTTTAGAGATAGTGTAGCGTGTTACATGATACGCAATGTAACGTAATGTAGTTTTTACGATGAGAGATGGTGCAATATGTTATTCGGTTTACATTGCTCGCTCCAAACGGCTTAGAGATAATATAGGGTGCGGTTATTGCGCAATGTAACGAAATGTAGTTTTTATGAACTTTTTCACTGTATGGATGAGAAAGGGTAGAATTATGTTATTCGATGTACATTGAGTGCCCTAAACGGTTTAAAGATTGGATAGCGTGTTTTTACGCAATGCAACGTATGTCGAATTTTCTCACTGCATGGGTCGGCGAAAGAGACTTATCTCAGCCCGTTCCATAGGTTGCAGGTTTTCTTCGCATTTCTTCGTTTAATTGACAATTACAGGTCACGGTTTGAATCAAATCGAAGGCTGGCTGAAAATATACATAATAATATTATAAATATGAAAGTGTGTCTGTCTGTTTGTTACCTCTTCACGCCCAAACCGTTGAACCAATTTAGCTAAAATTCGGTACGGAGATACTTCGAGTCCCGGAAAGGACATTAGATACTTTTTATCCTGAAAAAATGTGCGGTTACCACGCGATAAACGAATTTTCGTAAAACGGAGTTGGGTGCGTTATCTAGTTTTGTCTATGGTACGGCGTACGGCAGTGTGAGGTAATTTGGCTCACTGACCATGTAAAAGCGTATATTTACTCAATAGAACTAATTACTCTAATGTAATTATAGAGGGCCACCGACTCCCTAATGGAATTATTTTATACGTCAAGGTTTAAAGCTTTAATTACAGTGAATTGACATTAAGCCTAGAATTAAGAATCATCATTCATTAGTTAAGTTACATAGATGATATTATCTTAATATTATTATGATATCAGATGATAGTTTAAACATTTAAGTAATTAATTAACGCAATAAGTATACCTTATATATATATATATTAATACTAATATTATAAAAGTGAAACTTGTGTCTGTCTGTCTATTCTTCACCTCTTCACGCTTAACCAGAACCAACTAATATGACGTATTCTGTGCCAGAAATGAGGAAATTTGTACAATTTTATAAAGCTGAAAAAAATATTCGGTTCTTAGCAATATGAGCATTGCAACAAATTAGTTTATACATAGTTTACTTTAAATGTTATTAATAAAGCTTTCAAAATCTATATCTATATAAGTATCTATATATATAAAACTCAAAGGTGACTGACTGACATGGTGATCTATCAATGCACAGCCCAAACCACTGGACGGATCGGGCTGAAATTTGGCATGCAGGTAGATGTTATGACGTAGGCATCCGCTAAGAACGGATTTTGATAAATTCCTACCCCAAGGGGCTCAAATAGGGGATGAACGTTTGTATATAATAATACTTCTTAACGCGAACGAAGCTGCGGGCAAAAGCTCGTACTATTATAAAAGTGCGTTCAAAATTAATTTTGTTTACTAAAACTTCTGCAATTTAATATCATATTCGTTAAACGTGAACATATTGGGTTAAAACAAAAGAGCAATAAATAATTTACAAAATTTCAAATATTGTAATTATTATGTTTTCAACGAAAAATTCAAATCAATTTTTGTGAAATCTATAAAATTACTCGTCAATAAATTGCTAGTGTACAGCATGTTCCAATTTTCGTGTAAAACCATTTTTAATATAATTATTGTGTAATTTAATTAATCTGCTAACCCAAACCCGTGTTCCAGTAAATTAGAGCACAGCACAAAGGGATACAGTAAGCAAATTAGTAATTTCACACCCAGCTTTAGTGTGAAATATTTCCATCATATTAAATTTTCAAGTAGGTATATATTTACCTAGTGGAGTACTATTATTTATTCTGTGACCTAGTTGTTTTTTATTCACTTTACAATAATTATTATTAAGTGTGCATAGAGCATTAATTAATTCAATTAAAATTAGCCTTAACAACTTAAAATTAAAAAAGCGCCCAAGTGCGAGTCGGACTCGCCCATGAAGGGTTCCGCAGCAGCAATAAGGTTTATTTTTATGAAATTAAAAGGTTTTTGATTTATTTTGATATTTCAGTCGATTTAATGAAATTTATATTAAGGTTTATCATTTATGACGTATAAAAAAAAAAACTACTGGCTAGATCTCGTTCAAACCAATTTTCGTTGGTAGTTTTTATAGTAATCTACATCATATATTTTTTTTAGAATTATCATGCCCCTACTTTAGAAATTAGAGGGGGGAGGACACACATTTTACCACTTTGGAAGAGTCTCTCTCGCAAACTATTCAGGTTAGAAAAATATGATATGAGAAACCTCAACATGATTTTTGGAGACTTATAGATACCCCACATGCATAGGTTAGATGAAAAAAAAAAATTATTTGTTTCAGTTGTACCTATGGGGACCCCTAAAATTTTTAATAATTTTTCAATTTTTGCATCAAAATCTTAATGCGGTTTACAGACTACATCTACTTACCAAGTTTCAGTAGTATAGCTTTAATAGTTTCGGAGAAAAGTGGCTGTGACATACGGACGGACAGACAGACAGACAGACAGACAGACAGACAGACATGACGAATCTATAAGGGTTCCTTTTTTGCCATTTTGGCTACGGAACCCTAAAAAAGTGTTGACTGCAACTTCAAAAAAATCTAGGTCCTTTTCCGGGACTCAATTAAGAGTCTCCACATCGATTCTAAAATCGGTTCAACGATTTAAACGTGATATGATTGATATTCATAAGCTTTTCCACTTACGATAATATTATTAAGACTTACAATTTTATTTTCATCAACCCTTTCTCTTTTGAAAAAAAAAAACTGTACCGTTTTTGGAGCACGCTGTATAAATTAATTTTAAACTAAATACGTTTTAAGTTAGAGTGAATAAAGTTATAAGTCCGCCGTTCCACTGACAGCTACAATTATTCCAAAACTAAACCAACTTCATTCAAACTTCAACCAACTTCTTAACATTTGTTACTTGTGAAGAAAGTGATAGGAATTTCGGAATTTCAACCTAATTGCTTTTGAGAATTGGATGTACTAATTTAGTTACTGAAGTTAGTAGGTTTCAGTATGTTGGACTATTCAGGGGTAGATTTAGGGTGAATTTCTAAAAATGCCGTTGAGCTACAACAAGCGAAGCTCGATTTTGAATTTTGATAAGCGCTAAAAGTGCATTACAATACCTATGACAAACAGGATGTTCAAAAGGGCCGGCGTGATTCCTTTATGCATTTTCGCTATCTCCTATATAGTTAAGGATTTTGACTATATTATAATGCCTTTTTGAAAATTCACCCCTTAGACCAACAATTATTTTTTCACGTTACATTTTAAATAACTTTTCTGTCATAAAAAATGGCTATACCTACACAGCCAGTCAAACTGACAAAATTTTGGCTTTGTAGTCGAGTAAAAAGGTGAAGCGCAAGTCACCAAACCAAGTGACTAATAAAGTAAGTGAAAACAAATTGAATTGGGCCCTTCGCAACATTAGCATGCGGCAAGTCACGGCTCTAATGATCGTGATGGTGGACTTTTCTTATAACATTTTGTCTTAATATGGGTTACGGGGTTCACCCAAAAGGTTTGAGATGAGTCAGGGTAACCTAGTTAATTTTTGCGAAAAACGCAGGTCCTCGCTGGCCGTATGAGAGATAGTAAGTACCTACTATGAACTATCAGAGAACTTGATTGATAGGCTGATGGTGGACCGGCGTAATTCGGTCGTGTTATGTCAAATCTAGCCAGCCGATCACGACTTACATTGAATTGACATAATTCGACCAAATTACGTGGGTCTATCAACGGCCTATGAATATGACAGTGACGAGGCAGTGCCATGTGTTTGTAAATAAATTATCTTTGAAGGGATCATTTAGAATGCATTGTATTGTATCAACGCGCCACGTTGCAATGTTAACTGACCTTTATGTGCAGAGCACCACCTACGTCCTAAATGAACTCATAGATTCCATACATTAGAGCTACAACATTTCATGTACGCTTTTTACTATAATTAGCATACAACATAATAATTAAAAATGTTATCATCACAATCTGCATTAAGGTAATAATAACATAAATGTATTTTAAAAAGATAAAAATCAATCCCGACTTCAAAATTGTACGTAATTGAAAATTAAAACTCCCTATCTCCAAAAATGCTGAACCGATTTTGATGAAACTTGCACTATTCCCTAAGTTGAATACCTAGTACAACAAAAAAAAAATATATTGAAATCGGTATGGTAGTTCCAGAGAAACGCGAACACAAACATAAAAACATACACATTACACATACTTACGTCATACATACACTTCTGAAATTTGGCACATTTGTTCAGACGCTGATATAGACTAACATGTACGAAAATTGGGCTGTTCTGGAAATATTACATACATACGCGTTGAATTGATAACCTCCTATTTTGAAGTCGGTTAAAAAAATCATCGTCTATGCGACGATAAGCTTTCGTAGTTTAGGTGATTATGACGCCAACCTCACAGGGGTGCTTTCGGGTTATAATTAACCCAAACCCATCAGCTAATCGACATATAACTCGTGGTAAATTGATCCAGCTGGGCATCCATCATGCCGTCCACTCTGTGTCATCAAATTTTGATAGTCGTTGATTGATCACTTGCGCCAAGTGAGGTTTTATTGGGAGGGGAGGTTTTTTCGTGCAGTGTTTGGGTAGACAGGAAAATGAAAAAAGAGTAGATTAAATTGAATATAGACTGGAGTTTTAGGTTTTTTACCAACAACTGCAGATCGTATCTATGTAGTTAGGTGCTATAGGTGTTCTGTGACACATGCTATGATTATTAAATATTATTATGTAGAGAACAAGGCCGAAAACAGTATTAAATAATTTTCGTGATATAGTGTATTATAATTATTATATTCGAAATATACTAAGAAATAATGGGTTCGATTGCCACGTTAGTCAGGACAACGAACCACGATTTTTCGCCGTATTTTTTTATTAATCGAGCATAGATTATATTATATTATACTACATACCACTTTTGCTTTAAATTAGTGTTTTGCTTAGATTCGGAATATTAGATGTAACCTACAATATACAACTCAACATTTTAACATTCCAAACCTACGCAAATAAGTACGAAGGTAGTAAAATACATCTTACAATATTATTATATTTTTAGGTACCTACTGAAAGGACGTTGGTTGTAAAGATGAATAATTATTCATTTTTTTACAAGTATATATAACCCTTAAAGTTTTTGTAGAGTAGCATAAACTTATGTACGAGTAAGTCGAGAGTAAGTCGTAGACTTTGCTTTGCGCAGTGGCGTAGCTAGGTAACCGAAGACCCCGGGGCATAAAATAAAGAAAAGCCCCATGCAGTGGCGACACAACTTGCAAGACGTACATTTTATTTACGGGATGCCCTCTGATCAGAGGCGTATAATTAGAGCGGGCCAGATCCATGCGCGTGACAGAAAAAGGGCCCTTAAGAAATTTAACGTACCGTGACAATTAACTTTTGCAATTTGAAATCTTATTACTTTACTATCTAAAAGATACCACAGAAAAAAATTAATCTGCAAAAGATCTACAATTAGTTGTTTGCACGATGTGTAACACACATTAATTGTAGATCTTGATTGGGCCTCTTGAGCTAGGAGGCTTCTTCCACCGCCTCTCCTTGACTCTCAGTAGCTACGCCACTGTCTTTGCGCTGTAAAAATAAAAATGTAACAGTCCCCTGTCACAGTTCCGAGTTCTGAGGCGACCACGAGGCGACGATATAAAATGAAATAAAACAACTCTCAACTAGAAATACTTAAGATGGAATTATTCAAGACCACATTGTTAAGACTTTGTATGGTATTATTTTAACGTTGAATTTCATAGCATTGTTGTACCTTAGCGTATGTGCTCTAATAGAAGACCGAGGTCTGCTGATAACAATACTAGTACGGGAGCTCCTGAACAATTTTTTTTTATTACTATCAAGCTAATTTTTTGTGAGTTTCATTTTGATAAGACGAACAACATTTTTATTTGCGAAAAATCTCAAAAGTGGTACTTAGCTAACAGAGATAGAAAGGATTTCATAATTTGATTTGATGGTCCTAAAATATGGATTGTTCTATTTGTAGGACAATATTACTCTTAAATTAAATAACTATTAACCTATCAATATACAAAAAATCAGCTCATTAGTGTTCCGTTTAAATAGGGTCATGTAATCAACAAAACTTGGTTGACTTTAACTGAACATTAGTAAACATAAGACGTCTAATGTCATACAACATGACTGGTGAGACAATACCGATACTTAAGGAGAGTACTCTGTACTCGATTCTCATTACAATTATGTAATAAAATTAGGTACTTAATTTTTTTTCGAATTTCCCAAAAATAAATGAATCATGGATACTAAGTAAATTACGCGGCTAGGCAAGTAGGCATACTATGCGGCCGGTGCAGAGGCGTGCGCTACCAAAGAAACACCACACAACTACCCTTCCCGCGCACGGTGTCCATGCGTTGGGTAAATAATTATTTAACTTTATGCTACGTTTACTCAGTGATCAATTGATATTATTTTTTTATATTATTTTTTTCCAACTAATATAATAGCCAAATATCACGTCCTCGAGTATTGAACATGTCTCACCAGTCACGCAGTATTTCTTTGTGAGTCCCACGACAGCTGCTGGTCTGCTGCTGCAGCAGCTTTAGCAAAATAACACACACAGTGTGTGGTGGGCCAAAGCGCGTTAAAAACAAGACGTCCAATGTGTCCATACACTAATAATATAAATGCGAAAGTGTGTATGTCTGTCTCTCTGTTACCTTTTCACACCCAAAACACTGAACTGACTTTGGTATGTTTGGTATGGATATACTTTGAGTCCCGGGAAAGACGTAGCCCATAGGATAATTATTTTTATCGCGAACAAATATACTGGTGCGGTCGTTGTCTAGTATTCTATACATAGCCATAAAATATTTGTGCGTTTGTTTACAATCTGTGTATTATGCTCTGTATAATATAATATATTTTATGCAACATTCTCCCTTCGTGCGTAATACAATTGGTAATTACAACGGACAAATAGTCAGGCAGTTGGCTCATAGCCAGGTTATTTGTTACTCAGCTAATAGAATAATAAAAACTTACTATACAAACCTATTTGAAGTTCAAACTACTTATATATTCTACGGAATACTTAACTTAATTATTTTATGCTAGAATATTATGACGCCCGCAACTCCGTAGCGCCGAAATTCGTTTATCGAGCTGCGGGTACCGTGAATTTTTCCGTGATAAACAGTATATTATACTACGAGATTTTCCGAAAATCGAAGAATCTCCGTACTGAATATCATCAAAATCGGTTTAGCAGTTTGGCCGTGAAGAAGTAACAGACACATTTTCGTATTTATAATATTATTTTGTATGGACTGAATCTTACTTTAACTACATATCTTTAAATGAGTACACCAAAAGAAAAATTATTTCCAAGTAGGGCCATAAAGTTGGCCTCCTTCAAAAGAAAATAGCACAGTAAAATAGCATAGAAAACTTAGAGCCTGTTTTACCACTTCCTGATAAGTGACGGATAGGCTATCCACCACTTAACTTGACAGATAGAGTATGGAGAATCTGTCAAAGAAGTTTTGGATACCCAATCTGGCACTTTATCAGGAAGTGGGGAAACAGGTCCATATTAGATTTAACAAAAAAAAATACCACTATAACTTCTGAAGAGATGTAAATTCTCTACATACAACTCCTTTTCAAAACCACTAACAAATTCTCTATGCACTCGACTTGAATTAGTGTAAGCAATATCTTCTAAAATGGACGAAATACATAATTACAACCATTATTTCCGAAATCGGTTAAACCACGTACTACCAACGCGTACTGCCGTCTGTCCGGAAAAATGAACCACTCATGAAATTTAATGTGAAAATGTCTTGAAACGACGCCAAAACCACTATGAATTATTTATGTGCGACTATTTTAATGGCGTACCACTTTTATTATAGTAAAAGTGTTTCTTAATTCCGAAAACCCATCGGCTATGGGACATTAAAACAGAAGAAAAACATCGTGGCATATAAATCAGCATTAACGGAGGAATTGTAAGAGGTTTGGTATTATCTGTGTAGCAGACCCATTAAGCTAATTCTAGATTGTAGAGTATAATAATAGTCACACTTATAATCTTTACTTATATTATAAAGATGAAGAGTTTGTTCGTTTATTTGAACGCGCTAGTCTCAGGAACTGCTTGTTATAATTGAAAAAATACTTATAGTGTTGGATAGTCAATTTATAGAGGAAAGGTTTAGGCTATAAACATAATGGTACGATCGATAGGTGCGAGGGATCAGAGGAAAATGTGGGAAAAACGAGAAAAATTACTATTTGAACGGGCTTATTTCGCGAACTCCCGAACCGATTTTTATGTTATTTGGCACAGATATAGAGCAGACTTTGGGGAAGGACATGGACTACTTTTTTGAAAATGTGCTATTCTGACAAATACCTTATTTACGCGAGAGGAGCTGCGCAAAACATCTATAGTTACTGTAAAATAGCGTCAATTTATAGCTACTGATTTTGTAATACAAAGTTTAAACTTGAAATAGGAATGAAATTTTTAAATGAATCATTCAAATTGGAACAAGCAGCCCAACAGCGGGCGACACTTCATAAATAAGTATAGTATTCAAAGTTTAGTCTGAAATGGCACGTAACGTTGCAATGACCCTAATAAGTAAAGACAGGTTTTCTCCCAGTATCATAATATATTGTGTTATCGAACAATAATAACTTCAGATAGACGTGGCGTGGCAGTGGGTTGCAACTTGCAAGTCGCAGGACTTGTAGAGGTGGGATTAATCAGAAAGTGTCAAACAAGCTTAGAGTAGAGTAGGATAGAATAGACACTTTAAACATGACTTGTAGGTAGTTTAGAGAGAGCATAGAAATAAAATGAAAAAAAGTCGAATTCAGAGGTTATCCCATTCGAAGTCACAAACTTAAAAACTCTGCCTCTTACAATTATATAAGTGTAAACTAAAAGAATATCGTGGTTTGTGAGGATAATAAAATCCTTTGCTGTCCATGTTCCAATGTAATTCTCTAATATTCTAACTAAGGTGTCAATTTATTCGAAGTGTCCACTCTATTTACTATTCTTTGTCATCCAACGCCTACAGTGTGTGAGTGTGAGACATAAATACGTCGGCAGCTAGTTACGCGTAGGACATACAATTTGTTGGATACGATTTTATCTGGACTTTTATGTATTGAGTCTACAACTTGAATTGACGATACGATTAGCACTATAATATGTAGAATATTGATCCGACAACGTTGTTTATGTATAGAAGTCGTAATTTCGGGTAAGATAAAAAGCTCTTCGCCGATTCTCACACCATCCATAAGCACAAAAATGTAATACATAATATATTAGACTCATGTTTGTGTTGGTTTGATTATGGTTTAATTTGTCATAAAATATCATAATACCATACTACAAGCTGGACAGGAAGGGTACTGCAGGCCTACTACGAAACTGTTTTGAGACTCTAACAATCGGACGAGAGTGCCGTGTCCTGCTCTAACAACGTCATTTCACGTTTGTTAGAGTAAGACGCGGCGTTTTCGTCCGAATATTTGAGTCTCAAAACAGTTTCATGGTACAAGGCCTGGATCGACGGAGGAACAAAGCTGCATTAAGGTACTGCATTAAAATAGTTAAAGAATAGTACAGAGATAGGAAACTGTAATCGTTAGTCTTTTAGACATATTTTATTAAACCGGGTCCACTAATCAGAAGAGATTTACTACAAATAATATCTGTGTATGGTAGTATCCTTATATGGAATACAGCTAATGGATTGTCAGTTGTCAGGCATCGACAGTATATAGAGAGTATGGATAGGCCTTCTCAAACTCTCCCTAATTCAATCAAGCCTTAAAAAAAATGCTGTGCCATTGACAAGATGAAGAAATATTAATAAACTATATCTGTTATACCTCAGAAAAAATGGAAGGCGAAGGCCTGTGCCTTCCACCAAATAGACCTATGGAAATTAACTCTTTTTTTTATGAAATAAGGGGGCAAACGAGCAAACGGGTTACCTGATGGAAAGCAACTTCCGTTGCCCATGGACACTGGCAGCATCAGAAGAGCTGCAGGTGCGTTGCCGGCCTTTTAAGAGGGAATAGGGGAGGGTAGGGATGTGAAGGGAAGGATTAGGGGAGGGTAGGGAAGGAAATATGGTAGGGGATTGGGCCTCCGGTAAACTCACTCACGTTTCACGCCGGTTTTCTGTGAGAACGTGGTATTTCTCAGCTCGAGCCGGCCCATTCGTGCCGAAGCATGGCTCTCCCACGTATTAACTCTGTAGTTCGGTAGATCTTATTGGTGGTGCGAGGTAGGTATGAACGGGGTGAGTGCGCGAGTGGGGGACATGCTATTTGTAGTTATACCTAATCTATATTATAATCAGGTGGTGACACGATATTCGGAGCTATTGTACTTTTAGTTGATATTGTAATTTGTACATATACGCCGATTACCCCCACCAATTTCGCTGAGCTACTTAAACTCATACACGGCCTATAATTAATCAAAACAAGGTAGGCTTAGCGGCTCACCCTTACTCTTGAAAGTGACTGTCAGGTATAAGACGGGTATAACCGTGAGTTGGCATGACCATCAACTATTCTGAAGCCGGTTCTATCATCAATTAGGTATCGTGTTACAAAAAGTAACGAAAAAATTTATTACAAAGAACAATGAGAGATCTAAAAAATGTTTTAAAATTCTTAATTTACGTAATAATTATACTTGCTGCATTATACTAGTAGTATTCACATTAAATAAAGGCGAAAGTTTGTGTGTATATTTTACATATTATTCAATCACGCAAAAGCTAGAGAACAGAATATTTTGATCAAACTTGGAAGTGGTAGGTATAGTGTAAAGGTTAAGTCCGCGCGGAAACCGCCAGTAAAATCTAGTCATAAAATAAACGATTTGGTCTGTCCTCTTCACACTTCTACCGCTGCACCAATTTGGATGAAATTATGTACGGAGATATTACATCGAGACCTAGAAAAGATCTTAGATTTGTTTTGCATTGTTATCAAGCGATAAACGGATTCTTTAAGAGGGAACGCGGGTACGGTAAAATTTGAACGAAGAAACTATTGCCATCACGCTTCACCCTGCGCTGGCACGTGTATTGTGATAGAGACAGATACAGTAAATCGAGGTAACGTATTCCTCTGATTCCTCCTTCAAAATAGAGCTTATCTAATTAAATTCTTTTTAAATATCTTCAGAAAGGATGAGTCTATGCCTCTACGTTTTTATTTTAAGATCTTTCAAATTTGTTTTATGGTCAGTTGATTGGCGGGGTACGGAACATTCATTTTTTGCGATTTTTGAAGGGTTATATTTATTTATTTATTAGTAAATTTAAAAAATATCGAACGTAGAGGCATAGCTTTCACAGATCCCAACATTGTATTAAAAAATCATTTGTCTAGACGCATTAACCAGGGAGGAAATTGGGGAATACGTTTGTATGGCAAAACAGTGCTAGCGTATGCTCTTAATTAAATACGTTGTAAGAAAATAATTAATACACTAACTAAAACTACACCTTATTTCCATACTCATTTCCAAGATTCTATTCATCTTCTTCAAAGATCTTGATAGAATATCATGTCAATAATAATTGGAAGAAGAAAATATAATGTAAACATTGCTCCGTCGCGTCGGTCGCCTCTTGAATAAATAAAACTGAGCGAACTCAAACAAAAGTAAATTTATTCTACAAATACGCCGATTAATATACGATAAGATTCCGGGGCAGAAGTCGCTACTTCTTACGGTTAGGGTCTGTACATATTGCAAATTGCAATGTTATGAGGTGATGCATTTTTTAAACAAGCCATATTTTGTAATTGGAATAGATGACACCCTGAGGCCCACTTGCGCCAATCTGGGTTAAAGTTAACTCTGAGTTAAACATCATGTCATATCTGTCACTCACCAAGTCAGTGATAGAGATGACATGATGTTTAACTCAGAGTTAACTTTAACCCAGATTGGCGCAAGTGGGCCTTAGTCGTATGTTTCTAAGCTTGATGTGTATTTTCTTGTGTACTAAAATGAGTTCAATTTTGAACAGTTGAATTGTAATTTGTATTGAAGACATCGAATTGTATCGGATCGTCACGTTGCAATGTGAACTGTCTTTTATTTGTATTAAATGACGATGAAACTGTTAATGGAAGTTGAACACGGAAAATTTGGGGTTGAATACGGAATAAACACTTTTTCTTAACTTTTGTATGGCACCAAAATTTAGGAGCTTTTGGAGATGAAAAAGATCCACCAATAGGTTATTTACAGGAAACTACACATTTTAGCTATTTTTTTTAATCTCCGAGCAAATCTCGATCTGCTAGGTAGAAAAAAGTACCTATAAGCTTTATTTTAAAACACGCTCAACAGAACGCGAAATTAACTTCAGATCCATTGTTTTTAACTCAATAATGCTTATTATAGGTGGCATTTGAGTAAAGAATAGCGGGTTATGTAGGGAACCCGACCACCGGAAATTAGAGATCCGTGGCCGCGGGGCCGGAAGCGCCCTTATTAACTCACGTTTAACGGTGTATTCAATTATTGTTACTTTACCGGACAGGTTCGTATCTGAAAAGATTATGAAATGATGCAATGATTTTAGAACGTTAAATTAAGAAATTAAAAAACAACGCCCGGTCCAAACATTTTAAGTACAATATCAAACACAAATTTTCAGCACCGAGCGGGCATGATGACGATGAATAGCTATGAACACGCTCGATAATGTCAGCTCTCAAACGAAAAAACTAGATAAAAATCGGTCCACCCGTTTGGATGCTACGATGCCACGGACAGACACAGACAGACAGATAGACTGACAGACAGACATAACACCCCTTCTTTTCTGTCAGGTGTTAAAAATGAGGAATGATGACGCAGGTCACTTCGTCAAGTAACTAATAACGGGCTTATTAGTTACTTCTTAAATTCCGCATCATAATTTAGTTTAACTCTTGTGGTTTGGAATTTTGACCATAATAGTTGGATTTGTAGAGCTACGTATCGTTCACGAACATAGTACACGACTTTCCTATGTCTGAACAGATCGTGATTACTTATTATTAATCTCGTCCTATGACCCTTAATTAGTCATTATTGGATACATTCAGACTATTAAAATTAATTAAATTGTAACGTTTCAGCAATATTGACGTGATGCAGAAAATAATTAAAGATCCCATCATATAAATGCGAAAATGCGATAAACGATGACAAAGTAAAGAAATATATTATTAGAGTGCTATTTTCTTCTGTGCACACACTTGGGCACTATGAAGTAAATCCTGCGTGGCCGGCCTGACTTCAATGTAACTGGCTACCGTCACCGAACCCGGTGTGGGCACATTCTGGCTCTTATTAGTAAAGAGGTTTATGTTTATACAGAATATTTTACATGTTCATTTAACATAAATGATTGAGGCTTTATTTAGATTAAGTCGGTTAACTGTTTATTATGATAAACAAAAACGTCTAAACACGTTATTTTTTGTAAAAAATCAATTACCCAAAAATACCATCGATATAACATTATTATAATAATCATTGTAAATATGAAATTTTCTAAAAAATTATAGTTACCTCATGCAAAATCAACTATCTGCTATATGGATTTTGATAAAATATTGTATATTAGTAGTTTAATTCCATAAGACACAACCTAGATACATTTTAGTTTTTTGCAATATACCCATTAGCAATATATAATAATATAACAGTTATAAATATAAAACCGGAAAAACAGCTAGTTAGAAAATAAAAGCATTGAAAATGTATTTCATTATAACATGAAGGGTGTGCCGTGTGTGGGAAAATGTAATACATATATAATATTTTTAATTACATGACAATTAACTTTTGTAGTAATTAAATCGCAGGTTATTTTTTCAGTAAAATCATTATAAGTATGTACTATATTATTATTTTGTAGTACAGCTGTAATAAAGATGTAAAAAACCTGTCCTAAATCTATAACCAAAGCTATATACCTATTTGGTATAGATTTAGGACAGAATTTTTCATAATATTATGATGTTTGTTTGTTGCATCACGCAATTTATATTATATTTTATTTATACATTTGTCCTCTTACTAATAAACGCTGTATATAAGCTTGGAATAGTTATTCAGTGTTTTGTCTTCTTCAATCCAATTACAAATGTCACTTGTGTGACAGGAACCAAACACTGTATAACAGCTATTCAAAGCTTATACAACGTTTATTAGTAAGGGGGATTGTATTTAATGTTCTACTAGATGACGCCCGCAACTCCGTTGCACCAAAACTCGTGTATCGCGCGGAAACCATACCTTTTTCCGGGATAAAAAGTATCCTATGACCTTTCCCGGGACTCAAGGTATTCCCATGCCAAATTTCAGCAAAATTGGTTCAACGATTTGGTCGTGAAGAGGTAACAGACAGACAGACACACTTTCGCATTTATAATAATAGTATGGATTTATTTTTATTATTTTTAAAGCAGTCTCATTGTTCTTTTTGACGCGTTGTTTAACGCAGTTTTTAGTCTAGTTTTCGAAATCAACGTACTTTACTCGCTCGCTTTGTGCTCGTGTTTGTTGTACTAAACAAACAATACCCCAAACTAAATTAAACAACACGTGTGTTCCACATTTAAAATTCTAATGTACGAAAGTGAAAACAGAGATATCGTTACAACTATTTCTTTGGAATTGATGTAGATATCAATAAAAATAAATCACGTAATAAAAACAAACCGATACAAAAATTAACTAAAAAACTTGACAAAAGAAACTAAATAATATGTTTCAGGAATCAAAGTACATAGAATGTTACTTATTAGTTATATGCTATATATTTTTGAAAGGAAAGAGGGTACATCAGGGTATAATTTTCTCAAGAACGACGTAGAGAACCACCCATGATTTCGTAGAAATAACTGAAGCCGCGAACAATCTTGTTTAAAGTATACAAAATACATTAATTTCTGTAATTTTAAATTAATTACTTTACTGAAGAAAATAGGGAATTTAACAAAGGCCGGAGCAGCTGAGGGCGCCAACTATTGTTGCACATGTTGTCTATGAATATTGACAGAAAAGTTGTCAAACGTGGAACAAAACTTTTTGTTAATACGCTGGTGCTGCCTGTAGCGTGAAAATATTGCAATAAATTAATAATTACAGTCAAAACCGTTTATGGAGACATCGTTTAGAACAATATACCGGTTAAATTAACCAAAATCAAAGGTCCCAGCTGATTGTTAGATATGACAACCTGTCACTGGTTATTAAAACTATCGGTTTTTACGACTAAATAATATGAGTAGTCCCTTCGATGTGGATATAACAGATTTTGACTGTATGTCCTATTAAACTTATTGTACTTAAGCCTTATTACAAAATGTTTTTCTTTAATTAATAGAATTAATTGGCGGGAAGCGTACTGTCACGCTGTCAGTGTGGCTTTACTTCAGCATTGCATCAAAATAGATTTAGGCCGCTGTTGACAGGCTTCTTCCCGCAACTAAACCGCGCGCCCACGAAATTAGAACAAAATATAATCCGATATACAAAAATACCGGGATAATATGGCTTCTGAACTGTTTTTGTAATTAATAATAGCTGCCCCTGCAAACTTTGTTTTGCCATATAAACTGCTATTTTTTGCTCATTTTATAATGCACATGTGCGATGTAGTGATGATACATACGTGATAGTAGTGTATTGATTTGATATTTCAAGTTAAACATAATTTATAATATCACACAATCCAAACATAAAATAATATACAAAATCGTATCTTTTTGTTACCTCTTCTCCGAATCCCCCCTAATTCAATGAATGAATTAAAAGAAAATTTTGTATAATATTATGTAATAGCTTTACTTTGGATTTCCGGAAAGGACATAGTTTGGTTTTTATATCCGCACGCTGAAGTTGCAGGCAAACACTAGCTAAAAGCCGAGCATTTTGAGGGCTCGCGTCGTTTTCCTGCGTAGTTTCTAAGGCGGTTTTTTTTTAATATTTTAATAGTAACCAAACCTTGACCGACTGATGATAATACATCTACATAATATACATAAAAATTACTGTGTTATAGCACAAATCAATAGGCGTGATAGTTTTTCCGTAAAGTGTACCACAAAAGTGCACAGGTTGTGGGATATACTAGGGCTCGCTTCGCTCGCCCTGACTAGTAGTGCTATTATGTATAATATTATTATAGTACTAGTATGATTAAATACATCTAACTAAACAACAATCCTTTAGTTTTTATTCTGAGAACGTAACAAAAGCTAAATAATTGTTGTCTCGTTAGATGTATTCAAGAGACTTGAAACAGTTTTGTTTCGCCAAAGTACTTACAAAACTTAATTTTATAACAATATTGTTTAAGAAAATAGTTTATTATGCTTGCGTTTATTTTCAGTATAAAGTTCTGGTCCTTTTAAAAGAGGTATTCAGCTAACTGTGTGGGTCGGGTTACGTAGTAAACTTATCCCAGAATTTACAAAAGCCTGAATACAGAAGGAGTAAAGTTGTTATTGAAACAAGACGGCTATATTTCTACACTTACTATAAATTTTATAATAATGTTAGATACTCGTAGCTCATTATTATCATTATTATGGTTTTATGACACGATTTTGTTTCTTTGTTGTGCTAAAATTCCTTTCGCGCGGTTACTATTTCGTTGCTATTAAAATTATCGGCAGTCGTTCACCAGGACTTAGTCGTATATTCAAGTCTTTGTAGCTTTAAACCAAATAACTTTAACGGTTTGAATGTGTACTGTGAAGGGACGAAGACACCCTTAGGATTTATATACCAGTAAGTATAATATATTTTATTGAGGACTAGATGACGCCCACATCTCCGTTGCGCCAAAATCGTTTATCACGCAGGTACCGTAAATTTTTCCGGGATAAAAAGTATCAAATATCCTTCCCAGGGACTTAAAGTATCTCCGTAGCAAATTTCAGCAAAATCGATTCAGCGGCTTAAGCGTGAATATGAAACATACAAACACACTTTCACGTTTACAACATCAATAAAATAAATATTATGTACTACAGAAGATCAACTTCCTCGAAAACCAGAATAATTGCGGAAATAATACGTTAAGTAAATAAAGGATCTTCAAGGAAATGAACGATAGATTAAGGTCGGGGATAATCCGCCCGGTGGATGGCGGGACACGACGCGACACCTCGCATATTCTATATGTGGCATAGTTTGAAAATCTATGTACTCAATAAACAGATTTTCATTGTTTGTGCTATAGTATAAGCTTCGATTCGAGGAGGTATCGGTCATTAACCCCTATAAAAAAGCTTGTCATAATATTATATTATTATTGAATATCAACGTTTTCTATACAAATCGCGATTGACATTGAAGTGATAGAGAAATAGAAAAAAAAACTCAGACGAAAGACTTCTTGCCGCAGACACTAACGTGCAATCTGGAAATAATTTTTTTGGCACGTCTGCTGGCAAACCTAAAGTATTTGATCAAGTCTATGTTATTGTAGGACCTGCCATAACCAGACCAAATTTAGTAGATTCGCCATATGCTTGTAAATCGATTTATTTGATAGGCAATAAAAATTCTTCATAAGTACTTACTGTTTCTATCAATTATCTATACATATAATAAAATCGTAGGAAAGTCAATTCTGTACATTGAAAATTTTTGAAAAATAATACTTGGGACGTGATCTACAATCGATACGGAAGCCAAAAATATAGTTTTTAGAATTTTTGTCTGTTTGTCTGTTTGTCTGTTTGTCTGTTTGTCTGTATGTATGTCCGGGATAAACTCAGAAAGTACTGAATAGATTTACTTCAAATTTTGCACGAATATTATATAGAGGTCGGGTCAACACATAGGCTATATATTATGACGATATCGCCTAGGGCGGGGGGAGGGGCTCAAGTTTCAATATTTTTAGTTTTTTGCTCATATCGCTAAAACGGTGAGTTGTAGAGAAAAAATGACCGGTACGTAATGAAAGCCCATAAAATTTCCTACAAATTTGTCCTTCACACTTTGTATCTATCTTCACTCCTTGCCATGCTATGAGCTTTCGTCTATCTTTTCTATACAAATTTCGAGTGTCGTTTGATTAACATGCTGGGAGCTTTGGCATCGGTCTTTTCTTGGGGGGGGGGGCTTCGCCCCCCCCCCCCAAACCCCCCCCCCCTCTTCAAATTTTGCTTCAAACAAAGCGGTGTTGCGGCGTTATACATCTTTTTTAAGAACAAAGTTAAAAACTAAACTACACATACGGTTTTTCAGTGTCGTTTGTTTTGGGGGGGCTGCAACCCCCCAAACCCCCCCCCCCCCCTTATTCCTCATCACACTTTTGTTCATAATTAAAAGGTATCGTGGAGTTTGTATTGCGTCTTAATTATCCTTTTTAGGAACAAATCTATACATCTTCTATACATATATTATAATAAAATCGTAGGAAAGTCAATTCTGTACATTGAACATTTTTGAAAAATAATACTTGGGACGTGATCTACTATACTAACGCGGACGAAGTCGCGGGCAACAGCTAGTTATTGATAAAAACGAAATTAATATTGTTGAAAAGGTATGAAAGAAACTAGTCATGGGTATGGGGTAGTGGGAACACGATAATAGTATTTTAATTACAATTAAAAAGATAAATCATAAATCCGACTTCAAAAGTGTACCGTGTAGTTGAGAATTAAAATTCTCTATCTCAAAACCTACAGAACCGATTTTGATGCAACTTGCAGTATTCCCTAAGTTGAACAATTATACCTAATGCAACAAAAAAAGAATTACTAAAATCGGACTTGTAATTCCGGAGATATGCGAACACAAACATAAAAGCATACATACATCTGCCAAATTTCGAAAGTGTATGTACACTTTCGAAATTTGGCAGATTTGTTCAAACATTGATATAGACTAACATAAATCATAATAACTAATAAGTATACAAAATCTGGGCAGTTCTGCAAATATTACATACATACGCGTCGAATTGATACCCTCCTTTTTTGAAGTCGACTAAAATATTATTGATGATCAAACGAACTTCTTGAAGTGAAGTTCGATCGATATTATATGAGTTGCTTCATTCGAAGATATAAAATATAACTAGGTAGTGCTTTTTTCCCACAGGCAACATCGCACGAAAATACTTTTCTTATCTGTAACTTTTGTAGTTTTTCCGGTTCTGTATTGGCCCGTCACTAGTAAGACGAGGCGCCATCATTCTTTTAGAGACAATTAGCTACTTACTCATTAAGGGCTCCTTCCTCGGAAGCTTTAGGTATTTTACGCGCCAAGGCGGCTTGCATCCGCGGTACGCGGGAGCCGTTTGAATATGAACTCCCGCGACCTTTGGTGGCAAACGAGAGCGCCACAGTATAGAATAATGCAGAAGGCAAGGTAAGTTTAGTAATATTAGACTATTTTTATTTAGTACTTAAATTTAAACGACAGTTTAGTAAGCTTATACACCGTAAACATAATATATCTTACTACACTTTTTGATATATAGAGAAATGAAAATGATGATGATTAGTGATTACGTAGGTATAGGAGATTTAGTGGTAGCTAAATATAATTATTATGTATACAGGGTGTAACAAAAATAAGTGATAATACTTTAGGGTGTGTACGTGTTCCTTGTAGAGAGTTCACTGTGAAAGTAGCAGCGCTGAAAGTCCAAATATTTTCACTTTTGTATGGGGAAACTCGTGACGCTCGGGCCCTTGCCCATACAAAAGTGAAAAACATTGGTCTTTCAGCGCTACTACTTTCACAGTGAATTCTTTACAAGGGACACATACACACCCTAAAGTATTATTACTTAGTTTTGTTACACCTTGCATATGTCACCGTAAGATTGTAAATACCAGTAGATTATAAACTATCTCGCGAAATTGTGAACGGTCGAAATATTGTGAACCGCAACCTACTGCTTACAATTTAACGTATTATTATACAGTAGATTGTAATCTATCGAAGTGAAACCGTCAAATCACAATCTTAAAATCACCTTAAAACTGTCAAATTGTCAACTGTCCCAAGGCTGTCCCTGATTGGTTATTTAATGGGAAAGGTCGTTGGACATTTAACAACAAACCAATAAGGCGGCACGGGGCATATACCGTTCAACCAATCAGGGCCCGAGGTGCGTTCCGCTTCATAATTTGACGGTTTCACTTCGATAGATTACAATCTACTGGATAATAATACGTTAAATTGTAAGCAGTATGTTGCGGTTCACTATCTTTCGACCGTTCACAATCTCGCGTGATAGATTATAATCTAACGGTATTTACAATCTTACGGTGACATATACATAATATTACATGTATATGTTACCGTTAATGTGCGTAAACCAGTTAGACTGCAGATTAACAAGGTATGTTGCAGATCATCTGGGTGAGTCAGTTAAAGTGCAAAAAGTTTATTCTGTTCTCATTAAATTTCATAAAACAGGTTATTGTTTGAAATAAAACATGTTATTTATTTGTAGAGAATAATTTAATACAATTTTTTTGACATAAACAAAGGAATAAATTATTACATTTTAAGAAAAATGTTACTCCAGAGTCCAGTAATAAAAATAACAGATCGTATCAACTGAAAAAACAACAAGTAATTTATATCAATAATGCGTCTTCCTGATACTGGTCGAAACTCGTGTTCTTGATTTTCAGACTCTACGATAAGTCGATGCTCATCTTGACTTGTTTTTCTGCAACAATAATAGACTTAAGCTTTTTTTGTAACACATAAATTTATTGGGTTCAGCTATACGTAATACGGACCATAATAATTGAACATCGCACCGCACATGAAACTTACCCATTATCTTCAAATCCACTTGCTAGGTTGACAGTATCATGGTCCACAATAGAATTTGATTTATCGCCATATCTCATTCCTCTAAAAAAAACATAATATTTTTAAATTCTATGCCAATAAAGCGTTTCATTGAGAAGTATCTTTTAAGCTGGTTTCATGTATAACATCAAATAGTATATATGTCGCAGGGAAAAGAGGATATCAGGGATTTCACGATATCCCTAGGGATATCACGAACTCCCGGTAGATGCCGAATATTCTTGTTTGTTACGTCTTCTTACTAATTTTTAGTAAGAAGACGATCTAGTGATATTATGTCATTTCAGTTAGTTACCAGACAACGGAAATATACTTAATACTTTTATACTATACATATATATTTAAGATTTTTATTATATTAAATAAATAAATATATTGAATACACATCCATGACCCAGAACTTTGAAAACTTTTTTGTTCTGTCGGCGGATATCCTCTTTTCCCTGCGACATAGCTCATATCGCGCACCATACATTATTATAATATAATATAGTACAATATAGTGTGAACGAAACGAAATGAGCTATATACTATATTTTGCTACTATTTAGCTCTTACTATTTTATTTTATATTATTGCTATCATATTATAGCGTAGTCTGAAACCAGCTTTATGACTATGGCAGTTTTTGTTAAGCTATATTATACAGGATATAACAAAAGTAAGTGATAATACTTTACGGTGTGTAAGTACTCCTTGTAGAGAGTTCACTGTGAAAGTAGCAGCGCTGAAAGATCAATTTTTCGCTTTTGTATGGGTAAACTCGTTACGCTCGGGCGTTTTCCCTTCGCTTCTTGAGTTCCGACAGCCTTGCCTTCTTGATTTTATTTTTTTATTTGCCATTTCAAATATTATATTAATTACACCAATTAAATTTACTATAACCTTAATTCCTATCTATACAAACTATTTTATACACATATAATACACAAAGACAATATTAATAATAATCAGCGGTGACAATGTAGTGACGAGCAAAAGTGGCACAGGTCCGGCCTCGATGACGTCCGACAGGACACTGATGCGACGTGGATTCAAGCGTGGTGCGCGTAAACCGTATTTGTCGTTGATATTGAATCGAAAAATAATAAAACTAAACATCTATCCTATCAATGCCCTGTTAAATTTTATTAGTAATCGAACTATCCAAATTATTTTTCGATTGGGTCCCTGTAAGTCCTATAAAACTCAAAATGCTTTTAAAATCGATGTTGTTTCGGATTTTTTTTCTATCGAGCCAAATTATCTGTATTGTGTTTCTATCCTATGAAAGCACTAGTTAAAAGATGCATCTATACATGTATATATTTTTCAGTTTTTTTTAATGACGCTTTCTATCAAAAAAACTCATTCTAGAAACATGAATTTGCAAGAACCGGCCCTTAATTTATTTTCTAAATTTAAGGGAGGGACGGGTTTTTATATCTTCGAATGAAGCAACTCATATAATATCGATCGAACTTCACTTCAAGAAGTTCGTTTGATCATCAATTATATTTCGTTGCTTCATTCTCGATATAAAATATAACTAGGTAGATGTTTAGAGATTTAAAATATGGGGTAAATGAAATCCTAGAGGATTATAATATTAAAATATATTATGTGAAATAAATTAACATTGTAAATAAATCACAATTATTTATCATTTATAAAATCAATAAATCAACTATAGATAAAACGATTACGAAAGTAGAACCGCCTCTGCAGAGCTTCCACCGTCAGCGAGAGGGCGATTAAAAATTTAGCGAAAGTCTGCGATCGAGACGTCCACCCGGCAGCCCGCCTGATGAGGTCGAGGCTGGCCCCGTGGGCGCGCGCCGCGGACGTAGCGGCGTGGCGCGTGCTATGCGCGCTGAACACCGACACGTCCACGCCGCTCTCGCGGAGGACGTTCTTCAGCCAGCGACTGATCGACTGCGCAGTGGGAGCTTTGTGAGGACGTTTGTAAGTCACTAGGAGCGAATCGACATTCATAGGTCGAATACTTCTAGTGACAGACATGTAATCCTCTAAAGTTTTTGCAGGACAAATTTTAGGATTTTCTTTGAAGTATGGGAGACGTAATATGGGTTGCTCGGAACCAGCTTTTGAAGTTTTGATTATGTCAGTGATATTTATTCTGATTTCGTTATGATAAATTTTTATATTCGAAAGCTTTATAAGGGACAGTGTTTGCACCCTATGTGCAGTACACAAGGCCAGTAACATAACTAATTTTTTAGTCAAAACTTCCAAGGGTAGTTCCGAGTTTGGATACCATTGTGAGATAGTATTAAGAACGATTTGCGGATCCCAAGTATATGAATACTTAGGATTATTAGGACGTAATTTATAAACGCCTTTAAAAAACCTCGTCACTAAATCATTTTGACCAATATTTACATCTAATGAAATAGAAAGAGCTGACCGGTGATTGTTTAGGGAGCCGTATGATTCATTTTTATTGAATCGGTCTGTGAGAAACGATAATATTAATTTTATAGAAGAATTAAATAAATCAATGTTGTTCTTATGACAATAATCCCACCATAATTTGTAGGTTACGCCATACTGGCGTAAAGTATTATTGGACAGGGAAGATAATAATAAATCCAGTGCAGAGTCCGGGACGTCCCGGCGAGAGAAGGCTATCCGGAGACAATCCCGGCAGCCAGGGAAGTCGGAGGCGGTACCCGGCCCCTGAATGAAACCAGGACAAAGGGGCTCTTTGAGTTCTATGACCTCCGATATTAAAAGTTTTTTAATAAGCGGAAACCATGGCTAGGCCGGCCAGTAGGGAAATACAAATATTCCAGTAGCTCGATCTGTAATCATTTTTTGAAGTGCCTTAAGTATTAAAGGAAAAGGAGGAAACGCATAAAAGAAATGTGAGTTCCAATTGATAGTAAAAGCGTCCACCGCGACAGCGTCCGGGTCCTGCTTCCACGACACGTACCGAGGACATTTGGCAGTGGCACGAGAAGCAAATAAATCGATTGTAGGTATGCCTAAATGTTTAGTTATAAACTCAAATGCGGTTTGAGTTAATTCGAATTCAGTATCTGGGTTTCTTGATTCGAAATCAGCTTCAAAGTTATCTTTGGTCTTAATGTACGAGGCAAATAACCAAAGTTCACGAGCTTCGCACCACTGCCAAATGTCCCTGGCCAATTGATTTAAATGTAAAAACTGGACGCCGCCCATTCGGTTTATATAGCTTATAGTTGTTACATTATCTACTCTAAGCAGAATAGCACAGTTGCGAAGATCTTTCGCGAAACATTTTAAGCCCATAAAAATAGCCATCAATTCTAGATAATTTATATGGTGTTCGAGTTCATCTTGCTTCCAACGACCATTTGCACGTTGGCCGTTGCAATATACACCCCAACCTGTCCGAGATGCATCAGTAAAAATCTCTAATTTGTAATCGGGTACATGTAAAGAAGTGCATGTTTTAAAAATAATATTTTCCCACCATAACAAATCTGGTAGAATATGTTGGGGTAATTGTATTTTATATTCATAATCCTTAAACTTTTTTAAATTTAGATATTTAATTCTTTCAAAAAGTTTAGTGTATAGCCAACCGTATTTGACAGCCGGACATGCTGCAACCAGAGTACCAATAAATTGAGAAAATTCTCTAATCGAACAACGAGACAGTTTCTTGTATTTGCTCACTAGCTGTGCTATTCTAGAACGTTTTTCTTGTGTCAAAGACATTGTCATACTTGTCGTATCAAAAACAAAACCGAGAAATGTGTTATTTTGTTTAGGCTGTAAAGAGCTCTTTTTGTAATTAATGACAAAACTTAAACATTCTAAAAGTTTGACAGTGTCTTGTACAATTTTATAACATTCGTTATAATCGGAACCAATACTGTGTATTGGTAAATTTATTTAAATTTTTTAAATTTAAAATAAATCGATTTTCCCCGTTTGGCTTTGGCACCAAGAATATTCTCGATAAATATTGGTCGGCTTTAGGCTCGCACAATGAAATGGCGTCTAATTGTAATAATTTACAGATAGCTGTTGACATGTCCCTCAAATCTGAGGCATTACATAATAATTACTAGGTGTACTATTCTGTGAAATAAAATTATCTTATAAAGGAATAGTGACACCTTCTCGTACCCAGCTTAATACTGTAGTATTATTGGTAATCGTCTGCCAACAGCTATAAAAATATTGCAATCGAGCAGCATGAACCTGAACTAGTGACGCCGAGGAGCACGTTGGTTGTTTTTGGGGCTCGCAGCTCTGCGGTACCGGCTGGCGGCGGCGGCGGCGACTGGCGGCGGCGGCGGCGCTCGGCGTTGCGGGTACTGGTTCGCTGCTGTTGGGTTCGCTCTGTATCCTCCCCGGCCCCCCCTCCTGTTCGAAGAGAAGTGGGGAGGAGCTGGCCAGTTTCCCTGACCGCGTCCTCCAGATGTAGATGCCGAAGACATCGATGAAGCTGTCGTTAGGACACTCTTCTTTATCTGCAGTCCTTGTTTCTCGATCGCCTTGGCAGTCTTTATTTTATCGCTCAGATCTTTACCGAAGAGAGTAAGATCTCTCTCCCTTCCTTCCACTATCTCGAGGAAAGATTTATCGAGGCTCGGAGTTAGTAAACTAACCCGGTGGTCCGTCCGAATATGGTGTAAATCGGACAATATGCGACATGAGTCCGACAAGATTCTGATCGCCTGTATTTTGTCCTCGCTCGTAAGCAACAAAGTCATTGCTTTATTTAAGGCTGAGATACCTAGCCCCAGCTGGTGTTGTGCTGTCTCCAGCTTTTTGTCCCGCGCTTTCAGCGCTCCCGTGATGGCAACGGAAATTTCGGGATTTATCGTAGGCGATTTGAGCAACGTGCAGTTGGCGGGTATTTTGTACTCCGCCATAAGCTTCGCCTTGAGATCGCCGTCTAATCCTTTGCGCAGGATCGGGGTCCACCTTTCGGCTAGATTAGGATGAATATCCTCGCCGAAGTCCGGGATGTCGTCCGTCGAATCTCCAAGGGCGGATAAAATTTCCGGTGGTAACTCAGGTGTGTGAGGGCCATCATCCGAAGCTTTATCTGAAGTCGACGTAATTAGCGTTTGCGTCGGCGCACACGGCGAGGGCGACGCTGGTAGTAAGCCGTCGTGTACATCCTCGAACTGTTGTTCATCGCCAGGTATAGATTTCGGATCTACAACAATAAAGATAAGTCTTTATTGAATGACTACATTTTGACACTCGGCCAGTATTATTTTATAGAAATGACACACGGCCAATCTATAAATTATTTCGTCGTAAAATGTAAATGACACACGGCCATATTAAAACCCTGGTAGCAACACACGGCTGCACCAGGAAAATATTTTAAAGTTTAATCAAAAATATTATTTTCCGAGGGTACATTTAGAAAAACTAACCTGCATTTTCGTCCGCTTTCGAAGAGTCTGACGATAAAACACGTATTCTGCGCCGCTTATTTTCAGCAAAACAAGACGACTTCTTGCCTTTTCTTTTTGGCATAGCTGTTTTAATCTTGATTATCACTAATTGCTAACCGGGAGTGTGCGTCTGTTGCCGCGCACGAAAAAAGAATGATGGCGCCTCGTCTTACTAGTGACGGGCCAATACAGAACCGGAAAAACTACAAAAGTTACAGATAAGAAAAGTATTTTCGTGCGATGTTGCCTGTGGGAAAAAAGCACTACCTAGTTATATTTTATATCGAGAATGAAGCAACGAAATATAATAATACACATTATTCCACGAAGCGTATCACAAAATATACTGTAGTAACTAAAATGTTTCCAATCAAATTCAATTCGAATAATCCGACTTACATAGTAGATAGTAGATATTAATAAACGTAATATCTAAAGCTAAACGAAAACAGATTTAGCAGTGACGTGCATGTATGGTCTCACAAAGCTATGAAAGCGGCTTACTACAGAAAGGAGATTAAGGCATAATCTTCGGGTGGTTGACATACGCCTCAGGCTGTGCCTGTACCAGTAAATACACTGCTCTAATCTGAGCTCTCCATGTCCGTTATGCCATGGAATTGCATGGAAACAAATAGATATAATGCCTGAGTGTGTGGTTGATAGATACGTCAGATATTTGGATGAATACGTCAGAAATTTAGTAGGAAATTCATCCGGAATGATTTAAAGGCTGCGTTTCAAACAGAATCCATTAGAATCGCTGCGCTAAGCGAGAGCACGTCAATGAAGCGATTCTATTGGTTCTCAAAAACACATTCCTCGCAACACATTTCTGGTGGAAACGCAGCCTAAGACTGGCTGCATACACGCCTTTTCCGCATACAATTTCCGTATTCGGAATTCTGAAGGACTAGCGCAAACGTTTGATTTTTTCACACGCGAACGCGCCGTCTAGCAGTTGAGACGTACGCGCAGAATTCGTTCCGTTCGGAAAAAAACAAACGTGTGCGCCAGTTAAATATGTATTGTTTAATGATTCCATGCATTCTGAATTCCGAATACGGAATTCGGAAAACGCATACGGAAAACGTGTGCATGCGGCCGCGGTCTAATCAAAAATAAAGAAAATAGAAAATTTAGATACTAAAGTTTTCTGACAGAAACTGCAGTTCTTAGAAAAACTACACAAAAATTCAGCTTTTGTAGGCCGGCTTAAATTATTTGTTTGGTATCCGAGTTATTAATAAAAGTAACTTTGAAGCTGAAAATTTCGGTATTGCAGAAGCCGTATGCTGCGCCTGAAAACTCAAACTGGAATATAAAATATTACATGAGAGGAGTTTTTTACTCAAACTAAAACTTTGTGACAAACACGCCCAATATGACGTATTTTTTCCGAATTCTACGAATCTCACTTCCATGGATATTTCATAGATACTATAAGAGAAATTGATTCATAAGCTGATGGGGGACCTATGTAGTTTGGTCACGTTATAGCAATCGCAGCCGACAGAGAATTGACATGTCCAGATCAAATGACGTTGTCAACTGCCTAGGAATCAATTTACTCGATGGTACATAATTATTGTAAAATAGTGCTTGGTTAATACCAACCATAATCTATATCCTATGTTTGGCTGTGATAATAGGCAAAGCTGACTGACTGTACATAAAATACAGGCCAAACCCTTAGGTCTAGTAGCTTAATATTTCAAAAATGTAAAAGGCTTAAGGATGTAGCCTAAGGGTAGCATAATATGTATAGGCTTTGATTAAACAAATATTTTTTCAAAAATCCAACCCTAAGAAGGCTTTGTAAAGAATAAAGGGTATGCCAGAAGTAAGTGTCAGTAATTTGATGTGGTAAAAATTTGACTTTGTTGCCAGTGGTAATAACTTTGCTCTATAGAATTGGCCTTTGTAAAAGTATAAGTGTGAAAAAAAAATCCAAACAGCTGACTAATATATAAACAGAGACAGCTGGTCTAATATGTAAAATATAATATACTGTATAGTGTATAGTCATCCTGTCTATACATTTCAAAACTCCTGGTGAATGGTGATGGAACGAAATAAAACGAATGGCCAATTGTCGCGCACCCACATGAGTTTATTGACTCACAATAAATGTCACATATTTCTTAATAGAACAGGAGCGGGGCCGTCAATTGACTGACCACAAGTTCAAAGAAATAATCACCTGCAGAGTCCTTTGATCCTTTACAGCTTATAAAGGTAATAAATTTGATAGAATAGATTCAAAAGGATACGTAATAAGTTTTGGTTGAAGGAATTTTTATCCATACTAATATTAAAATGCGAAAGCATGTCTGTCTGTCTGTTACCCCTTCACTCCTAAACCGCTTAACCAATTTCGCTGAAATTTGGTATGGAGATACTTTGAGTCCCGGGAAAGGATAATAAATAGGATACTTTTTATCCCGGTAAATGTAATGTTTTCTATAAAATTTAGTTTTGACTCTAAGAAAGGACACGCTTTTCCACGTAGAAATAATTTGGTAATTCTACAAGACGAATAGAAGGATCACTTAAAAGCGTTTCCAGTTTTGGGCAATTTGAAAATATTATACAAATTCAATTTTCCTGGAGGGATTGTCGGAAGAGACGATATTGATGAGTATTTGATTATAGATAGTTAATCCACTTAAGATAATAAGAATCTTCTTGAAGCCTGTTTTTGCTGGAAGCAATTAACATTTACGTTGGCGGCCTTTATTGAAAAATGCCTATGTACGTAGGGTTGTCTAGTACGAGAAATATTAATTTGTTTTCAAAGAAAATATTTCCAATTTATTTTTTATTGAGAATTTTTATTGGTTTCGGAATACACGTGATTCCTAGTCACGTTTTTCAGAGCGTAACAAATATTTTTAATTAAACTTTTTCGCTGTGACAAGTCAGAAATAAAATGTATCGAAACGCGTATTTATTTATAATTATGTTTGAGTTTCCACATCGTTCATAGCGTATTTAAGTGAAAGTATTTTATTTCAATTATAGGTAAGTTCGAGTTTGCTTCAGAAATCAAAGCAAATACAATTTTTCTCCAATTATACAGCATGACTGGTGAGTCAATACCGATATTTAAGGAGAGTATTCAGTACTCGATTCTCATTATAAATATGTAATAAAATTAGGTTCTTAATTTTTTTTTTAATTTCCCAAAAATTTATGAATCATGGATACCAAGTAAATTACGCGGCTAGGCAAGTAGGCATAATATGCGGCCGGTGCAGAGGCGTGCGCTACCAAAGAAACACCACACAACTACCCCTCCCGCTCGGGGTGTCCATGCGTTGGGTAAATAATTATTTAACTTTAAGCTACATTTACTCAGTGATCAATTGATATAATTTTTTTATATTATTTTTTTCCAACTAATATAATAGCCAAATATCACGTCCTCAAGTATTGAACATGTCTCACCAGTCACGCAGTATATCTACTTATTCATATAATGTACGTCTTATATAATGTTCAATACGCCCGATTCATATTGGATATTTTATTATTCATCCACTAAACCCAGACGAGAGGCCATTACCATTTTAAATTACAAATAACTTCGGTGTGCGGGCTAAAGTTGTACGAGACTGTATACCACCGAAATGTACATTCCGTGTTCTCATATAATTAGGAATAAATAATAAGAGGGGTATGGGGACCACCAAGGCATTTTCGAAAGGACTAAGATAGAAAAGTTGTATTAAATGTTTGCCACCAAGGTTTCTTTGCAGTCTAATAATAATAAACAACGTCATATAATATAGTTGATGCTAACAATAATATCTTCAAGTTGTTGATGGGAAGTTCTTTCTGGGACAGCTGGTTTTGGGCTATAGTTTATCTTATTTGCCACGATTTGCTTGTAATACAGACTATAGAGGTATAGTCTATACCTCTATAGTCTGTATTACAAGCAGTTTTCAGTTCAAGCAAGCAGCAAGATTGGTGAACTTGGTAGAAAATGAATTATTGACATAGTGAAACAAAAAGAACACCTACATTTTATGGTTTGAACAAGTTACCCTTTTACAATCATAACTACATAAAATTACATAACGTAAAACGCAAATTAATCGTGGAAACAAACCTACGTGAAACTGGAACACTTAACATAGAATTATCATGATCTTACAAATTACTATTCTGTGATAACTATCACAGAAAGTAATTTGTAGAGACTAGCCTGTTTATGTGGAATAATCTTGTTAGACTGGAATAGCCTATCTGGTATAAGTTTATCATTCATTATAATAAATTATGCCCATCAAAAAGCAATATATAAGATAATCGATTACTCTCGGGCAATTATTTAATACTTGTAATGGGATCTGGGCATTCGGACACAATTATATATTTATCGTTTGACGGATGGGCACCGCAGTAGATAAACCTTTTATTCTAAAGGCGCCGATAAGCGACCCTTTTAAATTTCATTTTATGTTTGGTCTAAATAGGGTTGCCACTTGCCACATAGCTTATTTAAGTATTGAAAAGAATAGTGGAAGAGAAAAAAAGTACAATTGAAAGCAGTACGTTAAGAATAGGTATCTTGCATAATATTCTAGAATTTCATTTGACGTTTCGTCTAAATATGGTTGCCACGTAATAAATTTCGAAATTAGGAAGACATAATTCAAAACAAAATATTTTATGATCAATTTCAAATTAAAGTTAAATTTGGAAAAAAATAGGAATAGTATAATATGTATTTTGCTTATTTTAGAAGTTGTTGAATATATTGATAATACACATTATTAAATACGTACGTTTCATATTTTAGTTTATGACGCCAACACTAAAATGGGAAAACACAAAACGGTGTTCGCACTATTTTAAAATGCAATAAAATATCACGGACCCAAGGGAAACTGAATTACTGAAATAAAATTTTATTGCGCACAATAAACTATTTGAACTACGCCTGCGCCTCTGGCTGTAAACAGGTTTAAATAGAGCAAAATTGTAATTAAAGATAGGCCTATCATTAAATGCCTACCGTTAAGTTTAGCAATTTGTAGGGGAATAACAGTTTTGTGGCTCATAGAGCTTATAATATGCTAAATAGCTGTTTTGTTTTTTTACAACTATATTATTATTAAGTTAGTGTAAAATTTTATTAAAGTAGGTATTAAAATAGGACTAATTAATTTTCTAAGCCCTTGTAAAAATAGTAATAAATTTAGCTATTTTATGTATTAGAATATGAAACACATAATAATAATATACTGCTTTATCGCTAATTTGTATCTATGAAACTAGGAGACGTATTTTTGTTTCAAGAAAAGAAATTATTTTTGACAACCCTAACACCGGTTAGACCAAGACGCTAATCGCTCATTTGGATTATGATTACGCGCATAGGGCGTTATCGAGTTGATAGGTATATAGTTCGATTGGTTTTAGTCGAACCACTAATGGAGGTTTTATAGCAATTATGATAGTAAGTCTTATCACGGCTTAAAACCATCTTAAATTCGTGTTTATGCGCGATAAAGTAGTCGTAAAGATTTTTATACTTACTATAATTGGTATACCGTCTGCCAGAAAGCTTAGAACCCAACGATGTCAATACTAGGTTATAATAATTATAGAACCCATATTAATTAAAAATGGTTTAAAATAAGCAGCACTTTTGCGTCATGAATTTTTTTAAATTTTCATAGTTAACTCTCTGTTTTTAGACAGGTAAATAATTAAACTTGTAGGTAATTTAATATAAATGTAATTTATCCGTTGATATTTAGTTACAACTTACATTTTTTTAGATCTAGTACATCCTTCTACATCTTTAAGATTCCTATTTCTCAGGGAAAACAATTAAATTTTTAATATACCTGAATTATTTACGTTATTCAGTAATTCAACAGCTGAGTGTTAAGCATCATTTGGCAACTTAAAATACAGTCGGATGATTTATAAACAAAAAGATTTGCGGCTGACGTATTTAGATTGAAAATAGTTCCTCATTTATCTTGGGCAGGCGAATGTCAGGCGCACAATATGTGAGGGGCCGCACAATAGGAGCGTAACAATGTCTTCAAAATTCGGGGGTTTTTCACTAGATTAATGAAACCACAATTACTTTTTCACCACGTCTGTGCCATAATCTCTTTTTGTGAGGGCGTTAAACCCCCGATTCTATTGTTTAATGCAGCAGTAATGCAACTTCATCGAGTGCTTCGATTCAGTCCGTTATCATAAATTGATAATATTATATTCTAATGAAAGGTAATTTAGTACATTTTGACTGACCAAAACATTACTCCAAGTAGCATAGCTGCACTCAGGGACGACAATTATTAATGATAACATAAACCCTAATTTATGTAGAGTTTATGTCAAAATCTTTATAATTAGCTATGTCCACGTTGTGCCCTTTCATCTTCAATTTTCATAATCTTTTGACATTTCGAATGTCAAAAGATTATGAAAATTGAAGATGAAAGGGCACAGTGGACATAGCTATTAGCACTTTTTAAAATTCTATGTGCGTGATTGTTATTCATTCGTTAAAAGCTTTTTTAAATTTTATGGACATGGACAGTATGATATTTTATTTTCCTGTTTGTTAAAAAATGCATTGAATTGAACAAGAAACGAAGCCGCGACAATCTTGCATTAACATAGAAGAATCAGGGTCTTCTCTAGTTCATTTTTGCCCTCACTAGACGAATGTGATGTACGAGATGACGTACGAGATGGTAACGATTTTATCAGTTACGTTATTGATTTCACCAACCTTCTGTCTTCTGCCAGGCGTGTTGAAAATTATGGTTATTGTGTCGATATAATTAAAACACCGACAGTACCTATAACAGACATAAACATTATTAAATAAATAAACTTTTATTTTACTTAGTAGGACATTATAATTGTATACTACAAAGCTCAAAATCAATGAAAATAAATTAACAATTATTAGTAGATAATAATTAAATTTTTAAATGCAAAAGTAGTTAGCATACTCCGTTTCAATTTAGAAATATACTTTTGTCAATTTTTGTAATTGACAAGAAGTATACATATAAAATGTAACGAGTATTACACAATATAAATTTTATACCATGTAAACAAGTTAACAAAAGTATAATGTTATGTGTTAGATATTGCTAGAACTCTATCTTTCAAACCAACCACGGTAATATACATAGTTCAATCCGTCACAAAAACACATTGTCATCAAAACTTTTAACCGCCGAACACTCTTGGCCAGTTTAATCACTAGAACATGACAACAAAACCGCAAATTAACATCATAATGGATAGCCTTTGCTGCGGTTTGTTGAGCTTACTGCTGGCACACACGATATAGTCTTGTGGTCGGCGCGTTCGACAAATATTTAACATCATTTATGGTTTATTTATTTTACATCCAAAAAATTTTTTTTTTATCGAAACGTACATGTTACCCGTATATTTTGTGTAAAAACCGGCAGCGGTATCACGTATCTTGCGAGAGCAATGCGACAGCAATTATTGTGCGATAATTGCTCCAAAATCGCGATTTCGTATCACGTATCAGCCAAAACAATACGATTGCAATCAATCGCTATACACCATTGTTTTTATACTCAACAATCGCTCGCGCGATTATTGCTAGTGGATTGTTGATCGCTATTTTTATACGCTTTTTATTAGCTTCACCTGTATATTTGTTTGTAACCGACTTCTTTGGGCGCGATTTTGACCCACTTTAAACGGCCAGATTTCGTTCAAACTTTGTAGATTTATCGAGGACCGATGACAATACACTAATTTGATATAATTAATTACTCCATTTTTCAATTTGTATGTTTGTATGTTTGTTTGTAACCGACGCTTTATATAAAAAGCGTGTTTTTAGTTTTTTAACTATTATTTATTACGTGACAACCCCGTTCATAGCGCAAAAGCTCTACATTTTTCCTGGGATAAAAACTGTTGTGTTTTCTTGCCCAGGACTTTAAAAGTATCTTCGTGGCAATGAAATTTAACAAAATTAGTTTAGTATAAAACGACAGTTGATAGAAAGCAGACAAACAGACTTACTTTCGAATTTATAATAATAGTTATGGGACATGGGTTAAGTAGATAAGGAATAAATAGTTTAGGTTTTAAAGGTAATGCTCTTAAAAATATAGTTTCGTTATTTTTTAAGTACAGTTGCTCCAAAAGTGATAATGCGCATAGAAATTTTCGTCATTGTTCGGCAACGATCGCTTTTCTCGAGCGTCGGAAGACGATGCCACAAAACCTTTTATAACGCGTGTCCAAATCATGTCATGCCATGGCAACGCCAACTGTTTACGACTTGACCGTAACCAAAATGCAACTTGTTGGTGGCGTTGCAATGGCATGACATGATTTGGACATGCACAAAGGTTTCGTGTCGCATGCGCCAAAAATAGAGACAATCCGGGAGTTGACAACTTTTTAAAAATAGTTTTAAGCGCTTCAGTAGCTTACAATAATAACTGTAAATTAATATTTTATTCATTATTATGCCCTTGAATGAGTAAAAAAATGTTTTATATACTGAATTCAAAATATGTCACAAAAACGCGGCATTATGGTCACGTGATCACGTGTGACGTCATTGTGCATGAAACAAACCAACAATTAGTAATGATTTTGACAACTTATGTCATAACCTTGGTCATAACCTAGCAACTGTCAATAATTGAGTTTGACACTGCACAATGACGTCACTGCTTCTGACCGGCGTTTCCAATCACGTGACTTACAGTTAATAAATCCAATATTTTTCAATGTAAAATAAAATAAATCAATAATTTACTTACTCCAATTCTTTCGAACAAGGTGCAAAATGCAAAAGCATTGTTTGGGGCTCTTACCTATTCCTAGATTTGGGTGTTTCCGTGATTACGACAATTAGCGAAGATTTTCAGGCGCATTATTATAAGTCAGCCAGAATCTGATAGCAAAAAGTGAGAAAGTAAATTGACTAGTAATACCGGGGTAATTTTGATCCTTTTTAGGGTTCCGTAGCCAAAATGGCAAAAAAGGAACCCTTATAGATTCGTCATGTCTGTCTGTCTGTCTGTCTGTCCGTCTGTCTGTCCGTCCGTCCGTATGTCACAGCCACTTTTCTCCGAAACTATTAGAGCTAAACTATTGAAACTTGGTTAGTAGATGTAGTCTGTGAACCGCATTAAGATTAGGTAGAACTGAAACAAAAAAAATTTTTCATCTAACCTATGCGTGTGGGGTATCTATGGATAATTAGTCTCCAAAAATCATATTGAGGTTTCTTATAATATCATATTTTTCTAACCTGAATAGTTTGCGAGAGAGACTCTTCCAAAGTTGTAAAATGTGTCCCCAATGTGTCCAACATTTTTAAAATCTGCTGTCAAAATTTGCCATCAGATTCTGGTAGACCTATAATTTAGGAGTAATGTACTATCGAAGAAATTGATTCATAGGCATAATTAGGACAGATCGGTTTATGTCAATTCAATGTAAGTAGTGGTCTGGGTTTGACATAACGCGACCAAATTACGTAGGCTCATCATCTGCTTAAGAATTTACTTCATTGATAGAACATTGTAGTTGCGGTGTATTGATGACAAGTCGAAAGTACTATTATACCAACAAATAATAACAGCAGCGGGGCTAAAATGGTCACATTTAAGCAATTCCTCTCAATCAATTCAGCAAATGAATTGTCAAAACTGTCAAACTGACAAATGCCAAATCAGTACAAAAATACAGAAATGAATTGCAAGTAGAGTTGCATTTAGCGATTTAAAAAAAATGAATCATATTATGATTCATGTCATGATTCCAAAAAGCGACCATTTTAGCCCCGCAGTCTGCAATACTAAACACCGGACAAATAAAGCCATATTTACATATTAAATCGGTTTGACATGAACTAATGTGAAAAGTTATTAGGACAGTCAATATGGGATCAAGTTAAACTAATATTAGTTCGTATGTAATAAAATCATTTAGTCTGTTTGGATTGCATTTCATGATTTATGGATGTTGAATTGTTTACACTAGATAGATCGGAAAATAAGTGCTAGATATGACAGAAATAAATATTATTCATGCAACATGTTATTATTTTACGAGTTACTCGAGAAGTAACTTCTCAATAAAAACTTAACTGATCATTAATGTAACTCTCTAATGTATTTTTCCATTGGTCTCTTCTATTTCCTTATAAAAATTGAGCCATACAATGATTTAAATTCAGTTTTCGTCTTTGGAATGAAGAAAATGATTCAAATTATTGTTCATAATATTTTAGGAATGTGAATTGAGAGTATCAATAAATCGATAATATATAATAATCTTAAAATAATCTTATAATAATCTTAAAATAATCCTTGAAGTCCAGGGAAGGTTTTAAAGTGACACAAAGTTCACCGGGACAGCTAGTCAAGTTATAAAATTCATGATTTTAATCATCTGAAGCGCAGACAAGGCCTCGGGCAGAACTAACATAAAAACCCAATTTAGTGTTACTAACATTGTTTATTTAGCAGATCCAATTTCGCAAAGTCATCAATATTCAGTAATCAAATAAAATGTAATCCCATTGAGCCAATATTGGACATGGCGTTTAATTAATTCATTAAAATTTGTTATCGCAGCTAAATTATATAATCATGGTTTTTAGAATTGAATATTAGATGCAAACAGTTGCTATTATCGATAAAGATGTTAATAATATGAGTACACTAACCATCTATACATAATAATATAATAAAATCTATAAGTACATATAATAAAACTGTAGAAATGTGAATTCTGTACATTAAAGATATTTAAAAAATAATAACCGGGGATGTCACTACATCTCTATAGAAGCCAAAAATGTGGTTAGTTTTTTGTCTGTCTGTCTGTCTGTCTGTCTGTATGTTTGTTCCACTATCACACGAAAACTACTGATCCGATTTGAATGCGGTTTCCGCAGATATATTTGTCTTCTTCCAACTTAACATCTGGTGTATAAAAATTTTTCCCCCCACCCCTCTAAGGGGACGAAAGAGGGGTCAGATTTTGTATCAAACTTTTTTCTTTAACACGAAAACTACTGATCCGATTTGCATACGGTTTTCGCAGATATATATTTTGTCTTCTTATAACTGAACAACTGAACATCTGAGTTTTGGCTTCTATAGCGATGTAGTAACACCCTGCTTATTATTTTTTGAATATCTTTAATGTACAGAATTCACATTTCTACAGTTTTATTATATGTACATAGATGTGTAATTTAATATTAATTAATAATATAAAAATTAAAATAAAATAAAAATTAAGGGGGCCTTCCATACAAAAAACACAATTTTTGGCCTAATTTTGCTCTATAATGGTACGGAAACCTTCGTGCGCGAGTGCGATTCGCACTTGGCCGATTTTTTATTATTTTCAGTGCTCTGTTCCTTGCTACTGATTACTTGAACTAGATAATAGATAGCTAAATATGTACACAAGAATCGACATCCAAAATACTTCACTTAATGGTCACATTAATTAAGAAGTTGATTCGACGAAATATATTTCGACGAAAATCATCCACATCTCGAAACAAAAAAGTCGAACTTGCAACGAGGTGAAGTTTCGAAACCGCTTTGTTAAAACTTTTATTTAATGTAGTCAAATTTTCTTACAACGTTTGGAGAAACTCGCAATTTACGTTCGCGAATCACGACTGAAATAATTTCTAATGAAAATAAACGTTATATTTTCAGAAGGTTCTAATTATTTTCCATTTGGAATGGCTTAACATCAGAGAGAAATTAAATCGAAAATAAGCAGACCATAATTCTTGAGTTCGCTCGCGACGCGATTACAAGACTGCCGTTTTGAGCACACGCTTAAATATTAAAAAGTTATAGTGTAGAAAATTATAAGGAAGCGTGCGTACCTGTGGAGGAGCCACTTATTTAAAGTCTCAAAAATGTTAATTATGCATGTTTTCAATGAGTTTTAATGTTAAATATTTTATTTAAAAGTTGCCATTCCGTAAGTTTTCATTGCGTCATTTTTGTATGTACACCAGCTTTTGTCCGCGATTTCGTCCGCGTTAACATAGTATAATAACAAAGATGGATAGTTTTCCTCTTTTTGTAGTTCCTTATACAAAGGGTAAAAACGAGACCCTATATTATAAGCAAAAGTCAAACGCAAACGTCAATAAACTTTTATGTTTCTAACTTAAGGGGCCGGGGTACCCTCGAAATTTTCATTCATTCTTAATACCAAAATCATTTTCTCATACGAAAATATTTAACATATTTGAGTTATTTTTCAGCTTAAGATAGTAATTACCTAGGGTCCTGAACAATATTTTTTTACAAAATATTTAAATACTAAAAAAAAATTGTGATTAAATATTTTTTAGGTTTACTACTAAATATTTAAACACCAAAAAATAGACAAAAACACTAAAAAATATATAAATAGTAAATTTACTACAAAATATAAAACAAACTTAAAATAAACTTTAAAAAATATTTTTTATTAAGTATTTAAATATTTTGTAGTAAATTAAAAATTGTGGGTAAAAACGGGACCCTATTACTAAGACTTCGTTGTCTTTCCGTCTGCGGTCTGTCCGTCCGTCTGTCTGTCTGTCTCCAGGCTGTACCTAACTCAAGAACGGTAATAGCTAGAGAGTTGAAATTTTCAAAGATTATGTATTTCTGCTGCCGCTATAACAACAAATACTGAAAACAAAATAAATTAAATATTTAAGGGGGGCTCCCATACAACAAACGTGATTTTTCAAACATTTTTTGCTCGGTATCAATGATGGCAGCAGATAGGCTGAAATGTTCACAACATACCCAGCTGTATTTATACTTTAATAATTTCAAATTTCAAATTCGAAAATTCGAACTTTAATAATTAATAATAAAATTCAAATAAAATAATTAATAATTTAAGGGGCTCCTAAACAAAAAACACAATATTTTTTTACTATTTTCGCTCTATAATAGTACGGAACCCTTCGTGCGCGAGTCCAACTCGCACTGGGCGGTTTTTTATAAGAATTATGCACACTTCTATTTCAAAAGACTAGTAGATAGATAGCTATTAATGGAAGATAAACAAAAACATAACAGGACTTGTGTATAACGACGCCAAGTCTGTGCAGAATATGCTAGAATAGCACTGCTGTTGTAAAAGTAAATCGCCAAAATTTATCATGGTGCTGTGTTTATTGCTTCTGATTTCGGGGAAAAATGCTTGTCAAAAACGCGTTTTAACCTTAGAAAGACGTCATATAAAATAGGAAGATGCTATAAGACGCGTTTATTACGTGACGGAAATGCAAATGTCCGCTGTTTGTTTCGATAAAAAGAAAATTCTGGAAAATGTGTAGGTAACGCAATTTCGCTTAAATACCACAGATTTTTTACGAAATCGCCTCAAGGTTCGAAGTTAAAGCAAAAAACATGGATGATACGTGCCACATAAGTTTTCAAAATTTTCACGAAGCAAGGTGTGATCCAGAGCATGATTGATAAAATTATTACGAGCCAGCAGAGCCACCATAGATACCGAAGCTGTCTTCAATACTATGCACTTACAATCAGAGAAGTTGATTCATAGGCAGATGGCAGACCTATGTAAATTGGTCGCGTTATGTCAAACCCAGATCACAAGATCACAACTAACATTTGACGTAACTCGACCAAATGACATATTGGTCCGCCATCTGCTTCGATGGTACAATCGACGTTCATGGGCCTACGAATATGCCCCTCTAAACGTTTGTAATTGCCTGTACCTATTTGTCCATCATTGGCACATCACAGCATTACATAGCATGTCGATAATGAGCAAATACCTAATGGCAGTTTAAACGTTCTCATTCAATATTAACTGCCCATCATTGGCCAAGGCCACACAGTTCGTAGATATCTACTATCTCTATTCTATACTCTATCGCGCGTAACCTCATTCTTAATGTCCCTCAGCTAATAAGTCTAAGCCACTTCATCTCGTATGGCCCTTGAATCTTTGAACTGGTTCTCTGATGACGAAAAGGAAATTATTTTTATTTCGCGCTCCGCTTGGCACTCAAAGGCCCCCTCATCGATCGGCTTTGTTTCAAACAGTTATTTATCCAAGCCCCAAATAAGCGTGGAGTATTTTATAATTGATTCGTGGCTTCGATACGCGTTGATAAAGCATTCCTGTTTTTTGAATACTACCGTGATTTTTTAACACCTGACTTCTGCTACGTATTCTGCTAAATACTAGTCATAAGAATAATGATTTTGACAATGAGTTAGGATTTTGACCAAGTCGGTGCTCGACCAGTTTCACAACAGCTCAAATATTATAAAAAGACGACCGCAACGACTGCGAGCAAAGTATGTAGTTCAAACTGTACCACGTATTTTACGACAAGGCAAACACGATTTTTGGCGATGATCAACTTTGCCTTTGCTCCAGACTTGGAGTATCTATTTGTAAATAACAATAATAGAAACGCTGGTGACATTGTAAATTTTGGGCTGAGATACACATGTTCCTCTAAACATTCTGACAAACCAAATTAAGGTAATTAAATCTGAATAAGACTCACAACAAGTATACAACAGTCTGAACTCTGAGACCAAATTATTATGAACCGAAAACACGCCACTAACTTACAAAATTATATTAAACTCGAGCCTCCTACAAAGATTGTAGGATGCTTGTAAAATTTATAACAAGGTAATTTTCCCTAAAGGTAGACCCTCAAAGGTAGACGCAATGAGACAAAAGGGTCAAACGCGTGCTTTGTTAGAAAAATTGTCTACGTCCTTGTAAAATACAAGTGTTATGATGATTTTTTGTTTTTGTAAGTTTTTTTTTATTTTTTTTAACAAAAATAACATTTGAAAGAAAGTAATTAATGCTTGTTATTTATTATTTTTAAACAAGTTCTGAAACTATTAACATATTGTGCTTATTAAAATATTTTTTGTAGTTTTATTTTTGCTTTATAATGTAAAAATTACCATTGAAATGTAATTGAAATGAGCAGAATTGATCCTTGTTATTTATTGTCTTTTGAACACGTTTCTTTATTATTACAAATATATTATGTCTTTTACAAATTTCGGGTAATTTAAGGCGACGCTAAAATATTAAAATAAAAATAAAACAGCCGAATACTCTAATTATGATTAAAATATGCAAATTATTATAAAATAAACAATAAATTGAGCATCAATATTGAAATCAGACACATTTCATGGTCATTTGACTTTGATTCGCTATAAAAATATTTGGTGTGGATGCCTAAATTATTTTTTAATATTTATACAAAAAAGTGTACAAATTGGGCCCGGTTTTTTAATGTGCCATTTAATTTGAATGTGTTAAGAAAAATTTTGTGATCCAGCTGCTTTTACAAACGTGTTTCTAAAATAATACAAAGATTTAAAAATAAAGTTCAAAAAACTAAAACCCGACTACTAAAACACGCTCTAAAAAGTACGAAACAAGAAAATATTAATGGAAGTTTATAGGATAGCCGTGGTCGTATGCCCTTTTATAATTTTATTATTATCAATTACTGTTTTGCTACAGTTGGAGGTGTTTCATATTGTATTGAACTGATTTTATGAAATCTTGCAATTATCAGGTGATTGCTGGCAAACCCTTAAGAAATAGCTAATAATTATGCTTACGTATTTGAAATGGGCTAACAAAGCTCTTTCATTTGACCCCACACGATACCGTCAAAAAAAATTTTTTGGTCTTTCCTTTATGTATGTAACTGATTGTACTGTTGGTTCTTGGTGATGATTTAATTCGAAACCGGTCGTGTAATTTGTTAAAATTGTTATAATTTCTTAAATATAGTGGAAAAAGTGCACGAAAATTGTGTTTCATTAGTGTTTCCTTTATGTCCCCTAGATGGCACTAAGGTCAATTTAATGTAACGTCATGTAGCCTATAACCAGTGGACGATCAAGAGGCTTCCAAAGACACCTCATTTGTTCAAATCGGATTAGTAGTTTTAATGTTACGAGGGAACAGATGAACATCCATACATAGTACATATTACATATATATTACATACAGGTCAAAATCATAACCCTCCTTTTTGCTTCACCGTAGTCGGGTAAAAATTAGTAACTTAACAGTTTATCACATTCTCGAAGAATTCCTGAATGGTTTTGGAAAATAATATTATGTAACGGAAAGATTACTTCAGATCGACAACAAACTTAGTTTTCTCTTCAACAGTCTGCACTCTGTTCACTTATGTAGTGAACCGAATAATGTAAGAAAATGACGTCTTTTTCTCACACAAAAAAATAATGCCTTAGGAAACGTCTTTTTCTTAATTTTATTATTTGAAAGAAGAGCGTCCGTGGCCTAATGGGTAGACCCTTGGTTCACACTCGCAGAGGGTGCAGGTTCGAACCCGGGTGGAGGCGTGTACCAATGAGACATTTTGATCTCAAGTACATGATACGGACGCTCGTACGGTGAAGGTCTATAATATATATAAGAAAACATCGTGAGGAAACTCGCACATGGTTGGTCCCAGACGTATTGACTAGTTCTTTCCTCTGGACTAGGCCGACTGTGTTGCGAGAATGCCGTATGCGCTTGGGCAACCATACGGACATTTAAAATCCTGTCCCAGGCACTACAGTATTTGAAGAGTGATTTTTCGCTCTGAAAATACCGTATAAATCATCCACAATAGATGCAAAGGCCTAGTTTATTAATTGAAAATGCCTTTAAAGCTTTTAAATACAATTCCTGCAATGCGGTGAAAGTAGCGTATGAACGTAGACGAAAGGCTACTATACTATACTTATTAGTGCCTTATCAAAATCTGTCGTCTTTTTGGAGCCAACATACCTGTATAAAAGGCCTTAAATTCATAATTCATAATTCATAATCATTTATTTGCCTTGAATGTAGGTTACAAAAGTTCTTACATTATAAAATGGTACAAACATTCTGCTATACGTAGCGTGCAAATATTATAATATAGAACATGCATAGAATATTAATTAATGTGTTATATTTATAAACAAATGTCAAAAAATAATTAAGTATACCATATGAAACAATTAATAACTTCTTAATCACACATAACTCTACAATCTCAGCTTAATAATATAATATGTCATTTTATTTCCTTAAATGTCAATAAAGAAATATTGTATAAATCAAATAAATAAAATATTACTACTAACTTGAATGAGATTTGAAAGAAATTTCCTTATCCTTAATGAATTCATTAGTACTATAATAGCCTTTGTCAAGTAAGAAATTGAATATGCGATTTTTAAATGAATTAAATTGTAGTTGCCTTATATGTTCGGGTAATTTATTATAAAAAGTTATAGCCATACAATATGCACTGTTTGCAAAAAAATATTAAATATAAAATATTTTTAAATCCACATTTCGTTGGCTAAAGTCAGCTTACGACGTAAAAAATCGTTGCCTTCTCAGCTTTCATTTAAACATATTCGTTCAGCCCCCGGCTTTGGGTGATGAATGATTGCCTCTAATGCCGTCTGTCGGAAAAATAAACATTATTCCAAATTATTACAACTGGATTATACGAACAAGGAAACCATTAAGGCGTCTGCACCTATTTGTTGACGATTTTTTGCGGTGTCTATGGTTTTGTGTGTTTTATAGATTTGTTTAATTGGAAAGTGTGGTGGGTGACGCAAAACTTCTATAAAAACTTGGTAGGTTTACGATGAGAGTTGTGAGTTGTGACAGATTCTGATGCAACTTTTTTCTAATATTGTAGTAGCATGTAGTAGTGTTACGGTAGCGTAGTAGTCGAGTTTAAAGTTTGTAAGTAGGTCTAAAAATAGCATGGTTGTAAAAGAAGAAAAATGGAAAAACAATATTTTATATTTACCAGTTTTACTAAAAGGGAACACAATCAGAATTTATACAAAAGTATCGCATTACACGTAACACATCGCGTGTGTAGTACAAGAGGAATATCAAATCGCTCAACTCTTTACGTATTGGATGATAAATTGTTTCCAATTTGCTAACAGACAGGCTTCCGAGGAAAGCATTTGGGTAACAAATGCCCGCGAGTATGTTTAGCATGCACGCGACATAATACATATATTTTGTTTTTTTTTTTCAATAATGGCTGAGGCACTTTATGAATCACGATTTGTTTTGCACTTATTGTTTTTTGTTTACATGCTTCCTTATGATAACAAATTATTGTACGAGTATGTTATACAATTTTTATTTTAGGTTAACTCGTCAAAAAATGGCAATAGCAGAGACCAGACATACTATGTAATAGGTAAATCAGAGAATTATTGGCCTACAGTTTACATATTCAAAAACAACGTTTCCCAGGCCAATAAGTATTATTATGCAATACATAATTATGTAGTAAGAAGATATGTTTAATAAAAAATTTAAACGAATAAAGACTCGGGCCATTATTAAGTACAATCATTTTTGAAATTTTATTAGTTTTATACGATGTATCATGTAATAAACATTGCCTATTTTCTGCAGTAGTCAGGTAAAATATACAATATTTCCGAGTGTCGTTGATATAAGACAAGCCTCCGGAGGCTTCACATCAAATTCAGCTTAGATCTTGTTTGTAAAATATTTTCTCGCACTTGTAACAAACGCACGAAAAGATAAAATTAAAGACAACGTTTTATTTTAGATCCAATCCAAACCAATCAATCATCGATCGATTTAACTACGTAAATAGCGTCTGCTGTTTTATGCTAGAACACAAAATAGATAATAATAGTACAGATCTGCAGTTAGAACTACAATATAGAGCGAAGAGATCGAGAAAAAAATTACACAATATCATTGCTCCAATTTTTATACAATTACTTCTTCGGAGTTATTAAATTGCCCGTTGCAGTGACAATTAATCAATGAATTGACAAAACAACGCAATTGTCCAAGTGTTTAAAAGAGGGGTTCAAACAATAAAGATTGACTTAATGGTGTATGAAATGAACTAATAAATTACTAGTAATCGTCCCTAATTGTAGCACTGGATGGCGGTTCATACCATGTGGGCGAACGCGTCCATAATAAGTAAAGGTATTAGATATTTAAAGTTGAATCTGAGCTATTGAAGCTTAAAGATAGTTACAGCATAGATGTGTTTGAATAGATTAAGCTTTTGATTTATTTTTGCTGATCGTCTCGTTGCTTAAGTTTTAAAACGACCAAAAGGAGAGCAAGAGTTTTTTTCTGAATTGAGTATAGATAACGCTGATTTTTTTTAAATAGTTTTAAATCAGAATTAATCGCATGGCAAAAAAATAAGTTTGTTTTCTATGAGATTTTAGAGTACTAAAACTACCTTATGTACTTTTCCGAGGCTTCAAGTAGATACTGTACTTTCATCTAGATCTGTTTAGCTGTATAGCGAAAAAAGGTTACAGACGGACACCGACACTTTTGCATGTATAACATAAATCAATATATTTTGACAAGACAAGATTTTACATCAATAAATTTAGAAAATACATCAATCGTCGGGTACTTTGTAACAGAATCACCAATCACGTTGATACCACGTGATCCGGGAATCCCCTCAATTAACTTATCTAACTTACAGCCAAGGACGAGGTCGAAAATTTACATACAAATTCGGGACTTTTTAAATGCATTTTGTGAGTCTATTTGCATATAAATGAACTCTTTTTGTTGCTAATATGAGTTTTCAGGTTTTATTAACTAGGTTTTTGTGTCAACACTAATTAAATTTTTTAAACAGGGGTAAATTTTTAAAGCTGTCTCGAAAGTGGAAACTATTTCACATATCATACAAAAGTAAGAATATTATGAGCAAGATTTTTTTAAATATTACTAACTACTACTAGTATACTAATTACTAATTATTGTAATTGACTTATTAATTGTTATTATAGCACGATCAGAGAAATCAATGTATAGGCAGATTGCAGATCCACGTAATTTAGTCATCAAGCCCAGACGTCAGACTTTAAAAAATTACATAGGTCTGCCATCTCCGGTGGTAATTAATAACAGTATTATAAACATCAAAGATACACCACAAAAAGTAACAGATGCGCCAAACTACCATGAGCAAACAAGACAAAGTCCGGGTGTGTCCAGAGTTTGTCCACTTAATATAATTAGGCGATTTGTCAAATGTGCACTATACGGTTACACCCATGTTTGCGTAAGGTGGGGTGCTACCCTCAATCTCTTAATACGAACTAATAAAGTGTGCTGCTTAATTGAAACGATTGCATTAGGAATTTCGATACAGTCGTCTCAATTGCTAATTTTAGATCACATCTTGGTGCTGAGTTTATATTTATGTACGGTACTTGGTTTACAAATTGTTTTTGATTTTTTTTATAAGAACTCTCTTTTCTTTGCAAGAAAAAGACGCTAGTTATAATAATACCTATTCTACTTTTTGAATAGCCCTATATTATATTTTAAGTCTGGTCTGGCTGTCAGAATTACCACTTGGTCTGCTTGTATCCGCTCTTAATCTAGCTTGGCAGTCATAATCAGGCCTGAGCCTACTCTAACTTACCCTAGATCTGTCAGAATCATCCCTTTCTCTTTCCTTTTTGCCATATAATAAGTATGTTTCACAGGTTAGAATCACGATCACCCCTTAGCTAAGTAAAAAACAGTCCCTAGTTAGTATTCAACCATTACATTGATCAAAAGTTTCACGTCTACAAAGATATATCGACTCAATATTTCGCACATCAAACAGATACGATCCTATAAATTACATTACGCGTAAATCAGTCACTAATTGCAAAGCGAGAAGCGCGACTCGTCGTAAATGTTTCAGCGTATGAGCTGAGACAAATGTATATAAAATATAGCTGTCACGTCCGAGTGGGACTGAAATAACAAAAGTTTTAAACTGAAACGGAAGCCCTAAATCATTTCCAAATAGCGACCCTAACACCGACGCATTAGATGCAGCTTACATTAAAAATAAATCTGTCAAAGTAAGGGTATCGGTTTATTACCTTTGACATTTAAAACTTCCTAATGCTCGCTCTTGTAAGCTGATTATATATTTTAAATTTTACTAAGTGGATTTCTTTTAATTTTTAACCGACTTCTTATTTTGTGTAACTGTAAAAAAAATTGGAGTAGATTTGAAGTTCTTTTTGGTTCAAAGAAAAGTAATACTTTTTGCTAGTGCACTTGCAGGATGAATATTATAACCATTTTATTGTAAATTCTAATCTATGTGCTGCAATTTGCAAAATAACATATTGTGTCAGAATTCGGCCCAGTTTAAGAAATAGAAACAAACAGAATATTAAAACTACAATAATAATGCCTGAAAAACAAATTCACGTAAAACTGACACGGGAAAAAATACTTTACGAAGCGGACACAGAATTTGTTTCCGTAAAAATTGAAACACATTTTATTTAAAGTCGCAACATTGATATAAATTGAATGGAATCGTGTCAAGATGAACTCCGCCAAGTTTACAGGGGATTTATTTGTCAGCTCGGCTCTGATAAAACTTCGTTTGGCGTTCGATTGTAAGGTCAGGGGGAATTCCGAACTTCGGAGTAGGGTTGCCAGATAGAAACATTAAAATCGGTCACAATAAAAAGTAATGGATAGTAGATGCTCTGTTGACATAAAAAATATGCAGAAACTAAAAATCAATGTTAAACTGTGCAAGCTTGTAAAACACGTGAATAATAAAAAATCGGCCAAGTGCGAGCAGAATCGCGCACGAAGGGTTCCGTACCATTATAGAGCAAAATTAGGCCATAAATTGTGTTTTTTGTATGGGAGCCCCCCTTATTTTTTTATTTTATTTTAATATTATTATTAAATATTAAAGTACACATATAACTAAGGATTTTGTGAAAAATTCAAGTACCTACCTGTTGCCATTTTTGATATAGAGCAAAAATGGCCAAAAAAATCACGTTTGTTGTATGGGAGCCCCCCTTAAATATTCATTTTATTTTATTTTTAGTATTTGTTGTTATAGCGGCATCAGATATACATAATCTGTGAAAATATAAAATTTCTAGCTATTACCGTTCTTGAGTTACAGCCTGGAGACAGCAAAAAAGGCCAAAAAAATCACGTTTGTTGTGTGGGAGCCCCCCTTAAATATTCATTTTATTTTATTTTTAGTATTTGTTGTTATAGCGGCAACAGATATACATAATCTGTGAAAATATCAAATCAAGCTATTACAGTTCTTGAGTTTCAGCCTGGAGACAGACAGACAGACAGACAGACAGACGGACGGACAGACGGACAGACAACGATGTCTTAGTAATAGGGTCCCGTTTTTGCCCTTTGGGTACGGAACCCTAAAAAGAGTAGATAAAGAAATAAAAAAAATTAACCAAGTTTTACCTCAATTTTAGATAAGTACTTATTATAATATTATTAGCTTCGCAATCGCGCACTTTTTAAGAGGGTGCAGAGGGGTGCGCATTTTATACGAGGTTTAAGACCGATTGCGCGATGGGTCATAAAGTTGCATGAAAAATTCGGTTCGTCCCAATGTGTGCGAAGCTCAAACAGTAAATTTTTAAATGTCCGGCCTTTTTTCGGAGGCACGGCAACCCTAATCAGAGCATTCAGAACTTTCCAGATCTTTCAACTTAGATTAATATCTGATAATAATCTATTATGAAAACATTTTGAGGGTATTTAACGGCCTGTATTGTTTTCAATTAATTTAATTAAATGTTTTGAACTTATTTAATTGAATTTATTGATTAAATTGTGTTGTTATACAAAAAACTAGTTATGAAAAGAATACTTTTGAATATTGAAATACAATTATTGAAAGTTACAATAATTCAATTATGTCTATCTCTTGTACCATCTGAATGTCGAACTTTTTACAAAAATATTTTAGGAAAATGTTTTGTTCTTTTGTTTTATTTCGTAGTTTGTCTCTAATTGTCTCGACCCGTCTCTACTTATACTCTACAACGATCTCTACGCTTGCGCAATAAAAACCTCTGAAACTTTTTTTAAGGTTTAGAGTGGGTTACACCGCCTTACTTTAACTATAACTTTAACCATAACAAAATGTGAAATGAACTGTCAAATCCCTAGCAAAATTCGCCATATTTGACGATAACCTTAACCTTAACTTTAACTACGCTTCTGGCGCAATTCACCCTTACATGTTTATTTGTCAGAAGAGTTGAGTTTTTTTTTAATCTGATACGAGTAATTATCCGACGACTAAAAGCCATTCCTAGTCTAGAATAATAAACTAAGTCTTGGAATTTCATACGTTAGCGAGTGCAATTTGCAGACGTGGCACAGTATCGCCTGCTCTAGCGATATATTTATTGCGTAGTAAATCACTCGATACGCTAAAAACTAACCTAGGTAGTGTAGTCTTAAGTGTCTTATTATGTGAGATGTATAATTAGAATAATTTAATTGAGAGAAAATATTATCATCTGAAAGGGATTTTGATACGGCAATGAATAATAAAATAGTGATAAGTGATAACATTATTTACATATTTTTAACTAGATGATGCCCGCAAGTCGCAACTCCTTTTGCGCCAAAATTCGTTTATCGCGCGGGAACCGTACATTTTCCCGGTATAAAACTATCCTATGTCCTTATCCAGCACTCAAAACTGTCAAAAGTTTCTACACAGTAAACACCTCAGCAATATCAGTTTGACTGTGAAGAGGTAACAGACAGACAACCACACTTTCGCATTTATAATATTATTATATTAGTATGAATATGGATAAAAGAAATATAAATATTAAATAAACATGACATTTGCATTATAATAAGGGGCAAGTGGCCTATGTCGGACAAATACGATATGATACAAACGTGTAGAGAAGTTAGTTTGACTATTATATGCCCATGATGTTAGAGAAGTGATTTCCGCATAACTACTGAAGACAGGAGGCCTACTACGAAACTGTTTTGGGACTCAAAAAATCGAAAGAGAACGCTGCGTCCTACTCCAACAACAATTTCACGTGAGTAGGACGCGGCAAATTCTCGTTCGAACGTCTCAAAACGGTTTCGTGGTAGGCCTCCCGGTTACGCAGTCATGGTGACAATCAAGGTTATCCAACACAGGCTAGCGTGAAGAGAGGCCTTAATAATTATTATTACCTATATGTCTAACAAAACTTTTTTCAACATTATCATAATATCAATTTCATTATGCTTAATGTGTACCTAATTATAATTACAAAAACATAAATAATTTGATATTACAAGGAAAATATTTAAATATTGCTACAGCTTTTAGAATTCGCATAATTTGCATAAAAACGTAATATAATGTGAAATAAAGAGAAAAGTGAAGTAGGTATGCTTTAAATGCGGTATAATTAATTGGGAACATTAAATAAATTTACGGAATTTTTATGTTTGAAAAGCGTCTCAAAAGTTAGTAAAAATAAAATATTAACCTACTGTGTATGTAATTTGATTTAGATTTATCATTTTCCCAAGCTTGTATACATGACTGTACACAAAAATGTTAAAAATATTATACAGTTTTTAGTTGTAAGTATTTAATTTTGAAGAACAATAATATTATTTCAACCTTTACCTTACATATTTTTACCGTACATTTGTTTGCTTAACCGACTGCAACATTGTATTTTAAAATAAGAATCACATTTAGTGTAATTTAGTATTCTAGTGATGTATTTTGTAATTTAATTAATTTTTTTAGATTTTTTAACATAATATATTATTGGACACTGCCGTGGCCCATGCTAAAATATTTAGGGGCAGCATAAATCCTTTACCAAATATGTAATTGATAAAACTATCAACGACAACAATCAGTCGACAGACGCGACCACCCAACCACCTCAAAGGATCGTCCTCGGAAGTTGACAAATCCGTGTCGTTATTTCTGTACTAATTAGACATAATGTTGACTAGCGACACGCGGTGCCCGAATTCCAGAAGGGTTCCACATTTTTCCTCGACATTTGACTTCCATTTCGCTTTACGGACGATTTATTCTATCGTTGAAGAAATGAAAGAAGCCTGCTTTAGAGATAACGATATGTAAGAAATACCTATTACAAAGAAGAAAGTTAGACTTATTCTTATGATTAAGGGCCTGTTTCACCACTTCCTGACAAAGTGCCGAATAGGCTATCGACCAATTAACTTGACAGATCCAGTATGGAGAAGCTGTCAAAAAAGTTGTGAATAGCCTATTCGGCACTTTATCAGAAAGTGGTGAAACAGGCTCTTAGTCTAATATATTTTAATATTTACTGCCAATTAACTCAAGGACGAATTTCAAGAATCAAGAGAATAGTTACCATTAAAATGATCAATGATCATGCACTGAAGCATGCAAGATGCACTTGAACTTATATTTGTAGTACCTGTAACAAAGTAAAGAAAAATTATTATTTGACACTTTTTCTGTTCTAAAACTAAATATTATAATGCTAGCTATAAAGAATGAAATAGGTGAACACTTGTTAAAAAGTAACGATCTGTAAATGTAACAAAGAGACTTTGAAAGTAGTTTTCTATTTTAAGCTCACTGAGAACCAAATTGAATGCCCAGAAACATCGGAATGCATTCGTTTAAAATCACAATTCCACAGAAAAACGTCCGTGCAGGTTTTAATTTTAATTAATTTTGTGTGTTTTCAGCGAAAAGCTTTATTCAGTTTAATGTTGAAAATTATACTAACAATGAATCCGGTAATAAATGAATTTTCGTATCGGGTTTCTTTCAATGAGATTATGGAGGTTTTCTGATTTAATTATATCGTAATGAAACTTGTAAAATATTTCATGTAATTTACTGAATGTTCCCAATGAAAAGTTTCTCAGATATTATAATATAATATTATTTATATTTTATGCTTATTAATAATTTATTGGGATTAATCTTCGAGTTTTGCGAACATCAGATGAAACTTAAACGCGTGGGGAACAAAAACAGTAGCTTTTCTTAATTTCTATCGTACAAAAACCTTATACAAGTATTTGTTCTCTCTTAGCAAGTTTTAGATAATTATGACGTCTATGTCACTTGTAATACTATGACGACAGTTTGTAAGCGTGAATTATGTTTGTTTATTCTTCACAAGAAAATTGCTGAACAGAATTTGATCAAATATAGCATGGTATCTAATATATTCTATGCGTTAAAACTTTTTACTTTCATCCCAAAAAGTAGCCTATGGGTATAACCTATGGGTATAATTTTATAATATTCAATACAATATAGTTTGTTAAAATACAATATAATTGAAACACAACCTTATGTTTACTTATTAATAAAGAACATTACAAATGAACATAATAAATCATTATATTGTTCCAAGTATACACAATAAAGATTATCACAAAGGTGCCTTCATTATTATTTTCTGTACATTATCTTAACAGAAACAAAAGCTAATTAACGAGAAACGATAAGTTTACAAAGAGATTACAAGATACAATAAGAGCCTGTACACGATTTTGTTTATTCTTTCAAAGGTTAAGAGCTTTACAGTTTTTAATAAAGTGATGCGTAGACTTTGTCTTTTTATCAAAGAATCAAAGAGACATAAATATCTTGTCAATGAAGGAGACAATAATAGTTCGTACATAATTACAGGTGTCTTTCAAGAGTTACAATGTAACCAAATATGACCAAAGTGCAACAAACGGCATTAATTTTCTAAACAGAGAGAATTGATACGTGACCAGTGATATTAAGTCGTTGTAGCAGGATAGTCTCGCTACGAATTGTCAGATCATAATAATTGCGTAAAGCAGCGTTTCCAAATTCCACCAGAGATGTGTTGGGAGGAATGTTTTTGAGAACCAATAGAATCGTTTCATTGACGTGACCTCGCTCAGCGCAGCGATTGTTTAGGATCTTGAAAACACATTCCTCGCAACTCATCTCTGGTAGAAACGCAGTCTTACTATGGTTTCCTAATAGCGGAGCCCTAAGCCTAAGCAGTGCGGTTTCAGCTATTTGCAGTCTTTATTAGGGTCAGGCCCAATGGCCGCTTTGCCGTGCTTGACAATGACCCCCTAATTGGTTTACTTTGCGGCCGCCTACAAAGAGCTCCGGCTAACCGATAGTTTGCTAAAAGACCATCATCACAATCGTTTTCTACCGAATTAACGTGATAGACAAACATTATCCTTATTCGCATCTACTAATACATATATTTTTAAGATAGAAAAATGTGTCCGTCGGTTACCTTACTTAAGCCCTAAATCTATTTGGATACTTAATACTTAACTGAAAGGTATCGATTAGTGCACAACGATAAATAATAAATATCAATAAGGTGCTAGCGATGTCTTATGTACAATTTCATAGATTTTTGATTACTAATTTTGCTACAAAAATTATTTTACCAATGTTTGCTAGCAACTTGCAACATGTTACATGACTAACCTATTCTGCCCCTTAGAGACCTATATTCTTAAAATTAACGTTCACTGTATTGCGGTTTTAAAGCGATCCTATTTATCCGCCAGAAACAGAAGTTAAAGACTAACAAATAAAGCTAACATCCAGTAAATTCGGTTTAGAAGAACCGGCTATCCCGCGGTTAACCGGGTAATGGGTAATTAAGCAAGTATGCTCACTCGGAATTGGCTGGTCAATTAGAAACACATTACGTGGAACAATTTACCGCTAACCAGCGAGGGCGCCCAATGCGGACGGAATAACAAAACGATCAACTTCACGTGGACAATGGAAAAACAAGAATTGTCGCTTACGTAGCTTTGCCACACAAATTGATAGGAAGGAAGACATAAAATTTTTTTTGTTGCTACATGTGCTTAATTATGGGTCTAGTGTCTTGTGAATCCAGTGTCTTCAATCTAGTGTCTAGTGAGTTGTGAATTGTGACTATTATTATAACTGTTAGTAGCTAGTATTTTTTAACGTTTGTCCTGGTACCTTTACGATGAGTTCCAAAATCCAAACGCGAATTTATATATTTTTTGTATCCGGAAACACTTCTATAATTTTTATATTTCTAAATAAAACATTAAAATAGGCTTAGCAAATAAATAGTAAGTCGTTATCACAAACATTATCTTTAGATGTAAACTTGCTTAACTTAATCGAGAATTTGTTCTTAAATTATTGAAGTAGCATATTATTATTAATATAGTTAGCTGGTTTTCACCGCAGACGGTTAATCCGTTGATTAACTCTATGGAATCAGTGGAACGTATTGGTCAGTATCGTGAGACCACCCACCGGCCCGAGGAGGCACAAATAAAATGAAACAACGATAAATAACAGTGCTCACGCATAATTGATCACAAATTAAAACTCGTGGCCCCCAATGTTAAACGCTCCGCCGAGAGCGAAATTAGGTACCGAAACACACACACAAAAGTATACACGTGCTCAAAGTATACATACACACACTAAACTATACACATTCTCAAAATATGCACACACACGCATGATGTGATTAAATATAATGGATCACCATTTAAGAAGGAAAATTGAATTTGCTCAATAAAATATTATACTAGTTTTCAGTTACTGTGTTCTTTGTTAATTCAGTTTTCTAACATAGATCTTGATCTATGTCAAGTGGATTTTTTAATATTAGCTCAATAGTATGATACCGATTACTGATACCAGGGGTTCTATTACGACCTCTTATATACAGCCAGTTTCCCGCCAGTTTACAAGCCGTGACTATGCAACGGCCTGTAAACTGGCCTGTAAACTGGCTGGATATAAGAGCTTATAATAGCCCCCCAGTTTTATTTTAATTGAGTGGCGGTTAAAAATGTCCTGCATTGCAATTTGCAACCATTGTAATTTTTATGGTTTGCTTGGTTTCTTCTAACTCATAGTAGGTACAATATATTATATTTTTGTGTTATTTTAAGTATGTTATTTTTGTACATTACAATACAAATGCTATGCCAAGCGTAGACAATAGACAATATTGTGAACAATGTGTTGTGTAAAATAAACGATCTCTACATTTTTTGCATCGGAATCACCGCTTTAGCGTTAGTTCGGATGAATTTTAAATTTCAACTTGGAAAATATTTTATACCATGAATCACCCGCGATTGGTTCGATAGTTTTATTTATAAACGGAATAATATAAAAGCGGTTTAGAACTGTTAAGGGTATGATTTAAAGAACTATTTTCAGCCATAAATAATATAAGGAGCTATTTAAAAAGACCACAATTTTACAATATTATATTGCACAAAGGTCGGAGCAGAATGCGCTACTATAGCACATTTATCTGTAAATAATCCGATCGAAATCTGACGTGTGCAACGTCATATCAGAATATTGACAGAAACGTTGTCAAACGTCGGTCAAAACTTTTTGTTTCCCGTCTATGCTGATGCTGCCTTTAGCGTGAAAATATTACAGTCAAACAAACTACTAAAGTCGCTCACCAAATTGAGCTATGTTTGATTTTTTTCCTCCCCCTAACATGATCAGGGCTGTTTTTTATCTTTTAGTTATTATCTTTTTCGTCTTTATCTTTTTCTTTTTAACCGACTTCAAAAAAGGAGGTTATCAATTCAACGAGTATGTATGTAATATTTCCAGAACTGTCCAATTTTCGTATAATATGTTAGTCTATATCAGCGTCTGAACAAGTGTGCCAAATTTCAAACGTGTATGTATGTAAGTACCTATGTACGTATGTTTTTATGTTTGTGTTCGCTTATCTCTGGAACTACCATACCGATTTTAGTAATTCTTTTTTTTTTTGTTGTACTAGGTATTGTTCAACTTAGGGAATAGTGCAAATTTCATCAAAATCGGTTCTGTAGTTTTGGAGATAGAGAGTTTTAATTCTCAATTTCGTACAATTTTGAAGTCGGTTTTATCTTTTTAAAATACAGTTATCTTCATTATGTTGGATATTGCAAAATGGAGTAACATAATATATTATCGTAAATCGTAATCACTTGTATTTGTCAATTACTTTTGAGCAACGTGCAGAGGCGTCACAAATCCAAATTATAATAAACGCGAAAGTGTGTCTGTCTCTTTAAAACCTCATCACGCCCAAACCGCTGCAACCGATTTTACTGAAATTTGGTATTTTGAGTTTCGGAAAAGGACTTAGGACTTTTTATAACGGAAAAATGTACGATAAACGCGCAACGTGGTGAGTAGTAGATCATATTATTATATGATACTCACTTGCATTAGTTTGTCACTGGCCAACGAGGCCTCACAAACGTAATATAAGTTTTTATTTGATATAAATACAACAGCTGCCAACAGAGTGTAAAACAATGTCCACTATAAAGAAGAGGAAATTACAATAGTAAAAGCAAATGAATATTTTAATTGCCGATTCGAAAACACGTCATAATGAGTATGATCAATATGCATTACATGTACCATTCAATTGAGTGAACAGAAATAGCATCTGCTGTTTTTAGGGTTCCGTACTACAAATACAAGTTACAACTTACAAGCGTATATAAACAGCTAACTTTTTTGCTAATACGTAATGTCATTTTATGTACTTACTACTTACTAGTAATCTAAATAGTTTGTCCGGGATAAAAAGTTATATGTCCCTTCCCGGGATTCAAATTTGTATTTTCCATTTATCAAGTAGCATCCAAATCGGTTTCGCAGTTTAAGTGTAAGTAACAGACAGACACACTTTCGCATTAGTATGTAAGTCGATCCTGGCGACACAGGAGATACAGTGGTGGGAATGTGTGGTGGGCCAAAGCCCGTTAAAAAAAAAAAATTAGTATATATTAATAGTGACAGATTGTCGTCATAAGAAATAGTTGTTTGTCCATATTTTTGTCACTGGAACCGCGATGGATGTGGTTATAGTAATAAAATATTTAAACAAAATAAAACAAATATTTTAGGGGGCTCCAGATAACAAACATATTTTTGCTTCTATCAATAATAATCGATAGTGGCAACAGACACAAATAATTATTTTCAAAGTGCGCCCAGAATGTTACGGAACCCTTCATTTATGAGTCTGACTCGGACTTAGCCTGTTTTTATTTACACCCATAATAGGAAGTAAGGTCAGGTAGTATAGAGCATGTTTTTGCGGACACCCTGTGTGAGACGTGGGGTGTCCACGAAAATAGAATAAACTTGTTATTTGCCGGGACATTTTACGTTCAATCTTACTTACAACCCCTCCTTATACTATGTCTATACTTATCAATTATTTTTATTTATTTTTTTATTTTATTTTACTATTTATTTCAGGCATCTAGGCCCATAATACAGATACCTTAGAGACTAACATACCATAACATAATTATCATGAAGTGTTGTTACCATCCTAAAATGTAGAGTACTTTAGGATGGTCCAACCAGCGAGTCAAAGAGTACTTTAGGATGGTCCAATCAGAGTCATATAAACGTCTAAGATGTATTGATTTTCCACCAGAATTTGGTGAGTATGCTGATAGTTTTTGCTGTAATGTTGGACATCGGAATGTACTGGACAGACTATTCTGATAGTGTCTGCCCTTTGAAATGCAGAAGAAGAGCTGCAGGTGCGTTGCCGAAGTTGCCTTCCTAGCAGCGCATACTCGATAAAATTATACTGCTACACAATCCATAGCATTACATGGCCTACTTCACTATCTCAGTAGTTCTTAGGTCCACTTGCGCCAATCTGGGTTAAAGTTAACTCTGAGTTAAGCATCATGTCATCTCTATCACTGACTTGGTGAGTGACAGATATGACATGATGTTTAACTCAGAGTTAACTTTAACCCAGATTGGCGCAAGTGGGCCCTAGTCATTCATTTGTAATACAGACTAGGAGTTATCTTCGGTCGTGTGGGTCCGCAGTTTTTGCTGGACACAAAAACTGTGACGAACGAACAATGGCCTCGGTAACGAAGTCTGTGAGAACCGCCGTCGTCACAGTTTGTCGCTTATCGTCCATAATTTATATTATATTGCTGAGTAATATAGTATTTTCTTTGTCGGACGAAATATACTTTTGAAAATAGGTTGAATACCAATAACGCTAATATTAGTATCTAAATTCTCATGTAACTGCTGGTCCAGTAAAATATTATCCTTACTTCAATCATCCTACCCGCCTATTTTATTTGGAAAATGAATGATAAATGTAAGCCTTTCACAAAGTTACATATGCTTTTTAAACTCTTTCTATGAATGGCAACAAAATCTTTTGGATACTCCAAATCTGTGCAATAACAATGATGGTCTTCAATTCATAATATTATTCTATGTCTTTAGATGAGTAGGCTAGTTGTTGAAAAAAAAATTTTTAACTTTTAATTATTTAAGGAATATTGGGTTTGGGCCTCGTTATTTTCATTTTGCCATATTATGTATATGCTTGGGCACCTTTACGGACATTTAAAATGTTGTCCCAGGCACTACAGTATTAAATATTACTTCACTCTGAAAACACTGTATAAATCATCGATAACGGATGCAAATGGCTTGTTTTCTATTTTGATCAAAGTATAAGTCCATACTAGAATAAACTGAGCATGATAAAGATTTTAACATCGATTAGTGGGCTAGGTTAGTTAGCAACGGCTCATTTCAGATTAGTACCTTATTAATAGCGTAAAGCTAATGCTCATTAGTTCACCAACTTCGGTTAGACAGCGCATTAACCTCGTTTAGCGTGTTTATCTTAGTACATAAAATAAATGTACTAGTTTATGGTTTATTGATCGCAAAAATAACATAGTTACTTATATAAATAAGTTCGTAATAGTCATTTTTAGGGTTCCGTACCCAAAAGGTAAAAATGGAACCTAAAATCAAAATCAAATCGTCAAAATCGTTTATCTCGCGGGAACCGTACATTTTTTCAGGATAAAAGTATTATATGTCCTTTGACAGGACTCAATGTATCTCTAATCTCTATACCAAATTTCAGCAAAATCGGATCAGCAATTTAGGCGTGAAGAGGTGACAGACAGACACACTTTCACATTCATAATATTAGAATGGATGTGTGCATAATACATAAGAACCCTCTCTGTTTTTCTACTCTAGCTCAAGACCCTAAGACTACCGAGTCCAGAACCAAGCTCTCAACGTTCAAGAGCTTGGCTCTAGAGCTCAGGAATGCTAAAAGCAATATTTTTATAATAGGTAAGTAGATACTAAATGACACGCAAAGAAAATACATGGTCGTACGAAAAGCTAATTATTTTTGTGTGAAAATCCATACCCTTACTCAAGGAAAATTCGGCAGCATCATAAAAACATAAACTTTTACGCACAAAAATATGCAAAAATATTCCAACCGTTTTAATCGCTAAGCGCAACACTCCTGATTTTTTGAGATAGGATCGTTTTTCATACTTTGCTCCCATTATGTAAATAAAATCGGCATTAAAATTAATTTTAAGGGAAAATGAGGGTATAAAATACGCTTTATTTTCCTTTAAATTCAAAGAAAGCGGAGCGGTTTGGGGACGACGCGGACGTCACCAAAAATTTAATTTAAAATAACCGAATATTTTAAATTAAATTTTGGTGACGTCCGTGTCGTCGTTAATTTTTACTTATTTTTGGGAATACCCTGCTGATCATTACTTATCGCATCCGATTAGAATTTTTCGAAATTTTAAAAGAATTTTGTTATGGAATTTTCGGAATATGAACAATTTTATATATTTTTTCAATATTTTGATAACCAAAGAATGACATATCAATAACTGGAAGACTACTTATATTTTTTTTGTTTTATCATTAGTCATTACGGATCTTTCAATTCATTAAGACGACGCCTTGATAATTTGGCTGTAGCGATATCGATTTTTCTCAGCAATGACTAAAGCTAAGAAATTAAAGTTCAATGTCAGTATTCATCATGTCTTTGTCTTTGAATTACCCATAGCATAACACGATTGGTCAACTTTTATAACACAGAATAATTAATCGAAAAGACCTCTACATAAAGGTATTCTAATTTTGCCAACTGAGGAGAGTGAGTGAGGAGAGTGATTGAAATTTTGTACATAGATTGGTTCAAGCATACACTTTAATTTGTACATATCTTTTAAGAAATATATTTATGGTTTAAAAATTACGCGAAAAAACCATTTTGTCGCTTACGCCCTTTCCATTTCTTGCTGTTCCTTTTCTTGTTTTCTTAGATGAGAAGCCGGCCCTGCCTCTCATAGAAAACAAGCAATCTTAAACATAATATCCAACACGGTTTTTTACTTTAACGCGGCGTTACCTTAAAATGATTATTTTTTAATAACAAACACGTATGTATCTTTTTATTCATCACTAGTGCCCAACTCCCGAGTCAACCTATAATGTAAACAACTTTATAAACGCAATCAAAACGATAAACATTAGAAAGTCTCAGATGCTTTGTTCTCGCTCGTTAATCCCGCCTATCAAGAGGCTGGGCCTAATTTCAATATACTGTCGAGATACCGTTACTAAATTAAATTACAATCATGCTTCTGAATCATAGGTCAGACCGAGACATGAAATTATTTACATGAGTTTAATGCGTGGGCACATCGGCTTAACTATACTTAGTATAACGCTCCCAGCCCGACCATGATCAGGGCTGCCACATTGTATTGTGGCTTTTTATTTATTGGCACATTAAGAACTCTACCGTGCACCATACGTGGTGCTCGGTGCAGTGGTTAAGAGCTAGGCTCTCGGAAGTCTTGAGTTCGATTTTGGTGTTGGAAAATCGAACTGTTGATTTGAGGCAATGCAGGCTGATTTATTTATTTATTTATTTATTTACTTTAAGGTACACCAACAGTACATACATTGAAATAAACATAAAATTGTTAAGACAATAAAATAGATCTGATGTATATACCAATTATGGGCGTACACAACATTACAAAATTGAGTGACAATTACTGAGCTTAGTTAATGATACTCGTATTAAACAAAGAATGAAAGCTTTACTAATATTTGAATTACAAAAGATATTAAATGGCTTGAAGGACATTCATTAAGGTGTTTTTAAATTTATTTATGTTATGGATAAATATGTCAAAATCTTTACTATCAGCTTTTAAGAGTTCGTTATAATGACGAGCCATTCTAGTAATGGGGTTAAAATATGAAATATTGTTTTTATAAACTTGTAACAGAAATAGGTTTGTTTTATTCGCTCTGCGAGCACTGTACTTAATATTAAAGTTTAAACAAGAAAGAAGTTCAGGACAATCTATTAGAGAATGTACAATTTTGTAGAGGTAAATGCAATCAAAGTATTTACGACGTGTTTCTAGGGTTTGAATGTTAAAAATACGTAGTCTATCTACATATTCCAAATCTGAACGTCCGGGTTTATGACGATAGAAGAGAATCTTAAGACACTTTTTTTGAATCCGCTCCACAGAATCTACATGTGTTCTATAGTAAGGTGTCCATATTACACTACCATATTCCAAGACACTGCGGACCAGTGCAAAGAAAAGGTAAAGGAAACTTTGTGGATTTTTAAATTCTAGGGTAGATCTACAAACAAATCCAAGAAGTCGAAATGCCTTTGAAGTGATGTACTCGTAATGGGCTTTAAAAGAAAGTTTGTCATCGAACAGAATACCAAGGTCTTTCATTAATGTAGATCGAGCAAGTTCTTGATTGTTGATATTGTAACAATAAGTAATTCTTGTGCGTTTGTTTGAGAAAGAAATGACGGAGCACTTTTTAATATTTAGGTGCATTTGATTGCGTTGACACCATTTAAGAATAACATCGAGATTTTTTTGCAGCTTGCTGCAATCAAGAATAGATCTTATTTGATTAAAGATTTTTAGGTCATCTGCATACAACAAACAATGACAAGATAAAAGCTCGATTAAATCGTTTATAAAGATGACGAAAAATAAAGGTCCTAAATGGGAGCCCTGCGGAACTCCAGAAGTCACATTTAATGGCAAAGATAAGAATCCCTTGAGAGCAACTAACTGACTTCTATTACTAAGGTAAGAGCTAACCCAGCGCAACAAGCTGCCACTAATGCCACACCTCGAAAGCTTTTGACAAAGCAGACCATGGTTTACTTTGTCAAAAGCCTTCGAAAAGTCAGTATAAATGGCGTCTACTTGGTGTCCAAGTGCGTAAGATTGACAGAGGTAGTTTTTATATACAAGAAGATTACTAATTGTTGACCTATTTTTAACAAAACCGTGTTGTTTATCAGAAATACTAGGCTTAATGAAGTTGTATATATGGTCGTATACGATGGAATGGACGCTGATCACATGATGGTCCAACAAGAAAGTTACGAGATATGGATATGCAAAGTCAGCTCTGCATCTTCTGTTGTTTTTGATAGTATTCGAGAGAGAGCAAAGAAATGGTTCTGGTTATTGAGCAGTGAGCACATACTTGAGCACTATAAAAATATCCTCCAACGTTTCTACCATTATTATATTAAGACCGATGATATAATTAGTAGACGTTTTCCTGTTTCTGGTAAGTGGGAGTATATTGCTATTATATAATTGTATTTTATATTGCAGTATTCATCTTATTTCATTTTGCTAAAAGATTGTATCTTCTTCAAGCCAATACAAGAATGTATATATATTATGTAACCTCTTCCGAATTCCTCCATGAATAGAAATAAAAATGCCAAATAATTACAATAATTAAAATCCTTAAGCTATCAAATAATAATAACGTTACATGGCAATAAATATCGCAAACACCTGAGAAATTTCTATAAGCGGGTAACCCTGGAGCATCTCTTGTATAACCGGTTCCCGTGGCTGGTCAATGCTTTACCCAGGATACCTTCCGAGTTAACCAACGTGGCGTTTTGTATCAACACTTATTCTTCGATTCAATAATAAAATCGTTAACTTCTGAATCGATTTTGTCGCTTTGAGGTAATTTACATTAATATACATTTTATTGCGAATATTTGTCACATGGTTTGTTGATGGTGATAGACTGAGAAACAATATCAAAAATGTCAAAACAACTTCTTTTAAACAAGGCTATTACAATAAAAATAATATTACTGACTAACACAAATAAATTCACAATATTTAAAACTTGTTCATTCCCACCCCAACGCTTTTGGTACAAGCCTCCATTACTAAAACATTTCAAAAATGGTGGCGTCGTAAAAATATTTTAAATAACCAAAAGTGTTTTTACAGTCACGAAATGTTCTGAGTTCTTTGACAACTACAATATTATATGAATGGTCTTAAAATTTATAGACAACGTGCTTTACGCGTTAAAGTTCATATATTTTATGTTTAGGGTGAGAGCCTGAGGTGAGAGCAATAAAATTAGTATTAAAGTTTAAAATTATTACACCATCATGTAAAAAATGTCAAACAAGATAGCACTTTGTTGATTGATAAAAGTCGTTCAAAAGCTGTTTTGGATCGCGTAAAAAGCGCCGCAAAATTCATAATAAATCAGTACTAAATGGGCACATGACGTGGACAAGAACAAGATCATAACAATATGTTAAAGCGGCCAGCCGTGAGAGTGTTTAACCTGTTTTTTACTGTTTTTAAGTGCAGGTGAGCACAACCCACACTTAGGCGGCGTCAACCTGTAATCTAAATTCATTTCTCGATTCGACCCACCGGGCCGTATTTTTTATTACACTCCGAGGGCCATTTGCAGCTTTTTTTATTTGTAACAAATTAGTTATTATTATAATGGCTGCTCCATTATCTGTTTTTTCGTCGATATTATTTGTCAGTTTGATAATAAGAAGTACAATTATGGTTGGGCAACAAGATTTTTTTGTCGGAAATACATTATGACTTTGAATGTCAGAGCCTAATATTGATATTGGGCTCTCGTCGTGTATCAGAAATGCGTAAAATAACAGATATCATTCGTCGTCAAAATTGTGGGCTCTTGGTTTCTAATGCGTATTTTGACCAGCCGCACCGGGCACCCTAGTCCCTAGTGTTAAGTATCCCTATTCCCTACCCGTCTATAATGGTTACCTATTTTTAAAGTTTTCATCGACGACGTTTACGTTACCTATGCCAGGTTCTTAAACTTTATTTAAACTGATTTAAGTAATTATTTTAAGACCAAAATTACTTGAATTGGTTTGACCGTTCTAGTGTTTTAATAGTACATATTTAAATTATATTATTATTTCTACATAATTATTTCTAATAGCAAAATCGATACAATGTTTTTTCGTTTTGCCTCAAAAATTTTTATTGTTATAAATCCGAAATCATCTGATTAGTACTTACTACTTTTTTGACATTGATATAGTATTCAATAGAGCAATAAAATGAAGAGAATAAAATATAAGATATTTCAATCAACTTTAAATAATTGTGAAATATTTGCTTAGCATATATTTTTATGTAATCAACAAAGAAAAACATTAGTCTCAGAATGTACCCCTGGGGTAGCCTCATATAATGCTCTCTGATGGACGCAAATCTAAAAATACTGAAAGAAACGTGAACTGCAAAGCTTCATACAGAATAATACTGTAAAGCTAGAAATTATTATACCACAAAGCCTGACGTTTAATGCTTATAACCTTACCTTATGCGTATTCGTAAGCCGTATAACTAATGCATTTATTCGAAGTGAAACACTATTGACTTTATTACTGAGCGGTTATACCATTATTAAATATGTATAAGATGTCTGTATGTCACGTTAGGAAGACGATGCCGAAGCATGAATTATTCACAATTAATACTAGTAATGTAACTGATAGAAGTAGGAATGATGTTAACCAAGAAATTACTTCTGTAAGCTCTACTGTCTTAAATTATTATAGCTCTAGTTTGCTTTAGTTTATAAAATTACTGGATGTCGTCTGCAATTAAAATTATCTATACTTAGTACATAATATGTATATAATTTGCCGGAACCCAAAGTACCTCAAAACCAAATTTCATCATAATCGGTTAAGCAGTACCTAGAGGTAACATAATATATATATAATTTACATATTTTATTACAGGGAAGTAAAAATACATGAAGTATTTGTTAGTTATCAATAAACGAGTTGATATCAAAACATTTTCTTACAAAGGGAGAAAACTTTGGTACTAAAATTTGTGAGTGCTGCAGAGCCAAATGTCGAAAGTTTCATTGTCAAGAATCCGGTTTATTGGTCTTCTATTATCCGACAAAGTTAAGCAGCCACAGTAGTAATGTGAGTGTTGGTTATTTTTAGCTACCTTCTTAAAAAAATAAAGTTTTAAGTTTAGATACTTTTATAGTTAGAATGTTGACTCCAAAAATATTTGGTATTCTAGCTAGGTCAGTCAAAAAGAAATTCGTGTAAGTAGCAACTTAGCAAGGCTTCAGGCAGACATTCAAGTTTTTTCCGAACGTATTTGAAAAAGTAGTCTTTCATTTGTTATACTTTGTCTTGTATAAAACTAAATATTTTAACTTAAATATCCTTAGAAAAATATTACAAACGAATAACTTATCAGTTCGTTGTAAAATTTTTAATCAAAAAACCCTTGGAAAAATCGAAAAGCCGCAACATAATTGGAATCTAAGATATTATACAGTCATATAATATGACATCAGTGTCGCAGTGACACCGATAGTAATTGCCTCATTTTTGCTGGACCTCATCCAAATTGTCTTGTGATTACATAGCGAGAAGGTTTTTTACATGTATTACATGGAAATTGGGACTTTAAAATTGTTCGTTAATTTGCATTTTTGATGGCCACACTATCTTTTTAGTATAATTTTATGTTCGTTTTATCTAGAATTGTCTCGATAAATGAAGAATTTTATTTTTTGGGGAATGAATCAAGTACTTTTTAATTTAAGGTGCCTAAAATTGAATGACCTAAAATACTTAGATATTTCTCATGATAAGTAAAATTATATTATATTCTACAATTAATATTTTATTTAAGTTTACATTAAACTCAGGCTATCTATGCAAACACCGTCTTTTAAGACCGTTTAAAAAATAATAGAGTTAGGCCCACTTGCGCCAATCTGGGTTAAAGTAAACTCTGAGTTAAACATCATGTCATCTCTATCACTGACTTGGTGAGTGACAGATAGATATGACATGATGTTTAACTCAGAGTTAACTTTAACCCAGATTGGCGCAAGTGGGCCTAAGTACATTATTATAATTCGAATTTGGAAGTCGTCCATTTTCCCAATGATTTCGTGCTCTCATTACGGACAATGCGCCTGTCATTCAAATCATTGTGAACGGTTCCGTGACGCACGCACTTCAAATTAGGATACAGTTGGCCTTAGGTTCATAGTTTATGTGGTCGAGAAATTGGGGAATTCCGGCTATGATAAAATATAGTAAAACACATTAATTGTACAGAGAAACTGGTAGGTACCTACATAGTAAAAGGTGAATAATTTAATGTTATTATACTACAAGTAGTAGAAGTGTACTACAAGTAGTTAGTAAATTTTAAGACATAATCATTCAAGCACGAGTCTGAAACATAATTGAAGACGTGAGTGGAAGAATCGAACAAGTAACATTTCGCAACATACGGACAATAACTCATTTTTTCCCTAATTATTTCAATAAAACTTGTAACTTATCTACTTCATAACCTAGCTAATATTATCTGGCTACACATACAATCCATAGTTTTTCTATTTCAAATAACTTTTCCGGCCCTAAAGCCTCCATTTTTTCATGTTACTTACCTTATTCTTCCACTCACGTCTTGAATTATTAATTATTATGTATAATATAGTAAACAATAATAATATTATCATTGTTTTCAAAAACATTTGTTGGAGATTGGAAAATTGTAATGTGTAAATTTTCCCCCATGTTTTTGATAAATACATATTAAACATTTTTAAATAATGTAATAATTCTACTCATGTCTTGTTTATTAACAACTTTTCTTATTCATTCATATACATAAATTATGTAGGTACATATTTATTTTTTCGTAGTAGCTAAAACACATTAATAATAATAATTGTAAATGTGAAACAAGGTACCTATGTATGGTAATAAATATTCAAAGCAATGTTTCCACATAACTTGAAACAAACAAAAAACGTTAATAATTATTCTTAACCCTTTGAATAACATGGGAAAAACGTTGTTAAACGTAAAAGTGGCGAACCAATCAGCGAAAGATAGGCGGAGCTAAGCAAGTGATTAAATTGATAGCTGACTTTTTTGATCTCACTACAAAGGCCGTCGGCTTTCAGTTTCATCAAAAAAACTGAACGAGCGTCACATGTAATGCTCGTATAGTGCCGTCCACACGTAGAATTCGTGTTACATTACACGGTGGATTACATTACACGTTACACTCGCCTGGACCCGGCTTAACAATAATTTCGCTCTTTACATTATTATTTACAAAAAATTGTCCTTAGTGACAATTTAGTATTTAATTGAAATATCGGCTCGCTCGCGGCATGAGGCACGCTCTTGGTTAGGTTATTAAATCTAAGCCATAAAGTGGAATAATTTAATACCTACAACAAGCGAAATTGAAGAAATAAAAACTATTTACTCATTACTCATTCATTGGTCAATACTTTACTGCTAACACGTAAGAGTTATAACTTGACCATCGTCGTTAAATACCTTAGCTCGAAAGTATTAAGTCCCATTTGAATTATATTAATATGCAAATTGTAAAATGATATAATATCATTTAATAAGTAACGGCCTAACTCGTAATATTTCACACCCACGCTCAAATAATTATCATAAACGGCACATCAAAACAGGCTGTCATATTAAATTTAGAATCTATTATTAAATTAACCATTCGTATTCAATTCTATCGATTGAAATCCCGAATTTGAGATGCCAATTAGGGACTAATATTATTTCATATTTTCTAAATGTGGAAATAATAATCGGGATTACAGTTTTATCTTTGTCGAGTTTAATCCAAATGCCAGCAAAAGTGAAAATAAAATATAAGGAGTAGGCATTTTGCTGTCATACAAATTATAATGTTGTAATGTGTATTTCTTTCTGTATGTTCGCTATTTTTAACCGACTTCAAAAAAAGGAGGTTATCAATTCGACGCGTATGTATGTAATATTTCCAGAACTACCCAGTTTTTGCATATTATGTTAATCTATAACAGCTTCTGAACAAATGTGCCAAATTTCAAAAGTGTATGTATGTATGTATGTATGTATGTATGTATGTATGTATGTTTTTATGTTTGTTCACGCATATCTCCGGAACTACAAGTCCGATTTGAGTGATTCTTTTTTTATTGTACTAGGTATTGTTCAACTTGGGGAATAGTGCAAGTTTCATCAAAATCGGTTCAGTAGTTTTGGAGATAGGAAGTTTTCATTCTCAATTACGTACAATAAATTTTGAAGTCGGTTTTATCTTTTTAAAATACAGTCATTTAATATTGTGTTGTGTGTTTGTAACAATAAACTTCATAATATTCTTGAGAGAAGCGATCAATGAAGAAGTGGTTTTTGTGGATGAAACTAAGAGTAAAGTTCTGGTACATTAATATGTTACCCGGTAGTTTTACAAGCAGACAAACTTTAAATGTTGAAGATACTTATTAAACTCCGCTCAAGGAAAGTAAAAAATTGATGAAACTTTTTCACTACGCTTTTTGCGCTTACACTAACATTGATAAAAGTTTTCACTTAATATGGATACTTTATGGTGGATCTTACTTGACTTATTGCAGCTATATACACGCTTAATTTGATCAGGTTTCATCAAAATTTAGGTCAAATTGCTTATATTTACATCGGATATTTAATAATTTATTAGTTATTACCCAGTAGATGACGCCCGCATATAATATATTCGTTTATCGCACCGGAACTGTACATTTTTCCGGAATAAAAATTATTAATAAACTAGATGTTCTGCGCGGCTTCGCCCGCGTAATTTAGGAATTTCATGGAAACCGTACTAAAAAAATTGCCTACATTCTTTCACGGGGTCTACTCTTCATGTGTGCCAAAAACATAAAAATTGCTCCAGTAGTTCTTAAGCAATTTCATATAATTTTTTCCGTTTTTTCCAAATTTTCCTCCGTTTCTTCGCTCCTAAAAGTCACAGCGTGATGTTATATTATAGCTTAAGATGAAGTGGTAGGGCCAGAAGCGTATAATATCGCGATCTAGGGTATCTTTGAACCTGTTTTTAGATATCAACCGCTAAAATTCATACAATGTTATTCATACCGGCGTAAGGGTGAAGATATGCCTAATAACGTTATATTCTTCGAAACACGATTATAGTAATTTGCCTCGATAGAAAAAAATCGTGAAAATCATCATAAATTGCCATTTTATTGCAATTTTTCGATTTTACGGCGAATTTAGATACAATTCTAGTAAAGAATTTATGTTTTCATAAACCTTTCATCAAATCCCATAAGGTAGTATTTATGGTTTTCACTAAAATGATAGTTAGTCATTCAAAATAAAATAATAACCTATAACGCTCGCACTGTATGAGGGCGGCGGGGATGCGGGGTGGCGATTCAGTCGGCCGCGGAGCCTCGTCGCAAGCAGACACGTACTACTCGTCGGCCCGCTCTTTACGAGAATTTGATGTGAAAATGGGAAATAAAAACTGCAGAGGAAAAAAAATATCCCTTTTGCGGAAAAGAAGAATAATTAAAAAAAAGAAGAGTTAAGGGAAAAAAAAGAAATAAGGGTCACCGTACACTTGACTGAGTATCGGTATTATCTTTTTTTTGACGTTATTTTTTCCTCAGTAGGCATTAGAATAAGGGTCACCGCATATTTGACCGGGTACCGATATGGGTATTGGGTATCTTGTTTTGACTATTCTTTTCCTCTGTAGGCATGAATTAGTAGAAATAAGAATAAGCGTCACCGCACACTTGATCTGGTATCGGTATCGATATTATCTTGTTTTAATTTTTTTTTCCTCAGTAGGTATGAATGAGTAGAAATAAGGGTCACCGTACACGTGACTGGGTATCGATACTTATAATATTTTTTTGACACAATTGTTTCCTTAGTAGGTATGAATGAGTAGAAATGAGAATAAGGGTATTGTCCAGTATCAATAACAATATTGAACGCCAATTCAAGGAGGCATGGCGGGACTGGCGGCCGGCGCTGCGTCGACAAGATAGACCGTGGTGACTCTGGCGGTCTACTGCGGCGCCGCAGGGGCAGCGGTGGGGTTCGGTGATATTGGCTCCTAGTCGCAAACTGAGTGAAAGATTGAATGTGTGGTTATCTAAAAGTGTTCCGGTATTGGATGATGGGTTAGCCTGGAGCCAGTAGCCTGATTCCGGCTCGGCGGACGCTAGAAGACGCGCCCGATCTGTGGTGGACGAGGAATTTAGAATTTCTGATTGTGCCAAATTGATTAGTGGTTCATCCCAATTCTTTTGGATATTGGGGTTAACTGAAACGTCACTAGGACAAACACGTTTCCAAGCGTTGATCGCCTCAGCTAGTGACTCAATGCCTACGTTTCCAGAAGAATTGATGATTTTGATGAAAAGAGGATGAATGCTGTGAGCTGAAGAAAGGAAGGCAGGAAGGGACACACTGGACACGCTTCTGAGACCCAAGCCACCGAAACGAATGGGGAGAGTAGCTTGGGCCCAAGAGGTGTCAGAGATTTGGCAGTTGAAAATATTCATTATTGTGTCTTTTAAAATAGTGTCTAAATGGGAAAGAAGGTTGGGGTACTCCCATAGAGGGCAGCACCTCAGGACATATGTGAATTGGGGCACAAACAAACAAAAACGAATTATTTGGTAAGCCATATGGGATTTTATTGCGACGAGTTTGCCAGAAGATACTACGAATTTTTGTTTTTGTTCCGAAACGTAAGGCTCAAAACCGTCGTTGAATGTAGGGGCACCTAGAAGGCGGAGGGATTCTTTACTGAGAATTTTGATACTAGGGGCCAAATTGTTAAATTTAGACATTATTACGTCATGCGGCTGTGCGATTGGGCCGTTAAAAAAAAGTTCACATTTGGAGAAATTTAAATCCAAATCTATTGCTTTAAATTTTCAGTTTTAAAGTTTCATAGGTACCTATGGGGACCCCTAAAATTTTTAATATTTTTTCCATTTTTGCATCAAAATCTTAATGCGGTTCACAGACTACATCTACTTACCAAGTTTCAATAGTATAGCTCTAATAGTTTTGGAGAAAAGTGGCTGTGACATACGGACGGACGGACAGACAGACAGACAGACAGACATGACGAATCTATAAGGGTTCCTTTTTGCCATTTTGGCTACGGAACCCTAAAAATTAATAAATATATTTTTATAAATAAATTGACTATTGTATACTCTGACATAATAACCAAATAAATATGACATATTATCTCATAACGTATGTCAAGTAGGCTTGTACTTTGAATATCATTCATTCATTTATTTATGTTTGTTTGTTTGCAAAAAGAATCTGCCTGAAGTTAGCCAGGGACTAGTTTACTCACGTTCAATGCGCGGCCTATACATACTAGCATAGACTTTGAGTCGGGAATTAGGGATAGGTATGGGCTACAGCTACGGGTCTGGGCCCAGCACTAATGAGCAACTGTGAGCGTACGGAAGCATTCGAGACAATTTGGAATCGGTAACTAATGAGGTAAGTATCGGTATTCTCTTGTACAATCAATCGATAAGTGTGTACATCAAGTGTACGGTAAACCTTATTCTCATTTTTACTCATTCATACCTACTGAGGTTAAAAAGTGTTTCAAACAAGATAATACCGATACCGATACCCGGTCAAGTGTACGGTGACCCTTATTTCTATTCATACAATACCAACTAAGAAAAAAATTTTTCAAAAACAATATAGGTATTACCAATTATAACTATACCCGGTCAAGTGTGCGGCGACCCTTATTCTCATTTATGCCTACTAAGGAAAAAATTTGTCTAAAAGAAGATATTATGAGGGTAAAATATTATTGAACTCGCATGCCCGGTCGCCGCTGCCCCTACGCTACGCACCTACTACCAAGCGTGCGCGGGGCGGAAGATGGTTGCCCCGCGCATGCTCCCGCCACGTTTCATACCTCACCCCCTCAGAAACGCGATGCGCACCCTACCACTTCATCTTAAAGCCTTCCTCGATAAATGGGCTATCTAATACACTTCAAACAAACTCTTCAGAATTATAACATTAGTACTTATAGATAGATCCTTTCCCTGGACTCAAAGTATCTCCGGTACCATTACTCCATGAACGTACACAATTAAAGAAGGTTATAATAAGTAAATGGTATAAAAAATCTACCGTAGATGCACGCAGAATTTTTTTTGTTCCTTGTTAAAACCATAATTGATCTTATTCTGGATATAATATTTATTATAATATAATTGGATAATAAATCTTGCTCGCCTTATACGTAGCCATCTTTTGCGTAATAAATATGTCTAAAGATAACTTGATTGATTTATTGATAGAATGTAACAAGTAAATAGCATAGAAGTAATGATATGAGATAGTACTTGGTAATGGTAAAATACATATCTACACTATTATATTATAGATAAACTGGCTTTTGCCCGCGGCTTCTCTAGCGTTCAGAAGTATTAAGGTGACGCCTTGATAATTTGGCTGTAGCGATGTCCATTTTTCTCAGCAATGACCAAAGCTAAGAAATTAAAGTTCACTGTCAGTATTCATCATGTCTTTGTCTTTGAATTACCCATAGCATAACACGATTGGTCAACTTTTATAACACAGAATAATCAATCAAAAAGACCTCTGTAAAAAAAGGGATTCCTATTTTGCCAACAGAGGAGAGTGGTATAAGCTTTCAAAATTTGTACATAAATTGGTTCTAGTATACACTTTAATTTGTCCATAGCTTATATGAAATGTATTTATGGTTTTTAAATTACGCGACAAAAACCATTTTGTCGCTACGCCCTTTCAATTTTTTGCTGTTCCATTGCTTGTTTTCTATGAGAGGCCGGGCCAGCCTCGCATAGAAAACAAGCAATCTCAAACACTTCCAACACGGTTTTTTACTTTAACATGGCGTCACCTTAAAGCCTGTATCAAAGTCTCAGCCCGATCGGTTAAAAATTGACAGTTTCATTCAAACTTTCATCCCCTATTTTATCCCCATGGGGGTAGAATTGATCAAAATCCTTTCTTAGCGGATGCCTACGTCATAACATCTACCTGCATGCCAAATTTCAGCCCGTTCCGTCTAGTGGTTTGGGCTGTGCGTTGATAGATCACTATGTCAGTCAGTCAGTCACCTTTGAGTTTTATATATTTAGATAAGATCCTAGCCTTAACTCATTTAAACATCTATTAAACCTTTCCTGGACTTCCACGAATATTTCAACATTAAAATTACCCAAATCGGTTCAGCCATTCTCGAGTTTTAGCGAGACTTACAACATATACATTCATTTTAATTTATATTATAGATGACGATTAGTAAATATATTATAGAAGCAATTTGATCCTGTATAGACAGATTAAGAATTAAATATTTAAACGTGTGTCTAAGCTATAATAAACAGGCAAAAAACTCATAATCTTAGTTTACTTTATTAAACTATGAGTTGGCATAAAAGTTTAAAATGCAATCGGCCTAACTAATAAGTATTTAATTTTTTTTTTTTGAGGGTAGGCGTGCTTATGCTAATACATAAATTTAAGAGCTCCTCAATTAAATTTATTATTTATTAATATTATGAACAAAATTATGTGATAAAGTTTACCTGTGCCTACCAGTGTCACTATTTCCTTAATTGACAACAAATAACAACAATTACTTCAAGATTTATTCACCATCATCACTTTGTAAGATACACTTTTTATTTCATTCAAAATTATAAATATGGAGTCCCTGAAACAGTCCATCAATCAAATGAGTGAGCTGTTTAACAACAAAATGACTGAGTTCCAGCAAGAGCTGAACTCTTGTCAACCTTCGAGCTCCACTTCAGCACTGGCATCGGAATTTGGTACATTCAAGTCCTTTGTCTTGGAGGCCCTCAAATCACTACAGTCTCAGATAGAAGTCTTAGCAGAAGTGCAAGACCAAAATGAGATGAGGCGAAGAAAGAAAATACTTCTGCTTCATGGAGTCTCCGAGTCAAAAACGGCTGTGCTTGATGTCGTCAAAACATTTTTTTCAACACAGCTTCGAGTCCCAGAGGTTGACATAACCTCCGTTAAATACTGTCATCGCCTAGGCAAAGTTATGGAATCCAAGCCACGACCAATCCTAATTAAATTCCATGATGTTGCTTTCCGGAACAAGGTTTGGGCGGCTAAAACCAACTTGAAAAACTCTGGGCACACCCTGACGGAGTTTCTCATTAAAAAGAGGCATGACGTGTTCATGATGGCTAGACAACGTTTCGGGATCACAAAGTGCTGGACACACAATGGCTCGGTGCTTGTAATTGCTCCGGATGGCTCCAAAGTCCGTGTACATAGCATAGCTGATCTTGATGCCATCTCAGGAAGACATTCTTCTGATATCCCTTCCGTGACCATAACCAGAGGCAAAAACACAGCTGGAACAAAGACAAAGCAACGATTAGCAAAAAAGTAATATAATATTATTTTTGATTTTAATTTCTACTATCTTAGTGTAAGTATATCTGCTATATTTACCTGTTATTACTATTGCTTCTGCTAATTTATTTTGTGGTACTGCTTATTGGCATTGGTCAGAAGCCAGTGTTTCCTTGCTGAGTGTTTTGCACAATAACACATTCCTTTGTTGTCTTATTTTATAGTGCCTGCATTTCAATTTCACTGCTATATATTATTATGCTGGGTAGTATTACAAATGTAGGTAATTTTACTCGCATTACAAATATTTTTTAGTAATACCGCTTCGTTTTTAACGTAAAACTAATGTTTTTGTATGTCAAATTAAAATCAAATATCAAGATGTCAATGATGTCACTCAAACATATGACTGCTGTCAATGACATTGACAACCTGTGACATGTGTCAGTTTAATGTACTCCGTTTTACGTTAAGAACAATTTTTGTTGTGTTTTGATTCTTTTGTATTTTATTCCTATAATGGTGCTTTATGCTTCTTAGTTAATTAGTGCATGTTTAAATATATTATTTTAAAATAAATCATTATACATGACACTGTAGGTATAAGGTGTTTCTATGAATAGTGTTTAGCGCTTTAAGTTTTTATATTGTAGTGTAAAGTGTTATATTATTAATTGTATATATAAATAAGTATTGTATTATTATTCGTATTATATTTTTATTTTAATTATTCAACAAATTATTAAAACTTCGTCATGAATAGCAGTCTGGACACATCCTCAGAAGACTTTTTTACTGCGTCTTCACTCTGTAGTAATGAGAGTTTCTTAAGTGAATCATTTACCCCACTAAGAGATACCATTTTAAATAATTTTTCAACCGTCAAAAAGTGTTTCAAGGCCGTACATATAAATGCGCAGAGTATTCCGGCCCATTATTCAGATATGTTGACTGCCTTTGATCAAGTTGATGTTGACGCTATCTTAGTGTCGGAGACGTGGCTTAAACCATGCTTGCCATCAACCTGTTACAGTCTGCCAGGTTATAAATTAATTCGTAACGATCGCGTCGGAAGGGTCGGGGGTGGGGTTGCGATCTACTTACGTTCTGACATTCCTTTTACAGTTATCAGTTCGTCAGCCCAGCCTCCGCCACTGGACGCGCTGGAATATTTAGTTGTAGAGGTTGAAATATCCTTCAGCACTAAAATACTTCTGGGCGTATTCTACTGTCCGTCACTGCATCACAACTATTTTACATCCTTTGAGAATATACTTCAATCATACAAACCCGAATACATAAATACAATTATAATGGGTGACCTAAATACTTGTATGATGAGAGATGACAGTAGATCAAAAACCCTCAAGTCTATTTTAGACTCCTATGACCTGAGTTTATTGCCACTCAATCCGACACACTGTTCTCCTGGTTGCCGCCCTTCCTGGCTGGATCTCATCATCGTGTCATCGCCTAATTCTGTCACTAAACATGGCCAGAGTTCAGCCGAAATGTTCTCTTACCATGATTTAATTTATGTAGCGTTTAATGTTCGCGTATCTAAAAGAAGACGTGAAGTGCTTTTCCAACGGAATTTCTCCTCCTTAAATATTGATAGTCTGAGGGAAGACACTCTCAACATAGATTGGTCAGCACTTTACGCGTCAGAATCGGCTGATACCAAGGTAGAGATGTTTAATAGCCTTCTTAGATCGTTGTATGATAAACACGCTCCTATAAAACCAGTTAGGATTAAACATCTCCCGGCTCCATGGTTGACAGATGGTATTAGGTCTCTTATCAACGCCAAACACGCTGCCAAAGCAAAATACAAAAAAACTAATACCATTGAGCATCGCGATAGGTATGTTAAACTGCGAAATAAGTGCAACACTATGTGTCGTGATGCTCAGCGTCGACATATACATTCATCCATCGAGAATGGCGACCCCGCGAAAACGTGGAAGTTTCTGAAGTCCCTGGGTATTGGCAAAAATAACAACTCAAATAAGTCTTGTAATATTGATATAAATTTAATTAATAGACACTTCTCTTGTACCCCTAATTTAGACCCAGATGTCAAATTACAAACCTTAAATAAAATTTCACTTATGCCGATTTCCAACTCTGAGCAGTTCCACTTTGTCCCATTTACAGAGTGCGAAGTTAAGAGACACGTCATGGCGATAACGTCGAGTTCAGTTGGTGATGATGGTGTCAGTCGCAGAATGATCATTCCAATCCTAGACATAATTTCACCCATCCTCTTGCATATTTTCAATCATTGTATATCAACTTGTTCCTTTCCTGATACTTGGAAATCTGCACACATTATCCCCCTACCAAAATCCTCTCGTCCTAAAGCTGTCACTGATTTCCGTCCAATATCCATCCTTCCTTTCCTATCCAAAGTTCTGGAGCGACTCATACATCACCAACTTACAAAACATGTCACCGATAACCACCTCCTTAGCGCCTACCAGTCAGGTTTTCGTAAAGGTCATAGTACCACTTCGGCCCTGGTTAAGGTGGCAGATGACATTCGAGCTGGAATGGACAATAAGATGCTTACCATTCTAACTTTGCTCGATTTTAGCAATGCATTCAATTCTATCGACCACGATATACTTATTGCTTTGTTAGCGACTCTTAACTTTTCTGCCTCTGTAATCCAATTACTCCTGAGTTACCTTAGGGGTCGTCGGCAGAGAGTTAAAATTTCGGAATCCTTTTCAGACTGGACCAACACTACTGCCGGTGTTCCTCAGGGTGGCGTCCTTTCCCCATTACTATTTGCGCTTTTCATTAATTTTATTACACTGTTTATTCTTGCCCATTTCCATTTGTACGCAGACGATCTGCAAATATATACCCAGTCAACTCTTGATGCGTTACCTGCTGCAGTGGATGTTATTAACCGCGACTTATCAATTATATGTAACTGGAGCAGAGAACATGGACTTCTGATTAACCCCGATAAGTCGCAGTTAATAATACTTGGCAGTCCGGGGCTCGTATCAAGAATTGACTGGGCCACTCTTCCCTCGGTATATATTAACGGTGTTATTATACCGTACAGTAAGGTTGTGAAGAATCTCGGCGTTCACTTTGATGAGCATCTTTCCTGGTCATATCAACTGAAGGAGATTAGTAGGAAGGTGTACTCCACGTGGCATTCTCTAAAGCGGCTTCGGTATTTACTACCGGTACCTACTAAAGTAGCCTTAGCAGAGTCTCTATTTCTGTCCCTCCTCGACTACGCAGATGCCTGCTTCATCAACTTGACCGAAGACCAACTCAACAAACTAGAGCGCCTTCAGAATCTGTCCATCAGGTTCGTTTTTGGCTTGCGGAAGTTTGATCGCATATCTGAGTTCCGCAACAAACTAAAATGGTTACCGATCCGCCTTCGACGCAATGCCCGTGCACTTTCCTTCCTTTATACCATCCTATTCGATCCTAACAGCCCTAAATACCTGAAGAACATCTTTAACTTCCGTCGCCCCGACAGACATGAGCTACGCTCATCTAAAAATCTCCTCCTTGATATCCCTATCCACCACACAAAATATTTCCATTCCTCTTACTCCGTACAGTCCGTTCTACTCTGGAACTCTCTCCCTACCAGTGTGAGACTCTCTAAAAGTTTAAATACATTTAAGTCCTCCCTTAAGGAATACTACCTCAATATGTGTTCATAGTTTAAATATGGCATGAGTCTTGACATTATATATTAGTATTATATATTAGTATATTATGTGTGTATATGTGTGTATATGTGTGTATATATGTGTATATGTATAATATATATGTATATATAGTTATATTGTAATAAAATATATATATTGTTGATAAAATATTTATTTTGAAATTGTATTTTGTATGTAGTATTGCATATGTATTATATTATATTCGTGTATTTGTTTGATAGGATAGTATTTATGTATTATATAGGTAATGCTTTAATGTTAAGTCTTTAAGCTTTATATTTTACTTTTGATTACAATTATTAGAATATTATACTTTAAGCACGACGCCCTTTCTCTAGCAACTGTTTGTTTCCTTTCTTCCAAAGGTTGTCTGGAAGAAATTGCTATTTAGTAATAAGACCGCCTTTGTGTACTCGTCATTTTATTTGTTTTTGTCGTATGTGTGTTATTTTTGTAAGTTCTGTGTGCACAATAAAGTATATATTCATTCATTCATTCAAGTAATAGGTAAATATTATTATCCAGAACCCTTCTTCTTTCAATCGGGTAAAATATGCCCTCGGGTTTTTTTTTTTTTTTTTTACAATTTGGGGCCATCTATGGGCTAACAGCCCATATCCTTTTTTTGCCATCTTTATTTAGTTTGTTCGCACCAAGGATAATTTATTATTTACAATATATTGTGATTGTTGTCCATCACGCCATGGACCTTTTTTTTTTTATATATATAATATATAAATATATAGTATATAAAAATTATAAAATATAAATTAAATACTAGAATAGAATATAATATATACACATATTATATGTAATAAAAATACATATTTTCCTATCTTTTATATATTTTATACTAATTATGAAGTGAATGTTTTGAACGGTGTGGTCCCAGTGTCCTGGCGGCCAGTAGATCCGACATTTTTAGATTTCCTTAGATAATATTATGCTGCTCCACCCTTTGCCTTTAGATATTGTGACATTGGCTTGGTGGAGAGGGGTCACTCAAGCTGGGTGGAGTTTTTAGGGTGTTAAAAAGATATGCCCTCGGGTTGATTCAATATTATTAATTATATTAATATTATGAAACCCATACTAAATCGTGTTAATAATAGCCTGTAATGGCTGTAATGCATGCCTTAAATGAACCTTTACAACTTGCATACCATGAATAAGGTGTAGGTTGACACTTGAAAAGATAATTAATTTACCAGAGAGTACTAAACCATACTAAACGATTCAGTTTTATACGCCTCATTTATAATGGCGCTTAAATTGTTTAGCTAGACACTTTTTGAACGATAGTCGTATGAGGTTCGTTTTTCAACGTGTTTCTGTGCATTGCGCATGCGCAAAGTTAAAACTTAAAAATTAGTATCAGTGTCATGTGCAAAATTTTCAACAACTTTGTACCTACTGTCAGATTTTGGCACATGACACTGATACCACCTGATACTGACACTAATTTTAAACTTTGCGCATGCGCAATGCATTAAAAAACACGTTGAAAAACCGGCCAAGTGCGTATCGGGCCACGCGCAATATAGGATGATATAGGGTTCCGTAGCACCGCTAGTTTTTGAAATTTTTTTGTATGGTCAATGAATGTACATTTATAACATATTTTACACTACTAACAACATCATCTCAAAGGAATTTGAACAAAACGTTCCTTTATACTTCGCCGAATATATTTTTTTTAGTTGATCGACTATTACTCAATAACTTATGAAGTCTTCTTAGCCGTGATAGTTTTCCTTTTAAATTCAACATATTTCCTACTCCCGTGAATTTTTTCACATTTCCAGAAGCAACCGCTTAGCTGGTAGAAGGTAAGGACACTGGACTCTAACGATTTTTTCCACTTTAAAACTTAATATTTCACAAATAGATCCCTAAATCGGAAAATGATCTATGAATACTCATAATATTTTTAAAAAACCTATCCAACGACACCCCGCACGATGGGGTGGGCGCGAAAAAAATAATTCAACCCCGCTTGATGTGTTATGTAGGGGAGGTACCATAAAAAAAATATTTTTTTAATATTTTATGTAACATTTTGTCGGCATTATTAATATGTGTATTCATGCCAAATAACAGCGTTGTAGGTCCTATAGTCTCTGAGCAAAACCGCGGACGGACAGACAGGCGGACAGACGGACAGACGGACGGACAGACCGAAACTATAAGGGTTCCTTGTTGACTACGGAACCCTAAAAACGAAACGAATATGACTTTTGTGTAGTAATTTTTTGAGAAGTTAGTACCATGAAGTGACTTTTTTAATGAAATAAGGGGCAAACGAGCAAACGTTTCACCTGATGGAAAGCAACTTCCATCGCCCATGGACACTCGCAGCATCAGCAGAGCTGCAGGTACGTTGCCGGTCTTTTAAGAGGGAATAGGTTAATAGGGGAGGGTATGGATGGGAAGGGAAGGGAATAGGGTAGGGGATTGAGCCGCTGTTTCACGCCGGTTTTCTGTGAGGACGTGGTATTCGAGGGTCGAGCCGGCCCATTCGTGCCGAAGAATGGCTCTCCCACGTCTCCCATTATGCTTATTTATTTTAATGTTGCCCGGAACTTCGAAATTGAAATTCATTTATTGCCTGGAAACTGTAAAATATACAGAATCAAAACTCTCCTGTGTACCGTGATTGAAAGTACTATACAAAATTTTATCAAAATTGATTCAGCTGTGAAGAGAAAGATAACAGACATAATGCCTTCGAGGAATCATAAGCCGTCGTTTTGAGTCTAGCTTAAGACTATAATAATAGTGGATGGTTTAAAGTATAAACGATTTGTTACAAGGAGTATCTTATAAGAATCCATCTATATTTATATAAAACTCAAAGGTGACTGACTGACATGGTGATCTATCAACGCACAGCCCAAACCACTGGACGGATCGGGCTGAAATTTGGCATGCAGGTAGATGTTATGACGTAGGCATCCGCTAAGAAAGGAATTTGATAAATTCCAACCCCAAGTGGTTAAAATAAAGGATGAAAGATTTCATATAACAATACTTCTTAACGCGAGCGAAGCCGCGGGCAAAAGCTCGTCAAATATAAATCAGATAGTTTCATCCAACTAGAATTTGTTTTGTTGAAGAAGTTAAATGAAAAAAGTTTGGAAAGAGGATGACTTAGCGTGATCGTGGCCGAAATAATATATGAAGGCCTATCGATATCTTGTTTATCATTTTTTACAAATTAAAGTACCTATTGACTATACCGAGAGAAAAAATACTATGTGTATAGCTACTACTGTATACTTAATGCTAAGTACTCACATACGGTTCTTCTCGATAGTTTTACTCCAAATCGAGTAATAATAATTACTGTGTGGACAGCAAAACTCACAATCAGCTCGAAAGCTCGCATCGAGCCGCCTCGATGGAATTAAAATATATATCGATTTAGAGTAAAACTATCGAGCAATGCTGAATGTGTGGACGAAAGCCCGAGCCGCAGGTACTTGTACTATTATCTATTCTATGCCGCGGGTTTAATTGCTCGACGTTATTGCTCGATCGAGCAAAACCGTATGTGAGTACTCATCATAAGTAGGGCTTTAAAAATTGCACAAATGATGGTAAATTATGAAAGAATAAATTCGGTACATAAGAATTTGATTGGTCTGACTGGAGATCACTGGAAAAGTCAAAATTTTCTATCCAAGGCCAAAAAACCTATATAAAGTTAAATAATTTTCGTATATTATCCAGTCCTAGACAAAGAGGGACTCCACAATACTCCAAATGAGACATGTCTTATGGCATTGTTGAGTAGTTACCGTTTTTGCGTCAACCAATCATAACCTAGAGTGAGTAGATAAATAGCAGTCAGAAACTTAAGAAACAGGGCGTTAATGTACTATCAGAGAAGTAGATTCCTAGGCAGATGGGGGACCTACGTAGTTTGGTCACGTTACGTCAATCCCAGCCGAGTGCCGACAGATCGCAATTAACATTGAATTGACATGATCCGACCAAATGACGTTGGTCTGTCAACTGCCTAGGAATCAATTTCCTAGATGGTAAAATAATGTATCCCACACACATAGGTCTTATCACGTGAAACCATTCAAACCAGTCTTATAAGACTACTTCGATATTATGTAAAATACATCCATTTAAATATAAAGATAGGATCAAAAACCACTTGCATTTAAATCATCATCTTACAAAGCTTCCTATTGTGTATAATGCGCTGTCACAGGCGTGTATGACGAGTGTATGACATGTTATGATGCGTGTATGGTAATATGTCTGAACTGACGAAACATGTGTCAGCGTTTTATTGTTTAATAATAATAGTAATGTGCGGTGTGCCACATTGGCCCGTTATATTATGTATACTTACTAACGTGTAGAGGGACTATTCGTGTATGATTGCCCATGATAACTTCTCAATCATTGTGATAATTAGTTTTCCATCATAGTTTAATGTGGACACATCAAAACCAACGTTCTAGTAATAATGAGACAAAGAACAATTCATCTTTTAGGCAATTCCTATTCGGCATCTAGATAGGCAAGATGATTATACTAAGAAACTCGTTACTGTCGTACAAACTATAATAAAAAGTACTTTAAAATTGCATTTTCTTTGCAAATTTTACACCTAAGTTACTAGTCAAGTTATTAACAAGTTAGTCGACATTAAAAGTAATCTTAACTTTTTACTACGTAGAGAACAGTCTCTACAATAAGTATCACGGAATAACAACCGGTTTGATCTCGATTTCCGATGTATTGGAGAATGTGTATTCGGTACCTATAGCGAGCAGGGACTATAGCTCTGAATGTTTAAAAGGTCTGACTTCTGAGTAATGTGACAAGTTAGAACTGTATTAATTTACTTGTAAAAAGTTTAAAAGCTATGTACCTATTGTCATTACGCATTTGTTTTTCATTTGATAGAGTAGAGGAATAAGGACCAACGTATTGAACTTCTATTACATAATATTTGAAGATTTATTCATGACAAAACGTTTATTATAGCAATGAATAACATATAAAGTATTTTAACGGGTGCAGTGCAGTGAAATTCCAGATTTATGTGAAGAAAACTGTACTAAGTCTACTAAAATACAATATATTATGATATTATTACTGTACAATAATTATAGCAGAAGATGATTATTTTTTAACATTTTAAATGTAACCGATTTAAAACATAGTTTTTTAATTAAGAGAGACCTTGTAGGTAAGATTCTCCTTCCGAGTTAGTATTAACGTGACTTTATCATTAATTGCTCTGTGGCATAAACTTTTTAAAGCTTTTTATGTCTGAATGTTGGACTTCCCTTCCCTACCCTCCCCTATTCCCTTTCCTTCCCATCCCTACCCTCCCCTATTACCCTATTCCCTCTTAAAAGGCCGGCAACGCACCTGCAGCTCTTCTGATGCTGCGAGTGTCCATGGGCGACGGAAGTTGCTTTCCATCAGGTGACCCGTTTGCTCGTTCGCCCCCTTATTTCATAAAAAAATACATTATTACATTTTGAATAATCGTCATCCTAGATGTTTGAGTCATCCACGAAAGTTCTGTTCTCTGTAATAAAGTTACATTTTCACACTTACAGTTATTATTAACCAATTTTAATGAAATCTATTTAGAATATATAATACTTTTAGCCCTGTCTAAGAATACACAACAGTTATATCGTGGCTGAATCTATTGTTACATACTTATTGCGCTATACATCCACTCTAGCCACCAAATTCAGGTATCCGCAGTCTCTTATCCTATTTGTTGTAAGCTTCTACTTTTAGTGAAATTGAAGTGGTGAGAGCGCGCTACGTGATTGGATTAGGTCTATTTTTATGCACAGCAAGACAATCCTTGGCCTGGCCCCTGGATACACAGGATTAACCTCGAAATTGGATGCGCGGTTTCCATCAAAAATATGCTCGAAATATGCACGTATTGGTACGGTTTTTAAATCCGCTTTTAGAACTAAAACGCGGTAACAGAAAATAATATAATGCTTGAGTTGTTTGCTGTGTTGTTACATTATTTTCTGCTAGATAAACTGTATTAATAAATTAAATTTTATCAGTAGTCAAAATCTTACACACAACATAATAATTTGTTTAAACTATACTGGACTTGTAGCAGACTTTCAAATAAGATTTAAACCAGCTTTCTTCAGATCCAGCAACAGTTGAAACCATTAAAAACATCTTATTTCATTCTAAATGTTAAAATAGCATATTTAAAAGAATGTAAAGTAAAATAACACTTAAGACGGAAGAAAGCAGTGCATTTGCCAAATACTTTCTTTTCATTCATGTTTAAATTTTCTTGAGTATTTAGAGAACTATGCTACGGATACCTTAGCATCAAGAGCTATGCATACAGTAGTGTGGTGAAGAGAGCATAGTAAGCACCACCTGGGGAGTAGTTTTTAAGTTCTGTGTTAAATTACACTGGAATAAAGTAAATACACTTAGCATGTGAAGTTCACTTTGACTTTAAGAAAATACGTTGAATATGCTCATCGCACATACTACATATATAACTAACCTAAGTATAAAAATAATTTATAGTAGCACTCACTTAGTAAAAGTATCATTTAAGTACTTAACCAATTAATATGAACAGTTTTTCAATACAAATTTTCTTTTGTTATTTTATTGGCATTTAAAATAAACATGGGTAAAGACTTATGGGGGAAGAAAAAAACATCTAGAGAAATCTCAACTCCCATCCCAGAAACCGTACATTTATATCAAGCTCCCATTTAAATGAAACCAATTATACACAAAATAATTAATCACTAAACTTGTAAACAGCTTATGTATGACAAATGACAATAGCTCATAATAGACAATAGCTTGGAGCGGCCTGAATCTGTCGTAACAGTTTTAGCGAACAACAGCAATCCAAGACGTAGTTAGCCTCAAACTGACCTATTTACCATCACAAACAATCTAATGGCTTACCAAAATAGCTAATAGGAAATGCAGGTTATAAGCTAGAATAAGCTAGTAGTTTGTATTGAAAATTAATGATCTTATGGAAAACCAGAATGGACGTATACATTTTCTTCTCGTAGACGGTAGAAAGACGGGGATATTATTACTTCCTTACCTATGGGCTATGCCGTACCATCAGTCTACTCTTACGCTCGGGCCTCACCTATCTTACTATAATAATCGGCCAAGTGCGAGTTGGACTCGCGCACGAAGGGTTCCGTACCATTAAAGAGCAAAATTGGGCCATAAATTATCTTTTTTGTATGGGAGCCCCCCTTAATTTTTTATTTTATTTTAATATTATTATTTAATAATAAAGTACACATATTACTAAGGATTTTGTGAAAAATTCAAGTACCTACCTGGTGCCATTTTTGATATAGAGCAAAAAAGGCTAAAAAAATCACGTTTGTTGTATGGGAGCCCCCTTAAATATTTATTTTATTTTGTTTTTAGTAAGTATTTGTTGTTATAGCGGCAACAGGTAGACATAATCTGTGAAAATTTCAAATCTTTAGCTATTACCGTTCTTGAGTTATAGCCTGGAGACAGACAGACAGACAGACGGACAGACAACGAAGTCTTAGTAATAGGGTCCCGTTTTTACCCTTTGGGTACGGAACCCTAAAAAGGGCACAACGCCACTGAAACGTTTTTACTAAAAAAATTAATAAGTGTTTTTCTAAGAAGGATAATAATAATAACTAGAGATCGCCCAGTGGTCGAAATTCGACCTTAGTTTCAACGACATTAGGACTACTACATATATTTTGTAAAAAATATTGACTTTATCATATTTTTTTTCAACTCTTGTCTCTGGGACTCCGCTGATCTCAGAATGGCCGTGTAAGCATTGTCTAATAGCATCTATGATTCAATAAAAAAAACTATAATCCATTTTCAATTTGTCAACTTGTTGTCAACAGACTTCAACCATAAAATATAAAAGAGTATAATTCGTATGTATAGGCATGTCACTCAAAAATCTGTCATCTCCTATGTGTGTGTGCTGTAGTGTGTGTAACGTTTTATTTGTTAAAAAAATGTATGATAAAAGCATAATTTCAAAATAATATTAGCTTGATGCACTTCTTCATCATATAAACTATAACTGTGCAAAATTTCATTCACCTACGTTTTCCCATTTTTCGTCAAAAGGGATCCAAAGTTTTTCGCTCGCGTATTAATATATAGATAATAGACGCGTCTAATTCATTTTAATTTCGATCAAAACAATATGATGTTGACAATAATTTAAGCATTTCGGATACTTCTACCAGACATAAGACTGAACACAATATCCGATATAAAGGGTGTTCCCCGCGCCGTCGAGACAGGAAACAGACTTGACCAACACCCCAACGGGGGACACCCCTATCATTGCAATCGTCTGAAAATACACTCGCAAGACCTTATAAAATCAGATGTCCTTTAGATTTCGTTTCAACATGTTTTTTTATTCGTCTACTGAGATAATATTATTTTGTCTCTTCTGTTTTCAAAATAGTCTGTCCTTTAAAAAAATATTTCACGAAAATATTACGCATTTTCAAATTGTGTTTAATATTATTGTAATATTTGGATACTAGAGATAAAATCAATTATTCAAATTATTAACTAATATACAATAAATTATTTCTAATATAGTCAAATCAATCATATACACAACTACATCCACCCTTCTTCATGCTCCCATATTAAAGTGGATTATACACAAGCTGTCCATTGATCCAAATGCCGGGTTTGCTGACCAAATCATTCTGCGAAATACTTATAAAAAGCGGCCAATTGCGAGTTGGACTCGCCCATGACGGGTTCCGCAGCAGCAATAAGGTTTATTTTATGAAATTTCAAGGTTTTTGATTTATTTTTATATTTCAGTCGATTTAATGAAATTTAGATTAAGGTTTACCATTTAAGACGTATAAAAAAAAACTACTGGCTAGATCTCGTTCAAACCAATTTTCGTTGGTAGTTTTTATAGTAATCATATATTTTTTTTCGAATTATCATGCCCCTACTTTAAAAATTAGAGGGGGGGGGGACACGCATTTTACCACTTTAGAAGAGTCTCTCTCGCAAACTATTCAGGTTAGAAAAATATGATATGAGAAACCTCAATATGATTTTTGGAGACCTATCCATAGATACCTACACGCGTAGGTTAGATGAAAAAAATTTTTTTTTGTATCAGTTGTACCGGGAACCCCTAAAATTTTTAATAATTTTTCCATTTTTACATCAAAATCTTAATGCGGTTCACAGACTACATCTACTTACTAAGTTTCAATAGTATAGCTCTAATAGTTTAGGAGAAAAGTGGCTGTGACATACGGACGGACGGATGGACCGACGGACGGACGGACAGACAGACAGACAGACAGACAGACATGACGAATCTATAAGGGTTCCTTTTTGCCATTTTGGCTACGGAACCCTAAAAATGCCTTCCCAAATAAAAATGAAAACGACTGTAAATGCTTTAAGCTATAGTTTGAAACTTCGACATGTTGCGGTTACTAATAATTTTACTGATCATTGGTTTCCATCTTAAATTATGTAAAGAGGTAAAAATGATCTGGACACCTATTTGAATCGGACCGTATTTTTATATAAAATAAGGGAGCAAACGAGCGAACGGGTAACCTGATGGAAAAGAACTATCGTCGCCCATGGACACTCGCAACATCAGAAGACCTGTAGGTGGGTTGCCGGGAATATGCTCTCTTCTTGAACGTTTGCAGGTCGTATAGGCCCCGAAATACTGCTGGTGATAGTTCGTAGGCAGTATAGTGTGCAGCTACTTATAATGGACGTTAGTATTTACGACGTAAATCTAGACTACAATATAGTGTTACTGTCGCTTTCACTACTCAATATAAACACTAAATAAGTCCCAACAGGTGGTGCAGAATTTGCATGAAATTTCATCTCTTATGCAAATAACTGACACCTGACAAGCAACATCTGGCTAATTAGAGATCTCTTGTGAAATAAAAGATCCATTTCCGAGTTTCCAGTTTTTTGGTATGCGGTATCTTGATTCTTAAGTACAACTTTTTATAGAGATCTCGGTTTCGTTTACAGGATGGGTTTTAAAGTAGCAAAAAAGATACGACGTTTCTTCAAAATCGGAAAATGAAATAGGTAGCTATAATTAGGCAAAACATGCCTTATATTTACAAATGTCGTAGTTTTCGTATGTTACCAGTATCATTGCTACTCCAGGTATAGGTGATGCGAAATTTGTTTAAATGCGGCCTAATTATATACTTACGAATTCAATTTACTTTCGAAACCAATTCATTTACGATAGGTTGAAAAGATTTAAACAATAATTGGCCGCCCTTAATTCTTATACAATTATTTAAATAATCGTAAGAATTAGATAACAAAGAACATTCATAAATCATACTTAATATTATTATAAAGCGTAAGTTTGTCTGTCTGTAGTTACCTCTTCACGCCCAAACCGTTTTAAATCCGATTTTTCTGAAATTTGGCATAATGAGATATTTTGAGTCCCGGGAAAGGTTATAACTTATAAGATACTTTTTGTCCCGAAAATTGTACGGTTCCCGCGCGATAAACAAGTTTTGGCATCGAGTAGTAATATTATAATTATTATTGGCCCACTGTGTCCCACTGCTGGGCAAAGGCCTCCCCTCTTTTCTTCCATAATTCGCGGTCTTGTGCTGTTACAGGCCACTCTTTGTCGAACGCATCCAGTTCGTCGCGCCACCTTTTTTTGGGTCGGCCTCTATGTTTACGCCGACCAGTCGGTAGCCACTCCGAGACTATAATGAAAGTTTAAAAATGTTTTTTATACAAAAGTGCGGGTAACTCTTGAACGTAATATTAAGCAATAACTATTTAGCCAATATCCAGTGTTATTCCACTTATATCAAAGACAGAACCCCTTCATAGTTTCTAGCACTTTCGATACAGCCCACTTCATATAAGAACACTAATTGATCGGCACTCGAACTGAAACTATGCAGCTTTTATGTTCAATATAATACTCGATTAGAAGTTACGTAGACTTTATATTTATTATTTAATCCTACATAATAATATTATAAATGCGAAAGTCCGTTTGTTTCTTACCTCTTCACGCCTAAACCGCTGAACTGATTTTGCTGAAATAGCCATTGCCATAGCGATACTTTGAGTCCCGGGAAATGACATAGGGTACTTTTTATCCCGGAAAATGTAAGGATCCCGTGAGGTAAAGGAATTTCGACGCAACGGAGTTGCAGGCGTCATCGTATCTAATAATAGAATATTTTATTTCTAAATTTGCCGAAGTTATCGAATACAACCTGACCAAGTACCCAGGCTTGTCGATATCAGTGGCTAGTTCGCGCCTGGCCCCGCCTGATAATTGACAGCTCGCTCGATACCTCGCATTTCACAAAGGCTTCCGCTGTGTAACATTTCAGTCTCCATTTTACAAAGTTTTTTTTTAAAAAGTTGCGGGCTACTGGAATATTAGTAAAGTAGATGACACCCGCAACTCCGTTGCGCCAAAATTAGTTTTAAATATAAGTATAAGTAAGTCAACATGCTGGTTAGATAAAAAAAATCAATAATCTATATATATAAAACTCAAAGGTGACTGACTGACATGGTGATGTATCAACGCACAGCCCAAACCACAGGACAGATCGGGCTGGAATTTGGCATGCAGGTAGATGTTATGACGTAGGCATCCGCTAAGAAAGGATTTTGATAAATAAAAAATTTTTTATTTATCAAAATCCTTTTTTGATAAAAAAAGAAAAAAAGGGGATGAAAGTTTGTATAAAATAATAGTTCTTAACGCGAGCGAAGCCGCGGGCAAAAGCTCGTATATTATAATAATATTATTATATACCTACATGTCAACACACTACATAGTCCATACTAATATTATAAATGTGAAAGTCTGTCCAGCTGTCTGTCTATTACCTCTTCACGCCCAAACCGCTGAAACGGTTTTGCATAAATAAGGTAAACGGTTTTGCTTATTTAGATACTTTCAGTCCACGGGAAAGGACATAAGTACTATGATACTTTTCAACTCGGAAAAATGTATGATTCCCGCGCGATAGACATCAGTCTTCTCGTATAATATAATAGTAGCCGGAGAAGCCAATTTATCAAGTCACATAATAAATGTCAAAGTTTACGATGTGTTAATAGTTTTCTTACAAGCCTGAACAGCAATTACCTGGCCTTAATCGCATTAAACTGTATGCCAAGTTCCAAGAATTGCACACAAGTTTCTTAGTCAGGCTTATAAACTAACTACAAATATATTTAATACACTACTAAACCAAATTAATGAAGATAACAAGGAAAAACTAAATGTTACAATTTATAGGCAGTAAAACTCACTATTTTCATTTTCATAACTACCAATTATTAATGTCACCAAAACCGGTGTGATTGTCAGTGGCTTAAAACTCGAAGAGCTAACAGACAACCAGACAAAAAGACGGCAAATTTTTGCATTTAAAATATTAATATTCGTATTCATACACTTAATTTTTAACCTTCCTAAGGGCCTGTTTCACCACTTCCTGATAAGTGCCGAATAGGCTATCCACCAATTAACTTGACAGATCAAGACTCGAGTATGGAGAATCTGTAAAAAAAGTTGTAAATAGCCTATTCGGCACTTTATCAGGAAGTGGTGAAGAATGCCTTAAATCAATGAAATTTTTAATAGCTGTAGTAAAATTCCATCCTCTCCGAACGGACTTATTTTCTACGAGTCTAACATTATCCGTAATGAATAGAAGGATTAGGCTCCACCTACGAAAGCAGTATAAAATTTAATCTACACAAGACCAAATCATGGTGAACGTGGTTTTACGGGAGGAAATTAGCACATCCCTATTAAAGGGGGGTTGGGGGAGGCACGTTAAGGAGTTACGTTACGAGACACCTACCCTCCCCTAAGAATGCCTTATTAAATGAAACATTCGTAAGATTGCAAGATAAACACGAATTTATGCAAATTGCATGAAATTTGTAGCTTTAATTTCTCATTTTAATATAACGAGCACATAGCTTAAGCCGCATCAAAATTTATTCTATCTTAATTATCTTCACTTCATAATTTAAACAAACTTGTATTTTATACTTATCTATTAATGGCGCTATTAATTTTGACGTTTTAATGCCCAAAATAATGTAATCGACCGTTAAATAAATTTTACGCTATCGAAAACTGTGTATGTTATGATAAAAACTTGATATTCGAGATCAAAACTAGATCAGTCTAATTTCATCACAGTTTCTGAATCTAGTTAATCAGCTGATGATAAATTAAGGCTATTAGAATCACACACTGTGATAGTGGTTTAGTTACTAAAGGTTTAAGTTATCATTATTCATGATACAATATTTGGACCTATAAACTATTATAATTTATAATTTAAAATTATTTCATTTTCCGCTTTTCGCCGATAGACGGAAAGAACCATAAGTTTTTCATGTTTTAAAATAACATTTCAATTTAACCTGCATACTAAATATTACCTTCTATTTAAAACTGTATTCTCTATCTCTCTCCTGATTAATCAGTGTTTTTGTCGTTGGTAGCCAATGCTGGTTTAAAAGAAGTAGCAATTTCTTTTTCTTTATATTTAACCCTGAATAAATACTTAAGTTTTGTATCTTATTTATTATTTTATGCGTAAGTAAATACTTTAGTTTTATTCCTTATTATAGGATTTTTTTAAATCCAGTATATTTAGATGATAGTCTGTCATGTTCTGATAACATCACCAGTAATATCTGATGTCTCTGTTTGGAGATAACCTATAGTTAACACAACTTACATTACATTGAGATCGATAAAACTTTAGAACGATCAATATTTATACCTCTTTCGTATTCATAAAGATAAGATTTCTGATACAAGTATTTCCGACATATTATTAGGTGAATAGTTTTAAAAATTGGTTAGAAAAACATGTTATTCCCATCTTATTCTTCATAGTTTAAGGCACAAAACAAAAGAGTATCAATTAGTAATTTTACCTGTATTTTCGTACTAAAGAAACATTTCTATTTTCTACAATATTGTTATGGCTAAACTAGACTTAACGTAGTTACTCTACTCACAGACTCAAAATATGTTCGATGAAGGATGACTTGATATTGAAGTGCAAATACCGACCTGAAAATAAAACAAAAATACTTTAATTAAAAGAAACGAAACTGTTTAATACCTTATCCATAATAATTATATCATAATCAGGGTAAGTTCGGATACCTACAGGATAAGTCCGGAAAATTCAAGTTAATGCTAAATTAAACGACAGTTACGTCGGTACTACAGTTTGCGGTGGCAGTGCAGTATGGCGTATATGCATAATGCACCGCAGCGCCAGGTAAAAAAACACTGAATAATTTAGTGATAAGTTGAATTATCCGGACTTACCCTGTGTCCGAACTTACCCTGATTAGCAGTGACGAAACCTTTTGACTCTGTGTTTTGACTTATATTTATTCCCGGTACGTATAAACTAGACAAAACATTATCAAAGGAAATTGACAAAGCCGTAGCGTGCTGACTGCTGTTGTTTGCATCGGCAATTTGTTTGTTGGCGGCGGAGCCTTAATGTATCTCCACCTTGCACGCGACCGAACATACTGGGAGTGGTGAACAAGAAATTTGTATGCAAATAACTAAAAGTAGTCTAGATGAAAAGTACTGAAGGTGCTCCCTCGCTGCGAGCATTCACGTGTAACATTTTAGATTTGACTTTGAGCATTACATTACAATACACCTCCCTGACCGACGAGCATTAGCGTGTAATGTAATTTTGCGCTCCATAGCAAGCTGACTTCACTGTTACGTAGCACTGATGTTACAAGTTGTATCAAGATATTACACATTGTATCATTACAAGGTGCGCATTGTAGTGCTCGGTTCTCCGCCCTCAATGATGTAATGCTCGACTCTGTAACGTTACATTACAAGCGAATGCTCCCAGTGAAGGAACACTTTCATGTAAGGCCAAAACAGAAATGAATTATCCCTTAGCGATTTTTAAAACATTTTTTTCCAGCAATAGCTAGAGTCACTATAAATTTTAAGTTACACTACACAAGTTTCGATTTGTATTTTAAGGCCCCGTACCGTGATTAACCCAGCTGCCTACAATATGTATACACAATAATAATTGGCGTCCATCTTAGGCAGTTAGACGAATGTACTTAATGATATTGTATCTTGCATTTTGGAGCTTCGTGATTGCTAATTAATTTTTCCATCATGAGCTAACTTGAAGAGACCGTACAAGAGTTACCGAATACATGCATAGGATGATTTTTATTGACGATTTAAAAATGGAGCAATAGCTTGCTAGCTTGTTTTAGGAAATTAGGAATTTGCTTGTCCTAAAAAAACTCTTACATTTCGATCAGGAACCAGCTCCCAGGCTATTAATTTTACAGTCTAGGGACACCGTAAGAATCTAGAACTTTCAAGAATGCCTTGTTAAAATTTCCACGTAGAAATAAATAATTTTTACAGCGCAATTTGAATTCTAAAATGTGATGCTTAGAGCGAAAGAGGTTTATCGCAGAAAAAGGAAGGAAGATATTTAAAGCTTTTACATTGAATTTAGATGTAATTATGCCTTTGAAGTGTATATATATTTTAGACAAATAACTAAAAATGCATTCAACAATGAATCGAAAAGGGAAATCTTTGGGGACGAATTATATAAGGGTGAATATTACGGCAGTATCTCCTGCAATTATTTTCGTTTGTTAAAAATGTCCAACAATAATTATTATTCAGATTTTCATTCAACGCCAAAATTACAGATTTCGCTTTCTGTTAAAGAAGTAAAATTATTTCTCCTTGTAAAGACTTATTTACTTTAACTTATTCAATACATCTTTAAAATGTGAAATTTTATGGTACCTAATCAAAAATTCAGCGTAAAAGTTTGTAGAATAAGTCAGTAGGGATACCTACCTAATACTTACTATAATTTAATATTATTTCTCTTTGATAGTCACTCAAATATAAGCCAGCCTTTTCACGTTGACCAAAATAATTAAAATAAATAATAGAATAATAATAAAGTCATTAGACTTTATTATGTTCTAATATTATGGGCTATAAATTATAATGCAGCATTTGGATTTTTACAACTGAAAAAAGCAGACTGTATACATTTTAATCCGTCGATCGGAGATTCTCGGAAATGCCATTGTATTCTATTGTTGTCGCGATGTACCTGAAAATCGCTGATATTTGTGAAAAAATGTGATAGCGCCTTTAACCAGAAACTTTTCTGATTTTGCTTGTGTCTAAAGGCGACGGTAGCTTTCCATCAGGTGCGCCGTTAGCTAGTTTGCCCCTTAATTTAATTTAAAAAAATACCTAGGTATACTTAATTTTAAAAGTTTTAACCTTCAATTTAAAATTTTAAATATTTTGTACGTAGTTTGTAAAGTAAATAAAGGAAATGGTGTAGCGTGCCGGTCGCAGGTGCAGCCCGCTACAAGTTGCCAACTCGTCCGAAAGTAATTCATGCATTCTTCAACAAAAACACGCTAAATTCTTGGCACGTTGTTAGTTATACCGAAAAATATATTGTTAACAGAAGATGGTGAGAAATGTAGGATCCGTAGGTTTTTATCCCAGACTAGCTCTTGCCTGGGGTTTCAGCCGCGTGAAGTTTTCCTGGCAGGATCAGGCTGGTTGAATTTTGACATTTTATTCTTAAATTTCGTCACCGTTATGTCTTCATAATGTTAGTAGAGCTATTTAGCCAGGTTTAGGCAGGTGGATGATAGATCATTGGTAACATCATGCTACATGTTTTTTTTAACTAAACTACTACATGTTTTTTTTAACTACCTATTGTTTTATTCAATTTAATGTTCCTGACTAGGCGAAACTTATAAAGTCTCAAAAAACCTGTTTTACAACGATTGTTATTGGCTTGAATAATAATTACCAAAAAAATTAGGGAGGCTTATTTGAGTATTGTAATGATATGCACATTTTTGATCTTGTAAAAGCAATTTTAAATGAAGTTAATGATCCTACACTATTAATAGAAAAAATAAGACCTGGCACTTTAAGACAAACTTGTAAAACAAAATTTGTCAAGCCGGACTGTAATAATTATTATTACGGAAACAGAATGCTTAAGGCATACCTTTATTTGTAGAAGAGCTGCCAGAAGACCTACAAAAGTTGTATCGGGATAGGTATATATTGAACAAAATAAATAAATAAATGTTGCAGTCGAATGCTAACCACTCGTAAACAGTTTAGAACGCCGGAAAACATATTATCTTAAATCACAAAACTAGTTAAATTAAAATTTAAATCAACCGAACCTAATTCTATCAGCATCCATAAACCTACGTTTAATTTAATAAATAACATAAAAGTGTTACTATAAAATTACAATCGGTTTAAAAATATGCTGATTGGAATGTGTGGGTTCATTTGATGCGCCGCTGCACGGCTTCGGTCAGTAACTCTGATATTTATCAGTGATGCCAACTTGGAAGGTTTCCCCCATATAAGGGGAAAAATTTACCATTTATTTGCTTTTTCTCTTTCATTTTATTATTGAAATGTCTGCAAATAAGTACTTTTTAATTTTTGCATAAAATGTTCTTATCAGATAAACGGAATTTACATAAATGGAAAGGGTAACAAAATATAAAATAGAGTTAAATTTTATGAAATATCATATGAGATTTCAAGGGAAATTTTCAAGTAATTGTCATAATTACTTGAAAATTTCCCTTGAAAATCTCATGTGATATTTCATAAAACTTAACTCTATTATGGTAACACTGTTATATAGTCGATCTCCATCATGATAAATATAATGAAGTATGGATAAATAGCAAGGTGAAAGTTTAAGCGTGTTTTGATCCGTGTAACAGATTGATTTATGTGATTGGGTATTGTCCTAATTTTGAATTTGCTCTAAATACTTCTATTGATCTATAGATAAAATACAGATAATATATTACATACTATTGTTAAAGCTGTTTTCACCTACGTCTGCTAGAGTTAATCGTCGATTAAAGCTTCGCGCATAATGCATAATAATTTATTATTGTGCCGGGTGCTAAAGGACGGGTCGCATTTTTGATATAAATTTTATGACCCATCGCCCAATCGGTCATAAACCTTGTATGAAAATGCGGTACCTTTAGAATCATGTTACCTCTATGGATTGTGAAAGAGAAGATGTAAAATAATGAAACAGAAATATTTAACATGCCTTAACCACTAACAGGCACTGGTGAAATTGGACCATAGCTTTGTTTAACATTTCATATTAATTTATCTGCATTTAAAAGCGACTAGATTTTTCCCGCGACCTCATCTAATATGTAGTTGCGGGCACTTGTGGGAAATGCTTTTAATTCTTTAAGCATTTATATATCACCATAGCTATTAAGGGTATGGCACCGCAACGTTTAAAGATTCGTTATTTGTGAGGGAACCGTACTTTTTTTCGGCTTAAAAAGTATCTTATATCCTTTCCCGCGACTCAAAGTATCCCCATACTAAATTTCAGTGAAATCGGTTCAATGGTTTGGGCGTAAAGAGGTAACAGACAGACACCCTTTCGCGTTTATAATATTACTATTCAACATAGTAAGTAAATTAAGTAATTGATCATTGTCTTGTTGCAGAAACATACGATGAAATTCTACGAAATAGGTAAGTAGGCTTAGACATTATTTTGTGATAAACCAACACACAGGCCTATATAGACTTGTTAGTTGTTGTTGCACTTAATTGGCAACAGAAAGGATCTTGCAATAGACAAGACGCTCTTGAAATTTTTACTCTATTTTGTGGTAGCTTTTATAAGCTGACTCTATTTTAGGTCTACTGGTAACTTGCCTTACGGTACCTAAGCATTTAATGTTTTTAATGCTTACCGTAAGAGCAAAAACTTGAGTTTACAAAATAATTGATACGATAACCTAACCGCTTAACCGATTTTACTGAAATTTGGCATGGAGATACCTTGAGTCCCGGGAAAGGATCTAGGATACTTTTTATCCCGAAAAAATGTACGGTTCCCGCGCGATAAACTTTAATCTGGTAGTAGTGAGGTAGTACATAATATTCTCTACATTATAGCTGCCGTGTGTGGAGTCTTAATATTATTTAACTTAATAATAATATTTCTCGTGTAACATTGTATAGTTTATCGAACGAGGAACTCTCAGCGCTGGTTACTTATTCAGACAACCCAAGCCCTAATTGAGAGCTGAAGCCTGATCGACTAAACTTGCATGTATCGGGTTCAAGACATTGATATCAGTTCAATTTTGGACGCTATTACCTTAGTACTAAAATCTAAATTTGAGTTATGTCTACATCAAATAGGTCTTGCGTCAGAATCGTTGAATACTAGATTGACCTTGTCCTGGGGTGAAAAGAAATACATATTGTCCATTTCTTTTCACCCCAGGACAAGGTTAACTAGTATTCAACGATTTGTAAAGTTGTGGGAAAATTATTTTAAACTAGAAGAATCCGTAACTCCGTTGCGCCAAAACTATTTTATCGCGCGGGAACCGTACGTTTTCCGAGATAAAATGTATCCTATTTTCTTTCTCAAAACTCGAAAGTATCTCCATACCAAATTTAAGTAAAATTGTTTCAGCGGTTTGGGCGTGAAGAGGTAATAGACAAACAGACAGACAGACACACTTTCACATTTATAATATTAGTATGGATAGAGAATTGAAAATGACATTTCAGTTTTTACATAACGGTGCCACGGTGCCTTAATTTTGTAAAACCTAGTTTTTAACCGAAAACAAAACAGGAGCTTAATCAAGCTTTTATACAAAGTGTTAGAAAACAAAGTAATAATCTTCTTTAAAGGGTCTGTGTCCCTCCTAGAGTTCACTGTCAAAGTCAAGCGTTGAAAGGGCAATTTTTTGTGATTTGTATGAGCAAGCGCCATGTCAGCGCTATGAGTTCCTATACAAAAAAAACTCTTACAGCGATGCTATTTTCACAGTGAGCTCTTTATTAAGATGATAATACACACCATAAATTATTTACACTTTGTTTTGTGCCACCCTGTATAATTGAAGGTTAAGGATTTCTTGGCTTCAAGCTGTATCTAGTGAAAAAACTCTCGTTTATTGATATTTTATTTGATTTTACCAACTTCTGTCTGTCTGTTGACTATTGAGCTTTTGGTCTTAGCTTTCTGCTCGTATTTGCGTCTAGACAAAGCACGTTTCGCTTTGCATTTTGCGAAGACATTCATGGATTTCTTATCATTGGAAGATCTCTATTGTCGAGTCTAGAGTTCTACAGTGGTTCTACGTCTTAAGATTTTTAAACTTACAATGTACGTGTGTTTAAAACTTTAAAGTTTAAGGAGTTATTGATTTTTAAGATCCCAAAAAAACCAAATGCAGCTATAAGTTTACGTCTATCAGTGTGTCTTTGTATCTGGCACATTAAGCTTCTAAATAGATGTACCTATTGATCAAAATTGATTTAAAAAATGAGAAATGAAAATGAAAAAATCTGCAAAATTAGCTAACGTATGACGTAGGAAAAGTAGATTGCCGGCGCGGCATAGTAAAGAATATAACATCCTCCTTTTCTCGAAAATGTATGCCTGCTATTATAGCAAGTAAGTAATAAAAAAAACTAAAACCCGACTACTAAAACACGCTCTAAAAATTACGAAACAAAAAAAAAATAGTAATGGAAGTTTATGATAGCCGTGGTCGTATGCCACCTACTGTAGCAATTATTATTATAGTTGATAGTAAATTAATAATAAAATAAAAGGGTATTAAATACGGACTCTTACAAAAATCAGAAGTTCACAACCATTGGTTATTTTTAACGAGCAACGCACAGATGCACTAAATAGTGTTGAAATCTGAATGCATATTTAATGTATCTGTCCCGCTGTCAGACACGTTTAAAGTGACGCGAGCGTGTTGTTTTAAATACGAAGCATTTATTACGACTGAAATAATATAAGTGGATTTTTCATGTAGCGCTATTTACTGCTCTACATTTCTAGAAAAACTTTTCAAATTTCAACCGTCGCAATTATATTATGTATAGGGAGGTCACTAGGGGTTGGGGGAACTATAATTATTTCAATACATTATTTTAAAATATTGACATATTAAGTAGGAGATTTTTACAAAAGGATTCATTGAAATTTTTTGATTAAAAAGCAACTTAGGCTACGGTCGCGAAATATTTTTTAGTACTAAAGACTTTGAACTACTAGACTAGTATAATAACACTGACGTAGAAGAACCCTGACTAAACAAGATATAAATTACGCAGCTTTCAGGATTCGCTATCTGTATCTGTCATGTCACATGTGACTTTTAAGGTGACGCCTTGATAATTTGGCTGTAGCGATGTCCATTTTTCTCAGCAATGACTAAAGCTAAGAAATTAAAGTTCACTGTCAGTATTCATCATGTCTTTGTCTTTGAATTACCCATAGCATAACACGATTGGTCAACTTTTATAACACAGAATAATCAATCAAAAAGACCTCTGTAAAAAAAGGGAATCCTATTTTGCCAACAGAGGAGAGTGATATAAGCTTCCAAAATTTGTACATAAATTGGTTCTAGTATACACTTTAATTTGTCCATAGCTTATATGAAATGTATTTATGGTTTTCAAATTACGCGACAAAAACCATTTTGTCGCTACGCCCTTTCAATTTTTTGCTGTTCCATTGCTTGTTTTCTATGAGAGGCCGGGCCAGCCTCGCATAGAAAACAAGCAATCTCAAACACATCCAACACGGTTTTTTACTTTAACATGGCGTCACCTTAAGCTGTGCCAGAGTCCAGACTAAGGCAGACCTTATAGTGATACCAATTCTATGGATACTAGATGATGTCCGCAACTCCGTTGCACCAAAACTCATTTATCGCGCGGGAACCGTACATTTTTCCGCGATAAAAAGTAGCCTATGTTCTATCTCGGGACTCAAAGTATCCCAATACCAAGTTTCAGTAAAATTGGTTTAGCGGTTTGCGCGTGAAGAGATAACAGACAGACAGACGGACAGACAGACACGCTTTCGCATTTATAATAATATTAGTATGGATATGTATTATGTAGTTGTGTCTATATAATTATGTGTGTCATTTGTGCTGCTTTCCTGTGCATTTATTTTAAATAGTATTTCAATAAAATTATTCTTTGTCATAAGTCATATTGGTCATAAGTTCATAACTCATAACTTATGACATAGTAGGTTACTTTCAACCCCAAAAAATAGTGTTCTTTGGATACTGTGAACACGGCCAGATAATATTATAGACTGAATCCTACTACTATATATTTTAATAAATATAAAATAATAATATATTTTAATTTATAAGGCAAATCATTAGTTACTTCTTGCAATAAAAAATCTCTTTCCTCGGAATAAGCTTTATAGTTACCTACTCATATTATTAAGTTCAATCATTTTGCCTTTTCGACTCAGAATCAATTTGATAGATCGTTATCGGGGAGGAAAAGGTCTTGAAAAATATATTTCCGATTACTCATAATAGTGATTTCGCTCTGAGAAGCGGAGAATACGACGTAATACCAGGCGTTTTTCTCTGAAAATAGTGTCTAACTATGCTAATAGGTATTAATATATTTGGTGTATTACCCAATTTCCTACTAGTTTTTTAAAGAAGGTTTTGACTTTTGCCTACCAACATCTTAGTACGGGTTCCGTAGAACATTTTTTATTATTATTATCAAGCTAATGTTTTGTGAGTAGCTTTATTTTGATTAGACGAACAACAATTTTATTTGCGAAAAATCTTGAAAGTAGTACCAAGTTTTGTTGATTACAGAACCCTAAAACGGAACCCTAACGAGCTGATTTTTTGTATATAGATAGCTTAATAGTTATATAATTTAAGAGTGACATTGTCCTACAAATAGAACAGTCCATATTTTAGGACCATCAAAATATCAAAATATTAAATCCTTTCTATCTCTGATAGCTACCTACCTTTCCACCTACTTTCAAGTTTTTTCACAAATAAAATTGTTGCTCGTCTTATCAAAATTAAGCCATTCACAAAATATTAGCTTGATAGTAATAATAAAAATTGTTCCACTGATCTATCTTGTATTAGTAATCTAAAGTAAAGCCATCATGCATTAACTGTATGTACATTTTTTCAGGGATAGTAATAATATTTTTATGTCTGAAAAAATTCCAATCAATATCATCAAACTCAATTCAACAGAAATAGCGCGAAGATATTCAAGGACAGACCAATAGACACTTTTGAATTTATAAATTTAATAAAGATAATAAGCTTAAAAAAGTGACTATGAATTTAAGGCAGACGAAGCCGCGGGAACAAGTTGACAATAAAAATGTATTTAACATACCGGATGAGGCTTTGAAGTGGTTTTGAAAGAACCTATTCAAATGTCAATCGGAGAGTGTGTGTGAAATTTTACGCACCCCAATGCCACAATATAATATTCAGTAGAGTGTCTTAAATCTGATTAGACCGCCCGAATCGTAACGCACATATTTACGTGATATCAGACAAATTTAAGTAGCAAAATAATATAGGAATCATCTAGCGCGCACACAATCTTCTTTGTTGGGAGACTGGCTGAGGCAATATAATTTATATTATGATAATATAAGATGCAAACACTTTCTACGTCGATCTAAGATATCATTTTTGTCACAGCACAATTATATAAGAAAAAGCTACGTCATTTAAGTCTATTTCAAACCTCAAATGTTAAAATGATCCTAAAATCGTGAGAAGTGAAAAAAATTAGAGAAAAAAATTAAAATAAATTCGTACTTCTGTTTTTACAATTAGACACTGCACAATGAAGCATTTTTGCACAACCCCTCCGGTGTAATCAAGTCGAGACGTGCGCGCTGACTGAATAAACGTTCAACGAATTTTGCCCACTTGTGCAAGTTTGAAATACGCGTACTCCACCCGCTTAGCCGTTCTATCTTGATTTATTTCTGTGTGACGTCTATTATTATGACGTATGTATTTAATGCTATATTGTAAGCGATAGTATATTTTCTCCACGTTCAATGCTATTGTCACAGAATATATATTAGTAGTACCAACTATTGCGGCGAGACAGTAAATCCAAAGCTAAATACAGCAATTATTCAGAGCATTGTACGTGCACACGTAGCCACATAGTATAAATTATATACAGTAGATTGTTTTCACAATCACGCCCAATTCGGTCGCGCACGTTGTAGGACGTAGTATCATCACGTCTTGTTGAGCGATTTAGATTTCAAGGATATGGATGAGTCTACTGTCTGATATTTACACTGTGATATAGCGCAGTCATCGCATCTAAATATTTTAATGACAGGATCAAAAACGAGCCACTGCCCACTGTCATGTTTTTTAACAATAAAAAAAGATTTACAATTGCTGGTTGGTATTTCAGCGAGTTATCGGAAGGTTGATTGGTTGACAACCACTGATTATAAGAGTAGGTTTTATAGATTTTAGGGTTCCGTTGGCAAATGGCAAAAAATTGAACCCTTATGGATTTGTCATGACTGTCTGTACGTCTGTCTTCTCTTGTGTTACCTCTTGATTCTTAAATTTTAATAAACTGAACTGATTGAGATGAGGGTATGAAAATAGTTTTAGAGACGGAAAAGAATAGTTTTTCTTGCGCAAAATGTGCGGTTTCCGTGCTATAATCTGTGCAACGGATGCGAGCGTTATCTGTTAACCTGTTATTTAAAAAGGAAAAATATTTCCCGACCGAAGAAAGAATTTTGTTTACATAAAAGTGACAATGCCTTGAAGGTTCAAACGGATGATGTTGTATTATTCATGTATGCGTGCATAATTACTCCGTGTGTCTCGAAAAATTTAACAATGCATGCATATGCATACATTACAACTATTCTACTCTTGCGAAACTTAGGCTAGACGCACATGATGTGCTATGGTCTATGCCCATAGAAGATTTCGTTATATCCTTTTATTGTCAAAAAATAAAGTTACTATAGGTCTACTAGAACTACTAGAATCTGATGACAAAAGTGAGAAAGTAAATTGACTTCAGCAATACCGAGGTAATTGGAATAAAACATTTTGATCCTTTTATTCCTTAAAGCGGCTGATTCTGTGTGTGAAACATGCAAATATATAAATTTATCCAATGATCAAGGATATTATTTTTGAAAATTTGCTGTCAAAATTTGCCTTCAAATTCTGGTAGACCTATAGATACTGGCAGCAACCACAAAACTGTCAGTGAACAAAATCATTCCATGTTCTTTTGCAGACCTTGTATCTACATACTAAACTTTATTAAAATTGAGTCAGCAGCTTAAAACGTGAAGACGTAACGCACATACATTCGCTTTTCAATATTAAGTACAAATGTGATAGAAATAGCGGCCATATTGGTTTTTAAAGGTCCGTAAAACAAAATTGTACAAGAAATTCTTTCACTTCTTTAAACTTAACACAGCAAAGCGCGATTGAATGAACAACTAAAGACTTTCTGATGTATGATAAGAAGGCACATAATGTTAATACAAAAAAAAATGGCCGCAGATTTCAAAGATGTTTATCGCTAATATAATACGGCATTAGACTACAATGGAGACCATAAGGAGTTTAGTCCCGCTATTGTAGTGGAAATAACTTTGTGCCTTCAATGGATATTATATTTCGATGGGCTATTAGAATTTACTTTGGCGAAATTTTTGATGAAAATGCTTCCCTTTTGGCGATTCGGCAATCTTTTTGTTATGGTCTTCGCGAGGATTTACCCTGTAGGGTGATATTTTGTAGTGTTTCATCGAAAATTGAGTTTTATATACTGGTAGTGTATTTAAACACGCGCATACAGTTTTTACTTTTTAGTTTGCATGACGAAACGGAAGATAATTTAACTTAGTTGAGTACAAGAAAAGACAATGGCTACTTTTGCAACCTAAAAGCTCGGAGTTGTAGATATAACATCCAATACTGTAATATTTTGTTACTAGGCACTAATAATAATCGGCCAAGTGCGAGTCGGACTCGCGTACGAAGGGTTCCGTACCGTTGTAGAGCAAAAATAGGCCAAAAATTGTGTTTTTTGTATGGGCCCCCCTTAATTTTTTATTTTATTTAAATATTATTATTGATTTTTAAAGTACAATTATACTTAAGGCCTTCGTGAAAGTTTCAAGTGCTTACCTCTTATCATTATTGATTACGAGCAAAAAAGGCAAAAAAAATCACGTTTGTTGTATGGGAGCCCCTCTTAAATATTAATTTTATTTTTATTTTAGTATTTGTTGTTGTAGCGGCACCGGAAATACACAATCTGTGAAAATTTCAGAACTCTAGCTATAGCGGTTCTTGAGTTACAGCCTCAAGACATACAGACAGACAGACGGACAGACGGACAGACATCGAAGTCTTAGTAATAGGGTCCCGTTTTTACCCTTTGGGTACGGAACCCTAAAAATTATTTAATATGGTGTAAATCTAAGCAGCTGATTCCTAAGTCCTACCGAATGTTTGAATCCACGTTTGGTGTATTTTATAGACACTAAAACAGCACTATTTAATCCTAATTTAAATATGACCATGTACATTTTAAGTTTGATGTAATCTTTGCTAATATGGTCAAAGCACCTGCCAAAATTCGGCATCTGTTGTTATCAGCTTTTAAGTTTACTTAATTTAAGCATTAAATATGGTGAATTTATCGCAAATGTTCATTCTGACATTTAGCCTTTGGATATCTCAGGTAGTAAAGATAAAAGACGGAAATTACAACTTAAAGGGAAGGTAGTTAAGCAATGTATAAAGGATAGTCTCTCCATTGCATTTATTTATTTATTTTATTTTTGCATTGTCCAAAATGAAACTCCTTCCGTTGTACGAGTATGTTAGCTTGGATCTTCTAAACTACATCCTTAACTAATTGTAATATTATATTACTCTGTAATTTTATTAGAGTGAATCAATAAAAAGGTACAGAAATTATAATTTAAAGTAATAAAATTGTTTTTGTCCTTTCTTGGAACTCAAAGTATAATCACAGTAAACGTGGTATAACTACTTAAACTATACGTGCCATTTATAAATCGTTTTTATGTTTACAACGAGCTTTTGCCCGCGGCTTCGCTCGCGTTAAGAAGTATTATTATATACAAACTTTCATCCCTTATTTTAACCCCTTGGATGTGGAATTGAAAATCTTTTCTTAGCGGATGCCTACGTCATAACACCTACCTGCATGCCAAATTTCAGCCCGATCCGTCCAGCGGTTTGGGCTGTGCGTTGATAGATCACCATGTCAGTCAGTCACCTTTGAGTTTTATATAATTAAGATATCTTTCAAACAGCTTCATTACCATGTATAATTAAGGAACCATATATTTTTCTCTATGACTTTTTCTGGGACTCAAAGTATCTCCAAACCTTTCGAGCTACCACTAGAACCGTTTTTCCATACAAACGTTGTCCCCTGTTTCCTCCCTGGATAATGCCGGTAGAGTTATGATTTTTCTCCTGAATATCTATTGTATGGCCACTATAATTATAGCATGTCCCTAGGTTTTCTTTTTTTCATAATTTTATTTTTAAAAAAGATAAGAACGTCCAAATACCCAAAAAAAATGGCCAAATTTTCCTCTGTGTTCAAACACACAGAAAACTAAACTGGCTAGAATAAACAAAAAAAAACATAAGAACACTGAAAAAAGTACATAAATCGGTTAAGTTTTGAAGATGAAATCAGAGGACAACGAATTAATGATTTTCTGTTCTTTTAATAGAACTTTTGTCGGGTTGTCTCTATCGCGCTCTGCGGTGGGAGACTTGAGATTGGCGAGACAGCAATACATTTTCAAGTACCTATTTTCAATTTCTCTCGCCCTTGATGTATCCTCTTAAACAGCCCTGTGAAGAAGTAACAGACAGACAATGTTTCGCAAGAATAATATTAGTATAGATATTTTAAAATACAGGTCCGTTTAAATATTCTACGAGGTATATGTCGGGATTGGAAACACGCCGGATTAGATTAATGCGAATAAATAAACCATACGTTCAAAAGGCGGTTTTATTTGTAAGAGCAATCTCGTTTGGATCGGAGAAAGTATTGCCATTGATAAAAATTCGGGTAAAATCCTTTTAATCGAACTTATTGGGGTGTATTTGCCGAAATTAGGGGATATGTGATACATATTAGAAACGTGCATATTGTATACTTGAATATTCTGCAGAACTGTTATATATAATACACTAGCTGTCCCGGCAAACGTTGTTTTGCCATTTAAAGTATTTCTACTTCATCAGTTGATACAAAATCTTACCCCCTCTTTGGTCCCCTAAGAGGGGTGGGGGGGATGGGAGAATTTTATGAACAGATGTTAAGTTTCGAGGGTAACCCGGGCCCTTAAAGAAAAAAGTTTGATACACAATCTGACCCCTCTTTCGTCCCCTTAGAGGGGTGGGGGGAAATTTTTTTATACACCAGATGTTAAGTTGGAAGAAGATAAATATATCTGCGAAAACCGCATTCAAATCGGATCAGTAGTTTTCGTGTGATAGTGGAACAAACATACAGACAGACAGACAGACAGCCAAAATCTAACCACATTTTTGGCTTCTATAGCGATCTAGTGACACCCCCCGCTTATTATTTTTTGAATATCTTTAATGTACAGAATTCACATTTCTACAGTTTTATTATAATATGTAAGTATAAGTATAGATAATAATTTATTAAAACCTTTTATAACTTGTCATAAGACTTTTGAATAGTATACGATACTAATTATTATTGGTAACATTATTCGACTGAGGCCGAAATAGTTTTGAGAATATCACAGTTTTAGGAAATTTCACGTTTCTTAGAATTATTATAAGTAACTTATGAGCCACAGTTTTCTCTGGACTCTGGAGAAAAGTAAAGATTGCACTCTCTGGACTCTCTTTATTATGATAATTTATGATTTATTGTATATTGGTATTTTTATAAAACAAAATCATATTACTTAGGATAAAATTCAATTTGTGCTCTGATATTTGGCAAAATATTTAATATTCTACTAGCTCTATCCAATATCTGAAAATATCGTCGTGGATAGTCGTGGTTAGGCACAGAATTCCTAGGGCTTGATCATAACAACATTAAATTGACATATAAATCTGAAATTATTGATAAAAATAAATATTAAGGCCCACTTGCGCAGATCTGAGTCAAAGTTCTTCTTCTTCTTTTTAAAAATTGGCTCCTTAGTGAATCGCCAATGTCAGAGTGCGTTGACGAAAACTCTGCCTTATGAGTAGGTTTTATGAGAAAACAAGGGTACGGTGAATTACGGACGCGTACGGTATCTGTTGACAATTCCTTAACCTAGAACAAACACAAACATAAAGAGTTAGTACCACACCTTATAATTTAATTTGGTTAGTACGTATAAATTCACATAAAGTTTTTACAAAGGGAGTATTTACAAAGGATAGGACAGATTTGAAATCGATAGGGCGAGGGATTGTAGGAGGAAGGATATCATATAATGAGGATTGGTTCTTTGGACAAGAAAAGAAAATATGGTCTAAGGTGCCCTCGTCTATGCCACACTCACATAGGGAACTGTCTCTAACCCTAATTTTGGCTAAGAAAACAGGTGAACAACAGTGACCCAGTCTGATTCGGCAAACTGTTGAGCACACTGTTTTACTTGCTCCTTTAAATTTAAAAAACCATGGTTTGACTGGGATACTATTTTGGATATCAAAATAGAATTTACCCTTATCTATACTGGTTCTTGACCACTCATTATGCCAAATAGTATACAAGTCTTTTTTAGCTAGAGGAATTAAGTCCTGGCAATATATCTTATAGTGACTAGTTGCACCTGTTGTTATAGCGGCCTTAGCATATGCATCTACGCTCTCATTGCCAGTTATTCCACTATGTCCTGGTATCCACGCCAGAGCAACTTGGATATCTTGTGTGTGGCACTTAAGGAGAAGCTGTCTTATTTTCAAGACCAAAGGAAATCTGCACTTGGAGCAAAACTGATTGGAATTAATGGCCGCCAGGGCGCTTCTTGAATCCGAGAGTATAATGGATTTGTTGAGATGGTGTGATTCAACAAAAGATAATGCCTCCATAATGGCTAAGGTTTCCCCAGTAAATACTGATGCATTTGGAGGTAACTTAAAATTTAGAACTACATTAACTCTCGGGATCCATACCGCTACTCCAACACAGCCATCCTCCAAGAGTTTAGATGCGTCTGTGAAAATAAGCAGCCAGTCCCTAAAGTGCTCATTAATAATTTGATTGAACTGAGAATTGGCAAAGACAGAGCCCTTAACAATTGGAAAATTTAGAAGCACTTTTGGATGGAGGGTAAGTGCATTGTAGGGAGTAGAAAAAATGGGATTAAGTCGAGACTGGAAAATAGGGCAAGGTATACGGGTAAGTTTATGGTAGCTAATCAGGAGGCAGGGAGGATCCTTATGCAACCAGTAGCTTGAAGAGCTTACTAATTGCGAAAGGGTGTGTAGTTTACCAAGAAGTGGATGGGATGCGTTTTGGAATAACTTAAACACAAATCTGTCTGACAGGTACTGCCTTCTCAAGCAAAGGGGGGGATCCCCACATTCAACTTGTAAAGCATTGATAGGTGTAGATCTCATTGCTCCAATTACAATTCTCAGGGATTTGCTTTGAATTTTGTCAAGGGTCTTTAGTGAAGCTTTGTTGCATGGCTCTAAAAGAAAGGAGCCATAGTCTAGGTGGCTACGGACTAAGGCATTGTACATAAGCTTCTGCGTGTAAGGATGTGAACCCCACCAGACACCCGAGAGAGAACGTAGGATATTAATATTCTTTTCGCATTTTTGAGCGATGTGATTGATGTGGTGCACACCTGTCAGCCTTGAGTCTAAGTAGACACCTAAAAATTTCACATTATCCTTTACCGGAAAACCTTGCTCGCCTGGACCGATGTTGAGATCTGGTATGGTTCTAGAACGAGAAAACACAACAACAGAGCTTTTGGCGATAGAGATGGACAAGCCATGTCTATCCATCCATTCGGTAAGATAGCCAATAGCAGAGTTGAGACGTGCGGAACATTCCGCAATATCTTTTGAAGCTATGTACATGGCCCAATCATCTGCGTACTGGAGGAACTCACAAAAACTATTGACTACGAGGTCAACGTCATAGCTGTAGATGGTGTAAAGTTTAGGACTGAGGACGTTACCTTGAGGGAGGCCTTGATAGACTGTTCTAGGAGGTAATTGGGAATTTTGGGTAGAGATGACTACAGAACGGGAAGTAAGGGAGTTACAGATGTAGTTCGTCATCCTTGTCGAGCCGCTCAGCTGAAGCAGTTTTTGCCTGAGCAGTGGAAGTCTGACATTATCATACGCAGATGATACGTCCAGGAACACAGCCACCACGTGTTCGTTTTTCAAAAAAGCGATGCGGATATCAGTTACAAGTGTTGCCACACTGTCCGTGGTGCTAAAGCCTTTTCGAAAACCGAACTGTGTTTTAGATATCACACCCCGACTCTCAATTAGCCACTCCAATCTGTTGTTGATTAAATGCTCCAGAATTTTCCCTAAGGTTGCAGAGAGAGCAATAGGTCTGTAACTGCTTGGATCATTAGTAGGTTTTCCCGGTTTAATAAAAGGCAAGATTATCTGTGAACGCCAATCATCTGGAGGAACTTCCGACTCATAAATGTCATTCAGAACCTTGAGACACAGATGTTGTGTGTCTGGTCCACTGTTGACAATAAAGGAATATGGAATTCCATCTGCACCAGGAGCGGTATCCTTTAATGAACCTAAAACTGAGCGGAATTCCTCCATAGAAAATGGCGAGTCTAGCCAGTTTGTAGATGATCCTAACGACGAACAAACGCTAAGTTCTTCGAAAGATGGAGCCGTCGGAGGAGCCAACTTTCGCGAAAATGCGTCAATCCATTCGGAAGGATCATTGGACTGACGGTAATTGCTTTCCGAAAGTGATCCACGAAATTTCTTTATGTTTTTCCAGACTATTGAGGGTTTAGACGCAGGCGACAGACTTAAACAGAACTGTCGCCAGCCTTCTCTCTTTTTTTCGGAAAATAATTTGGAAACCTCAGCCGAAATTTTTTTGTAACTAAGAAAATTTGTCATGGTCATGGACCTAGAGTAGAGTCTTTCAGCATCCTTACGTCGCCTACACGCTGATGTACATTCCTCGTCCCACCACGGAGGTGACGGTCTATGAGGTGATGTGCTCTTAAGTGGTATAGAACTCTCTGCAGCACGCAGAAGGATGTGCTTTAAATTTTGATATTGAATGTGAGGATCATTTGTGTTTAAGTTAGGGTTGAGATTGGTTTCAGAGTCTGTGGCTATGGCGAATTCCGCCCAATTTGCTTTTTGGACTTTATATTTTAGTCTGGGAGGATTAGGAGCTATTGTCTGTCTAGTCGAGTAAGTTATTGTAATGCTAATAGGAAAATGATCGCTACCATAGGAACTTGACAGGACAGACCATGAACATAAAGAAGCAATAGCCGGTGAGCACAATGAGAGATCCACCACACTCCTAGGGTTTTGCAAAGGCGAGACCCTGCGAGTGGGAGATCCATCATTAAGCACTACCAGATTATTGTCGTCTAAGATGTCCATGAATAGGGATGAATTAGAATCATTGAAATAGGAACCCCAGGATGTGTGGTGTACATTAAAGTCACCTAATACAACCCGAGGGAGAGTTATAGAGGAAAGGATGGCTGCGAGTTCGGAGAGGATTGAAGGACTAGGAGTAGGAATATACACTGATATATATACAGTATTTACAATACGGACAGCAACAATATTAAACAAACTGCTATGTACAGGTAGGGACAACACTGAATATGTACATTGGCTGGATACCAGAATGGCTACTCCAGCCTTGCCATCTACTCTGTCATCCCGGAAACATGAGTAGCCAGGGACACGAAAACGTGAACCAGGTTTTAGCCATGTTTCCTGGATGGCAATGAGCAAAGGCTTAAAATTATTTATTAAATTACATATGTCCTGTTTTTTGTTTCTAATGCTCCGACAATTCCACTGGATCATCGGGAGCTGATCCATTATTGAGTACTGTGTTAAGGAGCTGGGTCAGGTTTGTACGAGTTTTGTTCGGTAGTCCGGAGTCACCAAATCGGGAGATTATATGGATGAGGGTATTGACAAGGGAGTCAATAAAGTTGTCGTTCGGAGAGACGTCATTACTGGAAGAATATACACACCCATTCGGTAACTGAGAAGCGGGTTCAATGATGATATTTCTGTGAGCCTGGTTATCATAACCAGGAATCACAGGGGTAGGTGTACGGCGAGGAGTATATACAGTTTTCCTGTAGGAGGTTGTGACAGGAGATTTGGGTTGTGATCTGGATTTGAGTGAAGGATAAGCAGTGGATACAGAGGTAGGAGAGGTCTTTGCGGAGTCTGCAAAAGAGCGTCTCACATGGGGAAATCGAGCCGAAGCTTCCATGTATGGAATACTCTCCTGCGACATAACAAGTTTAATTTCTTTTTGGCGAGCATGTTCGGGGCAGGACGGGCTATTAGCTGTATGTGATCCTGAACAAAACAAGCAGGTTGGATTTGTTGCCACACAAGTATCTACCTCATGTGACTGACCACATTTGTAACAACGGGGATTTGATCGGCATTGGGCTTTAATGTGCCCGAAACGACAACACTTATTGCACTGTATGACTGGGAGTAGGTAGGTTTGAACAGGCAATGAGGTAAAATAACAGTAAACACGGGGTGGGAGTTTTTGTCCTGCAAAGGTCAGAACAACTGATTGGGTTGGGATCCATGAGGTTTGTTGGTCATTAGGATTCTTCCGACTTAGTCTCCGGGCCTTCAAAACTTGTCCATAGCCTGATGGGGTTTTTAAGTTTTCAACTAGTTCCTCCATGGACCAATTTACGGGAACGTCACGAACTATACCCATGCGGGTAATACTGAACAATGGGATTGAAGCAGTATACCCAGCCCTTGAAATTATTGGTAGGTTTAAAAATGAATTGGCATTTTCCGCAGAGTCAAATTCAATTGAGATCCTATTGCGACCTATCTTTTTAATGCCATCCATTTTAACATTATTAACATTACTTTTATATAAAAATTGGCCAAATTCCATAGGTCTCAATGGTGCTCCATTTTCCGATTCTGGTTTTGACACATGTACAACAAAAGGTGCTACATCATTAGTGGAGTAAAGCTTTTTGTTCTCAAAGTCGGGACATACGTAGTTCATTTGGATGGAAGGTATGGAATGAGAGTTATCCGTAATTTTTTTAGCGGATGTATTAGTACTATCGGGATTAGCCCGTTTTCTAGAATGAGAAGTCTCACATACCATATCTTCAGGATTATTAGGCTCCCCGCCACCCGGGTCGGGCGGTTCCGCGTCCATGGCGGCTACCCTAGGTTATTACACGATTAAAAACTACAATAAACAACACTTACACCAAGACTATCACAATATTAGACAGACACAACTAAAAGAACTTCAACAGGGCGAAAAAACACTATAACAAATTGAAAAATACACTAAAAAACAAAAATATGAAAAAACACTTGTTTAGGCACTCAACCGAAAAAGCAGAGTCCGAGTCAAAGTTAACTCTGAGTTAAACATCATGTCATTTCTGTCACTCTCTAAAGTGAGTGACAGATATGACATGATGTTTAACTCAGAGATAACTTTAACCCAGATCTACACAAACTGTGCTCCTAAGTAAATGTGCTATTTAAAATAAATATAGGTAATCTAAAAATATTCAATATTTGAGAAATATTTTCTTAGTAAAAACGTCAACCAACTCTTCGTATTTATAAATAGGATACGAAACATGAATAATAATATGAAGTTCTTATTTTGCGTTTTTGTCAAAATTCTACATGGACTTCAAGAAAGAGATAATTTCATTAAACAGACTCTACACTTCTAAAACAAAATCTACAGATACGCAACTAAGCATCAATAAAACTTACAAGTAAGTACCTAAACAAATAGTTACAGTAACTAGTAAATCCCCCTAAATTGGTCCGCCATCTTGGTAAAGCCGCGTTCTACCGGAGATACGGATCTGACAGACCCTATTCACTCGCGCCATTTTCATATTACAAATAAGTTATTTACAAAACCCACTATCATTCTTATTTATTTACAAATAGAAATAGCTTCGTAGGGCGTAGGGCCATCCCTTCACAACCTTTTTGTGTAGGTAATGATAACCGTTATAGTATTCCTTAACCCTTTGGCTGCCATATAATATATCGCTAGTGTTTTTTTCATCCGTACTAATATTGTGCGAAAGTGTGTATAAATATCCTCAATAATTAATATTATGCTTTGGGTAAATTGGGAGCCAGTATAATATGAGTCTTTGTCACTAAACGGCTGCATTTAAAAAGATATAAAGTGCGACAAGGCTTTAAATGAACGTAGGCGGGGCGCTGCTGGTAAACGAGAACTGTCAAAAATGGCGTTTTTGTATTATGACAGCGTTAGTTCCTTTTTTCTCCACGTTCATTTAAATCCTTGTCGAGCTCTACGGTTTTTTTATTTTATCCTTATCTGACACGCAAGAGAGTGGCTTCAGGCTTGAGTCTTGACTGACAAGAATAAAGTATTTTACAACTATAACATATCTGCGTGCTTGGAGTATATCTTTTTAATAGACTGGACGGACTTTTTAATAGATGTGACGGTGTGAACGTGCGGTTGTCCGCTACACCGCAAAGCGACATCACAAGCAAAATATTATGTACTTATGTTTGTTTATTATTGGAAACTTGTTGTTGGCTCTTAGTTTTGTAGCAATTTTATTATAGTAATAGGTACGCACGAAAATAATGAAATATTCGATTCTTGAAGACACACATAATAAAATTCAATATAATCGTTTGTTTGTTTATCGAAACTAAATTAAATTAATGGCTACATTACACAGACACTAATACAAATAGTCTGAAACCTATAATATGTTTAATCTTTTAATACTATTCTACGCATTATTATTTTGTATATTAGAACTAAACAAACTAAACAGACATAACTAGAGTAAGCTCTGTAACAATAACCACTCAAAACATGCTCAATTTAACACTTTTATGTAATATGTTACCTGTAAAGCACTATATAAGCACAGATTACTAAATAGTTCCTACGTTCTTTCCCTTTTAAATTTGTCCTTGCCCAGTTGAATATATTTTATATCAATAACCGTAACGAGTGCACGATTTATAGTGTTATTTGCCAAAGCAAATATAAAAATAGTTATTTCATCAAACTATATCAATGACAAATCATTGATATAGTTTGATGAAATATCTATTACATAATGTAGAACTTATGCTCAATGCTTGTCACAGGCTTAACCCCTCTGCAGGCGTAGCATGGTCACCGTAGAAATGGTTTCTTTCTACGGAAGAATAGACAAAGTGACAATGAAAATCCGCCATTTTGTCGATAAAATCTGTCAGTATGTCGATTCTTTTCCATGTCTACTTTTGTTATACTAGCCCTACTGGTCAATAAACTTTATCGACAATACTTTAAAACTAAGTAAGTCACACTTTAACACCGCACAATCTTGTTAGGCGGTGCACCTTAATACTTAGGCGCGGGAAATTTATGGCTTCATAAGTCCAGGGTTAAGTATTAATGGTCGACAATAGGCAATAAAGAGTTTATGGGCGGTAAACTTCGATGTCCCCCGACTCAGATGTCAGCCGGTTAGCAATAGTATAATCATGCTGTGCTTACTCGGCTGCCCCATTTCAAAACATATAGTTAGGACTAAGGAATACTGTTTACATTAATTACATTCATATGACATAGGCCCGGCCTAGATGTCATATTATAGCTATGCACAATGTGGACATAGCTTATCTTCATTTCATGCAGTTAGAGGCAAGTAATTAACAATGCAACATCGTGAGGCTAGCTAAAAATTAAAATTGTCGCTTTGGAGAATTATATTTTGAATGTGATTCAAAATATAATTCTCCAAATGGTTCATTTTCAAAAATCGCAAAATAGCTATGTCCACACTGTGCCTTTTTCTATTCATTAAGGCATGCATCATAGCGCACTCAACAGAGCATGTGAGGCATGCCCGCGACGCTTGCCCTATAATATAACGTATTGATTTGAGAGAAATTGCAAAAGAGTTCAAAAGACCATTTCAGTCCGTCTGTTCTTTATTATTTTTAATGAACCACACAACTGAAACAGTACAGAATTATACTTTACAATCTAAATACTAATAAACAACAATACACAATCAATTTGAAATGCATAATTTATGAAATAGTAATACCGTCAGCAAATTAGGATGGTATTTCACATAAATCCGTATCAAATATAAATTAATTTGTGCAGTTGTGGTTCACTGATATATTACTGTGTCTAAAAGTCACTTGTATTTTATGTGTTGGTGGAATAATATGTGAAACATTAACAATAAAATAGTGCTGATTTAGAAATGTCGTCAAGTTTTGTTCAGAGCCACTGCACTTCTTAGAGGCTTTAGATGGTCAGCGGTATGGACTTAACCGATTTAGCTGGATAAAGTAAGATACTTTGAGTCCCGGGAAAAAACTATTAGTATAACATAAGACAACTTTTATCCCGGAAAAATGAACGGTTCCTGCGCGATAAACGAATTATGGCACAGCGGAGTTCCGAGTGTCATCTAGTCTTACCATAATCATCGACAATTTTATATCGCGAAAAAGTGACAACCGCAAATTACGACCAAAACATGACTTATCGCTCATTTTAGTCACGCTGCTAACTGCACTTAGAAAAGCCATTCCGCTCTCGCTTTGATGGCTGCCGATGGGTCTCTCAACTCTCAACATGACACCGACGCAATGCTAAATGAAAGCTAGAAATATAATGAGACACTTAACATTATTCTTAAAGCTACTTTTGTAGCAACAAAATATTTTTACAGTCAGCTAATACTTTGCCACTCACAGTTAACGGTTTTGAATTTTTAATTAGGATATAATATTATATTATACTAGTTGATCCGGCAACTTTGTTTTGCCATTTAAAGTATTTCTACTTCATCAGATACCATAGAGTAAATCAGATACATTCAAATTGATACAAAATCTTACCTCCCCCCCCTTTTGTCCCCTAAGAGAGGTGAGGGGAAAACTGATGTTAAGTTGGAAAATACAGTTACTTAATAATAATATGACGTAAGTTCATTAAAGAAAAAATTTGATACAAAATCTGACCCCCTCTTGGGTCCCCTTAGAGGGGTGGGGATGAAAGTTTATACACCAGATGTTGAGTTGGAAGAAGGCAAATATATCTGCGAAAACCGTATGCAAATCGGATCAGTAGTTTTCGTGTTAAGGCAAAAGTTTGATACAAAATCTAACCCCCTCTTTCGTCCCCTTAGAGGGGTGGGGGGGGGGAATTTTTATACACCAGATGTTAAGTTGGAAGAAGACAAAATATATAATTTGCGAAAACCGCATTCAAATCGGATCAGTAGTTTTCGTGTGATAGTGGAACAAATATACAGACAGACAGACAGACAAAAAACTAACCACAGTTTTGGCTTCTATAGCGATGTAGTAACACCCCTTGCTTATTATTTTTTGAATATCTTTAATGTACAGAATTCACATTTCTACAGTTTTATTATATATTGTATTGATTATTATAATATTATATTCTATTATTACTGCAATATTTTAACGCTAGAATTGTAGAGGCAGTACCAGCATAGACAGGAGACATTGTTCGACGTTTGACAGCGTTTCTGTCAATATTCTGATATGACGTATGCACTTGTAGGATTTTGGTGGGATTATATTTTACTGTATGTGCTAGCTGTGGCGACCTTTGCGTATTCTGTAGATACATAGATTACCCCCCTCCCTTTTTTTTTTACATGGGGAAATGCTTTACGCATCCCCGGCAGGTTGGGGATATCGGCCGGGGTATGTGGGACTCCTGGTAGACTACCCACTAAAACCCCATGGTGCTCCACTCATCGCTTAAGGCAGAGTTGCGGGTACGATAGAACCTACCGCAACACCCCCCTCCCCTACAATGTCACAATTCACAGACTCACAAACTTTACCTCTAATATTATAGTATCTAAGATACTCCTTACTCAGTAATACAAGTACTTTCAAGCACCTATTCCCAAGCCTTTCAAAGTCATTGACTTTTGTTTATGTGATTTGAGTTTAAATTTTCAGTCACCCAAGTAGGCAGAAGTAGCCGAAAAGTGCCAGATAACTTTGTTTACAGGAACCATAAAAAGCAGCCTCTTCGAAAGGATAAAGCGATTTTAAGCGTTATTTATCTTAAGTGGAGTTCAACCCGTCCAGTTAAAGTTGAGGCCCGTTAGAAATTTAACTAATTTCGTAGAATACTTTACGGTTATGCCATGACCAATAACAGTTATGCTCGTTACCAACAAACGTTAAGGAAATTCTAAAATTATTGTACTTTATTGTAGCGAAACTTCCGAATGATAAACTTGCATGTAAATTGCTTGGTCTACTATTACTTAGTAGGAATAGATTCAGAATTTTAGTTTACGATATTCAGTTACGTTTTGTTGTGTGTGTTAGTACCTAAAACTCTACATATTCTTTAATAGAAGTATGTATTAGTTAATTTGGAATATCACGGCAAAAACCGTGTTGAAATATAATTCCCAACTTGTTTGTTAGGGGGTTTTGGGCCAGTTTGACATTAACAGTTTGACATTCACTTAAGTGGCATTTCTTTTTCTTTGTGAATATTTTTTCTTCGAATGTTACTACGTGGAATATTTAGAGTTTTGAAATCTTTAGCTTATTAACAAACGTTTCAGTTACTATCAAATTGTCTTCGTCGGAATTTTCCATCGGATCACGTGTCTTAAAGCGAGTTTAGCATAATATTTTCCCAAAAAAACAGTGTAGGTACAACAAAAAAAACTTGAAAGTTGTAATTAATTCACGCAGCGCTTTGGTGTTAGAACTCAGGGCTATTTCACCCTAATTCAATTGTAAAAGCAATAAATATATTACATTTGATAAAAAAGACATTACATTTACATAAGTACACCTTAATGGATACCAAATTCGTATACTTAATTAAATTAATAATAAACACGAGAAAAGATAAAATAATGTATAAAACATTATTTTCACATTATAAGTTTAATTAAAAGTTCAGTAAAATGGTAAAATAGATACATAAACCAACTAGACAAAAAATTATGTTCATAAAGGTTAGTATTAACTTAATAGCTTTTTACTAGTTTAAAAATCTATATAATATTATTATATTTACACGATATACAACGAAAATATTTCTTTTTGTGAAAACAGCCATCTTCACGGACATAATATTTTATTCATAGTGAATGTGTGCCACCTGCACTAGTTCACTGTATACAGAGCTGGTACACCTATCATAACATCATTGTTTTGTTACAACATTCGATGGAACCCTCTATTATGTAAACTGAATTCCCGCTAAAGGACTTTCATAAATACCACAATATGATGTTGTAGTGATGATTATGGTGTTATTAATTGGTACTAGTTAGAGTTGAAATAATTTTGAATGTACTATACAAACAAATAATTATTATACTTACAATCGAACAACACATTTTGATATAGAGTTGGGACAAAGAAATCTGCCCAAATTAGCTGTTGACTCATATGAGTTTAAACTTACCTAACCTAAAAAAATAATAAAATATATAGATTAGTATTTTTATAGATAACTAATGTATTTATTGCGAAAGTATCTGTCTGTCTTTTAACTAAGTACATACTTAATCCGTTGAACTTAAATTTAGTTGACATATTAATATTTTGGTATGGAGATAGTAGATACTTAGTACCGGCAAATAAAAAAGTCTATTAGAAAAATGTAGGGTTCTCACGCGGTACACAAATTTCCAAGCAGACGAAATTGCTGGTAGTGTCATTTAAAAATTTGAGATAATGTTAACAATCAACATTATGTTTTGATGTCAAAGAAAATTAATGAACTTAGATTATATATAGTTCATAGATTTTCTTAATTGCAATATCACAAAGAACACGAATGACTAATTTCTTCTGTTTATTTTCATCTAAAACAAATGAATAACAATATTTATATTAACTCAATATTAAAAATAGTAAAAGTCATTAAATTGATTAGTTAATTAGAAATGCTTTCTACGCTATTATTTTCATCATTATTTGTACAGTCAACAAACAAGTCTTTTTAAATAATATGTTGGCAGTTGGGCCAATAATTATGACAATAGTAATATTCTAGTGCCCCTTTTTATAATATCGTAATTATGGACCACAGATGGACCAAGAGCCTGCGATGGCCAGACTTTCCTCAGTTTCGTAAAGCAGAAAGTTTACCTGTTTGTGATCTTTACAGAGGTAAGAACGACCAGTAACAGCTATGGAGTTTGGGTCGCGGTTACTTTAGGAGGTATCCAGTTCTGAAGGTCTACCTGACCTTCGAGAAAGAGTAAAGCTCAATTTCATAACTTATATTCTTCGCGGTAAGTGGATAAATCTCGTCTTCTAGTGCGGGACATTTTTGACAGTTGCTTCCCACTGCTAGACACCCTCAAAGTCTAATATGTATTTAAAGTTATAGGGTGTCTGCAGCTGTCAAAAATGTCGACACTGGAAGACGAGATTCCTCCACTTACCGCGAAGAATATTTGTTATGAAATTGAGCTTTACTCTTTCACGAAGGTCAGGTAGACCTTCAGAACTGAATACCTCCTAAAGTAACCGCGACCGAAACTCCATAGTTGCTGGTCGTTCTTACCTCTGTAAAAACCACAAACAAGTAAACTTTCAGCTTTACGAAACTGAGGAAGCTGGTCTGGCCATCGCAGGCTCCTACTCTAGAATCTAGTAGTTCAGAGATTGTATTAATTCTGATCTTGGGCTTAATAACTTTGGTTACTCTATTTTATATTGTTATAATATTATTTGATTTAAAACGGCTTATTGAAAATAGAGCACCTAGATAAACTATAGTAAAATAGAGATCTACTTACATAGATTACTTACTACTTACATCTAAATTCTAAATGGACAAGTATTTTTGTGCCAACCCTACACAAATATCATCAGTTTAAATAATGATTTGTCGTCAAAGTGTCATTCTCATGGTTTTGTATTGATAGGCGAGCAAATAACGGACGCGGCGGGGCGTAGATGCATTGTAAAGCGGATAAATAGGACCCAGGGCTGTCACAAACTGGAATGATTCAAAAGTGTTTGTATGGATAAAACTGGTGACGTTAGCAACCCTAGATCAAAAATGAATGTTCAAGTTAGCATTAAAATATTGGTTAGAGAAGTTAATAAAATAAAAGCGAGCCCGTGAATCAGTTTGCCGAAAGTGTATGTCATATTATATTTAATAAATAAAATGTACGCGTCTATGCCTAGTTTCGGTGTCTATAAACATTAAACGCCTACGGCCATCCTTTACAACTCTATTCCGGAATGTAACGCCAACTCAATATATCAACATAAATATTTACAATCCCAACTCTAAATTATAACATAAGTACACTTTCTCATGCTACGTGTTAACTCCGCCGTATATTTTAACACGTCTATAACATTTTCAACGTGAGTCATTGAAATTTCAAAGGTGATATTACAAAATGAGAGATAGGTTAGTGGGATACAAAATAAGATCAAACGAATAGTGGTGACACCAAAATATCTGTTGAATTGTGAAAGGCAAGGGAAACTTCTTGTAACGATTCCAAAAACATGGGCAAGTATGTGAAGAGAATTGCGGAAAGAATAATATACATAATTGAGTATCAATGTGTTGCCGAAAATTCGGCTGATGTATATTTCCGAAACATTTTCTATTTGAAATTCAGAAACAAAATGGTGTCAAATACACTATGTAAGTTTTAAGAGCCTAAGATATTTTCAGATCATTCTTATTTTGCTAACATTCTGTTCTATTTTGAAAGCGGCATCACACAATATTTTGATAGTATTCCGTGGCCCATAAATTAAGTATATTAATTCCAATTCGAACTCCTGCTAAGAACGTATTGAATTCATAACAAAATTCTCAGAGAAACGTCCCCTTTTTCTCCTTGGAGCTGTACCGAAAATTTCGAGTACCCTCGACCGTGTCGATCTAATTCTGGACCTTGCATCTCCATAATAAGATTCAAATTCGCTCATCAAGTGCACAACAATGGGATTGTAAAGATTTGCTTACCTGCGTGTTTAGAGGGCTCGGGATAGACCATTTTTTATTTCATTGTGGGAATTTAATACGGGCCCTAAAAGGCCGTGTTTGCAGATGTCACATTCGGTGTCTATTGCCCAAACACGTGTGTACATCTAAAACAAAGCGTGCCAGATGTTTAGCGGAGAATTGTTCTTCCAATTAACGTTCTGCGAAAAGAGAAATCCCTTTGTTGGTAAAAAGTCCGAGTTGACCAGTTATTATATTCTCGTTAGCATGCAGCTGTGTTTTCAATTACGTGTAAATGATTAATGCGTCTAGTTCTTTTCGATACACGGACAAATTATTTATCGTTGCCATCGGTTGACTATTAATTTTATCAGGTTCGATAGCGCTTCGTCATCGGGGTTCGCTCGCGGCTCGGTCTCAAAATAAACATTCTCAGAAACGCCTGTGGTAGCTTACACTTGATTTATACCTGATTTAACACATCTGTCGGTGCATTTTTTACGTTCAAGCCTATAATACCCGATAGCCAAATTGATTTTGATCTCAGGTTACTTTGGGGTTGCAACTTGCGCCGTCTGTTTGACTTTTAATAATTAGTGAATAGGATAAATTGCTTGGTAGATTGTAGGTAATTGATGCCATAATATATTTTGTTGTAATATAGAACAATCAAAAACCATTTTTTCCACTTATGAAAACTGTTGAAACTGCTAAAACAAATAAAAGAAAACTTCACAGATTTATTCAATAGTTTTATCCGCTCAATATACGATTGACAGCCAACGATAAATAAACATTAAACACTAGCATCGCCGATCGCGGCCATAAAATTAATTCCGAATCTTAATCGACTAATAAGAAGTAAGTAATGTTGGAGCAGCTGGGTCTAGCTCAGCGGGTTGCCTCTACAATGGCAGCCAAATTAAAGGGAGAGCTGGTCTCCACTTAATTTATTACTCGGTTTTTATTCTTTGCTTCCTCCGGTAATGAGATTCTAATGCAGCATCGCGAAATGGAAATAATTTGGTACTAGATTAAGAGCCTGTTTCACCACTTCCTGATAAGCACCGGATAGGCTATCCACCACTTAACTTGACAGATAAAATATGGAGAATCTGTCAAAAAGTTGTGGATAGCCTATCCGGAAATTTTATCAGGAAGTGGTGAAACAGGCCCTAAGTGTAGATAGAGTTCTTGTGTGCGTGAGGCACTGTATGAATAGGGAAGTAGCGCAGTTTAATGCATATCTGTGTGTAAGCGCGTGTAAACAACGTTTCTTTATTTTATGTCTATTTGTTCTAAGAGTGACAGCATAAGAATATAAAAGTAGGCATTCTAGTAGTAGTAGCATGTAACTGTATGTAGTACTATATAATAATATTATATCTAGATAAATTCGTAGAAAAATGCTTACATGAAATATGTTAGATAGCAAGTTCTCCCATTACGTCGTGTAACATGTTTATAATATGGAATGAAGTCTTTTCCCGCTAAGTACATACTTATCTTTGCTTACTTTTTCCCAGGCACTATCTTTAATCACAAATATCTATAATTTTAATCCATTTACGGTGATTTTATAAAATCTAGTAATCTAGAAATTCGCCACAAATGGTTTTGCGAGGGAACTAAAAATAAGATGATTGTACCATTGCAATAACAGGATACGTCGAACATAAAACGACTCTATCTCGGCGTTATAAAGTCCTTATTAGATTGCAGGCTGCGACGACGCGGGTGGTCGAAGGTTGGCGAAGAAAATGAAAAACAAGAATTTTTATCGTAGCGATCGGAGGATATTTCTCAAAATCGATGTGTAAAAATTGTATCAATATTCATCGGGAATATACCGAATTTTGTCTTCGTAGAATAATTAATGGGACTAATTCCTCTAAATGACAAATAATTCCAATGAAAATATGTTTTTAGGATCACCGCCTTGAGACCGCGGCAGCTGTGAAATATCTTAAATGTTTTATGATCAAAAATTTGTCTATAACTTTAAACACAAATATGTAGTTAAGTAATACAGCTGGCTACTATTCCAGTAGGAATAGTAGCCAGCTGGGTCTAGAGTCTAGAGATTGGCCTACTGTCTAGTAAGACAGTAGGCCAATCTCTAGAGAAACGACTGTTAAAATAGAAAAATATCAAAAATATCAAGGTCTGCGCTTATGCGCTTTTATGGGACTAAATGGATCACATACCTAATTATATCTTAGGTCAGCGGTTAAAGAGTAAATATCGGCAGAGGTCTCCATACATTTAAATATAATATTACATTATACATAGTATGGATTTATGTCAAAATCATAGGATTTTGTAGAAGCTTATTTGATAGAGACAGTAAAATACATATTCTATTAAACGTTTTAAAGTTTGCGAAATATAAAAACTTTGAGTTATGACTACTTCATGTTCAGACGGTGTAAACTTCCTTAAACCTTTTCTGCTGACTTCTAGGAGATGTTTTTTCGAGCTTCCAACTTCTCAGGGTTGTCAGATAATCAGATTGAAACCGAAAAACCGGACAATCCAGCCAGGTAAGCCGACTTTTGAATAAAATGGCTGGACACACTATTGAGGACGTATTGCATCTAAACTCGCAATATTATAATAAGATGCTTAATCTACGAACAAATAATTTTCATATTATGTATAATTATGTATCATATCAAATTATAGAGAAGCAAAGCTTCTACGCGTCAGACTCCAGTTAATTTTGACTGGACACACAAAAAGCCTGACTCTATGCTCAGTTTTTTTGGTAGGAAGGCTTTTCGGCACTAAGGTTTTTCTTCTGGATGTGTTTCTAGATTTGTTTACTTTTTAACGTTAGCCAAATTAATAATAATATTATTACTAACTCCTGTCCTTGACCCTCCTTCAGAAAGCGGAAATATGTCCGGTTTTATCCGGACGCGTGGCAACCCTATCCCCACAACTTTCAACAACTCCAGAAACAAACATGAAAATAAAAATCAATGAGAAACAAACTTATCAGCCCGGAACTATAAACTTAATAAAATTATAACTTCACAAGTTTATTATTCTGATCGCTTACGGATCTTTGATTCGTTGTAGATGACTATCTTCGTAGTTGAAAAACCCTTAAATTTGCTTAGACTTTTTCTTCCATCTCCGTTTGGAATTTCTAACTTTAGTAAACACGATACTCACGCATAACGAATCTTTCGGCTATCCCTTCGAAGTGATCGAAGGGCTATCCACATATCTCAGCCGGCCCCTAGACGATCAATAAATTATTTACAAATTACAATACAATAATTATTATTGTATTGTAATTTGTAAATATCACGCTTTAATATTATTGGACAATGTAGGTAGGTATATTTTGACAATTATCAATGTTGATATCGCGCAAAAAAATTGCTCGTCTATAACCCCTATTTTTTGCGCGATAGACTTGCACGAATCTGGGATAAAAGTAATGGCTAGCATGCTATCCCTCTCGTTCTTCATAGTAATATATTGTTTGAAAGAGACATCATAATATTATTACTAACCCGTCATGGTTGTCTTCAGTCCAGATAAGTATTAAATAAAGGTGGACCTTAGAAATACATTTTAGGAGTAGGTACGTCGCCCACAAATGCGTACCAAAATTCGTTTGCCGAGAACCGTACATTTTTCTGTAATAAAAAGGATAATTTTTTCCACAACTCAAAAGTATCTCCATGCCAAATTTTATCAAAATCAGTTCAAAAGTCGAACTATTTCTGAAAGTGTGATGCAAAATTACAAAAAGACAGACAGAAAAACACTTTTTGATTTATGATATTAGTACCTACAGCTAGGTTCTGTGAAAGGGAACAAGCTGAATGTTATCATGAATAACAAACTTCGGGACCATTGGCTCCCCTTCGAGGGGACGAAGTTTTTATTTTGAGACGCATTTCATCGTATCGTTGATAAACCAATATGTACGTAACGTAGAAAAAATAGCTCTTCTTTATCGTTTAACGTAATAATAAATATTTATTAGTATTTTCCTAAAATTCAGTTAACATTATAATTTACCCACCCGGACCATTTTTAGGCCGAAATAAAATAATATTGGCTGCCAAAAACTTCCATCTCATTGGCTTCAAAAACTATTGCTCCAATATACTTTATATATAATATAACAGCAGCTATTGCAAACATATAGTTTGCAAATATAACGTATTTCCCTACAACAGAAACGAACGTCAATAAAATATCAAAAGCCTAAAACGTGCCTGTAAAAATGTTCTCAATTCTTCAAAGAACTGTCGTAGTTTTTTCGCAAATATAGTTCGTTCGCAGCGAATGTAGGCTTCTAAAGGAACAAAGGAACGCTTTTTGAAAGATAAAAGGGGTATGGTTCCTATACGGACCTATTCGGAAGTACGTATCCGCCTAGATAACCGTATCTTTTAACGACTTTGGGGTTCTGTTGTTAATAAAACACCCACAAATTTATAAATGCGGTAATGTGTCCGTCTGTTTGTAAACTATTCACGCTAAAGCCGCTAAATTGAATGTGGATAAAATTAGGTATGAACATTGAACACACTTTGAATCCTTATATTATAGGAAAGTTTTTACTGCGGCAAATTGATGATGAACTTTCTGCTTGAAAAAAGTTGGGGACAATCGCAAGTAATCAAAATATATCAATAAAGGTATTTTTAAAGTAGTCAATAGTCACATGACATAATAAATTATAGTTTTTATAACTAAACAAAGAATTATCATAGCAAAAAAATGTTATTGAATGCGCTTTAAGTTTTCGTAGCTCTACATAATTATTATGAGAGCGTTGCTTAAGAAAACTTTGTACGGAACTTTAGTTCGCGTGGCCTCAATGTCACTTGACCGTGATTTTTCACGTTTACGCCGAAAACGCCCAACAAAAAATTTAATTATGAAATTAGGACGGCTCGCAGCGAGGGGCAGATTGGTTTTAACAATATTTTGTTACTGGAATACGGAACTCTTTTAAATTAAAACATATTTCCAGCTTGTTCCGAACACCACCAAGTGTTAAGTGACCCAGTTACACTGATATCCGTACTTATTTACTTTTGTAAAATTGAATTATCAACATTATAATAAGTAGTATTTGTTATGAATCAAATAACCTTATACGTAACTGAGTATTGGAAAGTTAATTTACAAAAAAATTATAATGAACGCTCTTTAGTTGGAGACTAAATAGCGTTCATTATAAAATGGTTGCATGTATTTAATTTTTACTTCATAATAATGTGAAATCGCAATAAAATAAATTTCAAGATCCTAGAAAGTCTAGAAAAAATATTTCACAAAATGCGAAGAAAACCGTTCATTTGTTAGGTATTGAGTATAATTATTTGTAGGCACCTAAAAACATTATATATACGCAATTAAATGTATTTATAATAGTAGATTCCCTGTAACCTTCTCGTATAAAACACCCTAAACTCTAAAGTTCGTTTCATACAAACACGATATATCTTAGTCCGAGAGAGAGATAAGATCTCGGTTGATAACAGTGAACTGTGTTCAATCAAACTTCAACATGTTAACAAGCAATTAAGGTATATTGCTATATATTTTCTATAATACTAGCTTTTACTTATGGCATGATCCGTGAATAAGGTTGTATTTTCCATTTTCAACCCCTTTTGGGGGTGAAATTTAAAAAAATATTTGATGACTGAAATATTTGATAAAAATATCTCAATGACTGCCTATTTTAATAAGAAAAATTGTAACGTTACGAATCTTAAAATTTACCTCTTACCTCATCATTTTATTATTAATAGTAGCCTACAGCCTACTTAAATTACATTCAAAGTTTAAACTAGCATAGTATAATATTATGTCATCAAAAGTTCTCTTTTTTTAAAGAGCGATACAGCCATCCATCCTAACAAACATTTGCCTAGACGTGTAGCCAGATATGAACAAAATTGTTCCTTTAACAAGTATATTATAAACAAAATTGTTCCTTTAACAAGTATATTATAATGTGTATGTACAATCTAGACAGCGGCTCAGGTGTGCCGTCCTGAACATAATACATCGGTTTTTAATTACGACTTCTAATACCCCTGTCTGGTTAATTAATGGTTATGTTAGATTAATGTTCGCAACCACCTCTCTCGACTCTCAGACTATATTTAATGTTCACAACCTCTGCCTCTTAGACTATAAATAAACCATGATTTAAATACGGGTAATGATCCGTTGTACGAACTTTCTTTTTCTTATTTCCCTAGTGGTTTGATCATAACAAATGCATAAAAATGTACTATATAGTATTTTTAACCAGCATCCTTGTTATTATTTATCCTAGTTCGACTCATACTACCGCACGAGACGAATATTAACTCTCTGGTCTCTAATTAAATTTTTTACTTAAGCCTCATACATTATCTGTCAAACTCTTCATAAATTGAAGTTTAATCATCATTCATTAATGTCTCTGAGTGCGGCAGTGACTATTAAGAGTGTATGTGTGTGTATAGTTGCACCGGCTTACTTTAACTATAACTTTAACTTTAACCATAGCAAAATGTGAAATGAACTGTCAAATCCCTAGTAAAAGTCCATTATGGACGCCATATTTGACGATAACCTTAACATTAACTTTAACTACGCCTCTGGTGCAATCCATCCTAAGAGTAGATTGCACCGGCTTACTTTAACTATAACTTTAACCATAACAAAATGTGAAATGAACTGTCAAATCCCTAGCAAAAGTCGCCATATTTGACGATAACCTTAACCTTAACTTTAACTACGCTTCTGGTGCAATTCGCCCAAATTTTAAACCTTAACAGTGATTTCAGTAAGAATAACTGTTTTCTTGATAAATTCATAGGCGCATAAAAAGAAATGTTCAATTGTTCTTGATTAGTGAATGATTGATCGAAAATGGTGTGGAACGAATGAACGAGTGATGCAACGGCGAACTAGCTAAGTAGGAACACAGTGTAATACAGTCTACAGTAAAGTAACTCAGAGGGAAATTAGCTCTAATCGTACGAGTGCGTAATATAATGCATTCATAAACTCTTGCCGTTTGCGACGCACTTCTTATTCTTCCATTACATAAATTTTGGTTACATATTAACGTGAAATAGTGCTAAAAAATTTATAAAAAAGTTCACTCAATACTGAGTACAAATACGTCGTTGTTTTTCTACCACAAACAATTTGAAATCACGCTAAAGGGTGCGTGCGATGCCCGGGGCGATAATATTATTTATATATAAGCTTAGGTGAAATGTTGCAGAATATACTTCTTTGTTTTGCTACCTCAAGTTATCTGTAATGTAATGCTATTGTAGGTGGCTCTAGTAAGATATGGTCTACTGTACACTGTACACTGTGGTAGGAACAAAGGCACAATAGACCGAGCAGAGCGTGGCTCTAGCTTCCTGTAACGTGGGAACGCCTTTTTATAGACAATATCGTATCTGTTATAAAATTTAATTTATCGATATTTTAATTAGTGTCGTTATAATTTTGAATTTTATACCGCAGAAGCATCTGTAGAGGTGTATAGAATAGATTTTAGAATACGATTCATATTACCAAGAATTTTTACTAGGTCTTAAATCAGTGTCTGTAGTCCAAAATGTCTACATATAGCGCGTAGGCTCATGTCGATACTAATTATTATAATACTTAGCACAATACTTACATCAGCTTCCATTTTTTTTGGAAGAAATGGATGGCTTTAATAGGCCACGAGTTTTAAACTCTCTCTCTCTCTTTCTCCCTCTTTCAAATCGTTACAGCAAAAGCGCCAAAGCTTTTGTAAACTAATTCTCTACCTCTGAAGAGATTTATCAATTGACCCTACTCTACTTAATTCAATTGAAACAAACATTCCTAACCTTATCAATATTGAAATGCAACCTTATTCTTAGACTTATTGGATTTCAGGCAAGCATTTTTTTTTGCTACATAAGATGTACGTACATAATATTTGAAATGATTTTATACTGTTATGTAATTACCTGTATTTTTCTAATGTTTCATAAGCATAATATTGTTTTACGTTAAAGACATATTTTGCAAGATGCAACACATTTTACCTAATTTGTAGTTGTATCTTTGTCACTTTCTACTCATTTGTGTAACCACATTCCTACATAATAATATTTACTGGATAACTTTTAACTCAATGATGAAAAAAGATGCATGGTAGACGGTAGTATTTAAATTATTAATATGTAGGTACTATGAAACTTTGTCAATTTCATTTCCATGGTAAAAACATATTTTTAAATGAATCAAAGAAGATATTATAGAAGTATGTGGACGGAACCCTACGATTTTAGTTTGCATTCAAAAATTTAATTAAGGCTTATCACCCCGATGAAACTAAATTGTCGCGGAAGCGTCGCAGCTACAATTTTGTTTTCAATGTCGTACAAAGTCTAATTGGTACCTTTTATATTGAACATATTTGTTATATCGTCCTAGATCATTTCACACCCCATTGAACTTCCATTTTCTCGATAAGCGACAGCATCTAAATAGCTTTTAGTTTCCCCTTTTAAGTACGTTATGCATTGTTTTATAACATAATAAGTAAGAATTGATACTTATAAGTTCATTTGATAACTAAGATTAGGGGTAGGAATTATGCCAAATTATACCTTGAAGGTGCATACTTAAAAAAGTTCCACACACTGTGAAACATGTAATTCCACCAAGAAGTTACAGTAGTCAGTACATTCAATATCATACTTTAAAAGTTGCCCGACCTTTTCCATGGTTTAATCTTTATTTTCGTAAAATCTTCAAATATGATACCAATAAATGGACCATAGAAAAGAAAATAGGGATTCATTTTATAAATTAGAATTGTAAGTTACAGTACTTAATATGTAAGTAACCTTGAATAATTCTGATTAAAATTATTATCAAAAGTTAATATACCGTACGTTAGTTTGTTGCGTTTATGACATTAGTTCTAACGCCGGCGTATTAAATGCAAATAGCTCTTTGATTAAATGGCTGAGTAGTTTAATTAAAGCGAGCTGGAATCTAGATTATTGTTGGGTTTTACCTAAGCCGAATATCTCAGATTTACCAAAGACCTAATCCAGTTTAGCTGATTAATAAAGCTCATAATCTTGGATTATTGTAGAGGTTAAGGAATTAGCTAAAATTTTAAACGAGCTTACAATTTTATGTTTATTTTGATATTTAATATGAAATTCTTTGATTGACATTTTGCTTCAGACTTTAGAAGACTCTACACGAAATTACAGTAAGGGCCTGTTTCACCACTTCCTGATAAGTGCCTAAAAGGCTATCCACCACTTAACTTGACATATCAAGTATGAAGAATCTGTCAAAAAAGTTGTGAATAGCACATTCAGCACTTTATCAGGTAGTGGTGAAACAGGCCCCTAACACGAAATTAGTAATAGTCTAGATTTTTCTTTGATCGCGCCGTAATATTCGAAATCTTAGAGCATTAAACCAGCCTGGCTTAATGCTCTAAATTCGAAATATAACTCTAGATTTTTTGTTAGTTAACACTCTCTTTACTCTATGACAAAGCAAATAACAAGCCAATATGATTCATGGCGATGACGCGTTTATTTCAAGATTTTCCAAGCCATTGGTATGTTGATTAAGCGATAGATAAAATTGTAACTAGTCTAACTCTACATCCTTCACAGCGAGGGAAGAAAAGAGAGGGACAGCATGATTTATTGCGAAACTTGCGCCATAACTCATCTCAACATTCGTTACTTCAATAAAAATATCGTCTTCCTATAATTTATTATGGGTACCATATTTTATTGCCATCGATTTTAAAATCGTCGAAATAGTAATTGGAATGCGATTGGAATGGAAGTTTGGCTACTGAATATAGTTTTAGGTATGTCTAGATGGGGTGGGGTACTATGACATATTTTTAAAGGTCATAAAGGCCAAATTTGCATGAATAAGAGAGACCATCATAAATCGTATAACAAATCAAATTAACCTTAATCATCATACTTATAATAATCGGCCGAGTGCGAGTTGGACTCGCGCATGAAGGGTTCCGTACCGGTATAGATAAAAAGTAGACAAAAAATTGCGTTTTTTGTATGGGAGCCCCCCTTGAACATTTACTTTATTTTAATTGTATTATTATTTATTAAAGTACAAATGTTATTAAGGATTTTATGAAAATTTCAAGTGCCTAACTGGTACCATTATTGATTACGAGCAAAAAAGGCCAAAAAAATCACGTTTCTTGTATATGAGCCCCCTTAAATATTAACTTTATTTTATTTTTAGTATTTGCTGTTATAGCGGCAACAGATATACACAATCTGTGAAAATTTCAGAACTCTAGCTACAGCGGTTCTTGAGATACAGGCTGGAGACATACAGACAGACGGACAGACGGACAGACATCGAAGTCTCAGTAATAAGGTCCCGTTTTTACCCTTTGGGTACGGAACCCTAAAAATGATTAGTAATTACTAGATGACGCCCGCAACTGCGGCAAAATTCGTTTATCGCGCTGGAACTACATTTTTGGGATAAAAAGTATTCTATGTCCTTTCCTGAGACTCAAAATATCTCCATCCGCTGACAAAAATCGGTTCAGTGGTTAGGGCGTGAAGAGGTACAACAGACTGACAGACACACTTTCGCGTTTATAATATTAGTTTAAAGTATAATTTGTATGGATTGTTTCTTCTAGACATCTTTGTCTATATACGACACTAAGTACTCTACATAATACATATCTACAAACTATAATTATTTACAATAATGTTACAGTAACCTAACAATATCTAAGGTTATCACTAGTTAATAAATAACCTTTAATTATAGGTTATTAATTAGTTTACATTATTCTTACTAAAGTAAGCTTGCTATTCTCTTTGTGAGATTTTTAAAAGCTTGATATTTATTGCTCTACATGTGCACAACTTACTTAACCCCCAAGCGGTAGCCGGCTCCCGCATAACAATTGAAAATCTATTGTGTCTGCGATACCCACGATGGAGGTAGGTACTTCATAACTTACATACTTTAAATCTACACTGATATTACAAATGCGTTACATAGCGTATGTCTTAGGACTGCAGTCGTGTCAACTGCATTCAAACTGCACTTGAACTGCGATTTGCGGTTGGATTGCAGTTAAAATGCGGTCCGTCTGTATAGACCCTTAGTATGTATGTCTAATTTTTAGTCTGTTTATCTATCTTTCTGTCTATCTATTACCTCTTCACGCCCAAACATCCGCTAAACCGATTTTGCTGAAATTAGGTATGGAGATACTTTGAGTCCCGGGATAGGACATAGGATGATTTTTATCCCTGAAAAATGTACTGTTTCTGCGCGATAAACGAATTTGGCGCAACGGAGTTACGAGCGTCATTTATTGAGTTTATAAAGTATATAATATAAGGTATAGTCCGACAAGGCTTTACATTATGAATGTGTCAATGATATCAAAAGGCTCTGCTGGTAAAGGAGAACTGTCAAACACATGTCAAAAATGACGTTTTTGTATGATAGAAGCGTTTAGTTCCTTTTCTCGCCACGTTCATGTAGAGCCTTGTCGAACTATACCTTGCGTGCAGACATTTTTATGTAGCGATTACATTGATGGCAGCACACCTTGTGTAAGGTGCGCCCCTATGGCAATTTAACCTGGTTTATTATACGCCGATTTAATCAATTTTGATCTAAATGTAGATTAATCACTTGCACTGTAATACTACCAATTTAAATGTCGCAATATGGTAACACTAACTTTTTCAAAGCTCTACCATTATAGAAAGTAATTACCTAAAACTCTGTTCGTCAAAATAATTTGTTATTATAATTCAAATACTGTCTATAGAGTATATAGATAAATTATTAGTTATTTATTAGGAATCTGTAGACACTTTATTCGACAAATTCCAAGATTCAGGGGTTTTTTGACAGTATTTAATAACTTTATTGGTTAGTTAACTTGTCAAATTTAAAGAATCAAATGCGCATTGATAGTTAGTGAACTACTATCTAAAAATATTTCAGAAACTGAGCTTAATTGAATCAGTTTTTATACAAACTTCCCAATTATCGTTTTTTGCCGACGGGAAGTTTTTCTAATTTATCATTTTCTAATTTACTTTTTAAGAAATACTGAAGTGAATAGTATAATATGTTTTTTTTTCTTGTATAACATTTACTTAAAAAGTAAATAAAAATAAAGCAATTTTAATCTTTAACTATAGGTATGCACTATAAGCTTTTACTTATTTGAATGTTTGTTATTATCAAGACTACAAATTTAGCACTTACAGTCTGATATCTCTAATAATAGTTGACTCTATAATTGACTCTATCGATTATTTAGGTCGTAATATTAACACTAAATTAATTCTAGATACGACAAAAATCAGTATGTCGAGACTCGATGTTCAGCTAGTTTCATATAAAACATGTCTTATAAAATATTAAATCTCGCCTCCAGTTAACGGTTAGTTCAAAGAAAACACATAAATGTACGGGAGTAATCTTAGATAACAACAGTAGTTATAGCGGCTTGATACATCTCATAATAACCTTACCTGTTTACGAACAGCGGAACTCCGAAACAACAACACAACAATCCAAAAAAATCACTCTTCTATATCACAACACTTTGCACAATCACTGAAAACTAGAATAACAAAGTTACACACTTTTTACAACTTTGAAAGTTATCCGAATTCGCGTTCACGTGTTGGGCGCCGGGATTTTTTTGACGTGCGTCCACTACCGCGGCGGGGCTCACTCTGGGTCTGGCTGCACCGACGCGCGGGGGGCGATAGACGAAAATGGCTTCACAAGTTAATTTTTTCTCTTTCCTCCTTTAATATTCCGCATATGCTGTGCTGACAGTGCACGCATGCGCACGAGCCGCGGTTGTAACGTGATGCACTTTACATAACTTACTAGGCCGTTTATCGGAGCCCTAATACCTTTTCCTTGTCGGCTTAATGCCCGCTTCCTTGATTCCGACTTGGAATATTAATCAATGTTATAAATTATACTTTAATAGTTTAATCTACCCGAAACTTGGTTAATATATTCATGCTCTACGTTTTAAGTTTCCTAGCTTTCTAGGACACGAGAAATAATTGCTAAATTTTACGTATACTATAAAAAATCAAACATAGAGTCGACTTTTAATGTACGGATAACACGTCGAGAAATAAATAGCATTATAAATAGCATTTATTTTTCATTCAACTAAGTACTTACTTTTTTTTCAATAAAGCTTCGTCTACGTATATTTTCTCTTATTTATTTTCTCTATCGGGTCTCGTCGTCAGTAGTCTTAATAAAATATGTGTATGCGCCATAAAAGCGATCGACCAAAAAGCCATTGACATAATAGTGGAGTCGGAAGTCTCTCTACATAAATATATAAATTCGTCGCTCCTACTTTAACGCTTCCAACACTTAAATAAAATATGAATTGCTTAGGGCATCAAATATTCAAAGACATTCGGTATTCCTTTTGCTGGTCACATGAGAAATTATAATATTGTAAATGACCGATGTAGAACCACGTTTGAATTTAGTTTGAAGAGTTTTTAGAATTGCTTCTTTTAAAGTTTTAAATTTTAAAACAATAGTTACATTAATCGATACTAATAATGAAATGCGATGGTCTGTCTGTCGTTGACGGTCACCTCTTAACGATTCTTCACTTCTTGAACCGCTATTTGGATGAATTTTGACAATATAACACTACCTACAAAGAACGCTCCAAGGAGAGGAAGTAAGGACGGAGCCCACAAAAATCCATTGCAATATGATTTTACTTATTGATATCCATACTAATATTATAAATGCGAAAGTATGTCTGTCTTTTACCTATTGACTTCATAACCACTGAACCAATTTTTCTGAAATTTGGTATTGAGATACTATGAGTCCCAGAAAAGGACATGGTATACTTTTTATCCCGGAAAAACGATTCCTGTGCCATTAACGAAATTTAGCTCAACGGAGTTACAGGCGTCATTTAGTAATATTATGTGAGTCCTTTGGTACTACCCCCACAATTTGTTACCCCTTAAAAACAAATTATACACAATATTACGTTACAAATGACCGTCTATCTCCTACTCCCATCGAAACCGCTCACCGTGAGCTTTTAAAAGAAAATTAACGTTTTAAAATTAATTTCAAGTAGGATATATTACCGATCCACGCTATACGGCAGCACCAGCATAGTAGTAAATAAAAAGTTTCGTTGAACGTTTGATAACTTTTCTGTCAATATTCAGAGGGTGTAGTGCGAGTTTTATTCGATCATACGCATCGAACACGTTAACGCGAATTTGTATGGGATCAAAGCAGCGCCACCTACTGGCTTACGTGGATACCGCTTTGATCCCATACAAATTCGCGTTAACGTTCTCGATGAGTATGATCGAATAAAACTCGCACTACGCACTCTGATATTACAATTTACGCCTGCTGTTGTACGGATTTTTTACAGTGTGTGCACTCTCTGCTCCGAACTAAGCGTAATATTCCGTGTTAGAAGTGACGTGTGGGACTGTGGGTGAAGTTGAAACAAAGGTTTGACCTTACCCCCGCTCATAAAGTTTTGTTCGACATTCGACAACGTCTCTATAAATATTGAATGAATGAATGAATGAAAATCCTTTATTGCACCAAAACAACCATAAGAATATACAGAACTTAGAACTATTGAGTAAAAAGTACAAAAGGCGGTCTTATCGCTTCAAGCGATTTCTTCCAGACAACCTATATAACTATAATAGAGTAACAGTAGTAATAGATGGTAGGTGACTACATAGCTAAGAGTGATTTTTCCAATATATTATAAGTATACTAAGTATATTACAAATACATACATACATATTATATATACAATATACATACATACTAAAGAATATATATATATATATATACTAATTATTATAAATACATACAAACATAAATAAATGAAAATAATACAATATAATATAGATAATTATCAGTTATTTAAGGATTCATAATTATTGTGACAAAAAATGTTCCTTAACCCCATTTTTAAAAACATACGAGGACTGAGCACGTCTCAAAGATGTGGGTAATTTGTTCCATAGACTGACAGCACGAGCTGTGAACGAGGAGTTATAGAATTTTGTATTACGAGTGGGCGGTATTAATGACATATTAGAGTTTCGAAATAATTTAACATTATCATCTAAAAATGTAAACCGTTCTTTTAAGTAGGGTGGTGTCTTAGGATCGTATAAAATGCTGTACAAACACGACAGTATATGAGCATTCCGCCGAAGTCGGATTGGCAGCCACTTGAGTTTGACACGAAATTGGGAAACGTGATCATACTTTCGCAAGCCGAAAATAAATCTTATGCAGAGGTTTTGGAGACGCTCAAGTTTATTTAGCTGCTCCTCTGTAATATTTGTGAAACATATGTCAGCGTAATCGAGTATGGGTAATATGAGCGACTCTGCAAGCAGGATTTTAGTTGGGATCGGCAAAAAATTCTGGAAGCGCCTCAACGCACTCCACGCGCCAAAGACTCTTTTACTGGTCTCGCTAATGTGCTTGTTCCAAGACAACGTTGAGTCAAGATGAATCCCAAGATTTTTGACAGTTTGCGAGAAAGGAATGATCTTACCATCAACCATCACAGGACATAGGTCATGTACTTGAGCCCGTGCCAGAAGCCCTGGACTGCCAATGATAATTGTTTGAGATTTGACAGGGTTTATAACTAGTCCTCGAGACTTACACCAAGCACAGATACTTTTAAGGTCTTCATTAGTTCTTGCAATAGCTGATGGCAAGTCACTAACAGGTGTGTGAAGATAAATTTGCAGGTCGTCAGCATACATGTGAGAGCAGGAGAAGGTAATAATTTTTATTATGTTGTTAATAAAGATACTAAACAATAAAGGTGATAAGACACCGCCCTGAGGGACTCCATCCTCGACTGTTGACCACTCAGAGGCGTCATCCTCGACTACAACACGTTGTTTACGATTATTTAAATAGCTTCGGAACCATGCCACTACGGTAGGGGAAAAATTCATAGAGACTAGGAGTTGCAGGAGAATATCATGGTCAACGGTGTTAAAAGCATTAGTAAAGTCCAACAGAGTTAAAACTGTTAATTCACCGTTGTCCATTGCACGCCGAATATCATCGGTTACCTTTATTAATGCTGTTGAGGTGCTATGGCCAGGACGGAATCCAGACTGCAGGGGGTTAAAAAATTCTAACCTGTTTAAGAAGTTTTCAACCTGCTGATGGACCAGACGCTCCAGTACTTTTGATAAAAATGGCAAAATAGAGATTGGTCGATAGTCTTTACAAGACTGTGGGTTAGACTTTTTGGGTAATGGGATAATCTTAGCTCTTTTCCATGATTCTGGAAAAGTACCTGTTATTAATGAATAATTAAGTATATCTGTTATAATGGGACAGATTATGTCTACTATTGGCACAATCATGTTTCGACCAAGTTCATCGCTACCAACCGCACCGGATGAAATCGACATTATATTTTTCTTAACCTCACTGAAAGTTACTGGACTGAAACAAAAAGGAGAATAACCTTCAGGAGGCTGCAAAGATAGATGGTGTAAGGTCTTAGTCTTGTCAGACGCACTCAGCGCTGTTGATGGCGATGAGAAAAATTTGTTAAGTTCCTCAAGTCCTGTATTGATTGGAGCCTGCCCACTTCGATTAGCTATGCCCAGCGACTTTAAAAATTTCCAGGTTTTAGCTGTCCCACCACTTTCTACCGACGAATGTATGTAGCGCCTCTGTGCATCTCGACACATAGTGTTACAGCGGTTACGAATTTTTATGTACTTTTCATGATATTCGTCAGTTTTATGTCGTCTGTAAGCAGCCTTGGCACGGTGTTTGCTATTTATTAATTCTTTAATTTCATTAGATAACCAAGGTGCAGGTAAATGTTTTAATCTAACTGGCTTAAGAGGTGCATGGGTGTCATATAGTTTTGTAATCATGGATGTAAAAGTTTCTATCTTATCATCGATGTTATCAGCTGAAGTAACCGGTGACCAATCCAGACTTTGTGCATCAGCACGCAACTTATCCAAGTCGATTCCGATAAAACTACGAACCATACGCGTCTTATGTTTAAGTTTGGGCGGTTTTATCTTACATGATGCAAAAATGAGATCATGACAGGAGAACATGTCAGCATTATACTGACCATGTTTGGAAATGTCTGTCGAGGATGCTACAATTATTACATCTAGAAGAGATGGTTTACTGTTGGGAGCACAATGGGTTGCATTTAAAGGTAGTAATTGCATATTACATGAGTTTACGACGGAAAGTAATTTATTGCATCTAGTATCATTTTTGAGTAAGCATGTGTTCAGGTCTCCCATGATTACTGTATGCTTATATGCTGGTGTTAGCTCTTCCAGTAGACTTTCAAAGGCTGAAAAATAATTTATCTGGGAAGAAGGACAGTACAGAACACCAAGTAGAACCTTTGTATGACACAGTGTTACTTCTATAAACAAATGTTCTGGGGCATTTACTGGAGGTGGCTGATTGGAGGAGCTTATGTGAGAAAAAGAAATATCAGAGCGTAAATAAATTGCAACTCCACCACCAGTTCGACCAGTTCTGTCATTACGAATAAGCTGATAACCGGGTAAATCATAACATTGGGAAGGGAGACATGGTTTAAGCCATGACTCGGATATCAGTATTGCATGAATATTTAATTTTGGTGTAAATAGCGCTAACATATCGGAATAGTGGGCTGGAATGCTCTGTGCGTTTATATGGACAACATTTAAATTTTTATAGTCTTGTTGAAACTCTAAGGCCAATGATTCATTGAGAGGGATTAAAGATTCTGTGCTGTAAAATGAACAATTTGATGAGGAACATGATGTAAAAGCAATACTTTCACTACTTGAATTCAAATCCATAAATTATAATAATAAAATAAATATAATAATATACTTAATACAAAATAGTAATAATTAAATTTATAAAATATAGTATACGATAAGACTAATAAACTACCTACGTTTCTAGTGAGGTGCAAAGCTACCAGAGCCCACCCTTGTATTATAATAGTCAAATAATAGTGAAGTTAAAGTTGTTTACATTTTACACAAATTATGAGTTGATATTACTTTTCATATTAAAAGATGATGTTAAAATTAAACTACCGTACATCTTATATATCTGTGAACTAATCTATGTAATAAAACTTCAAATATCTTAAAATTAATATGAATCATAAATTTTAAACTTATGCAAAATGGAAAACTTCATCTTCTTTCTTACACATTCATTTGTCAGCTAGAACAATCATATTTTGCCACAATTTGACAGTTTATGTGAGATCTGTTATATTCTGTGGCCACTGATCTATCAAAGGAGCTGTCAACTGTCAAAATACAATAAATAAATATTTGACTAACCCTAAAAATATTTTTAACACCATACAAATAAGTAGCGTATACCTTAAATTTAAAGATAAAAAGGAATTAAAATTGAAAACACAGTGAAATACTACCTGCAGTAAAATGCATAGGCGAGAAGCAGAAGAGGAAAAGAACAAGTATGCAACCAAGCAACTATAATGAGCATGCCCTTATAAAAAGTATTATAATGCCAAATGTAATCATGATATCTGCGAAACAGCGAGTATATTTCAATTTTCATTACAAAATATAGCAGCAATCTTAATATATTATAAGTTTTCTAACATTTAAAACTTGTATGAAATATACTTGCTAATAATAATAATAATTGTAATGAAAGCTTTATATTATGATTGAAAGCAAATATTTTAAGCAGGATAATATGAATCAGTAATCAGCAATAGCAAGTGAATACTAATTAATTATTGAAAACTAATATTTAAAGCAGTGTAGCATTCAGAATCAGTTATTAGCAATAGCAAATGAATATTAATTAAATAATAAAAGCAAATATTTTTAGTATGAAAACTTATTAAATAAGGTAAGTACTAACTTATTTTCCTTTATTATTCTTCCTTGCCCTTGTTGCAGGTGGTTGTTTAAACTTTGGCACACTTCCCAATGGGGCAACTTCACTAGACACATCTGATGCATTACCAGTCATACCTGGCAGCTTATCAAGCTCCGACAAATTATGTATGCAGCGTCGTGACCCATCAGGACCTATTACAAAAATACTGCCATCCCGTGTCCATGACTTGGTTAAACCACAACGTTGCCGAGCTGCCATGAATAAGTTGTGCCTTTTCTTGGTTAGATATTCAGTTAAAGTAATGCCAGTCTGTTTGAGCTTGGTTTTTGAATCCCATACTTTACTACGGTGGCTGAACTCCTTGAATTTAACCAATATGGGCCTACACTTTGCCTCCTTAGGACGGCCCAGCCTGTAACAAAAGCTAATGGCGGAAACATCTATACCTGTGACTTGAAGTTTGTTCACAAAAAGATCCATGATTTTTTGCTGAAGATTCTCCTTGTCTTCTGGGATACCATGAACGAGCAACATCTTCTTTCTGCGTGCTGTCTCCATTTGATCCAAAGAATCTGTCAACAATTCTACCTGGGCTTGCAAGCTCTTCAGCGCCTGAAGTACAAACTCCTTGAATATATTGAAGTCCGATGACAACTTGGATGTGGGGCTTACTGAGTGTGGTGCAGAATTTTCAAGGTCCTTCTGGAAATCTGCCATTCTTGTGTTAAACATTTCGGTCATATCCATGATTGACTGCTTAATTGACTCCATTTTGTGACAATTTTAGTCGTTCTTGAAGAAAAATTCTTTTGTGATGTGAAAGTGATGAAATAAATGTGAAAAACTATTGCGTGATTATGAAAAGGGGGCGCAGGTAACTTTTAATTATTACTACATTAAGATATTTACACAATTATTATAATAAATAAAAATAAATAATATCAGAGAACTTAAAATTGCGTCTGTCTTTTTTGGTCGCCTACCCGCGAAAAAAGTATTCTGTAATGACGTGTGCAATATGCCGAATTTTGGTCGGATTTTTTATAGTGTGTGCTAGTAGAACTCTCTGCTCCGAATTTTGCGTAATATTCCCTGCTAGAAATGACGTGTGGGTGAAGTTGAAACAAAGGTTTGACCTTACCCTCGCTCATAAAGTTAGATTAATTGCAGTAGCAAAGAGTTAATAGCTCTAATTATTTGTTGGGTACTGCCTTTAGTTTGCTGTATTAATGTTTCATTTATTCTGAAATTAATTAATGTCACAGAAATTATATTACTTTGGAAGTCATTGACTGTAGGCGACACTAAGGATAGCTTATAAGTTAATCACATTTTAATGACCTTTGTTCGTGAAAAAGTACGTGTATATTTGGGAACTGTACATTAATCGGCATTCACAAAATCCTATGCCTTTGCGAGATTCAAAATTACTACATACTAAATTTCATCGAAATCGGTTGAGCAGTTAAGGCGACGCCTTAATAATTTGGCTGTGGCGATATCGATTTTTCACAGTAATGACTAAAGCTAAGAAATTAAAGTTCATTGTCAGTATTCATCATGTCTTTGTCTTTGAATTACCCATAGCATAACACGATTGGTCAACTTTTATAACACAGAATAATCAATCAAAAAGACCTCTGTAAAAAAGGGATTCTAATTTTGCCAACAAAAGAGAGCGATTTAAGCTTCCAAAATTTGTATATAGTTCAAGCATACACTTTAATTTGTACATAGCTTATATAATATGTTTATGGTTTTTAAATTACGCGACTAAAACCATTTTGTCGCTTACGCCCTTTCCATTTCTTGCTGTTCCATTTCTTGTTTTCTACGCAGCGTCACCTTAAGACGTTAAAGATATTATAATTAAAATACACTATGGCACCGGGACAAACCCTTGTTGGGTTTAATGGTGCTGTGATTATATTTAAATTATAATGTGTATAATTATGTATCTTTAAGTGCTTAATAAATAAATAAATAAGTAAATAAAATAATCACTTTCGCGTTTTTAATAATAATTTTATGACACCGAAATTGTTATAAGCATGATATAAGAAATATAAGAAAGTACCATTAAATGTTTTGTCGGACCACAATGGACCGGTCGTATTTGCATAGAGTTCCCATGCGACATCAATCCAGGGGTTTACTGCACTCACAGGTTTTTTGCTCTTCAGTCTTTATCCCATCATTGTGAGGTTAATAAAAGAAAAAATAAGTTTTATAACCTTCAACTTGAAAGGAATGTCTGCAGGAGAGATGTGCAAAATATTCTTACTTGTATGCAAAGAAAAGAATGAAACACAATGTATTGAGTTGAGGACACCTCTATTCTTTGAGTTTAATTTTCTACTGTGTTTTCGGAACACACCTCTTATTTCAAGCATAAAGTTAATATACCTAGCGAAATAGAGCAACAATCTCTTGCTGTCAAACAAAATCGAAATTGGTTTTCATCTGTGTGTAAAAATATGTGTACGTATTCACTTACACAAGCATGATTGAACTTGAATTCGAGATTAAATTGTCAACGTGCCGATACGTGCCGACTGGACGTCATCAAAAGAGTCATTTATCACACGTCTCTTTTTAAGTTTTTACCACTCAGTGTTACTGATAGTGACATCTCATTTGTTTCCCTATTCCGCTAGATGTATTAACTTTATGATTTCAAGTGCTTAGAATATGAGGTGTGTTCCAAAACTATAAACAGTAAACTGACTTGTGCTATTTCATATTTGACAATAATATAATTCTCTATAATTATTAATTTCTCATCACCGACACGTTGACAGCTTCGCAATCATGGTGCCAATCATAGTTACACATCATGGCATAAAATCAAGAAAGACTTCTTGACTCTTTTTATAAAATTAAAACCAGTACTCTATGTAGAGTAAAAAGACCTACAGTACGTACGTACTACGTAGAAATTCAATACCATTGTCTAAGCTCTGTGAGTCGCTATAAATACAGATTAATTTAAATAATAGACAGTAATCTTCATAATGACACGAGTAAATATAGGATTTGACTTGCTCATTGCTTGTAGCTTAATGTTTAATACATAATTTATTTACTCCTAATCGTCTTAAAATTGTACCTGCTAATCGGTTTAACGATACTGTATAATATAATATTTTATAAAAGAACTATAGATATATAGATGCCCGCAACTCGGTTGCGCCAGAATTCGTTCAGCGGTTTGGGCGTGAAGAGTTAACAGATATACAGACAGACACACTTTCACAATTTATAATATTAGTAAGTATGGATAGTATGGGTTACTAAGAAAAAACGGTTATTAGTTTAAAATTAAAAAATGCAATAAGAAGCTTTTATTTCAGAGTCATAACTTTCGGCCTAAGTCCCAATTTTTTATGACTTTCGACCTTTAATACCTAGCTTGCAAAGCTTCGTTTTTTAAGGTTCCTTAGTAACTTCAAGGAAAATACAATTTGTCTGTCCGTTTGTCTATCTTTGAAAACTTTGGTGGCTTAATATTTTATTTGTCTCAACATCAAAGGCAACTATAGAGTATGCAAGTGCCAAGTCCGTATGGTGAGTGTTATTAGTATTATGATATTAAATTTACTTTAAAATTGTGATATTAAGTAAAAGTTTAACGTAGTTTAACCATAATATTATGATATAGTAGAATAACCGAAGCCAATATTATACGCGATTTTGTGGTACACCGCATTGTATGTTGTTTTCATTACGCCGACAGAGTATCATAACCACTTATCATAATATGTGGTTGTTAATTAATGTTAGGTACTCATAATTATTATATTATAAACTTTACCTACTCTCAATAAAATATCAAATATTATAATTTCAATATATTATTAATAATAAGTAATTAACAAAAATACGCTTTTCAAATTGATAAATTTAAACAAACATTTAATAATAATTACATATAAACCAGCTAACATAAAATTTTGATAAAAAATCGCACTCCTAAGCCGGTCCCTAGACGATCAATTTTATTGTGCAATATCACGCTATCAATTTTATTAACAGTTTATTTGACAATATGATTGAAGGCGCGCGAAGTTCATTATCAAATATCAAGTATCAAGTCTAGACGGTCAATAATATGTAAGCGGCCCGCTTACATGCAGATGTTTCAAAATAGTTTATTATTTTCTATCAAAAGAGTTTTTTTTATGTATCAGACAAAATAAAACTGCCTAAGACAAGATCAAATAAATGGTAAACTATCCCAGAATACTATAAAATAATTATTGTACAAGACAATTATTTTCATAAAAACTCTCTTTTCCTATATTTTTACTTTTTTCGAGGGCACTATTACATTATAATTTCTTAGGCCAGGGCAATGCTCAAATTGCCACTATTATTTTGGTATAATCGGATGTGGTTTATAAAAGTGGTGGCTATCTAACCATCGTAATTACCTGATTGTTACTACTGTGAGGTAAGCCGCAGCTGCTTACGTCGTTACTTGCGTTCAGTAGATTGCTGCTACTTGAAATTACCAAGGTCAAACAATTTTGACGCGAGCCTAAAGCAGGCCGTAAACGCCCGACTTGTGCAGTTACGCCTGTCTGGCAAAGTTGAGGCAAAACCTGCACAGTTCTGTAACATACGTAGAACTGTGCAGGTTTCTCTATCAGGCAACTCTATCAGGTACACCTTTGCGTGTATGGCCTGCTTTTTTTTTATTAAATAAGGGGACAAACGAGCAAACGGGTCACCTGATGGTAAGCAACTACCGTCGCCCATGGACACTCGCAACATCCGAAGAGCTGCAGGTGCGTTGCCGGCCTTTTAAGAGGGAATACGCTCTTTTCTTGAAGTTACTTACCTACTGCTTTATGAGTCCTAGTAGCTCAAAGCCTGGCTCTTGACTTGGAGGTCACAAGTTCGATTCGATTCGATATGTTGGAAAAATATTGCTTACACGTTTGGTTAGGATAACTCTGACTGATCACTGGATCGCCTGACAAGTAAGATGATCAATGCGTCGGATAGGCATTCAAAAGTCGGTCCATGCGCCTGAACTCTCACCAGTCGTGTCCGTCATCCATTCCACCGGCCTATAAGAGTAAAGTTTTGAGAGTGAAAGAAGAGAGAGTGCTGTATACTGCGCACACACTTGAGCACTATAAAATAATTTCTGCATCGTTGGTCTGGTTTCATTAAAACCTGCTAAGCCACCGAATCCGATGTTAGTAACATTGATTTCTGGGTTTCCGGATTTTTAAACGAGCTTTTTTCAGTTTTTCATTTGTTTGTGTAAAAGGTCTCGTATTTTGTTGCCGATTGATCCATTTGTTTCGGCCATTTGTTGTTGCGGAGGACGTAAAAGTGGGTCGTAAAGACGTCTCACTCCGACACCGAGACGTGATTCAAATCGCAAACGATTCGACAAAATTCCCAACTTAATTGTGCGGGTCGAATTTTTGTGTGAAAACTAGAATTTTCATTGATAAATGAATATGGTATGTGTATAAAATATGGGAAACTACAGAGTAAGTTATAGTTACAATTGCCACATCAACATCAGCTGGAAATACAGTAACTAATAATATCCAGGTATATGAAAATAATTCCCTATTTCTCTTGGTCAATGGTCATCACGAGTTATTTAATTTCATCAAATTCGAACCAACTGGGTTCGAATTTGATGAAATTTTGAGCAAAGAGATAGACAGCGGGGAAGGACGTGGGAAGCACATAGGATTTTATTTCGAGGAATTTGCTAGATTCCTGTAAAGTCATGGGAAATAGGTAGCACAACAAAATTATTATGATAGCAAGTTAAGCTTAGTTTTCAGAATTAAGTTTGAGTTAAACGTTTCGGCGTGCCGCGTGTTATTTTACCACGCGATAGGTATTAGGAACAACGTTTCCTAGAATTTCGAAAAAAACGTACAAACTTTTATTAAAAAAAAAATATTAAGCATATTCTTTAGTCACAATAACGATTAAATTAATTAAAGCTGTATCATAAAAATGTCTTATCAGCTTAACCCAAAATGTTTTAAAGATATTTTAAAGAAATTTTGCAGAGATTATAAATAAATTATAGAGCCATCTTCCTTATAAAGTAAGATATAAATATTTAAAGTATCAAATCAGTACCTCGTCTGCCAGCCGTCTCCGGGAATAATTTTCATATCTTCTACCTGACATACTTTCGTGGCCTACATAAAAGTATTTTCATTTGGGAAGCTATTTAGGACGTTAAGTAATTAGTTCCAAATTACCGAAATATGAGGAATTTAAGTTGGGAAGGCTTAAAAATTTTGGTTTAGAAAAAAGTAATCATAGCGCGTGGTACATATTATGATCTACATTATAACAAGAGTGCGAATCTGTTGTGTTTTAAATTCTGGACCTTTTTTATGAAATAAGGGGGCATACGAGCAAACGGGTTATCTGATAGAAAGCAACTTCCGTCGCCCATGGACACTCGCAGCATCAGAAGAGCTGCAGGTGCGTTGCCGGCCTTTTAAGAGGGAATAGAGTAATAGGGGAGGGTAGGGAAGGGAATAGGGTAGGGGATTGGACCTCCGGTAAACTCACTCACTCGGCGAAACACAGCGAAAGCGCTGTTTCACGCCGGTTTTCTGTGAGGACGTGGTATTTCTCCGGTCGAGCCGGACCTTACTTGAAATAGGTACCATGTTGGAATAATTATGATTTTATGAGTTATCCAAACGGGTTATCGCTAAATTTGCGAAATAGTACGCAGTGAACAGATTTTTTATATTGAAATTAATGACGAATTTCTCAAATCGCGCGGGAATCGAGCATTTTTACAGGATAAAAAGTACATAAGATGTACTTTTTGAGTCCCGGGAAAGGACATACTATGTCCTTTCCCGGGACTCAAAATATCTCCATTCCAAATTTCACCAAAATCGGTTACGCGGTTTGAGCGTGAAGAGGTAACAAACAGCCAGACAGACAGACACCTTCCGCATTTATAATATTAGTGTGGATATGTCACCGCGTTATGTTTCTGTGAGAACCTTTCCTTACTTATCTACTGCTACTTTTACATGACTGTCATTTTTAAATCTTGAAGGGCAACTCATAGCTTTGACCTTCAATGTTACTCCCATGTATGAAAAATAAACGACTGAGGTTAGAAAGGCAGTGGCTGGAGGCGCCAGGGGGAGGAATGGAAAGCGCAGCCATAACTCAGAATAATGGCTTTTTTAAGCTTCACAAAATGTTGCTTGTGATATTTTTATTGCAAAAAATATTATGAATACCAAGCGCGAGGTAAAAAAGCCTTCAGATTCATCTAAATAATGAAAGTTTTTCCAATCTGACTGCATTCTAATAAGATTCGATTATGACATGGTATTTAAATTAAGGAACTAATTTTTGAGCGGCTATTTAAATATTAGAGATGTTATTGTGATCAGTCGAAAAAAATATTGAGCAGTTATTTAATTGAATTAAGGCGTATGATTAATATTATTGCGACAGTAAAACATGGACAGTAATAAATAATAATTAATTAAGTAATCGATTAATTATTCATCATACCTACAGAACAATATCAATTCTAAAAATAATTGAGCAGTCCAATAACTGAATGAGCGGTAAAAATGATGGAATGAGCGGTTCGATAAAATATTATTATAGTTCGGCAGATCATAGCGAGCGGTAACACCCGAACTCAAGTTTTTAATAAGTTAAAGATAAGAAAGAGTAAATTGATAATGTTATTGTGTTAAAGAAAAAATATTAAATTTTATGGATTAAAACAGATACGTTATACAAATTAAAAATACAATAAGTAACATAAAATTTTGAGATGCAGATGCGACTTGCGAGTTTAATTTAGCTAAAACTTAAAGTTTAATTTAGCTAAAACATTTTCATAAAGTATAAACCTTTGAAACCGTTGATCGCGCAGACGGTTCGTGTGAATGGCAAATGGTTACATTAATTCTGGGAATTTTTCATAATAAATTGACTTTCAGATTTGAATGGGCAACTAAAAGCTGGGAATTACTTTGAAGTGTTAAAACGCTGATGTGCATTCAGAGTTAGCGTGATTGTCGAATAGCGTGTGCGGACTTGATAAAGCTACTGAGTGTGGATACGCCGGTTTAACTTACCTACAAACAAATATTACGTACAGCAAGGGTGGCCCCCAACTTTATTAGACCTAAGATCGACTGCTTACTAAAAAAATAGACAGTGGACCTCTTCTGATGCTGCGTGTGTCCATAGGCGACGGAAGTTGCTTTCCATCAGGTGACCCGTTTGCTCGTTTGCCTACTTATTTCATTAAAAAAAAACTAACGAAACCCTGTCTGTGCGATCTACCAAGTTCACTTCTCGAAATCTTAAATGAAACAGCATAGTAATTTAGCTTATTGGACTGGTGGTCTAAATATTTAATATTTTTCGCCTAGCCATTTTTATTATTCGTAGCCTGGCCACGATCGACTGGACTAACAGTCGCGATCAACCACCAGGTTTTGGCCACCCATGAGTCGTAGAGGGAGGAAAATAATTAAAAAAGCAGCACATGGATAATGGGCCTAATGGCAACATATACCTACAGAGACATAGTATGGGTAATGGTAACAGGCTAGAGCTTTCTGTTTAAGGCCAGGTAACAGTGAAATAGCGCGTGGACAAGTTTTTTGATCCTGTTTCATTCCTTACATTATCATCTAAAAATTTTGAAAAAATTACGACCTTTACTTGAGGATATAACGTATTCGGCTTCGCATTAATTGACACAAACAGAAGAACTTCACTCGATAGAAAACAAAGCCGAAGTTACCTCTTTTTAAAATCTTTTTTCAATGCTGTGCTAAGAATACTGAACTAAGCGACCTATTTTTTATAGCTTTAATTAGATAAAATGATTATCTATCCGTATTCGCAAAAATGGAAATTGTAGCATTTATTTACTGATGCCAGTGACAAGATATCTAGAGAATTCGCGTACGCCGCGGCTTACCGAGCTCCGACAGTCGCGCGGTGGCCCATACAAAAACATTTTGAGTGATAGATGCCCTTAATACGTTTTAGGTGTCTATATTATACTGTGCTGACTGTGGATACTCCGGTTTTACTTAGAAAAAAAAAACAACGTAGAAGGAAATTGACGCCTCCAGCATGGGGTTTCTGTAACTACAATTTCAGCAGAATTGTAGCACCTGTATGGGATGGTAACCAATACAGGTAAGAGATTGTCTTTCTGACGCATTAGGTCTCTATTATACCTCTATATTATACTGTACTGAAGTCGGATAGGTTAGTAGTTTTACGTAGAAACAAATATTGCGTAGGAAGATAAGATATAATGACCCCACCAGCGAAGGTTTTCTATAACTGCAATCATAATATTAGTAGATCTATAAACCTTACACCAGTATATAGGACGGTAATCTAGATCAGGCTACATCTCCCTCGTTTCTTTTGGACACTGTTTGGTCTCTTGAGGTATAATATTATACTGTATTTTCGCATTTTTTACTAAAACAAAAATAGCAGCAATGACTACTTACAATAATTTATATTTAATTTAAGTTATTTAATTACTTACTTACAATAATTTATATTTACTTTAATTTATTTAAAATTCATTTTTATTGATATACATAGATACTGAGTTTTATGAAATCGCTTATCCTTTCAATTCTTTCATAACATTTTAGAGAATTTTAATCCGTCGAGTTGTATATTCCACGTGAATAGGAACGCTATTGACAGCTTAACCCCTTGCAAAATTACTCTATTGTTTAAATTGCTTCTTCGAAACATCGAATACCATTGGAAAATGGAAATATTATTGGAAATTGGTATTAACGAGCACTCCTAAGAGGTTTAACCCGTCGATCGTGAAAAAACGAGACACAATAGCTTATATATTGTTATCGCAGTTGCATGCGCTTGGGATTCATTATTAATAACAGTCATTAATCAATAATCATTATACTCATTATTACAAATAATTAATGTGAAAGTGTATCTGTCTGTCTGTCTATATTACCTCACGCTTAAACCACTTTCTGTATCCTCATTCCTCATGCTTAAACCACTGAACATAACAATTAACAACAAGCCCTCCTAATATACAGCTATAATATATAATTTTAAACTGTCTTTATTTAGCTACTAAGTGCTACTTACTAATATTAGGTATGTATTCTGTGGAGCTACTTTCAAAAACGTTACCAAAAACAATGACTTTGTGAGTCTTTGCCTATGCCTAACACGTTAAAAAAGTGACCTGACAGATAAAAAATAATACTTTCTTAAGCTGCATCCTTTTTGAAGCTAGGCAAAGCTCAAAATTCTACGCCCAGTCTCATTTTCATTACAGTAAAATTGTATATCATAGAAAATAGTGATGACCTCTAACATTGGCCTTGAATGCATATTACATCCAGACGGATTACATGCGTCATAAATCGTCTGCCTTCATCGCTATTACAACCCTTCAGCGCCAGACATATTATTATTTATTGAACTGCTGAACATAATATTCTGGATTATATTATTATGTTTTAAGTTCTGTCAGATGAAAGATCACACTCGATTTCTGTTATATTATTTCAAGAGTAACGACTTATTCTATTTTCAAATGTTTTTCGGAGTATTTTAAGCTTTGTTGGTACATTCTCTTTAGGACCTTAATTACAAATAACATTATAACCAAAAACCGCACTTAGAGAAATGGAGTGATAACTTAACTTTTAATTGATAAAGATTTAGACAGAAGCTCCACACGTTTTCTGTCTAAACTCAAATCAAAGTTAAGTGATAATTTAATACGTACTTTCTGATAGATGTCTCAGAATTCAAATTCAGTTCAAGTAATATTAAATATAATATTATGTACCTAATATACATGGGCGTATCCAGGTAGGGGCAGGGAAGGTAAAAAAATTACAATTTTCCTGGCAAGTGGGAATTAAAAACGTATTACTTACTCAGCGAAAAATGTAGTGTTGGAAACAAAAATAAAACTTTTCAGTCAGATAAAATGAAAGTCAATTTTGATGATTTTTTTTTCAATATACCAGCGAAAACCTTCTCGAAACAGGTATGCTGCCCACCCCAAGCTGAAATCCTGGGTACGCCCATGATAATACATGTATGTAAAATATATGTAACCTATGTTATTATGTATTATAATTAAATGTAAAATAGTAATAAACTACACATCATGCACCTGAACACCATGCATAAGCCACTGTTACTGGAATACCGTATTTGAGTATGCTGATATACATCTGTGCGATATCATTTCGAGGAAACTCCTTGTGAAATGTTCATAATATGGTAACTGGAATTAATATACTTGTGCTCCGGTTTCAGCTTTAGAATTAGACTTTGTTAAGAGATTTTGATACTATTTGATATTTCAAAGCAACAAAGTTGTTCTTTGTGTTGATTCTGACTTCTCTACATTGTTGTTTCTGAAATTTTGAATGTATTCACTCGAAGATGTAAGCTGTAATATATTCCACCAAAAACATTTTCATGTAAAAATGTTGCCAAGATGAAAACATATAGTTCGGGGTTAAAAAAGTAGTGAGATGCATGATGTAGAGCCAAGTTTCTAACCTTGCTTACTCAACCCTAAATCTAAAAACCTTAATTTTACACTAAAGCGCGGCAAAATACTTGATAATAATATTATAATGTGTCAGCCGTACGAGAAGAATCTAAAAACTCTACACATTAGTCAAAATCGGTGGCCGGGTCGGTATATACTTTAAGATGCCTGCAACTCCGTTGCGCCAAAATTGTTTTATCGCGATTCGCACGGGAACCGTTCATTTTATCCTGATAAAAAGTATGTCCTTTCCCCGGGGCCGGGAGTCACGAGACTCAAAGTATCTCATACCAAATTTCAGCAAAATCGGTTCAACGGTTTGGACGCGAAAAGGTAACAGACAGACAATATACACACTTTCGCATTTATCATAATATTATATTAAGTATGGATATTAAAAACTCTTTATTTTCCTGTTTCCACAACGAACCACAATATAAAAGATAAATTGCATAAAAGTATTTTATTACACAATAAAAGCGACTCCTGATTAAACACAATTATTAATACGGCAGAGTACGTTAATATAACCAACAAAAACATTTTATTCCCACAACTTGACCCGGATAAGAAACGGGATGTAAAAATACGAGAGTAAACCATAACATGAAATTGCGAATAAAGCTCAACGGTGGATCAAAGTTTAGCTCCGCCGTTTTTTATACCTACTATAATAAAGAGATCTCTGCAGATAAACAACAAGAACGTACTAGTATAATATTATGGACCATAATTATTATACCTACGTCCTTTTTTTTTTCCCGGAGGGGGAAATGCATTACGCATACCACCCAGGCGCAGGGGGCGATCCGAGCGGTGATGTGGGACTCCCATAGCTAATGAGACCACGGTATACCCACTAAAACCCCCCCTTCTTCCGCCACGCCGCCTTTTGACGGGGCCACGGGAACGATACTCACATCTGCGACCCCGCCAGCGGTCCGAAGACTCCACGATGGGCGCACAATACGTGCGCCCTCCTCCTCGGCCCCCACCAGGGCTGTAGCAGACGCCCCCCGAGTCTGCTACTTGGAGGCCATGTGGCAGATCAGGTCTGTGACTCTGCCACCGACCACACCTCGGCCGCAGAGGATAGGGCAAGCGGCGCACCGCAATACCTACTTGCCTCTTCCTCTGCGGCCCCACCTCGGTGCGCATCCGCAGCGGACTCCTCCAGTCCGCTGGGAGCGCCCTCCTCGGGCCAGGCGGCGATACCGGCCGGCCCTGGTTGCCTCTTCGCTTCACGGCGGTTGTCCAAGCCGCGGTTACTAGAGCCCCACCGCCACTACAAGGCGAGCAACCATCGGGGGGATTATACCTACGTCCTACACTACACAGTTACAGGCGGTGTAACAAAAATAAGTGATAACTGATAATACTTAAGGGCGTGTATTATGTATGATATTGATATGTGTCCCACTTTGAAAGTAGCAGCGCTAAAAGAGCATTTTTTTGTGATTTTTAAGGGCAAGTGCCACTGCGTCATGAATTTTCCCATGCAAAAGTTAAAAAAGTTAACTATTAGACTGCTTTCACAGCGAAGTCTATGTAGGAGACTCACTCACACCCTAAAGTATTATTACTTAATTTTGTTACATTCCGTATAAGTCATATGCCCAGTTTTCAAGGTTTTTGACATGATCCAAGAGATGATAATGAATGTTGAATGCAACAGTGTTGGTAAGGTTAATGTTTTGTCGCGACCCAATCAAAGGAACTATTGATTATTATAAATTCCTGTCTAACTACGTTAAAAGGGTCTAAAAGGGCTAAACAAAACAATGCTTTGTGGCACATAACCCAAGTAGGGGAATCTCCGGCTCGTCCATGACGACTCCTCCTTTACTGAAGATCACCGGATGAAGGCATGTTACAACTTACAAGCTCAAAATAGAGCCGTACAGTTTGTATCTGCTAACATAATTTAATATGTAATTTAAGAAGAATTAAAATTCGAATCATTCGATTAGTTTCAAACCAATAACACCGGACAATTATTGTAAAATTGTAAAAAGTAAAACGCTACAAAAAGAAAGAGCTCATAATTCATAATTTTAATCTCGATGTAAGCTCGGCTTAAGTATTTAAGCGCATATAAAACATAGCGGGGGAAAACACATATCAGTGCTAGTTGAAAATGTAAGGGCAGGTACACAATGTGTTTTCCGAGCAATCATTTAGGATTGTTTCACAAGAATAGCTGTGATTGCCTTTTCGCGTGTGAGTTTTACTGTTCGTAAAACACCATTTACTTGGTTTAATGAACAAAATACGTTCTGTCATCAAGTTTACTATGTTGTAAAAGGATTATGTTGATACGGAAAAGGGAAATTTTTATTTCAAGAATTTTACGATACGGAATTCAGTACCCCCTAACTCAAAGCAAAATCTTCATGGTTTTAGGCTCACTAAAAATTAGAAAAGACGGAATAATAATAATAATTACTAGATGATCCGGTGAACTTCGTATCACTTTCCTTCTAAAATAACCTTCTAAATTTCACAAATATTTCAAGACTAATAAAAATATACTTTACCATCAAATACAATTGCATTATTATTTCAACGAACGATGCTCAAGTAGGATTTATCAGAGGTAGTAACAGCTATTTAATCCAACATTAATGCAGCTTCGATAAGGATTCGAAGGTTTGTAAATATCAGCATTGAGCAGGCCTTGCATGGTCACTATAGAAGCGGTTTCTTTCTACGGAAGAATAGACAAAGGGACAGTGATATAAAGGAAATTCATTTTATCACTAAAATCTGTCACTATGTCGATTCTTTCTCGTTTCTGAAGTTATGATAAGCCTGCGTTCTAATAGGATATATTATTACTGCAATATTTTCACGCTACTCGTAGAGGCAGCACCAGCCCTAGTAGACAAGTGGCAAGCAATTATCGTAAACATGTATGTGATAATATTATATACATATAAGTCATCGCTTGGCTAGGTGAATACTAATGTCAAATCCACAGGTCAAATCCATTTGTATACTTAATCTGTGGTCAAATCCCATAGTTTACATTTTGTGGCGTTATAGCGATTACGATATTCGCTTGCCGCTTTTCTAGGCCCTCTGCATAGACAGAAAACAAAAAGGTTTGTTCGACGTTTGACAATGTTTCTATTAATGATGTGTGCAACAACGATTATTTACTGTATGTAGGTACTAGAAGCGCTCTGTGCTCCGACCTAGTAGTAGTAGCGTAGTATTCCCTTGGTGAAAACATCAAACATCAATTAAATTATGAAGGCATTAAATCTTTTTCATTTCATTTCTTCTGAGTGGGGAACGCTAATGTTACATTAGCAAAATCAGGGTACCATTTACTTGTGACAAGCGTACATATCCATTCGCCTGTAAAACGCCCTCACACAACTTTTCAATGCACGCTACTTCTGTCCCTACAACATCAAACACGTAATAAGGCAATCACCTGAGCAATGAGCATTTTACCTTTTTAATTGAAATCCGTTTCATACAACGGTGCATATCGCGAAATATGTTTTGCAAAGTGATTAAATTCTCTCGAAGGTTTAAGAGATTAAAAACCTTTTTCAAAGGGAGCGCGTATCCTTAATTACAAGTATCCTTTGCTCGCTTTTTAATAACGTTTATTTAAAGTAAAATAATGAGGCTGCGAGAATTCAGGAGTGTGTTATAGTTGCTTAGCGCGCTCAGCCATACTAGTTGGGAAACATTTAGACAAGCTCGCTTTTATGTGTAATTATTGTCTTAAAAAGGTGTGCATTTATTTATTTATTTATTTATTTTGTTCAATACATACAAAACTTATATTATAAATATACAAGAGATCTTGCCGCAAAAACTACACTGAGCTTATCAGGACAAGATGTAGTCGCATCATTAATTATTATCTTTACTCAATAGCTGATCTGTTAATCTGCTACTGTGCATATTTTCAGTAAAATATCATTAAAACATGTAAGTATGCATTCAATTTAGGGTTTCCCAAATCCCGATGAAGTAATGATTTTTCCTGGGAACAACTTAATGTTGGTTACTTTACCAAATGTAATTGCATCAAACTGTAATGGACATAGAGAAAATATACAATAGTATGTCTAGTCTCTAGTATGGTCATGATTTAGAGTCCCAGGAAAATGTATGGCTCGCGCGCGATAAACGAATTTTGACGTAACTGAGTTACGGGTGCCATCTTGTACATAAATATGTTATAAATAGTGGGGACATACATAACTTGCTGTTTGATTTCTGTATCAGTAGCATAAAGTCATAACCCAGTCATGGGACGGATAAACTGATGACCGAAGACGAATCACTCACCGGATGGAGGTGCCCAATGGCCATCCGAGGAATGGAATGATCTCTCTATTAGATCATCAATGAGCTGGCATGGGACTGCGTTGTTCCACAGGCACCGAACACAGCACCTACGATTCAAACTCTTAAACACTTTACTACGGAGACTTCCATGTAGATAGCTCAGTAAAAGTAAAGTCCATATTCAGTATATCTTGGCGGGGCGCTATCTAACCGCATTCTGGCGCGGGAGCCAACTGTGACAATGCCTATATCGGGTAACTTAAAAGCCTTCACGATTTATACGAAACAGCTTCGGTACTTTACTGTTTAGTGAACTTAACTTGTATCCAGCTAGTGAAATATTACTGGTAAGGTATAATCCCACCTCAACATACCTGTTAAAATGGGGCCTAGTTCCTATAGGCTAATTTTTTACCTAAAAAAAGAGTTGAAATCTAATCTAATGCCAAGTTCAGATGCACTTTATCGATCATAATCATCATCATCGACAGCCTGATCCAAAATACTTCTAATTTGAACTTGACAGGTTAATTAAATTCTATAAATATCTAATTATATTATAATTAATCAAGTGTTACGTATATAGCACAAAAACCTGCCAAGTTCAAATTTAGAAGTATTATGGAAATATCGCGCGGAAACCGTACATTTACCAAATATACCAAATTTCATCAAAATCGGTTCAGTAGTATTAGTGTGGATGAATTGTGTGAGACGTTTTGTTATGCTCACAAAAATTTCGTGAGTTTTTCTCCTCTTCTAGTCTACATGAAATTTAGTGAGGTTTTCTCCTCTTCTCTACATGAAATTTAGTGAGGTTTTCTCCTCTTCTCTACATGAAATTTAGTGAGGTTTTCTCCTCTTCTCTACGTGAAATTTAGTGAGGTTTTCTCCTCTTCTCTACATGAAATTTAGTGAGGTTTTCTCCTCTTCTCTACATGAAATTTAGTGAGGTTTTCTCCTCTTCTCTACATGAAATTTAGTGAGTTTTTCTCCTCTTCTAGTCTACATGAAATTTAGTGAGGTTTTCTCCTCTTCTCTACATAAAATTTAGTGAGGTTTTCTCCTCTTCTCTACATGCAATTTAGTGAGGTTTTTTTAACCTAGAACGAGAGAAGACACCTCGTGTAATTTGTGAACGCCTCTTAACTGGCAAATATACACTTACCAGAGAGATCTTCAAATAATATCAAAGTATCTTTATTTCATGTGATGATAGTGAAAACTCTTTGTGTTGAAGTCAATAATTCTAGGTAAGCATGGTCCATCAAATCTGTAGCTGTAAATGGGGGTAATCGTGGGGTAATCGCTACATCGTGTTTATTGCAGCTCATAATTTTAAGCAAATCTATACAAATTAGTATCTCATATACTCCGGCAAATTGAAAGTTAAAATAATTTCATTGAAAATATCCTAATAAAAGGGTGATACTTACTTAGAAAGTAGAGTTAAACAGATCCAAAACTTTATGTTTTTAGCCGTGAAATCGATACAACATTTTACCCACGATGCACCAGATTTCGACCTTACGTCTATTATAATAAGATCGAAGCGAGCTGCATCTATACTGTACATATTAAACGGGGCTTGTACAAAATGTTTTGACTTAAAAGGTGTCGGGATACGGCCCCTGTCTGTTAAATTGTTTCATGGATAGCTGCGTGAGCGATTCGAGACGCGAATGGGGGATTAAGATTTAAGACGGAGGGGATACCATCGGGATAAATCTTTGGGTTAATCATTGCTTAAAGAGAATAATCTTCCCAAGATAGAGTGCAAAAGAATAAATGAATGTGCAAAAGAATAAATAAATGAATGAATGAAAAGTGCCTAAGTAAACCAGAGGTTCACAGAGATCTAAAAGCGCTTAAGCGTCAAATTAAATACAGTGTCAAAGAGTAAAAACACTTGTAATATTTTACAAACAATTTAATACTATGATAATTTCCCCACGCTAATAAAATTATTACCCACTAGGTGACACCCGCAACTCCGTTGCGCCAAAATTCGTTTATCGCGCGGGAACCGTACATTTTTTTCGGGATAAAAACTATCATATTATGTCCTTTCTCGGGAATCAAATTATCTCCATGCCAAATTTCAGCAAAATCGGCTCAGCGGTTTGAGCGTGAAGGGGTAACAGATAGTCAGACAGACATACACACTTTCACATTTATAATATTACTAGTATGGATGGATTTAATACCTATACAAGATTTTTGTCTAATGTATTATATAAACAACAAAGACAGTGGTAATCTTGATTTTAGTACTATGCGTTAACTTATTAGCAAGAGAACTTGACTCTACAATCTATTTCACAGTCACTAAAATTGTCTATAACTATACAGTGTGAAATTTTAATGGTTGTTTCCTCGCAGTTAAATGATTCTATCTTAGTAGTACAATAGATTTGTAAAGTTTTTTTTTTTTCAAATGAAAAAAAAATTCGGTCGGGTCCATATAGTAACTCGCGCCTATCGGCATAAAGTTTCCATAGTACGTCATACAAAATATTTTTTATTTTCAAAAAATAACATGCATAGTTCGATAGTACTACTATAGGTAAATCGTTCTGCTGCGGGAAAACAACCACTAAAATGTCTCGTTGTATAAAGAATATTACAAAACCTCGTAAAATACGTTCTTCATATATACTCTTTCAGCCCAATCAGGGTGAAAACTTGAGCGATGTCAATTTGGAAATAGCTGGCGCTCCCTTTGTTACAATCGGCGCTAGGAAATAACGTTTCGCACATGATTTGCCTCCATTCCGAATCGAAATAGGAATTTTAAGAAAGTGTTAACTCCTACTTACACTGCACGACTTAGAGCACGACGAAACTTTTTCACAATTTAAAATTCTTTTGACTTACTGAATTTGCGGAAATATAAGTTGAGAGAACAAATGTTACCAGTACAAATTAGTTGTGTTGATTATCAAAGACTGCAGTAGAGTAAAAGTACGTTTAATATCTCTTTGTTTTTAAAGCAGTTTTCAATCAAACAATTTTTCTAATGATTTTTAATAAAATATATTTCATGCTGCTTACAATTTCGTTGAGTAATAATTTCGTGTCAATGCGAAGTAATTCAGTGATTAAATTGATAAATAAAAACTGTATTATCTTCTTTCTCGGGAGTCGGGACTCTAAATATTACCGTAAGGAATTTTGTTTTAAATCGTTTATCGGAAGAAGATATAATAATCTTTTAGCGTTTATTCTATATAATAAGACGTAATAAGTATGGAATAGTCAATAGATACATATAGATTTTAGCATTAACAACACAATTCTTTACTTCTGTACAATCTACATCCAGTAATAAAGTTTTTAGTGCTTAGTACAAACTAAAATATCGTTAGAAGAAAGTTGTTTACAGAATCTCAACGCACCTCGAGGGTTTGAGCTAACGAGGAAATAGTGGTCGTAAATCAGGGGAAATTCGCTCTTATTGAATTTTCTTTTTGTCGAGAAACGGAAGCGCTGCCTTACTTTTTGTTCCAAATGGACGCCTGGAGACATGTACGTTTCTTTCCGGAACTATTTTGTATTGTAATGTCCAATTATAAAGGAGTCCGAAAGATCGATAAGTACTTGAGACAAAACAGATTACGTATAATTTAAGTCGAGACAAAATATTTAACATAAACAGTGACGAATAATATTTACTAGCTTTGCCGTTGTTCTATTGCTATCCCACCCTTAAGTAATATTAAATACTTAGATGTCCCGGCAAACGTTGTTTTGCCATTTAAAGTATTTCTACTTCATCAGTTGATACAACATTTTACCCCCTCTTTTGTCCCTTAGAAGGGTGGGGGGAAAAATTTTATACACCAGATGTTGAGTTGGAAAAAGACAAACATATCTGCGAAAACCGTATGCAAATCGGATCAGTAGTTTTCGTGTTAAAGAAAAAAGTTTGATACAAAATCTGACCTCCTCTTTTGCCCCCTTAGAGGAGTGGGGGGAAACATACAGACAGACAGACAGACAGACAGACAGACAGACAGACAAAAAACTAACCACATTTTGGGCTTCTATAGCGATAAAGTGACACCCCCCGCTTATTATTTTTTGAATATCTTTAATGTACAGAATTTTCATTTCTACAGTTTTATTATATGTATAGATATTGCAAATAATATCTGAAACCTATAATAATTACGTAAAAGTACAGATTAAAATAAGGCTAAACGGTTTAGTTATTCGCGAGTGTTTGCGAAATATTTAAATTAGGTACTATCTATTTCTAATCAAGACATTGTGCCTTTTTCTTTTCCTTTTCGTCAAGGGCATGCGTTATAGCGCAGTCAACAGCGAACGTGAGACATGCCCGTGACGCGCGTTGAAATCGTTATAGCGCTCGCTATTACTTTTCTTTCAACGCGGGTGGATTTTGACGCATTCGATTATTGAATATGCCAAACGAAAGTTGAATAAAAAGAAGATGACGAAAATTGAAGATGAAATTGCATAATGTGGACATAGTTTTTGTGATCCCTTCAGCTCGCACCCCCTATACCTAACGTACAAACCGATAATGATGACCTTAAAGGTATCGACGTTTGGTTCTATCAAACCGCAAAATTCAAAAGGAGGATTTCTTTGGTCATAAGAGCCCTCCGCAAATGTTGACTCAGCGAAAATGAAAACGATCCTTATAAGAAGTCATTCCCACAAAATCCTCAGTATTCAGGCGAAGTTACCTGTTACAAGTTTGCTTTGAGAGCCTGCATGATTCTGCTTGCACAGCAATGCAACCAAAGTAGCAAGTTGGTGTTTGCATGAGCTGCATGCCAATGTACGCATATGCATTGCATATTTCATGAGTCTCTATTACAAAGTGTACTGGAACTTCCATGTTACAGTGTTTCATTTGTTTTCGTGATTAGTATATTGCGTTGAAATTAGTATAGAATGAGATTCTAATTCACAGGTTGGCACGACGTAGGTAATAATTAACTGAAATGTGTTTATAATAACGCCAGCAGACAAATGCATCATGCAATTGTTTAAAAGTAATAGATTTCAATGCACACTTGTACGTGACTACTGACCGCTTTTTAAACTCAAGCTCAGCAGACTGATTTCGGGAATATCCCAACCCATACACAGATTACACACAGCTATGAAAATGCTTAGAAAGCTTTTTACCCTCTTACTAATAAAAAGTTACACAGCGTGTATAGAGGGTGCATAAGATTTTTTCTACTAATAATCATTTTGTACCATGTATAGACTCTGTGTAACGTATGTGTAACTTAAAAACTCCTGTATAACTATTCACACGTTGAACACATGTTTAAGAAGTTTTTATTAGTAAGAGGGTATGTGTTTAAGTCTAGACTTAAAGCTAAGTAAACTTAAATCTTAGTTAATGACTTTCTAAGCAAATTTAAATCTTAGTTAATGAGTTTCTAAGCAAATTAAGGATTCCTAATAATAATTAAGTTAAATGATTTTAGTCTAGTTAATTTAAGCTACTTGAAAACGCCAAGTCAAAGCTCAAAAATAAACCTTTCTAAAGATTGCTAAATGAACAAAAATTCGCCGAAAGACAAACAGATAACTTTATTTTTTGGGCCTCGAAAACACCCAAATTGTATTTTCCATTCGGCTTAAACAAAACATTTTCCCTTAACTTGGCAGTTTAAAAAGGCCCCGCTGTAAAACTGCAACAGGTAGACAAAGTTATATTAGTTAAGGAGTTACCGCGCTCGGCGTTTGGTTGCATAATTATATTTAAACTATAATGAATTTCTTGTAAGCGTAACAAGAAAACTTTAGTTTTTACGACAGTAAGTTGCCCGGTATAAAACGATTTGATTTGCAAGCAAATTAGTGGGATTTATAGAAAACTGTATAGCTAGTAGTAGTTTTATGACAAATTAGCATTTTTAAGGGGCATAGGCCCACATTTCTACAGTATATTGTCCTATGTAGCCTGACTCGACTGTTGTATCTCATCCTTTGCTATGATTTCAGTAAGCCTAAGAGACTTGCTATTATAATATCGTCTTCGGACTCGCAAAAAATTGATTAGACGAAAAAGTAATAGGAATTATTATCAGTAGGTATGTCATCATCAAGTTATAAAATTCTATTTTTAATTTTAGATCTTCTACCTTGTTTATTTTTAGACAGAATAACATTGCCCGTCATAGAAATGATCATGAGGAAAAAAGATCACAAATATTATGTAAAAGAGTATTCAAAGAAAGCGTACGTAAACGGTAAACTTATTGAATTTATTGCTATAATCAGTATCCTCTATTGGTTCATAATAAACTGACATCAAAGTTGAAAGAATTTGGGAACAAATTCTAAATTCATTTGGGTAATGATACCCAGGGTATCGCTTTGAAAGAACATGGATCCAACTTTTTTCCGGAAAATTCTGTACATAAATTACGACCCGTGCGTTCCTCTGCCATTAGGGTACGTACATGCTAGGCGACAAATAATATAATATATTTGGGATAACCAATCATTTTTCTCATGTGTAGCGTAGTTCCCTAACTGTTAACAATAAACCAATTACGTATCACCTATACAATTTCGTAGAAACCACGTATCCTTGCCGCACTGGCGTGTGACGTCACGGAGTGTGTACGTCCTTTTATTTGGTCCCGTTGAACTTTTCGCTCTCTCCATACCTTTTTATAATACATTTAATAAAATTTATCAGTGTTTGATACCGCGTGAAGTGACGCGTTCTACGTGGGGTCGTAATGTATGCGACAGTGATGTAGCGGCGAATTCAATGAGACTGGAAGCCAAATATTGAGATAGATAGTCTAATCTAATGAATATGCAAGGAAACACGTATTTTTTCTGTATTTTGCAGATAGGTTCTAGATAAAGAAGTATGTTCCTCTGGAACTAGAAAGAACAGTAAGATAACATTTTCTTATACCGATGAACTGTTAATTAGGTGGAATATGGTGGAATCTACATTTGACCTAAGCATTTAATTAAATTCTACCCCTAAGGGAGTTCAAAACACTTACCATGGTAAGCGATGCTGCGTTAAAAAGCGTCAGAGAGTATTTTGCAAAGAAGTTTGAAAGGATCATAATATTAAAGGTATAGTGACTAGGGTACAAGGTTATCGGCTAAACAAAAAGTCGGACGGTAAAGCTTTACGTATCACGCGCTCAGGTTGCTGTCACGGTGTCAAGTGAGGATATATGAAACTGCCTCAGGAATCACGTCGACTAGTCGCTTTGTCTTTCCTCACAACTGTCAAGCCGACAGATAAACAAATCCCTAATCCGACAATCCGATGAGGGTGTGTACGTACAGAGCATAAGAGAAAAATGGTAGAAAACAATTTACGTAATTCCAAGGACTGCTGATTTGCATCGTTTTAAAGATCTGGTAAAGGGTGGGAAAAGGTAAGATAAAGTGGTGTTTAATTAAGGCTACTATTTAATTCATACCATCGTGTTACATACTGCCTACTTCTGGTACAGGAAAAAATATTTTATGGAATTAACCACCACCTGAAAGTCATTTGAGTTGCGACTGATCAGTCTGAACTCTGATTATTCAATATCCATACTATTCAAAGCGCACGAAAGTGCGCAGGTCAAGTTCCAGTAGGCTTTTTATATTATGACCAAAAGCAGTAACAAAAACTGCTAGGAAAAGATTAAGTAGGCGTTGTGCAAAATTGGATGTTAATTGTTATATATTTGTTTGTTTTCCATTAGTCTCTCCGTCGCAATATCCAGTGTGTACGTACGATAAGGCGTCACTTATCCTGTCTAAGGTCACAAAACTTCGGTGAGAAATTAAAGTGTTTATTTTCTTACAAATAAGTGGGAGTATCAAAACAAGAGATTTCCGATAATTTTCAAACTTAGTGCTTTGTTTATTTTGAATTTTCCTTATAACAAGCATCTACGTTCTTCTATTTTTAAAGAAATGGAAAAAACCTGTTGGTATAAAGAAGACTCGAATAAAGATGATAATATATTTTTAGTTTCAAAAATTGCGATTTATCGCAATTTTTGAAAAATAAATCTTTGTAACACTGACCATAAATTTTGCGAGACAAATATTTTGTGCCAATTTTGGCATAAAAGATGACGAATTGAATTTGACCTTGGCACAAGGTGTTGCCGATCCTGGAATTATGCAGTATATAGCTTATATTGCCAGATAGAACTGAGATTAATTTACTTCACACCGGCATTTTTACATTAGCTACATTGTTTTAAATATTATATCGATTTTTTTTGTTTTTAAATTTATGAATTTAAGTAATCGCACAGAAAAGACAATCGGAAGATCTGTTATCCCCTCTGTTTAACTTTCCTACTCTAATATTATTTTAATGTTTTTTCGACCTAAATTGGAATTACTTATCTTATAATAATATATTAATTTATTATGGCGTTACGGGTAATTAATACCGATACATCTCGCTGTAGGGTCAACTAAGCTTCGGCAATTGCTTTTGAACTCATTAGGAGAGGATTACCGCTGACTTTGACCGATTGCCGGGGGCGATCTGATAGGGGCAACGACACCAATCGTTCAGTGTTTTGATACAATCATCCTACTTGTGTTTTCAAGGGCTTTAAAGTAATGGATATTGAGGAATCGTGACGCCCTAACGAAATACTAATCGTATCAAATTATAAATATAGTTAGGCAAGTTTACCTTTTAAATTTCTGGCTTAAAGGATGAATGGAAAATGTTGGAAGTTTTCAATTAGGAACCTATTGGGTTATAAGTAGTTAATAGACGTATGTACTATCAGAGAAGTTGATTTAGGCAGAAAGTGGACATACGAAGTGGATACAAAAATTTGTCATTTAATATGACCCAAGATCCTGGAGTTGGATGAAGATCTTTCAAGTGACACTTTACAAAATGGCGATAGTTATATACCAAATATCCTTGTAGAACTCAAAGTAAAACGACAGTAGAAAAGACGAGTTAATGCCGGCAACTCCGTTGCGCTAAAATTCGTTCGCGCGGGAATTGTACATTTTTCCAGGATAAATAGTATCAAATGTTCTTTCCTGGAACTCTAAGTATCTCCATACCAAATTTCAGCAAAATCGGTTCAGCGGTTTGGGCGTGAAGAGGTAACAAACAAACAAACAGACACACTTTCGCATACATACTAATATTATAAATGCGAAAGTGAGTCTGTCTGTCTGTCTGTTACCTCTTCACGCCCAAACCGTTGAACCAATTTTGCTGAAATTTGGCATGGAGATACTTTGAGTCCTGGGAAAGGACATAGGACACTTTTGTCCCGGAAAAATATACGGTTCCCGCGCGATAAACGAGTTCTGGCACAACGGAGTTGCCGGCATCATCTAGTTTATAATATAAGTAAGTATGGATATCTTTGTAGGACTCCAAGTAAAACGACATAAAAGATTCAAATCATAAAAATACCGTTGAATAGCTCAAGAGCCATACTAGATCTGGAACACAAGGGACCGTCTGTCAATATTAGAGCGCGCTGTTTGCTGCGGCTCGGCGTCAGGCGAAAAATTCCTCTTAATGCCTTTTTACCTCTTCAACAAACACGACTTTATAATTTTTTTATTCACTAAGTGCTTTCTGTTGCCTGCTAATCGGTCTCGCTCGTTTGAATTAATAATTTGATGTATTTTGTTGTTGAGATCTCATTGGGATTGGGAATTTCAGATAAATAAAATCAAGAAGAGTAAAAAAAACATATTTTTTTATTTAACTAAAAAGCATTTGATTATATATAGGGCATCTATCTTTCCTGTTTTTAATTTTGATGATGATTTCTTCAATTCAATTATTAATTTTAAAATTTTGCAGAAATATTTAAAACTTCGTCCTCTATTCTCCATAAAATTTACCACTTGACAGTAGAAACTACTTTGCCAATTTCCCTACTTAAGTTACTTAAAATGTATGGTTTCCGCGCTTTAAACAAATTGCGGACGATGATCGATCCACAAGTATATTATACCTACACTTGTATTTACCTAACCATACGTTTTGGTTGTGTGGACCAAAGTTGTGGGCGTCATCTAATTTTTTACAATTTGTAAATTGTAACGCATATTCTATTCCAGCATCAACAAATAACTCTGTCGGCAAATCTGTCCCAGCGTTTGTCACTAATAAGTCACAAGGGACCGACATAACTCATACAGTGGCGAAAATAAATTTGCAATTCCTACGAACGGCGCGATTTAGCACAATATCGAGTTGAGATCCCCTCTTGTATCAACATCAGCGGTTTGTTATACGCGACAAATTATAAAGAATCTTTTTCATCAATTTGCCGTAACAACAGTAGCCTCACAAAACCTTAAACCTTTTTCTAAAAAGATTTCAAAGATTTATTGGAAATTCTTTACCTGTGACTTTAAATTTCGTAATGTCAATATAATCAAAACAATGTCAAGATAATGTCATCACAATGTCAAGACGATCCGAAATAATTTGAATGTGTACCAGCAACACATAATTATTATTTTGATGAAGAATTTTTATTAAATAAATAGATGACGCCCGCAACTCCGCTGTGCCAAAATTCGTTAATTGCGTGGGAATCGTACATTTTTACGAAATAAAAAGCGGCCAAGTGCGAGTTGGACTCGCCCATGAAGGGTTCCGTAGCAGCAATAAGGTTTATTTTTATGAAATTAAAAGGTTTTTGATTTGTTTTTATATTTCAGTCGATTTAATGAAATTAGGATTAAGGTTTACCATTTCTGACGTATAAAAAAAACTACTGGCTAGATCTAGTTCAAACCAATTTTCGTTGGTAGTTTTTATAGTAATCTACATCATATATTTTTTTAGAATTATCATGCCCCTACTTTAGAAATTAGAGGGGGTGGGGACACACATTTTACCACTTTGGAAGAGTCTGTCTCGCAAACTATTCAGGTTAGAAAAAATGATATGAGAAACCTCAATATGATTTTTGGAGACTTATCCATAGATACCCCACACGCATAGGTTAGATGAAAATTATTTTTTTTTGTTTTAGTTGTACCTATGGGGACCCCTAAAATTTTTAATAATTTTTCCATTTTTGCATCAAAATCTTAATGCGGTCCACAGGCTACATCTACTTACCAAGTTTCAATAGTATAGCTCTAATAGTTTCGGAGAAAAGTGGCTGTGACATACAGATGGACAGACAGACAGACAGACAGACATGACGAATCTATAAGGGTTCCTTTTTTGCCATTTTGGCTACGGAACACTAAAAAGTGTCCTATGTCCTTTCGCGGGATTCAATGTCCGGGAGCAAAATCGGTTGGGAGTGAATAGGTAACAGACAGACAGACACACTTTCGCATTCAAAATATTAGTATGGATTCCTTAAGTGCGTCCGCGAGAGATTCTGAATATTTGTTGCTGTATTCGAAATTAAAAATTAATAGAGTCCGTACACACTATCAAATGACATTCATAATAGGGAGGTCCATGGCGATGATAGCGCTATATCGGATCAAATGCCGCGGAAACGGGACGCCGGAGATCGTTTAGCCGTTTATTACACCACTACGGCTAACGTAAACAGCTCCTATATAAAATTACTAGAGCGGCCACACTACGGTTTACCATCATAATAATATATACAAAATTATATGCGGCTAAAATTTTTAACCGTGATTTACGAAAATGTTATGCAGCATGCATGAGTATAAGAACCAAGAATGCAAGTGATTACGAACGTTGTGGAATGGTATTTCGTCTGAGATTGCCTGTGATTGACAATCATGGTTATCCATAACGGTCTAACACAGAGAGGGCCTTGACTTGAGAACTAACGCGTAATACTCAAGTCAATACCCACATTTTTGCTTAAAATGTAGTGACACAGAATGGTGGAGTTACTTCTGATTTTGGGCACATGTATCATTTTAGAGTGTAAAAGCCTTATATGCTGCTGTAGAATAACAAATTATACATCACTGGCCACTTTTTAAGTGCAAACTTCTTTTGCGGTATGCCGTATGAAGCACTTTTTTGAGATGGGTAAAAATGTTATTAAACTCGCGGACACTTGACTTGAAAATATAATAACTGTTCGACCTGCCCCTGTTGTTTCATCTTCACTTTTGCCGGCACTCCCGGAGTATAAGTTTTTTTTTTTTTACATTTCACTTTATTTCTAGCGCGAAAACCTGTAGCTATAACCAGCTACCACGTTAGTGTGACCGCAACCTTACACTAAGGCTGTGAGAATATCGTAAACAGTTACAATATAAAATTATTCGTTACTGTCATAATCGTAAAATATTGTGAATATAAAGTAATTTATTCGTGTATGGTGAAACTATTACGGTTTTACTACAGGTGATATTGGAGCGTGGAGATGATATGAGTAAATACGACAATTTGTAAGCAATAATATATGTGTGCAATGACAATTTTTAAACTATTCAAGAAAAATGAGATATGCGTTTTAAGACACTAGTCGTCGTTTTTCGTGTATTTGTTCGCTAAAAAACGTCCTAAAACCGTACATTTTTGTGCAATAAAAACCTTGAAATATCCTTTGCCGAGGCAGACACTACATGCGATTAAGAACTTGTAGTGACAATCGTCTTTAGTAGTCCATGATCGACGTCAATTATGCATGCGGCAATCATCGTTATCCATCGTAATATCCAAACGTGAGAAGCGGCCTTAACTGTTTTATTTGCTAAATTGCTAGTAGTGACTAGTGAGACGGTGACGTCACACGTGCATTTTACCGACAAGCCGTTGTTTCCACAACACAACGCTTTATGGGGTGATGTCGTTTGTGGCATTACCAGACAAATGTATGATAGAAAGGACAGACTAAAGTTTTGCATCAAATTCTATTTTATAAAATATATACTAAAATATTAATGAAATAATAGACGATTCTTACTTAGCGTACACTAATAATGTTTTCTATAATTTAGTAACAAAGAACATTTATAAGTCTCTCTCATGAGATCAAACTCAAACTCAAAAAAAAAGCGGCCAAGTGCGAGTTGGACTCGCCCATGGAGGGTTACGCAGCAGCAATAAGGTTTATTTTTATGAAATTAAAATATTTTTGATTTATTTTTATATTTCAGTCGATTTAATGAAATTTAGATTAAGGTTTACTATTTATGACGTATAAAAAAAACTACTGGCTAGATCTCGTTCAAACCAATTTTCGTTGGTAGTTTTTATAGTAATCTACATCATATATTTTTTTAGAATTATCATGCCTCTACTTTAGAAATTATAGGGGGGGGGACATACATTTTTCCATTTTGGAAGAGTCTCTCTCGCAAACTGTTCAGGTTAGAAAAAAATGATATGAGAAACCTCAATATGATTTTTGGAGACCTATCCATAGATACCCCACACGCATAGGTTAGATGAAAAAAAAATTTTTTTGTTTCAGTTGTACCTATGGGGACCCCTAAAATTTTTAATATTTTTTCCATTTTTGCATCAAAATCTTAATGCGGTTCACAGACTACATCTACTTACCAAGTTTCAATAGTATAGCTCTAATAGTTTCGGAGAAAAGTGGCTGTGACAATCGGACGGACGGACAGACAGACAGACAGACATGACGAATCTATAAGGGTTCCTTTTTTGCCATTTTGGCTACGGAACCCTAAAAAATGAATCATTGCAGTCAGGGAAATTGACTAAAGTTTTGCATCCAATCCTATACACAAACAATATTGACCTGATCTAACTAATCGACCAAAATCTTGCCAGAACTCGTGACGTCACGTATCTAACGCCGTACATCGTACCGGTGAAACAAGTGTGACGTCATTAGGTCAGGACTCGGGCCTGTATAGTCTGTATTACTGAGTTATATTTCGGAACACGTGCCTGGTACGTGTCGAAATATATTTTCGACGCACTTAACCAGATAAAGCCTTAGATTGAAAGCTTAAATATTGAAGATACACGCAACTTGTGGAATGAAATAAATTGGAAATCTGGGGGAAAATCGTGTAAGCCCCACGCCCATGGGCGATACAGAATTTTCCGTTAAACGCCGCGCGAGTCACGCGAACTAACACGATTTCAAATGTATTTCCAGCCGCGCCTCAGACGACATATTGAATTGATGTGTGATTGAAGCTGTATGACGTCATTTGTCGGCAACTTGCAAGCTGCTTATGCAAGCATCTATTGGTCGTTTATAAATGACTCTTTTTACGTACAGGGAACGTACAAGAACTGCAGGCAACAGTTGATTGAGTACAAGTTTTGACTGGCGACTCTAGTTTGAGTTCACAGCACGTTATAATATTATAATAGTAATTTCCAACTTATCTTGTGTGATTTTCAGGATACAACTTTCAACATGAATCTCGGATTAAAAAGTAATTTAACTAAAATACATTAACGATTAAATAATGGATTTTACAAGTAACAATAAAAATAAAAAAGATGTTCAAGAAGGCTTGGAAAAACTATTATAAACTTTATTATAGTCAGTTAGCTTATGGATTACAAATTACTAAGAATTAAAATAATCTCCCGGTTTATAGGCACAAAAAACATGATAAAGTGGATTAAAGTGTCGGCAATAGTTTTCGAAGTGCCTATTATGAATTTTAATATCAAAAGCAAAAACAAGATCGGCCAAGTACGAGTCGGGTTGGTAGATGAAAGTTCTGTAGCTCTACCACGAGTTTATAGCTGTAGTTTTTATCGATATTCGATACCGACTACGTAAATTTTTAGTATGGCAAATTTTACACCGCCTCTAGAGGACATTTGCGGAACTAAAATCGCCATACTAAAAATTTACGTAGTCGGTATCGAGTATTAACAAAAATTATAGCTTTAAGCTCATGGTCATCAACGGTGAAAGGGTATGTTATTTGAAAGGTTCATCTAGATACTGACGTATATGATATTTTATGTAAGTATTTTGTTTTTATTATTTTTTGTGGAAACTACAAAGGGAATCAAGTATCATACTCGATGTTGCCCTCAACTTTACCCATTAATTCTTAAATTGCACAGGGACAGTAGATTATTCTTGCATTTTGAAAATATCCACATGAAACCATAAAATCGGTTCAGTGGTTAAAGCACGAAGAATTTCCTTTGTCAACTGTTACTTTGGCTGTTCTTTTATAGAAAAAAAAAAAACATTTCTATAGTATGTACCTACGCTTAGTTCCATTTTCACCAATCGGCGTGGAACCCTAAAAATTGATACCGGTATTACGATAGGCACGGTTTGCCGCAAAAGTTGGGACCGCAAAACTTTGCACAATATCGTCAGAAATAAAGCATCTTTCAAATTTATTACAGGTAAGTACGAGTACTCCGTTTAGAGTTTGTCCCGAGAACAAAGTGGTAGCCTGTTTAAGCTTTTATTACCTTCATGAAGTTCGCTTTCAGTTCAGTCAGTTTCATAGTTAAGTTTTATGCTAAATGCGAAATCTGTTTTAAATAGTATTTTGTTTTTATTGTACCTAGTCGTGGTTTTATTAATACTACAAAGCAGCAGTGATAAAATTATGTTTGAAGCTAATTGACTTCAAACTTCTTTTCCACGACCAAAACTATCTTGATTACTTAATTTCCGTCTTTTAAACTATCTCCATACCAAATTTCTTCTAAATCGGTTGGGCCGCTTAAGCGTAAAGATAAAAGAAGTACCTAATATATATACACACTTTCGCATTTTTAACCGTCTTCAAAAAGGAGGAGGTTATATATTCGTCTGTATATTTTGAACAGTAATAATAATATTATTAAAGAGAGAATAATTAGTAAGGATCCGTTTTCGAAATGAATAGGTATTATGTGGATTATGGAAAATTATAATTGTTAAATTATTGATGCTGAAGCATGGCAATTACAATAAATGTTATATTCAACTAATTCATAAGCATATAGATTCACAAAATTCCGGGCCTTTTAGCCAAGACATTTTCTTTATCGCTTCTATATATTAAAATTAAAATCGTCGATCAAAATGTATCCAGGATATTTGACTTATGTATTGTCAATTCCATACATTTTGATCGGCGACTCTACATATTATAAAGAGCTGGATCTCTTTATCAAAATCAAAGTAAAATTGAGTAGCCCGAATGGACGCTAGAGTAATATGAGAAGTATTGTGAGGGGATAGTGCACTACCGTGTCCGAACTAACTTCAATTGCACTGGCACCATATTTATCTGACGATGAAAGCGTCCATTATGTACTCCAGAATAGATGTGCACTTAAGATAAGAAGGGTATTGATTTTTGACTTCTTAGATTTTGAGTGTATTTTTCGATTTTAAATAAGACTTTAAGGCCAGAGATGTGTTCACTGGCCTTAAAGTCTTTACTTTCTAGCCTTAAAGTACTTTTTTGAGAGCAAAACCCTTCTTTATATGCCCGCAATATTTATTTATAAACTAGTTAGATGCTGTGCACATCTTGATTGCGCCGAAATTCTTTTATCATACGGAAACTTTAATGTACGTATATACTTTCACATGACTTAAAGTATCTTCAAACTAAATTTTTCTTGAAAATCAGCCCAGCAGTTTCAAAGGGAAGAGCTAACAAATAGACTTTCGCATTTATAATATTACACAACCTATAAATCGAAACTCAAAAAAAATGTCTGAAACAACTGATGCACCTCAAAAAGCCCGATAAAGGGTAATTTCCCCCAAGAGCGAGACGCAGTAGCGATCATGTATCCGACAAACAGCTTCCAAGCTATCGATTTTGTCTTCACTGTTTATTGATACAGACTTTAAAAATGAAAGTGAATTTTGAAGTGTGTTCAGCGAGTTATTGCTTCAGGGAATATTTTCGATCGTAAAATATATAATAAGAATAATCAGATATTATGCTGGTAGGTTTAAGAAGTTAGTTAGGGAGCCTTAAATTATTAAGAAAATATTAATCCACACTAATCTTCTTCTTCTTATATAAACACATGCATTTGAAAATCCATTTTATATATATAAAACCGGCCAAGTGCGTATTGGGCCACGCGCAATATAGGGTTCCGTAGCACCGCTAGTTTTTGAAAATTTTTGTCTGGTCAATGAATGTACATTTATAACATGTTTTACACTACTAAAAACATTATTTCAAAGGAATTTGAACGAAAAGTTCCTTTATACTTCGCCGAATATATTTTTTTTAGTTGATCGACTATTACTCAATAACTTATGAAGTCTTCTTAGCCGTGATAGTTTTCCTTTTAAATTCAGCATATTTCCTACTCCCGTGAATTTTTTCACATTTCCAGAAACAACCGCTTAGCTGGTAGAAGGGGGGGACACTGGACTCTAATGATTTTGCCACTTTAAAACTTAATATTTCACAAATAGATCCCTAAATCGGAAAATGATCTATGAATACTCATAATATTTTTAAAAAACCTATCCAACGACACCCCACACTATGGGATGGGCGCGAAAAAAAAATTCAACCCCGCTTGATGTGTAGGGGAGATACCATAAAAAAATATTTTTTAAATATTTTATGTACCATTTTGTCGGCATTATTGATATGTGTATTCATGCCAAATTACAGCTTTGTAGGTCCTATAGTCTCTGAGCAAAATCTCGGACGGACAGGCAGACGGACAGACGGACAGACGGACAGACGGACAGACGTACAGACGGACAGACGGACAGACGGACAGACGGACAGTCATACAGACGGACAGACAGACCGAAACTATAAGGGTTCCTTGTTGACTACGGAACCCTAAAAATTGATTTTCAAATGTGTTATAGTCGCGCTAAAACTCGAAAACGGCTGAACGGATTGGGCTGATTTTAGTCTTCGAATATTCGTACTTTGATTAAATATGTGAAAGTGTGTCTGTTTTTTTGTCTGTTACCTCATCATGCCTAAACCGATTTTGCTGAGGATACTTTTTATCACAGAAAAATGTAAGGATTAACGAATTTTCGCGCAACAAGGGCACGCACTAACAAATAAAATAAACCTTGCTTCTCTTAAGAAGTCGGTTAAAAAGTACCTTTTACCAGTTTTACCTCAAGGGTGATTTCAAACGGGTATGTAGGTTGAGGCTTTTCTCGCTAGACAATGCTAAACTTTTATTCAACTGTTTGACTTGGAGGTGTCGACTCGACTGTGTTGTGAACTTTTTGTGTGTTCTCGGAATAAAACCTCTAATTAGATTTGAGTAGCGAGTTCTGGGTTCCGTACATTTGAATCGTGAAGGCGTCTCACGTCTTGCACTGAATCAATTTTGCCTGGTTGGTCTTGCTTCGTCTTGAATTCCCATTAGTGTCTTTAGATTCAATAGGAATTTAACAAATTACTTGGCAATTCCTTTCAAATTAAAGTCCTAATTAAATGAGTTTTAATTTTTTTATAGTGTTCAAAAATTAATAATACAGGCTACAGCAATATCAAAATTAATTTAAGCGAGTTTTTTTAAGAATTTAAAATCCAGAGCAATTGAATGTTTTTCTTGGATTTCAAGTACTATACACACAATATTTTATGCACCTCATTTACTCGTACTTGGCAATAGCTCGAGGGGATGTCCAACTGACCCCAATAAGTGCCTTTATTACACTGCCGTGACATACCGTACTTAAGTGCATTGGAACGTACTCATTTCCTTATTCCTGATATTCTAAGCAATTGCTACTAATGAGGCCTGATTTATGGGGCATGCGAGCTAATATTTTCCCAAAATGGGGTCGAAAAGGACAGAGAAACGCAGGACGTGTAGTAATTACAGCGGAGCATCGGCGGGTTGAATATGGCCCAGGCGTGATATAAATCGAGCAATAAATACCCGATCTAACCCTTCAGCGCTATCAATAAGCTGTATCTTCAATAAACAAAGGTGTCTTGGGATGTGATCGGAGTTAATCAGACTACCTTCTCAGTCTCGCGGGGCCGCGCTCGCCACCATAGCGGACCGATAAATTTCAAATGCTAGAGATGGATTGCTAGCATTTTTATAATAGTAAATGGTATGTAATACTTACTAATATTACAAAATATGTGAAAGTTTGTCTGTCTGTCTGTACCTTCTTCACAATTAAACCGCTGAACCGATTTTGCTGAAATTTTTATGGAGATACTTTAAGTCTCGAGAAGGACGAAGGGTACTTTTTGTCCCGGCAAAATCTTAGGTATTTCATCTAGTTTTATAATAGTTAACAAAGAATGATTTTAGGATCATAAACATACGTCTGCTGAGTTCAAAGAATAGATCTGTAACTAGAGGTATAGGCATTCTTTGGATTAGGTTTTAATAATATTATAATACTCTGTTGTTAATAAGTTGTCTATGGCACTCTATGGTTAATTTCGAGTGATCAAGAAACCATACTTCATATTCATTTTTCACTGTAAAATAAGTAAATAGATTCAACTGATGACAATTTTTTATTACCTGCCTACTAAATAACTACTATAACGACTAATATTTTTTACTCATATTGCTAAAATATAGATTCTTATTTAAAATTTCACCTGCATTGTTTTGCGATTTAAAAACCAAATTGCAAGCCAACATTCAAATATGCCTAATAAAACCCCAATTATACATTTATACCCCTTTATAACCACTATTAAGTTTTATAACAGTTATAACTTATATTATACGCCCATCCCTAACAACTTAGTAGCAGGTTCGCTGGTTAATCTGAAAATATTTGTATGCTTATTTCTTTGGCGCACATTATAAAGAAGGATGCACCGCAATATTCTTTACAAGATGAATTATGGCTGCTTTTATAAGATGTAAGGCGCTATAAGAAATCAAATTTTATTGTAGCATGCTTTTAGAAGGCGTTTTTAGGGTTAGAAGATATTTCACCTTAGTTTGGTGATATTGGTACTTTTTTTCAGCTGTTTTTTTAAATAGTTAAACTTTGAAGTATATCACAATTGTGTGATTATAATATCGTTATTTCGGATTTTATGCGACTAAAAAAACTGTATCTTAAAATGTTTCGGGGCTGAAAGCCTGAAAGTTTAGTATGTGTTACTTTATCGAATTTCATCTAAATCTATTTAGAGGTTTGCACCGAATAAGGCAGACAAACATACACATTTTACTATATTTGGCTGGATTAGACAGCTTTACAAACAGCGTTATTTCCTTCTACATATTTTTTTTACTGTACAAGCGCATAAAAAGTTTTTGAGCTGACGAAGAGTCCTTAGTCATGATTAAAACTTAGGTAAATACTGTGTAGTACGCAAAATATTTAAAAGAACATACATATACTGTTAAGTTGTTATCGTGTGTAACAATGAATACCCCCGTATCACAAGTATTGCTCGCACAAAGAGCCTCGCTCGAGTTAAACAACGCACGTCATCGCTACTGGCTCAAGTGCTGAGGCAGCTAAAATCGCGCTTCTAGCTAAATTTTTGGTGAAAATGTAGAAAAAAAAGTTGGATTTATACGGTTGTGCTTGGGTACGGGTTCCATACAAAAATACCCCTTCTTCTTTAGACATTTCGAAAAAGCAAAATGGAATCGACTAGGTAAACGTCCTGTGTTCAATTCATTATTTTTCATCGAGATGAACGAACTACAAAGAGTAATGATTGTAGTAATTAATAATTATAGATATTATAAAGAGATCACAAAATATTTTCCTAGATATAGGAAAATATTAACACCAAATATACATAAGAATTTAACGATCGAAATATTTTTAGTATCAGTATAAAGTTTAATTTATTTCATCGTAACTGAAGTGGTTAAAAGCTCGTGAAAATACATAATGTTATGAATCTCGACGTTACTGTTTTATAAGATTCTCAGGTTATAAAATCTTACAGCACAAAAGTGGTGATTCAATCATAATATCTATGGATATTTCACACCGCATTAAACGCCGTGCTAAGATTCCGAAGAACTTAACTTAACGAGCGTCAACCGGTGGAACCACTCGAGGAACACAGACAACATAAATCCCCTACTCGATACTAGATGGCGTTAGGTGTACGATTACATGCGCGTATTTTCTTGAAACGTTCAACCCATGTTTACGTGAGTCAGTCACGTTCTAGAAACGAACTCTCTGGGTTTCGCCTGGGCCCATATAAATAGTCGCAGGAAGACAGGCCAGTGAATCAGTTCAGTCTGAGGTTTCTTCAAGGCGACCTCCAGTGAAACCTACGACTTGGCTATGACCTAGAACAGTGTAAGTGCTTAGTGTTTTGGACCTAGTGCTTTCTGTTAGACCTAGTGCTTTGTGTTAGACTTAGTGCTAGTGATTAAAGTCTTGAGAAGAGTCAGCAGGCCTTTCTCTCCAAATCCTACGAACCCTAGCACGTAACAATATGCTACGTTTATACGATCCTTACCGTTGTTTTCTGCGATCAATAACAGCAGACCATTCCGTTACAAATGATAAATTAAGGATATTAACAAATCCTGGCATTTTCGAAAAACTTGCACTTTACACAGAAAACGTAACATTTTAGGTGCCCTTTAAGTTAAACAGGACAGGGTTGCGCGCCCCTAGAGCATACGCGATGCAGCGCGGAGTAGCCCACTTAAGTAAAATTAGCTTCTTCTGTAAGCGCGAGGCAACACTATTGGGTGTTTTGTGCCTCTGATACTCCCTCGTTTGACGTCCCCAGATTAAAAGTTAGGGTGTGAGGAGACGCATTCCCGATACGCTTTGTTTGCGGAGATATATTGTATGTATATACCCTTACTTTCGAATTCTCTTTCCATTTGCCCATTCGTGCACTTGAACCTAACTTGAACTCAATGTCGTTTGTGTTTGTGCCGTTGCAGGCTTATGCGACGCACTTTTCCTGATAAAAGTTTATACTTTATGTTCTTTGTATGAGATTATTTGCATGTAGGTACGGTTTTGCTACGCATGACGTAAATAAAGCATTTAGAAAAGTACCTACTAATAAAATACACAATATAAGTATTACATAATATTTTATAAATAAAAACATAAATAATTTATTATAATAACTTTTATAGCTTTCATCTTAACAATTACATAATTTATAGCGTTATAAAATTTTTCTCGTTCTTACGACAATCTTCACGACTCGGCCCGAATAAAATAGTCAGTACTCAAGATGAATCTCGGTCTCAACTCTTAAGATACGGTTCAGGCTCTGTGATTGGTTGGCTGTCAAAATTTGGAATAATCACAGAGCCAAACCGCGTCTTGAGACCGGGTTGCATCTTAAGTATTATTTTAAAATATATGGGTCTGTAGTTTAGCTATCTATGTATATGCAAAGTAAAATATTATTTAAAAGAACACAAAGCATACAAGTTACAACATACGCCAGTTGCACGTAGACCGCTTTCATTTACCATAATCTACGTATACAGGATGTTTTTATATCTCACCATCGAATGATTTTGCAGCGCCTGTGATTCAATTACGGGCAATGCGTAGTAGCGCGGCGTATGACGTCGTAAACTCAGTACGGGCCACAGTAAAAAAAATAAAAAAGCCCACGTCTGTGACCTGAATATTTTTTACTTGATACATTTTGTTACCTCGTTACACGTGACTGACGCGTGTTGTGGCGTCACGTGTCGATATTTACAAAATGGCGTCGATTTTTGTAATTAAAAAAGGAACAAAAATTCGTTACTCTAAGTTATAAAGTTGTTTTAATATAGAACTCCTTTTACAACCAATTTAGCAGCATTCAAGCAGCAGGCCAACCGCCAAGATAATAACTTACATAATATTTAAGTCATTAGATATTTTTATCATATTTTTTAAGACAAAATATGAGATATTTAATACTACATTACTCGTATCTAACTGTAACCTCACTATCAATCTGTATTTTTAATTTGCATGCCAACAATGTATGTAGCGCAATGCGTTTATCCCCTCGAAATATGGGTGAAGATGATGATGACAACCTCAATAATTTATCATCGTCATCTTCATCCACATTTCGAGTAAATAGGTAAAGATGTTAATATTATGAATAAATTTAATAAGATCCAGATTTAGGACTATGTACTTTGTTAACACACATTAATGAAGTCGTAAATGTAGTGGTATTGACTATTGACCGACTGAAGCCATAACTAGTTTATAAAATAAAACAAACTAAAACGATAAGTGAAAGAGTTCCCCGCCCGCAGGGAGAGGCAATAAACGGTTATGTATTGCTCCCAATTTGTTTTATTACTAAACTTTTCAACAGCGAAAATAAATGAAAACTTTTAACATTCGTCTGCTTATAAACAAAACATATCCTATCACATACTATATTATATGAAAACAAAATTTTAATTTCAGAATGTACCTAAGTATGTATCTACTCTAATCGAGCGAAGCGACAACATTACAACCATTACATTTTGGGGTACACTTTACGGAAAACTATCACGCCTATTGATTTGTGCTTAAACGTAATATTATTATTTAGTAATTTTTATTTATAATATTATTATGTAAGTAGATGTGTTATTATAAGTCAGTCATGGTGTGACGACGCGAGCCCTCACAAAGCTCGGCTTTAGCTAGTATCATATTGTTACGTGCTGAGGTTCGATGATTCGGAGGAAAAGACCTGGTGACTCTTGAAGACTTTTATTTGCACTACACTTAACACTTACACTACACTTACACACACTAGATCACTATGTCTAAACACTAAGCACTAGGTCCAAACACTATGCACTAAGTTCAAACACTAAGCACTATCACTGGTTCACTCACTAAGTCACTTGTTTCTCACTTCCGAAGTCGCTTTGATTATCGCTCACTCGAAAACATTCGAAGACTGACTGACCGGCTCGTCTAGCCGCGTATTTATACGGGACGGGGCGAGCTCTAGACCTTACGAGAATATTCCACAACATGTAAACAACCGTGGGAAAATTCTCGAGCGGGTACGCGCAAGTAAACAAAAACATGCAAGTAGCGGCATCTGGTATTGAATAGGGGATTTACGCTGTCTGTGATGCTTTCGCCTGGTTGCCGCTAGATGACACTACGTGTCCACATTCGTAACACTACTCCCCTCTTAGAGATGCTCGTCCCGAGCATCATTGTTACTGCCATGGTAACGTGCCAGACGGTCTATGTGTACCACCTTGAATGTCCCTCTTGGTTGCTTTTGAATCCTATAAGTCACATCATTCAATCGGGTAACCACTTTGTATGGGCCGTCCCACTTGGTCTGCAACTTTGGAGATTTCCCTTTTCGACGAGTTGGGTTATGCAACCACACCAGTGTCCCTTCTTCGAAGCCGCTCGTGTTCGATTTCCGGTCGTATCTGGTCTTCATGTTCTCACTTGAATGTAACCCATTCTCCCGAACCATGGCGTGTATATAGCGCATCTTTTCCCTCAAATCGCTGACATAGTCTTGTACGGTCTTTGGTTCCTCCGGTGACCCTCCTGTCAAGAGGTCTACTGGTACTCGCAGTTCTCTACCGTAATTGACATACGCCGGGGTAGCTTTTATGCTCTCATGCTCGGCGGTACGGTACGACAGAAGGAATAGCGGTATGTACTTGTCCCAATCCTTTTGTTTGTCATCTACCAATTTCGCCAAATGCCTCTCAAGGGTCTGATTAAATCTCTCAACCATTCCATCAGACTGTGGATGGTACGCGGTGGTCCTCGTTTTATGCATTCCCAAGATTCTGCACACTTCTTGGAAGACCTGCGATTCGAAATTCCTGCCCTGATCGGAATGGATTTCCAGAGGCACGCCAAAGCGAGATATCACTTCTTCCACAAGCTTAGAAGCAACTGTCGTAGCTTCTTGGTTTGGTATGGCGAACACTTCAGGCCACTTGGTGAAGTAGTCCATGACGACCATGAAATACTTGTTTCCCGACTCCGTTACAGGAAATGGCCCAGCTACATCAACTGCAATTCGTTCCCACGGTGCGCCAACGTTATACAACCGCAGGTTCCCACGGCTCCTGGTCTGTGGTCCCTTCACTGCAGCGCAAGTAGTACATTTGCGGCACCAATCCTGCACGTCATCTCGACAATGCAACCAGTAGAATCGTTCTCGCACTTTTGTTAACGTCCTCTTGACACCTAGATGACCTCCTGATACGCCATCGTGCATTTCACGGAGAATATCTGGTACTCTCGCTCTTGGGACAACTATCTGAAGATGGAACTCTCTGCCGTTAGTCTTCTCCCATTTCCGGTAGAGTATTCCGTTTTGAAGTACCAGACTCTCCCATTGCGCCCAGTACGCCTTAGTGACAGCGCCCGTGGGTGCAACCTCACTCCAGATTGGTTTTACATCACCCCGTTTCTTCCATGTGATGATGTGCCGAAGGTCGTCATCTGTTTCTTGAGCCTCTCTCATAGCGTCATTCTCCCATGGGCCCAAAGGACTTGTTCTCGTTAACTTTATTGTCACTTCATTAGATTCCTGCTTAACACAATGTTTGCAGTCTTCTGAACACGGCCTTCGTGAGAGTGCATCGGCGTTCCCATGTGACTTTCCGCTGCGGTGTTCGGTCTTGAAGTCGTACTCCTGGAGCTGCTCAATCCATCGTGCTACTTGACCTTCTGGGTTCTTGAATTGCAGTAGCCACTTCAAGGCTGCGTGATCAGTTCGCAGTAAAAACTGTCTGCCGATGAGGTATTTGCTGAAATGTTGTAGCGTCTTTACAACAGCCAAGAGTTCTCTTCTTGTCACACAGTAGTTTCTCTCTGGCTTGGATAAAGATTTGCTGAAATATGCAATTACAACTTCTCTTTCACCCTGTTTTTGAGATAACACCCCTCCAATGGCTGTGTTGCTTGCGTCCGTGTCGACTATAAACTGACCTTCAGGTTGTGGATACCCCAGGATTGGTGTTTCGCACAGATGTTTCTTCAGTTTCTGAAAAGAATCTTCAGTAGTCTCGTCCCAGATAAACTGTCGTTTATCTTCTGTCAGCCGGTGTAATGGCTTGGCTATCTCCGAGAATCCCTTAACAAAACGCCTGTAGTAGGAGCATAGGCCGAGAAATGCTCGCACTTCGGTTTTGTTCTTGGGGGTTGGCCAATTTTGAACTGCTTCCAGTTTCTCCGGGTCCGTCTGGATTCCATCACTGGAGATAACATGGCCGAGATAATTGACCTTACTCCTGAATAATCGACACTTTTTCGGATTCAACTTTAGCTTGGCCCCCTCTATTTTGGCGAAAACTCGTTCTAAGTTTCGCAAATGGTCCTCGAAGTCACGGCCAACAATGATGACATCGTCCAAGTAGACTAAGCAAGCCTCTCCAACTAAGCCTGCTAGTACACACTCCATAAGTCGCTCAAACGTGGCAGGTGCGTTGCACAATCCAAAGGGCATGACGTTAAACTGCCATAAACCTTTACCGGTGGAAAAAGCTGTCTTCTCCTTGTCTTTTGGATGAATTTCCACCTGCCAGTATCCAGATTTCAAGTCCAGGGTCGAAAACCATTTCATGCCACTCAAGGTATCCAGAGTGTCGTCGATCCGAGGTAATGGGTAGCTGTCCTTCTTAGTGACATCGTTGAGACGTCTGTAGTCCACACAAAATCTTGTGCTGCCATCTTTCTTCTTCACTAATACCACAGGTGAGCACCACGGACTTGCAGACGGTTCAATTATTTTATGCCTTCTCATGTCCTCCAAAAGGCCTTCCACTTCCTTCTCCTTTGCAATTGGTATCCGTCTTGCTCGTTGACGAATCGGGTTCTCATTTCCGGTATCTATCCTGTGTTGAACCATCGACGTTCTTCCAAGGTCACCTTCCTGACTGGAGAAGATATTCGCGTGGCGCTGTAAAAACTTCTTAGCTTTCATGCTCTGCGAATAAGTCAGATTACTCTTGCAGTCATCGAGTAGCTCAGTCACTAATCCATTGTTGCTGCTGTTTGCTGGGTCTGCGTCTGTTGTCGAACTGCACTTTCTCATCCAGACAACTTCCTCGCACTTTCCAATGACGTCACCTTTGTTCAAGCAGATATCGCGTTCACCAAGATTCAAAACCCGGACCACAGCGTGACTGCTTCCACTAACAAGGGTTCTTGCCGTCATCAGTTTTCGTGCTGATGTCTTGGTGGGTGTGTCTTCGATCAACACGCATCTGTTAGACTTGTTCTTCCCAGCTGGCGGTAGTTTCACCAGCACCCGGGCTTCCGCTCGTCCAGGTATAATGACTTCCTTTACACATGCGACTTTCCCGCAGGCGCCTCCAAGGATGAAAATTTCTTCTTCGCCACACTGGAAAACTCCGTCAGCGACATTAATCCTGCAGTTGTGCTTCTTCATGAAATCCAAGCCCAAGATGCAATCATCCATTATTTCAGCCACGATAACGTCATGAGGGTATGAGGACCCCCCTACATTAATCGTAACTGACATTTCTCCCAGGACGGGTATTGGCTGACCGGAGGCAGTAAGGAGCCGACAGTTAATTCTCCTCTTGTGTCGTCTTGCGGCTTTTACCAGATTTGGGTTCACTATCGTTCTAGAGGCTCCTGTGTCTAGAGTCATTTTGCAATCCGTCCTGTTAATAGTCCCCTGAATCACAAGACTATTCCCGCTGCATGCTTGGGAGATAACGGTTATCGGGGCTCCCTCCGCATCAGCCAGTACTCGCCCCTCAGTCCTGGCTTTTATTCGTTTCCCTGCTCCCGGGCAGGGGACGAAGCCCTTTGCTTCTTCAGCTCCTCCATCTGTTCCTCAAGCCTTTTCATTCTTGCCATCTGGGTATCCTTCTGCGGGCAGTTGAGCTGAAGATGGCCCCTTTCGCCGCACTTGTAGCACATGGCTCCAAAACTTCTCTTCGTAGGAGCCTTGACCTCCTTCACTTCCTCCGAGACCTCGCGGATTTTATAGGTCTGCCGTATGTCACGCCGGACAGCCTCGACCTCTAGAGCATGCGCCAACGCTTCCTTTAGCGAGGTGTGGTGACGTAGCCTTACTGCAGCTCGGACTTCCAGATCCCTGATTCCATCGACAAAGGCTTGAATAGTGTTTGAGTCAACCATCTTGGAGTCTGCTCCTGGATGTGCCTTCTTGACCAGTTTTTCAATTTCCAACGCCCATTGTTGTAGTCCCTCTCCTGAGCGTTGGACTCTGTCACGAAGTTGGGCACGGAACACGTGCTCCAGGTGTCGCTCCCCGTATCTGGACTCAAGCGCCTCCATCAGATCTTGGAACCCATTTCCTGTGTGTGCTTCCAGGACCGACAAAGCTTGCCCTCTGAGCGCAACAGTGAGAGCGGTCAGGCATTGGTCTTCAGTCCATCCGTTGGCAGTAGCAACTGTCTGGAATTGCTGACGATAAGCGTTCCAAGAAGTAGTACCGTCGTATGGTGGCACTTTAACTTTTGGCCCTTGTGCCACTACTCCGGTAGTTCCACTCGACGTCGCGACTCCTGTGGTTTCCAGGCGCACTTTCCACTTCTGTAGTTCTGTGAGGCCACTTTTCACATTTTCGATATCCACTCCTAGCCCGGTAATGCGTTCTTCCATTATGTCGACATCTTTCCGAAGCTTGGTCACTGTGTCACCAACATCCTTTATTGCCAGAAGCGCCTTTTCTTGAAGGTCCTTTTGTTGCTTCTGTGACTCTTGCAAAACGCCGAGCTTGCGGTCTTGTGCCTCCATCACTGCCTGAATGTCAGCCCTTTGAGAATCTTGCAGAGCGCTGAGCTTGCGATCTTGGGCCTCTTGCAAAGCCTGAATATCAGCCCTTTGCAGCTCCATCAATTTAATTAAACTTTCTAAATGAAGAGCCATTTGCGGTGCTGTAGAAGCTACAGACGAGGCATGGTGGCTGGAGCCAGTTGACGGGGCTTGAGCAGACGGGGCCTGGTGGGCGGGGCCAGTGGGCGTGGCCTGAGTGGGCGTGGCCTGAGTGGGCGTGGCCTGGTGGGCGGAGCCAGTGGGCGTGGCCACACCCAAAGTGGGCGGGGCCTGAGGGGCGTGGCCAGTGGGCGGGTCCCGGTGGGCGGGGCCAGTGGGTGAGGCCTGCCCCGCAGTGGGCGGAGCTTGGTCCCCAGTGGGTGTGGCCTCCGCAGCCCGTTGCGCCCTTGTCCCGACACTTCCCTCGAAGTCTTCTCCCGGAGTCACTGACACTGCGCCGTTGTCCTCACGCTCCCCTTGAACTCCTCTCTCGGAGTCGATGGCAGCAGCTCGCTGTGCCCTTGTCCTGACACTCCCCTTGAAGTCCTCTCTCGGAGTCAATGGCATCTCCAAATCTCACTTCCGACACCAGTTGTTACGTGCTGAGGTTCGATGATTCGGAGGAAAAGACCTGGTGACTCTTGAAGACTTTTATTTGCACTACACTTAACACTTACACTACACTTACACACACTAGATCACTATGTCTAAACACTAAGCACTAGGTCCAAACACTATGCACTAAGTTCAAACACTAAGCACTATCACTGGTTCACTCACTAAGTCACTTGTTTCTCACTTCCGAAGTCGCTTTGATTATCGCTCACTCGAAAACATTCGAAGACTGACTGACCGGCTCGTCTAGCCGCGTATTTATACGGGACGGGGCGAGCTCTAGACCTTACGAGAATATTCCACAACATGTAAACAACCGTGGGAAAATTCTCGAGCGGGTACGCGCAAGTAAACAAAAACATGCAAGTAGCGGCATCTGGTATTGAATAGGGGATTTACGCTGTCTGTGATGCTTTCGCCTGGTTGCCGCTAGATGACACTACGTGTCCACATTCGTAACAATATTATTATATTTTAAAAAGGTAAGTAATTCAGAAATTCTCAAATATTCATTACCTATTATAACAAAATTAATTTAATAATAAACAACTTTTAAAAGCAATATATCAAAATGCTATTGCAGCTATTGCTATTTTAAGCCCCTATATTATTTTGTTTGCTGACTAACTTTTGTAATCGTTAATAATTTTAAATGGGTCGTTTGAATTCAATTTAAAATATTTTAATAGGTTTACGTTTCAATCATATTTAATAACTTTTGCATTGGTTTAGTTTGCTTTTATAAATAAATATAAATAGCTATATAGCTATTTATAGCTATAATATCAAATAAACAAACATATTATTGTTATTACTTATCCTAAACTTTGAAATTATAAGTATCACTTAAGAGTCAAATTTTGTTTACTGTCACTAAGTTTACTGTCTGATGTCTATGCTGCTGCTGCTGCTATACTAGTGTGAAAACATTGCAATTGCAGTAATAATTATATCCTAATCTATGATTTCTTTGATTTCGGATGGTGGGATCTTAGAGCATTAAACCAGTCTGGTTTAATGCTCTAAGGGTGGGATTGGATTGAATCGGTAACCTCTACTATTAACTATTAGCACTAGATATAGCACTAGACTACAATCATAACGTAGCTATAACAACTGAAAAAGTTAATGTAGGAATTTCAGGCGCCATAAAGGAAATTCCTATTTTTATTATGAAGCTTTTAATCTTTATGGTCATAACGAGCTGAAGGTTTTACTGTCATTCGCTGGATTAGATTTAATATCTTCAATAACAATTATTCATCGCGTGGCTTTTGGCTACAAATTTTGGGAGGTATTTTCGCAAAGTTTAAATAATTCGGCTTACCGTACATTTTTTTCAGATTAAAAAGTACATTATGTCCTTTCCCGGGACTCAACGTATCTTCATATCAAATTTCTTCAAAATCGAGCTATTTACAATTTGAAGGCCTGAATGACATGAAAATGGAATCACGCTACAGACTGGACAGGTGGAACGAACTGTCACCAGCAGTATTTCCGGACCTATACGACCTGCAAACCTTCAAGAAAAGAGCGTATTCCCTCTTAAAAGGCCGGCAACGCACCTGCAGCTCTTCTGATGTTGCGAGTGTAGTTGCTTACCATCAGGTGACCCGTTTGCTCGTTTGCCCCCTTATTTAATAAAAAAAAAGACTACCTCTGATCTAAGCTGGAGGCCTGAAATTTATTATAGGCTGTCGCTAGCTCCCGGACCACTTGAGTGTATGAAAGAAGTATAAGGAATAAAATATAGAGAGCTTAATAGCAACATTAAATTAGGCGTATACTATTTGTCGGTTAGATAAAGTTGGGTCGGTGATGAATGACGCGGCGGTCTCAGGACTGAATGGGAGTAAGATTAAATCCGGGACGTTGACGAATTGCTTGCAGATAAATCGCTTAAAACTTCGCTGACCAGTCGATAATCCCGTCGGGAATTTTTAATATTAGAAAAATATTGAAAGTGTTAAAGGAGAGTCTTACCAGACTTTATTGGAGATTTATTTTGCATTTTAAACACGTCTTTAGTAGTAAGGTACAACAGTTTTTGTTAATGTGCATAATATTGTGTTAACTCCCAGTCCCTAGACAGTTTTTTTGGTATCGTACATATCACCTTGGTAACTTATCTGCATGCATTATAAATAAAATTTTATTTTGTTTGTGAGCCTTATAAAAAATATAATAAGTATCTGTAATAGCACGTCAACCATTAAAATCAATGCGTTTCTCCCTAGTCCCTACACAAGAGTTTGTTCATAAGTTCGGGCAGTGCTTCTATTGTTTCCCACTCTAAGCTTTTTACACTTATGGTGTAAGGGGATAGATGGCTAGAAAATTGTCACACAACATAAATTAGATTAAAGTAACAATGACTGTGATATTTCACTTTACTTTACTTTAATCTAATCGCACTTAGACCTGGAGCTTGGTAAAAATAAATATTTTAGAAACGATACAATATGAGGTCAAATAATGACGTGAGTATTCTCAGCTGTCAAAACAAAGGTCAATATTTTCATAAAGGAAAATTAACCCCTCCATGAGCCTAAAACAACATGAAATATCCCACAACAACTGTTGCCTCAATTTATACCACCTACGTGATAGCATAATCGCAAAATGTTAACGCACTAACTTTACTTGTATGTGCTGAGATTATTTATGGAAGCAATATTACAATGTTGCCAGTAACGACGCCAGTAGTGGGCTACAAATTGTCAGAAGAGTTGTTCAACTACAGAATATACACGCAATAAAAGTGTTACAATATTCTACGATTTCACATTCAATACTATCGCATGAGGTTTGTCAAATCTTTATGAGAGCATATATAACATTGTTGAGATTTATTGCGCCGGAACCGTACATTCTTTGGGATAAAACTGTCCTTTATCCTTTCCCAAACGTCATCTCAATCGATTTATCAGTTCGATCGTGGAGAAGTGAAAACAGATAGATCCACTTTTGCATTTATAATAATAGTGTGGAAGCATTCTTTAGATTTTTCTATGCGTATTTCTTTGGTACAGATACTAATAATTATATTTCTTTTCTTTTTTCTACAAGTGCATGAGTTGCATCTGCTAATATCCAAAAGATTTATTTAATTATTATTTGCAGCATATTTGTAACTATTTTATACCTACTCTCTCACGGAACTTAATTACGCAAGTTCAACCCTTATATTCCCATAATAATAAGGCGTATATTCACAAAAACTTACCTTAAAATTCCGCGCAACATAAATAACGTACGATAAGAACATAACAAACAAGTTGACGGTGGCGGATACAAAACGCCTCGTCAGTTCCTTTGCCAACGGAAATCCAGTACTGGCATTAACATCGCAAAGTAGCCATCTTAAAACTGCTGCTATATTAACCATAGACTTAGAAAGTGTGAAAAAAACTATACAACGTGAAATTTTAGTGGTTGTTTTCCCGCAGCAGGACGATTTACCTACAGTAGTATTATCGAATCATGCAAATTATTTTTTGAAAATACAAAATATTATTTTGTATAACGTACTATGGCACAACTTTATGCCGATAGGCGCGAGCGGCTATGGACCAGGCCGAATTTTTTTTATGATTTGAACAAAAAAAACATCACAAATCTATTGTACTACTAAGATAGAATCATTTCACTGCGGGAAAACAACCATTAAAATTTCACGCTGTATATAGTCTGTTAAAAAAGTGAAGAAATTAAAAAGTGCCAACATCGTAGTCTCATCCCTTTCAAATCAATCTAAGACAAAAGGGATGACACTACGATGTTGCCAAATAGATGAAGCGTTTTTCTTCTTCTTCATTTAAAAAATTAAACGAAAAAAGGTTTTTTTTCTTTACATTATAAATTAGTTTCGGCAATTCTATAATTAAGGATTAAAGTAGTCATTTCTTTGTTAGAATGAGTTGGTGGCAGAAAATGGCCCCAAACGAAGAATGTGTATTTTGGCTCTAGAAAAGACAATTTGAAAGTTAAAGTTTCTTGTATAGAATTGTTTGTTTTCAAAAGTCTTTCTTGACATAAAATTACAGAATTACATTTAGATATTACTAATAAACTTTTGATAGAACTTACTCTGAAAATACCTTTTTCCGCTTACGTGTAGGTACCTAATGGGAGAATGATAAAAAAGATTGTTCGATTTTCAGTTTATATCATTCTGATTTCTGAAGTGCCGATTCTATTACGTTTCGTTCAAGGAATGCTCAGTCCACTCTTTATGTCTACGATATTAACAACCTCTCGACCCCATTCCCTGACACCAAACAAGATGTTTTCGATAGTTCCCATTCTGCTGTGTAGGCGTTTCTATTAGGGGAAGGCGATTATACAAAAAATTAACGACGCCAGAACTCAGAAGGGTTTACTTACGTGAGCCGTTTTGACCTACATAATATTGTAATTATTACAATTTTTGTGAATATTAACGTAACCTGAGTCCACTATTTCAGCTTAGTTTTTTGTTCAATTGAACATAATATTTGCATTGCTGTAGCTGAGGCAGAGAAGCAGCACGAGCAACAAATAAAAAAGTTTTATTCGATGTTTGACAACGTTTATGTCAATATTCTGATACAGTACAGTAGCGACGGGGCTCCAATCAAACAGCAGTACGTCAAAAATTGCTATAGCGTATCTAAATTTAAAAATTGTAGAGTTTCAAAGTACCATTGTTCAGCTTACTATATTTCAACACATCATACAAACTCATACCCCCCCCCCCTTGTTAATGAAATATAAACGCTTGACCGATGTAAAGTAGACCCTCGTAGCATACTCGTAGCATACATTTAGTATGCTACGAGTATGCTACGAGAGTCGACTTTACAGCGGTCAAGCTATATAGATAAATTATTAACATAACGAATAGTTACAAGGTTTGCTTGTCTTTGTATTATTAAAAATACTAGTGGCACGTTGCCGCACCGCTGTGCCGGACGGAATGGGGGGTGTTAGGATTTTTTCGTTACGGCATTTCTTGATTCGGTTGCCGCGCTCAAAGCCCGCGATAGTATAGATATAGAGCCTAGATTTGACGATGTCTATTTTATAAAGGCTATTTCGAAACAGCCGATGTAATAATCCGGGTTATGCTCCTACAAAGTCATGAGCTTTGAAGACGTCCATTTTGTCACGGTGCCGACAATGTCGCTACCGACAAGGGTGTCGTAAGGCTTTTAATGTTGCTTTATGATCCATTGCGAGCCCCTGGTCGTTTAAGAGCCACATTTCACCCTATATGGCCTGTACTTAAGTAATTGCTTCCAGGATTTCTCGTTCCTGCCTTAATATTTTAAAGTTTAACAACGCATAAAAGATTTATTGGGCCCTTTGAAATTTTTATTGGATTTTCCTTATCTCTAGTCTTGATACCCGACAGATTAATAACGTAACTTCTGTTTTCGTAACTTTATATCATACAATCTACTTTTTTTCGTATGGCAAAAATGGAAAAATGGTGAGGACTGATTAGTAAGCGGAGCGGGTGCGATGCTATTGGTAGATCAGTGATCAGACAGATTGTTATTGGTAGATAGCGGACGACGGATTGGTAGATTCTGATATATGTGGCTAATTCCTCCAGTTTCTCTCTATCCTAAACTTATGTGCGGCATAAAGTATGAGTTACTCTTTGTTTGCTGATGAAACAATCAAGGTAAGAGGCAAAGTTAGCCTCGAAGAAGCTTGGTGTTCTTAACAGAGCGAGACAGTACTACAGTCCGGTCCAACGCCTACAACTCTACACGGCGCAGGTTCGGCCTCATATGGAATATTTGTTGGAATATGGAATGTTCTCATCTCTGGGCAGGGACGCCAAAATACCAACTGCTCCCTCTGGATCGTATCCAACGAAGGGCCGCTCGAATTGTTGACTGCCATAGTGTTTCAAATAGCTTGGACCCCTTGGAATTACGCCGAGATGTAGCTTCACTCTGCATCCTCTATCGGTTATATTACGGGGAGTGCTCTGAGGAATTGTTCGGAATCATACCACCTGCAACTTTTCGCCATCGTCCCACGCGAAAAACATACCATCCTAATCACCTTGATGAGTGGCAGTCTTCCACGGTGCGTTTTTCGCGTAACTTTCTGCCGCGCACTGTAAAACTCTGGAACAAACTGTCACCAGCAGTATTTCCGGACCTATACGACCTGCAAACCTTCAAGAAGAGAGCGCATTCCCTCTTAAAAGGCCGGCAACGCACTTGCAGCTCTTCTGATGTTGCGAGTGTCTATGGGCGACGGTAGTTGCTTACCATCAGGTGACCCGTTTGCTCGTTTGCCCCCTTATTTAATAAAAAAATCACCTTTCAATCAAATTTCCACGCAATATTGTAACAATTTCTTCAAATATTATGTATGCGGAGTGGTTTGATTTCCGGATCCTCGTCTGTCTTCACGAAAATAGTTTTATGGAGGAAAAATTGTTGTATTGCGTGCACAGCTCATACTAATAATAGAATTCATTTCGGGAATTCTTTTCGTTGATATCACTTACCCAATTCCCATGGAAACATGATGTAAAAAGAATTTGAGTTCGTAATTACTGTTTTTTTAACTGTGGTTATTTGATTTTATTTTATTCTCTAGGTTATTTTTATTCCTAGAACAGCTGAGTAGCACAGAAATTTAGTCAATATTATTTTGACTTCCAACCACGTTACAAATATAATTTATCGTCATTTCAGTTACTGAAACTATAAGTTAGTAGTTCAAATGGTTTGGCGTATGTAATACACGTATCTAGATAAACTTAACGCTGAATCCGCAGTTTAAAGCAAATTTACCTGTTTGCCAGAAAACCAACATACGTATTTGAGCACACTGATCAAACAGCAACTTAGTCTATGGTCGACAAGTATGTAACAAGATTATTTTTCTCAAATTCACGTATATCTAAAATTTATAATATAATATGCGCTCTAACATTACAAATGCGAAAATTGATTGATTAAATTTTATCAGATAATTTAAGTCCCGCAAAAGGAGATAAAACACTAATTTCCTACAAAAATGTAGGAATTCACGCAGTAAACTAATTTCGGCACAGTCAAGTTGTGGACAACATGTAGTTAATTATTATTGAATAGTTTAAAATGCGTTTATCGCACGGGAACCGTAAATTTTTCCGGGTTGAAAAGTATCCTACGTCATACCAAATTATACAAAGTTTTAGCAAAATCGGTTCAGCGCCAACAGAAAGACAGAAACATTTTCGCATTTTACAATAATAGTAAGGATGGTATAGATATTTTTAATCATTCTTTATTGACGAGGAAAAGTGAAGGAAAATAAAAAAATTCTAATAGCGTTCTAAAAATAGCATAGTTAATTTTCTCGCTACATTGAAAAATTTTAGCAAGCGTGTATTTTTTCGTACAAAATTTGGTTTTTAAGATTTATTTACTGTTTATTCCTTGTGTGTATTTCTCCCTGAAACTTAATCATAAGTCCAATATAGTTCCCCAGGTTTATTTATTGCTGATAACTGATATGACTGATAATATCTGATTTAAAGACGACACGCAAAAAATAAATTATCCTAAAAATATATAAATCTCTATCGCACAATATGAATTATTTGATTCGAATTCATTTCGTCACATCCTATTTTGTTTTATCTGTTTACGAATTCTGTAAGCTCATTTTGCACTTGGAAAAGTAGAGAACATTTTTTTAATCTATTATACCTAAATTAAGTTCTACTAACTTAAAAATATTTGTTATTTTTAAATTTTAGGCTTACTTTCTATGTCTCCGGTCCGTATTCGATGTATCGAAACAATCTATCGCAACGTCCTAAGACAAACCTTTATTTTTTAACCCATAAATATGAAATGTTAGAGGTGGGACGATGAAAAATGGAGTACCCAATTTGCGACAGCGCGATATTTTCATAGTTGTCGATTCTGTTTCGATAAATAATGACCCCATCTATCACGTATGGGGACGTGTTGTGGGGATATTATTCACTTGTGGGCCTTACGCGCCTTCTAAGTGTATTATTTTCCCAAAATACATGCCTGAGATGATAGATTTTGTGATGCTAAAGTGTATTCTGAATATCTCTTTGACTAAGGGTCAATTCAGACCGAAACAAATTATCGGACGTTTTCATCGGATGCGGCTTGTTTCTATCGGATTAATACAAAATACACTTTTGTACTGTTTTGACAGATCTTAATTGCGTGAGACGTCTTGCAAATCTGTCAAATCCATACAAATTTAGAAATGCATCTCATTACCGCATCGCATTCCGGTCTGATTTAACTATAAAAGCATCGGTTATGCTTGCAAAGTCGCATACTGATGACTTTTAAGCAATGATATTAATAAGAACAAAGAAACGGTCCTTGCTGAGCAGACTGCGATCGAGTACCAACGGTATCCTAAAGATGCTGGTAGAGAGATTCGTCGATATTAGAACACTTTTTAAAGGTTCTGTAAAATTGCCCTTGCGGTAAAATTACTATCATTAAAGCGCCTTAAGGTGCCGTTTCGATCTTTACCGCGGCTAATCGCAACCGACAAAAATTCAATTAAAATGCCACTTTATGACGGACTATAGTATATTATGTCATAAAGTAGAGATATTATTTGAATTTTTAGGACCAAGTCTGTCATAAAGTGTAGCTTTTATTGAATTTTTCGGAACGAGAAAAGATAGGAACGGCACCTTAAGTTTATCTCCACAGTTTGTCTATACTTTCGCATTTCTACTGGTAGTTATGCTAGGGCTCCTGGTTAGGTGATAAAATGTAAATTATTATAAAACACATAAGTAATTATTTATCAATGTAACAACTATTTGGACTATTATAGTAGCTCTTGAAAATTAATTTATTAGATAATTTAATCATTACTTAATCATAAACTTCATATATTATTATTTATTATACCTAAAAAGAAAATGGAGAAGAAAATTCTACAAAAAATTAATTAAAAAATTAAGCCTCTGCATACTCAAACGCATTATGCGCATGCTATGTTACTAATTATGAGTACTTAAAGTACTTACTAAGCATAGATGAGGATAACTCAGGTATTTACTGCCGTTTAATTAGCCATAAACTTGTTGCATGAAGCAACATTCAGGTCTTCGCACATTATTGCGACTTGACACAAACTTTTCATCTTACGTAAATATGCAACGTAACATTACAAAACATTACAAAAAAATAAATATTTCAAAACCAATATTTTTGTTTATACTGCTTATAAAAAATCTGAAAAACTATTTAACCTAATAAACAATAATAGAACGTCTTTACTAGCGTTGTTGAGAAGAAAACGCCACAAATAAAATGAAATTTCATTTGAGTTTTTATTATAATAATATATTGTATAGATAGGTAATGATGTTGTAAATTTTTGTGGTTAGTATTTTGTCGCCCGAACGCGCGGTTTGGCGGCTCAACCGCTAGATCACAAGCAAATGTATAATATGTAGAATGCACTCTATAATGTAGCGATTGTATTGTGAATTGTGATGTCGCGGTATCACCAATACGCGTTTTCGGGCTGACGTAATATAGAGACATTACCGATACTTATGGAGAGTACTCTGTACTCGATTCTCATTATGATTATGTAATAAAATTAGGTACTTAATTTTTTTCCGAATTTCCCAAAAATAAATCAATCATGGATACTAAGTAAATTACGCGGCTAGGCAAGTAGGCATACTATGCGGCCGGTGCAGAGGCGTGCGCTACCAAAGAAACACCACACAACTACCCTTCCCGCGCACGGTGTCCATGCGTTGGGTAAATAATTATTTAACTTTAAGCTACATTTACTCTGTGATCAATTGATATAATTTTTTTTATATTTTTTTTTTTTCAACTAATATAATAGCCAAATATCACGTCCTCGAGTATTGAACATGTCTCACCAGTCACGCAGTACAATATTCACCCTCTGCGGCATATTATAATTTCATAATTTGTTGTCTGAACCGATTTCGCCTATAATGTGTTATTGTGGGAAATAATGCGTGGAGGCCCAAAGGAAGATCTTCCGACCGAGCGAGGTGGTATGCTCGGTCAGGCCGGAGCCCACGTGATACAATTCAGCTGTCGTATAGATACTGACGCGCTCAGAAAACTTCGATAGCGCGATGCAGGAATGTTAGGCGAATGTGGGTACCGCCACATCACTCCCCCCCGAAGACCGGAGGTCGAATCTTGAAGTCTTGTCGCTTGAGTCGCCAGTGCCAGTGAGTTCCAGTGAGTCGGAACTGTTGCAGTGAGTCCCAGTGAGTCGGAACTGTAAGCTGCTGCACGGGATCCAGTGAGTCGGATAAGCTGTCGTGCGGGGCCGATGCTACGTGCTGACCAGGAGAGATGTGCTCTGCTTGCTGACCGGTCGGTGTAGTGAAAAAGCCCGATGATGCCGATGCGGAGTCGCCCAGGCCGCGGTACATTGCAGCGGCTAGTGGACGATGTAACCGATGAGGCGATGCTGGCTGGCGCGGTGCGGAGGGGCGGGGAGTGATGATGATGAAGGAGGCGTGTTCTGTCGAGGGTCACCAATGTGGGAAATAATGCGTGGAGGCCCAAAGGAAGATCTTCCGACCGAGCGAGGTGGTATGCTCGGTCAGGCCGGAGCCCACGTGATACAATTCAGCTGTCGTATAGATACTGACGCGCTCAGAAAACTTCGATAGCGCGATGCAGGAATGTTAGGCGAATGTGGGTACCGCCACATTATCATACTTGCTCCTCGGCTAACTATATTGCTTGTATACGGATGTATATAAGCTCTAATTGAATGCTTTACAAGCTTTTGTTAGTAATTGGAATTCTTTAACACAGACAACACTGCAATTATTAATATAGGATCAACAGAGATTTGGGATCCTTTTAACATAAAATTAATTAAGACTAATTTATTATTACTGTTTTTTTTTCACTTTTTCTGGTAATGTTTTATGTTGTACATTTGAGTAATATTATTTTAAATAACCTCATTTATAAACAAATTACTTATATCACACAAACTAAATTGTTTTTAATGACTGCTACTCTTACACTTGATTCTTAAAGTTTGATATCCCTTTATATTAATTAACTAGCTGTCCCGGCAAACGTTGTTTTGCCATTTAAAGTATATTTTCTACATCATCAGTTGATACATGTTTTACCCCCTCTTTTGTCCCCTAAGAGGGTGTGGGGGGGGGAAGGTCATACACCAGATGTTAAGTTGAAAAACACAGTTAATACCTAATATGAAGTAAGTCCACTAAAGAAAAAAGTTGTATGCAAAATCTGACCCCACTTTGGTCCCCAGAGAGGGTTGAGAGGGGAGGGGGGGGAGGATTTTTATACACCAGATGTTGAGTTGAAAGAAGACAAATATATCTGTGAAAACCGTATGCAAATCTGTGAAAACCGTATGCAAATCGGATCAGTAGTTTTCGTGTTAATCTTTTGTCCCCTTAGAGGGGTGGGGGGAAAAAATTTTATACACCAGATGTTAAGTTGGAAGAAGATAAATATATCTGCGAAAACCACATTCAAATCGGATCAGTATTTTTCGTGTGATGCTGGAACAAACATACAGACAGACAGAAAGAGTGACAGACAGACAGATAGACAAAAAACTAACCACATTTTTGGCTTCTATAGCGATGCAGTGACAAAGACGTAATTTCGGGTGTCATTTCATATCATTTATGTACAGAATTTTCATTTCTACAACAGAATATTGTCTTCCGCCGGCACGCGCTTTGGTGACGCCCACTATCGTAATATTTTAATTTCGCCATAATTTCAAAACCAAACGTCCAATTTTAATCATTCAAAGACCAAATATTATCTACATAAACTGTACTTAGTGATAAAATAATTTATTTTGATAAGGATTAATAGCGTGAGTAAAATATATCCGTTCAAATGTAGTCCAAAAAAAATTCAGGATTTTTAAATAAATAAATGGTTATTGTGCCTCACTCGACATAGATAGGTATAGTGTGTCGCGGACTTTTTTGTAAATATTTATAAGATCTACAATTACTTAGAACATTTTATGGTTCTATCTTTTATAGTTTAGGCAGCGTACGCAAAATAAGTAACTTTTCTAGCTGATTTTTTACACCTTGCGTCCGAAAAACTCAAATATCTTACGGAACCCTACTTTTTTCCAAAATAAAATGTAGCCTATGTTCAGCAGAAATAATGTAGAATTCCAATGGTGAAAGAATTTTTCAAATCGGTCCAGTAGTTTCGGAGCCTATTCGACTCAAACAAACAAACAAACAAACAAACAAACAAACAAACAAACAAAAAATCAAATCTTTCCTCTTTATAATAGTAGTGTAGATAATTTTATTTACCCTCACGCCGCTGGGCACAGAATACATAATTGATTAATTATTATTAGTTTAACAACACTGTGTTAAAAAATTTAGCTCTGAGTTAAATATGTATCTGTCTGTCGTTTTAATTATTTTATTAGTGTCGATGTTTAAATTCAGTACATAATACTAGACTTTTAGTATCAAGTGTTTGTTGATAATGATTAATGACAATAACTGTACCTTAATTCCCATTTAAGTCTTAAGTTAACTGCTTCAATATTAATCTGTAATTACATACAAAGTAAATACATTAAACGTCTGTTGAATATTATGTGAAACAATAGGTTACAATTAGAGCGCGGTATGCGAGCAGTGGCGTAGTTACCAAGGGGCCTGGGGCACCCTCGATCTTTTATTTACTATCATTAAATAATGTAAATGCTTTGTAGATTTTAGCTTTTATCAAATAATGTTGCCTAGGTATTTATGGCCCCCATCACAGTGATTTAATATTTACTTACTTTAATTTAACTAAGACTACTACTACTCCGTAATATATTTTTTGTCAAACTCTACAGTTAAAATATATTAGAGTGTGGCCGATTACGGCTTGGTAATTATTACTTTAGTAATCAGGTCTTAAATTCCAGAGTACTTATCTAATTTGACGTCATGTTTGGTACATGACGTCAAATTAGATACGCCTCTGTGAAATTTTAGTGGTTGTTTTCCCGCAGCAGAACGATTTACCTATAGTAGTACTATCGAACCATGCATGTTATTTTTTGAAAATAAAAAATATTTTGTATGACGTACTATGGAAACTTTATGCCGATAGGCGCGAGTTACTATGGACCCGACCGATTTTTTTTTAATTTGAACAAAAAAACTTTACAAATCTATTGTACTACTAAGATAGAATCATTTTACTGCGGGAAAACAACCATTAAAATTTCACACTGTATAATATAAAGTGTACGTGTTGTCAGTCACAATAATTGTTTTGTTATTATTATTATTTTTAGAGTTGGAGTATTTGGGAAACTACTTTACTTTATTTTTGCGCCTGGGGTCCTCGGTTACCTAGCTACGCCACTGTATGCGGTGAGTGTGATCACTGTGACCTGGATAAAGGTTCATAGATTTACACTTGAACTGTTTTATTAATACAAGGATTTGTGATACTTGTAGTAATTAATACTTATGTGTTAATTTAGTACGAACTGATTTGTTCTGCCTTCAGCTTAAAGCTCAATTGGTTTTCATAACAAGGACAGCATACGTAACAGAAAGAAGTGGAAATATAATATTATAATAACAAAAAAAAACTATTTCGGTGACGGTGATCGGTATCAATGAAACTAGGCAATTTTCGCAGTAGTATTGTGCCCAAGTGCAGGCGCTGTATACCTACAAGATCACTCTCTCTTCCTTGGCTATAACAAGACATACTAGGACGGACGCGGGACGACCGACACGACTGGCGAGAGATCAGGCGCAGGACCAAAGAGGTATTATGTACTAGGGTACCGCAGGACCAATTACTTTTTACATGCCCATCCGACGCATGGATCATCTCGTCAGATAATCGGATCATCAGCCTTAGTGCGTTTTAGCACAGAATATATTATATTAGTAGTACTACCAAGTTTTAGTGCCTTTTAACTAGTTTTAACGCCATATCCTGAAAATCTAAATTCTAAATCTGTATTTGATGATGATGATGGACAAAATATCTATTTTTCCTTTACAATGCATACCTTCAAATAGCGGAAGTACAGTTTTTATGCTGCATAAAAAGACTATCGCTTCCGCGGTCAACGGAGCACTTTAATGGTTTCTTTATGGATCGTTCGGTAGTCCGCTCTTTTGTTCGAAACCTTAAGTTATTACACCTAAAACGATCCCTATTTTGTCGGCGTAAGGTCCAGTTGGGGGTAAATTAATCCTGAATGGACGATAATCTTTTAAGCACTGATATATAGGTCACGTGGTATCACGTTTACAAAGTTAAAGCTCGTTTAAACGATTTAATCTGGGCTTATTGGTTTTAGGGAATAGATACTTGTTATGTGACGAAGCCCAAGAAGGTTAGTTGTCCAATGTTCTGTAGAGGTCTAAAATAACCAAGCCGTAATATGACTGGTTTGTGAGGTTTTTTGACAAAAGTTTTAACAGATTTGTTAATAGGGTATAATAGAAAGGTCGGATCAGAGCGCACTACACACATCCGACATAGTAATATGTAGCACACGCCATGTCAGAATATTGACAGAAACGTTGTCAAACAGGGTAACCCCCATAAGGGTTACTGGCGCCTGTGTGCAAAAAAGGATTTTGGCGCCACTATAGGCAATTTTTTTGGGTCCTTGGTTTTGGCACCCCTAAAGATAACGATTTGGCGCCCCTAGAGGATGGCGCCCGTGTACATTGCACACATTGCACAAATGGTAGCTGGGACCCTGTAATGTCAAACGTCGAACAAAACTTTTGGTTTACTGTTTATGCTGGTGCTGTACTACTATATTATTCCATCTTTTTACAATAAGCCTTAGAAATAACTTTGAATATTAACGCTCTTAGTTCTTACTAATAGAAACTTCTTAAACCTGCGTTCAACGTGTGAATAGTTAAACAGGAGTGTTTAAGTAACACACACGATACACAAAGTCTATACAGAGAATTTATATGAAAAATGGAAATGACAACATCGTTATACAGGCTAGGCCTTATATCAAAAACCGGCCAAGTGCGTATCGGGCCACGCACAATATAGGGTTCCGTAGCACCGCTAGTTTTTGAAAATTTTTGTATGGTCAATGAATGTACATTTATAACATAAGTATTATTTTACACTACTAACAACATCATCTCAAAGAAATTTGAACGAAAAGTTCCTTTATACTTCGCCGAATATATTTTTTTTGGTTGATGGACTATTACTCCATAACTTATGAAGTCTTCTTAGCCGTGATAGTTTTCCTTTTAAATTCAGCATATTTCCTACCCCCGTGAATTTTTTCACATTTCCAGAAGCAACCGCTTAGCTGGTAGAAGGTCAAAAAAAAATCGTTAGAGTCCAGTGTCCCCCACACTGGACTCTAACGATTTTTTCCACTTTAAAACTTAATATTTCACAAATAGATCCCTAGATCGGAAAATGATCTATGAATACTCATAATATTTTTATAAAACCTATCCAACGACACCCCACACGATGGGATGGGCGCGAAAAAAAAATTCAACCCCGTTTGATGTGTAAAAAATATTTAGGTACCATAAAAAATATTTTTTAAATATTTTATGTACCATTTTGTCGGCATTATTATTAGTGTATTCATGCCAAATCACAGCTTTGTAGGTCCTATAGTCTCTGAGCAAAACCGCGGACAGACAGACAGACGGACAGACGGACGGACAGACCGAAACTATAAGGGTTCCTTGTTGACTACGGAACCCTAAAAATTATTATTAGTAGAAAAAATCTTGTACACCTTCGATACACGCTGTGTAACATTTGGAACGGAGTTCCTTTTCGCGCGTTGCAAAAGGGGGCTAGGCCGAAAAAAACGACACTTGACCTCGACACTTTTTTATTAGTACCTGCTTGTTAGGGGCAGAGGGTGCTGCGCGTTGATAGTATTCCTGTGCGTCAATTGATGGCGTTTTTTAAATATTTTTTTTGAGTATAATATTATATATACAGATTTTTTAACTTATGAAATAACTCCGTTCCATTCGGGTGTCCTTTGACACCTCTCAAGTTTTTTTATTAGTAAGAAGGTTAGTTTTCTGTCTTCGATTATTTACATAATATTATGTATGAACGAAGTTTCCCACAAATAAAACAATGACAGAATAGAGCTTCTTTTGCTTTGTAGCAAAAATAAGCAAAGCCACCGAGACGAGAACTAGACAAGTCAGAAACTGAGAGAAATTAATACGTAATATAAAGTACTGGGAGTGTTTCATGAGTGTTTGCCAACATAATGACCTTACCGCAGGAATTACGAACTGAAATGACATGTGCAGTGTGGAGTCAACTCTGTTTGTCTAAGTTTATTTGCATTTCATATCAACGAACTTGTAATGTACTGGAATGTATACAAATAAGGAGATAATATTTAATTAAACGTCATGCAAACAATTAAAGTTAACATGTGGACGCTAATAATTAAACTTGGAAGCCCGCAACTCCGTTGAGCCTTTATTTATCGCGGGAACCGTACATTTTTTCGGGATAAAGAGTATCCTATGTCATTTCCCGGGATTGAAAGTATCTTCATGCCAAACAGCAAAATCGGTTCAGCGGTTTGGGCGTGAAGAAGTAACAGGCAGACAGACAGAACACTTTCGCATTTATAATATCAAGTATAGCAAGGATGCAATTATAAGCGGGTCGGGCATCAATAATAAACCACTAAAGCAATTTTGATTTATTTTTTCTCCAGATACTTTGAGTCCCGGGAAAGAAAATAGATTAGATTTTATCCTGGAATATGTACAATTCCCTTACCAAGTTGCGAATTACATCAACTGACAACCCTTTGATTAAAAGATTCCAATTAGGCAGTCTTGCACACCATTTTTCATTGTTACCTAATGCAACCGGATGTTGTGCTTGTAAGGGTTATTCCTAGATTATTTTATGATAAAATAATCATAATTTATAATTATATTATGACGAGGATAAAAATGTTATCCCCGTCTTAATAAATTATGATTTAATTGGGATAAATTTGGACTCTAAGCGCCTTATTTACCACTTCCTGATAAGTGCCGGATAGGCTATCCAACACTTAACTTGAGAGCTGATAGAGTATGGAAAATATTCTGTCACAAAAGTTGTGGATAGCCTATCGGCACTTTATCAGGAAGTGGTAGTAACCCTTAGGGTTACTTGGGGTTATAATATGTAACGAGGAACTCTAATGGTGACACTGGCTCTTTAAAAATCTTCTTTTGTGCTAAGTACAAATACTTACCAAGAACCGGTAATTTTAGTTTAGTTTCGTATGATGGTTTTTTGACATAATATGATAATTATTATCTAGTATTTAACAGGTGTTTTATAAGTTTTATAAATAGCAATAGCCGAAGCGGTTACTTCTGTTTTCATATTCCAAGACATATTCAATGTGTACAAACACTAAATACATAATAAATGGTGAATACCAAGAATTTGGGACGAGCCCATTCCATTTTATGACATGTTCCATGTTCGTACGGAATGAAACAGCCAAATGACGAGGTATTAACGTTAGGTGCGGCTGGAGATTGCAATCAGGACAAAGACAAGTTATTACCACGAGACGACTCAAAGATTCATGTTTTTGAAGAAATTTTATACGTCATATTTTTCATTTTATACGTTATTATGCTCTGTAAAATATTATAATGATACTAGCTAAAAGCCCAGCTTTGTGAGGGCTCGCGTCGTCATACCTTGACCAACTGATGATAATTGATAACACAATCTACATACAAATAAAGCACAAATCAATAGGCGTGATAGTTTTTCCGTAAAGTGTACCTCAAAATGTTCAGGTTGTGGGATATAATATCGTAATATATACTGGGGCTCGTTTCTCTCGCCCTGACAAGAGCCATAAACTGAACTTAAGGATTTGTACATCGATAATATTTATGTCTATGGATTTATATAAATATTTTGTTTAAAACTGTATACTTATATTATATTATGTAGTTCTCCTTGTTCTCCGCGGCATTCTTCAAGCACTTGCATCCAACTATGTGTGGTTTCTCTCGCGACGTTGTTCTTTACCCAAGAGCCTACCTCTCGTTTACATACGGGTGATATTCGTCCATGACCAAGAATATTGAAGCTTAGTTTTCGGAATTCGAACCCGTGATCCCCGACATTGAACGCCACCACAGAATCGTCAATGCTGGTGATGATCATATTCATGGGAATTCCAAGAACACGGTCCAGCAGCAAATCCTGACAATGACACGATATTCAGGATGATGACGTCACAGTACATTACAGGATTACGATCTGAATATTCAGACGAGCCGGCGTCAGGACTCAGGAGGCATTTGATAACTTATTCAAGTGGAGCCATAAATCGCGAGCACTCGACCGCACTGACTCGGTGCAATTGTGTTTGCATTTAGTGATTTGTAATTGTGACGTTTAACACCTCCGCGGTCTAGTGGTTAAGAGCGTGGCTCTTGCACGGAGGTCGTTGGTTTTGATACCAGCGTTGGAAAAATTGGAAAAATGTTGTTACTTCTGTTATAACTTATAACTATGTGCCTATAGTACGTTTGTAAGATAATAAGCCATATTATTATTGATGAATAGTTATATTATACCTCAGTGTTTGAACTTCATTTTGCAAAAGCATATAAATATATCCTTAACCAGTACATTCTCACGTCTATTCCATAATAAATCTCCTACCGGAGGACTTAGAATTTAGACACAAAAATAAGACACATTTCAGCATCACGAAGATGAATGATGAAGGCAGGCACTGATCTCTATACAAGTACGCTGGATTGCTGATAGCCTTTGAAATGACAGCTATTTTTGTGCCTATTTGAAGCGGAATCAGCGCCCCTATTATTCGGGTAGAGAACTAAATCTGACGTAAAAATGACGTTTGAAAGCCGCCATATTGGCGCTGATAGCAGTAGTGAGAGTATTTGGAACTAATACTAGTGATGACAAATTGTTGTTATTGGTTGTGGTTACGTCAAATTTAGTTCTATACCCGAATAATGGGGGCGCTGATTCCGCTTCAAATAGGCACAAAAAGCAGGTCTGTATCAGCAATCCAGCGTACTTGTACAATAGAGATCAGTGTAGGCAGGCGACAGCTAAGAAGTCTAAAGGCCACCGCTGACGCAGAGGCCGATCGATCCGGTCGGACTGCTCGCAGACCGCCCTGGCCACTGAGCAGACTCTAACGAGTCTGACGGTCGACCTGCGATCAGTCCAACTAAATCGACTGGGTTCCCAATGTGAGTTTTCATAAGAGATAAAATTAAGTTTTTACATTTCATTAGAGTCGTTTTCGACGCATCGACGCGACGTATCGCTTTACACGATGGTTACGCTATATTAATATTTCTTGTCTTTTCTATCATATCTAAATAGTTTTTATTTATTAGGGGCAAATATATCATTATGAATTCGTGATAGAACTGTGCAGTTCCATTGTCTGTAGCGGGTATAAGAAGTCTTATCCCCATACGGTCAGAGTACTGTAATACTAATGTGTCGCTGAATTCAGGGCGGATTAAGAGCCCTTCCTAATGGATCCCGTATCGTACATTTGTGGAACTTAAGATTCTCGTAAAACTTGCTCCTCTTTATTACGTTCTAATAAAATGTCCGTTATAAAATGAGTGGAGATTTATAATTATTGTCAATAGCTTATCAGAGCGCTTAATGTCAATGTTTTGACAGCGAGGTTATTATGTCAAAAATGTATGGGATTTGACGTAACACATCTCTGTCATGGCGCTTGCGATGCGTTATTCTCATGTCAAATCCCATACATTTTTAGAGTTCCGTACCCAAAGGGTGAAAATGGATCCTTATTACTGAGACTTTGATGTCTGTCCGTCTGTCTGTCTGTCTCCAGGCTGTATCTCAAAAACCGCTATAGCTTCTGCACGAATTGTGATTTGCGCATTTCTGTTGCCCTTCATGCGTGAGTCCGACCCGCACTTGACCGATTTTTTAATATTAAGTAAAGGTCTGGATTTATTTTTCAAATCGGCTGTAATTTTGAATTAGCAATGTCAATACTAAACATCGCCTAAACTTAATTAAAAGTTAAAACCAAACACCACTTGTATGTATGAAAAGGAAGGCGGAATTTATTTCGAGATAGTCGTAACGGAGTCCTAAGTGGTCTACACATCATGATAACAAGCCATGATAGGGGAGAATAATGTTGTCGACCGAAAAACTTTATAACTACATTATCTTCTGCTTCCGAACACACCGAAGATACTTCTGGTATAATATAATGTTTTAGGGTTTTGGCTAAATTCTAACTTATAACTAGTAATTGTTAAAAATATGATAGAAAATTATTAGCTCTCGAGTTTTAGTGAAACTAACATAACATTTATTTTTATTTAATATAATAATATATCTAAGATAGATATTTATGGTACGGGAGCCCTAGAACAATTTTTTATTACTATCTGGTCTCTGTTACTATCAAGCAAATTTTTTGTGAGTAGCTTCATTGTGATAACACGAACAGCATTTTTATGTGCGAAAAATCTCAAAAGTGGTAGCTAACAGAGATAGAAAGGATTTCATACTTTGAATTGATGGTCCTAAAATATGGACTGTTTTATTTGTTGTTACTCTTAAATTACATGACTAGCGACTACTAATTTATCAATGTACAAAATTCAGCTCGTTAGGGTTCCGTTATAGGGTTCTTTAATCAACAAAACTTGGTTGACTACGGAGCCCTAAAACGGAACCCTAACCAGCTGATTTTTTGTATTTTGTATTAGTAGGTTAAAAAAATAGCTTAGATAGTAATAAAAAAATTGTTCTAGGGCTCCCGTACTATTATAATTAGTATAACATACATTTAAAAAACTTCGCAAATTACGCAAGTGCTTAACCTCAACACTCTCAAGACGATTTTGATAGCTGTAGAAAAAAATTTGCAGCTTCTGTGAAAATGGCTTACAATAACTGGTAAACTTTAATACGATTTAAATATCATTTGTAATTTATTGTCTTCATAACGCGAACAGGTTAAAATAACTCATCAATAAATTAAACAGAAGAAATCACTAGGCAAATATTTCCTGAATGATATTTTAAAGTTTTAAAATTGAGCTTTCTCTTTCTTGACGATAAATTCAAATGTAAAAGGAGTAACACAGTATTTATTAAGAAAATAAAAGGCCACCCCATTTATAAGTGTATCAAATAAAATAATAATAATCAATAGTCGCCCTCGGCACTTAACTAAGATAATAGAAGAGACGGAACCATAATAAAGTGTGTTTAGTCGGTAAACAACAGTCAACTTGTCGCCTATATTATTATGTTACCTTAGGCCGCGTCCACAGTCATTTACTGAAGATTTGTATGGGGTTATCCATACTAATATTATAAATGCTAAAGTGTGTCAGTGTGTCTGTCGTATGTTAGTTACTTGTTCACGCGCTTTTGAACCCTAAGTCCTGAGAAAGGACATAATATGACTTTTTATACTTACCGGAAAAAAATTAGGGTTCCCGCATTATAAACCTGCAATTTGCCAGAACGAAGCTTCAGGCGTCACTTAGTCTAATTTTATCTGTAAATCTAAGAAGTACTTACTTTTATATTATAATATTTTATAGTTGATAATAATCGTTGTATTATATTTTTATTACCATTATCATTGTCGCTTATTAGGGTTCCGTACCCAAAGACTTATGGGACTCTATTACAAAGACTTCGCAGTCTATCATTAATCATTATGTTGCATTCATTGAACTTCAGTAGCTTTATTTATTTATTTTTTATTTAATAATTTATTGTGCACAAAAGAAACATTTACAAAAGAATAGTTAACACAGTAAGACGACACAAAGAGTCTGCTTATTTCTAAAGAAATCTCCTCCAGCAGCCCAGCGGAGAGAGATTGGATAAGGATAGCAGATAGGACGTGCACAATCATAAATGTAATATTATAATATTATTACTTAACATTATGTACTTGATACATTAGAACTAATAAAGTAATAGTAGTAAGCAAATAAGATGATATTATGATAAATAAGTTATGAATATACTAAATGCTATTATAGCTACAACATACAATAAAAAATATATATGACACTATAATAAATAAATACTATATATTATGTATATTTAATAAAGGTATTTAAATGGATAGGTATTAGATAGAAATAAGCTTTAAATGTTTTTACGAAGTAAGTTACATATATTTTTATTGCCGTTATGAAAACAAAATAAAATAAACGCGATTTTTGTCATACTTGATATCAACAAAGGAAATAGTCAGGTAGACCTTTGTAATACACACGAAGTACTTAATCGATGTAAACGGAACCTTTCTCGCCTGTGCCCGACTCGCACCTGGCCGATTTTACCCGAGGATCGCTGAGAGTTTTTTTTTATTATTATTTGCACGGAAAACATGTAACAGTGATAAACATAAATTAAAATTAAAGCTGATTAATTTCTATACTCTATTAACATGTTTCCACAATTATAAGTCTAAACATTAACAAAGGAGAATGATTAAAGTGGTCCAAATTTTCACCACTAGCCAGACCTATAATGACTTATTGTCCATTAAATATAGAGTAACTTTTATTACGACACAAATAAAAAATAAGCTGTCAGTAAAAAGTTATGACCTATGAAAAAAAAATTTTGGAGTTAAAATATTGTTAATATAGATTCATCTATTTTAGTGAAAACATAATAGGAAATGTCAAGCGGAATGAAATCACATAGATTGAGTAGTTAAAAAGTGCAATAGATCATATTAACACTTGTCGAGGAAGAAGAAGGACCGAGCGCGGGATTTTTTGACAACCTTATGTCAATTGAAGAATTGTCACCGGTACTTGCCGCCTTTTTTTACCCTGCATTCTCTCTCTGTCAAAAAAGTTAGCTAGAACTTTCCATGTAACTTGTAAGTTAAAATTGTTAATAATAATAAAGATGTTGGAATTTCATCAAAGTTGTCCTCATTGAAGCACAAAACCAAAAATCAGCATCTCTGCGGTTCGCCAGTCGCCTCCATCTCAAATTCTCAACCTCATCACAAGGACGGAGCCATCATCGTCCCCAACAACACTATTTTATGGAATAAAATTATAGTAGAAAACTTTTTCATTCCGACATAACTTTTTACTTACATAATATTTTTGGTTGCAGTCCAGTTATAATGATTCCGTATTTAGCAGACCATTACGTAAGTGTTATTGGTTGTGGACATTTGCACCAAACTCAATACATTTTTATTACATCTACAATATTTTTCATACAAAATGGTAAAAAACATGACTTTTTATTCAGCCATAACTTTTCACTGACAGGGTATTTTTGACTGCGGTCTGGTTATAATGATTCAGTATTATAGTATATAGGTCTCATTAGTGGTGGAAATTTGGACCAGACGCCATACATAAAAAAGCGGCCAAGTGCGCGTTGGACTCGCCCATGAAGGGTTCCGCAGCAACAATAAGGTTTATTTTTATGAAATTAAAAGGTTTTTGATTCATTTTTATATTTCAGTCGATTAAATGAAATTTAGATTAAGTAAACATTTATTTATTTATTTATTTATTTAAGGTTGCCAACAGCATATGCATTATAAAAGTTACAGTTAATGGTATACATAATTTTCAATTCTGATGCACACACCTTTAAATTTATGATGTATAAAAAAAACTACTGGCTAGATCTCGTTCAAACCAATTTTCGTTGGTAGTTTTTATAGTAATCTACATCATATATTTTTTTTAGAATTATCATGACCCCTACCTTAGAAATTAGGGGGGGGACACACATTTTACCACTTTGGAAGAGTCTCTCTCGCAAACTATTCAGGTTAGAAAAAAATGATATGAGAAACCTCAATATGATTTTTGGAGACCTATCCATAGACACCCCACACGCATAGGTTAGATGAAAAAAATTTTTTTTTGTTTCAGTTGTACCTATGGGGACCCCTAAAATTTTTAATGTTTTTTCCATTTTTGCATCAAAATCTTAATGCGGTTTACAGATTACATCTACTTACCAAGTTTCAATAGTATAGCTCTAATAGTTTCGGTGAAAAGTGGCTGTGACATACGGATGGACGGACGGACGGACGGACGGACGGACAGACAGACAGACAGACAGACATGACGAATCTATAAGGGTTCCTTTTTTGCCATTTTGGCTACGGAACCCTAAAAACATTCTCCTTTGCTTTACATTTAGAATGGCAGACAAAAGTATTTGGAATTATTGATACAATAATACACGCGTTACAGAAGCATCATTTATTACGTTCTATCTATCTACAATACAAAAGTAGTGATGCCAACAATCAGTGACCAGCCTCAAACCAATTTTTATTCATTGACTTTCTGACAGCTAGAGGAATTTAATGGTGTTTACATTCGTGATAGTAGTAAGTTGTTTACTGTGTATTTACACAGGAAGTTCATTTGATAACTTTATAATCAGATAAAATATCTTTTTATCTTGTAACTGGTTTGATTGTCCATCGCTTAGTATGATGTAAATATAATTATGTATAATCTACAGATCTACACTATCTACACTACTATTATAAAGAGGAAAGTTTTGATTTTTTGTTTGTTTGTTTGTTTGTCCTGAATAGGCTCCGAAACTACTGGACCGATTTGAAAAATTCTTTTGCCATTGGAATCCTACATTATTTCTGCTGAACATAAGCTAAATTTTACTTTGTAAAAAAATAGTGTTCCGTAAGATATTTGGGTTTTTCGGACGCAAGGTGTAAAAAATCAACCAGAACCAGTTACTTATTTTGCGTACGCTGCCTAAACTATAAAAGATATAATCATAAAATGTTCTAAGTAATTGTAGATCTTATAAATATCTACAAAAAAGTCCGCGACACACTATACCTATCTATGTCGAGTGAGGCACAATAACCATTTTTTTATTTAAAAATCTTGATTTTTTTTTGGAGTACATTTAAATCGTTTGTTTTGCTTATGCTATTAATCCTTATCAAAATAAATTCATCATTAAGTACAGTTTATGTAGATAATATTTGGTCTTTGAATGATTAAAATTGGACGTTTGGTTTTGAAATTATGGCGAAATTAAAATATTACGATAGTGGGCGTCACCAAGGCGGGGTGGTTTTTTCTTTAACACGAAAACTACTGATCCGATTTGCATACGGTCTTCACAGATATAACGTAACATCTGGTGTATAACATTTTCCCCCTCCCCTCTTAGGGGACAAAAAAGGGGGTAAGATATTATGTACCAACTGATGAAGTAGAAATACTTTAAATTGCAAAACAACGTTTGTCGGGACAGCTAGTATGAATAAATATTATGAAAAGATTATTCAAGAGTCCTATAAAAATTAATAAATTTCATTCTTGAATTTTCTCATTTTGTCATTAATATTTCTTCAGATCATTTATTTTATACAGAAAATTTAAGTAGTTTTAGTCCATCACCATTCAATTAAACTTTAATAATATTATCTAACTTCAATTGAACGAAAATTTTGACTGATATTGTATATTTTAACTTACAAAATTTTCAAAGAATTAAAGTAGAATGGTAAAATGTAGATAATAGTCTAGTGTAAGAGACTCGGAGCTCTGAAAATGACTTTACAGCAAACAAAAAGCGTCAGTCACTCGCTTGTATCCATCGAAGTAAAATTAATCGTCGCAAGTTCGGCCATTCTTCAAACCCGGTCCCGGTTCCCCTTGATTAACTCCGGAATAAAGCGATTCATTGAAAGAACAACTTTATAACTTTAAAGTTTTCAAGCACTTCAAAATTCGTGTCACAAAGAATGATTTTATGATTATTTGGATCAAACGTGATGGCAATGTGCAAAAAATGATGTTTAAAACATCATTGGTGATTCCTGGTATTCCAATATCATACATGCAAAAGTAAGTCTGACTGTCTGTAACTCTGTAACCTCTTCAAGCCAATACAATAATTTAAATTGTAAGAAAGTGCTACGTTGTATTACGTATTTGGCCCCTAGCATTACTAGTGCCTACGCAATATTACGTAGTTGGCATTCAATGTGTTAACTAATTTTGCTGGGTATTAACCCGGAAAATGCACAGTTCAATAAACTCAAAAATGTTTTAAATGTTTTTTTTATAACGTGATGCTGGGCAAGTCTATATTATATTTTTTAATTTATTATTTAGTCTATAATATATATTTTTTCCAGTATTTTCATTGTACACAGTCATTTCATCATCATTAATTTGCTGAGCTACTTAATGACATGATACAATTTAAAAATATAGGTACCAGTACTACAAAAATACATTACAAAGCTCAAGCTAGGAGACAACTCCAAAAACTTATAGAACGCAGACAACGCATCATCTAGTTAGACTTGCGTACTTTCACGGCTTAATACTGAAGGCAATTACGAAGTACAAGGGGAGAATAAGTGCTCTCTTAACCAATTATCCAATACCAGCTGTTACATGCGTCTCTGTCTGCGTAGACTGTACCAGGTAAGTAAGTATTTCGTACACATTTTAGCTTCTTGCCTTAATTTTCGTATTTTTTTTTACTTTTAATGGGTGAAAAGTTGTAATAGGGAGTTTTGTTGCCTTTACAGCATATCACGAAAAGTCATGTATATAATAATTATTAGTTGTTGCGAAAAACACGTTTCAGCGTAACGCTTCCAAAAATTTGTTACATTAATTTTAGCAAAATGGTTTCATTTTGTTTTCCCTTGACAGGGACCTCTTTTGAAGTATCCGCTTTCCATCAAAAAAGATCATCAAAATCGGTTCAAAAACGGCGAAGTTATTCACGTACAAACATAAAATGAACATTTTATATACTTTCGAATTGAGATACCTTTCTTCTTTCTTGAAGTCGGTTAAAACATGTCATGATCATCCAAATAATTGTCATAGCATCTAACAATACCTCGCAACAAACATTTCTTTTCACCTAAACAATAGCGACAACAAATGAAGAACAAAATACTAAGTGAAATTCTTCAGGAAATAATTACGAGCTAAAAGGACGCCATATTTCATAGAGAACATTGTCGGATCAAATAATACTCACACGGTGTGTGTAAATCATTTGTTACCCCCACGAGATTCCGTGGCGACAGCCGACTGGCCGGGAGATTTATTAATCCACCAACTAGCGCCAGTTACTGGCTACAAACAACGATCCATTTTAACGGAGACGCTTGCAAGAAATTGTCGTTGTTATTTAGTAAAAAATTACAAAAGTTTAAGTGCGATGAGCTGCAAAGTAGTTGTTGAAAACACATATTATATTCAACTTTAAGGGTCAGTAGGTACACGATGAAACATCGCGAGGAGTTGCAACACATATTTTTAAATAAGCTGTTTAAAATTTTATGCAGCGCAACGTCGGGCGCGTTTCATAGAAGGACGACCAGGATCATAAATAAAAAATATATTTGTAACATATCAGGCTTGCTTTAACTATATATAAACTAAGATAAAACCTGAATTACAAGTTAAACTTTAAAACGTGAATTTGAAATTTTCCAATCCAACTATCCAGCAGCACAAAACTCGGAACAGATATTTCTTGGCTTTGTAGTTTCCAATATTTCTCCTCCGCTTGATACAAAATAACGTCTTGGGCTTAAACCGCATAACGAGGGGCATAGACAATATTCCCCTTTGTGTTCCTCTCCACACGTACTCGAAATAACAAGGACTCTATTTTCAATTCCTCCATCGCACTCTATGGTTTCATAAGCGCGGGGATCCCGCCCTCGGAGTAACATAACAACCTTATTAGCGGAAGGGTTAAGTCGTTAATTTGAAAAGCGAATTTACATTTCAAAATATGAGTTTGAATTTTTTAAATTTTAATTTTTTGGGTTCTCATTTTAAATTCTCAGCAGACGAATCACAGACGAATCGATGAAAAATGTAGAGCACAGAATAAGTAAGTAATCTGTATGCACAGTCAGAGTAGCGAATTGAAGAATTTAAAACACAAACTGAGAAGAACAATACAACGTTTTATATTACCCAGGGCGGATCAATAAAACTTTCACCATTGTATAAATCTTTATCTAGTCGAGTTTAAAACAAAGATACTTAT